>CM036616.1:8465529-9075529 GCA_020745705.1 Hemiprocne comata | reverse complement strand
ACCAGTAAAATATTCCAAAATTCTTACTGACATCAGTATATTGCACACATTGCTCAATTTTTTTTAATTTATTTTTTTTCTGGGGCAAAACCTCAATATACAGAATCTTAGAACCATACTATAATCTATGTCCAAAGTAGTTTCCTAAAAGTGGTAGCAGTAGGGAGTTTATTTGATAAAATAGTGTGATTATTGTGCCTATATTAGGAAGCTCCTATAAAATTACAGTTTTTAGGTCATTTATACAGAGCATACATAAGTTGAGTAACACTTTTGAAGGAGAGGATTCGAACAGGAAAGTCCACTTTTTTAGGCAAGAATACACAGATGAAAATTCTAAGTTGTAAATTGTGTTTCTCATTAAATGAATCATACTGAAACATTTGTTAGAGTTTCATGTGTACATCACAATTAATTATTTAGCATAATTTAAGAGTGACAATACTTGAGTATTAGAAGAAAAGACAGGACCGGGTCCATGGCTCTAAGTGCTGGATTTCCAAACTGCATTTCCTTTTTTCAAATTTTCTACATTAACTCCTTTCCAATTTATACATTATAAAACATGAAACCACGATAATAAATATACTCATATGGATCACAAAGTAAATTAATAATAATGGAGTAATAGCAAAGAGAAAGTGGAATACATCCTTCATCTGATACCATGCTTTAACTTTATATCTTCAACACTTGGTCCTTTTGCCCTGACATGAATGCCTACTTTACTTCTCTGTAAACAACATATTTGAGTCCATCAACCAATAGAAAGTGGGTAACTTTCAAAAGCTTTTTATGCATTTTTACAGGCTGACAAATTGATCATCTGTTGCTTTCCACTGGAAGTGCACTTTTGCAAGCTAAGAAATGAGATAATAAAATAAAAAAAACATAGAATAATAGAATGCCAGGTTGGAAGGGATGTCAAGGATCATCTGGTCCAACCTTTTTAGGTAATATTATAGTTTATATGAGATGTCTCAGCACCCTGTCAAGCTGAGACAAAACTGTCCAATATGGGGAAATCTACCACTTCCCCTGGGAGACTATTCCAATGTTTGACTGTCCTCATGGTGAAAAATACACCTCTTGTGTCCAACTGGAACCTCCCCAGGATCAACTTGTGCCCATTACCCCTTGTCTTTTCCATGTGACTTCTTGCAAATAGAGAGTCTCCATCTTCTTGGTAGCCACCCTTTAAGTACTGGTACATGGTAATAAGGTCTCACTTTTTTCAAGGCTGAACAAATCCAGTTTTCTCAGCCTTTCCTTATATGGCAGGTCCTCCAGTTGTCTGATCATCCTTGTGGCCCTTTTCTGGACCCTTTCCATCCTGTCCACATCCTTTTTGTAAGCTGGGGACCAAAACTTCTCTTCATTGAACTTCATAAGGTTCTTGCTAGCTCACTTCTCCAATCTCTCTAGGTCATCCTGGAGGGTGGTCCTCTCTTCTGGAGTGTCAACCTCTCCACTCATCTTGGTGTCATCAGCAAACTTCATCAGGGTGCTCTTGATCCCAACATCCAGGTCACTTATGAAGATGTTAAACAGCATTGGGTCCAATATCAATGCCTGGGGGACCCCACTTGTGACTGGTTGCCAGTTTGAGGAGGAACTATTTACTATCACCCTCTGAGTATGGTCTGCCAGCCAGTTCCCTGCCCACTGCACAGACCACTTGCCAAGGCTGTAGTGAGTTTCTCCAGGAGGAAGTGGTGGGGGACCATATTAAAAGCCTTGGAGAAGTCCAGGTAGATGATGTCCACCGCTTGCCCTGCAACAACCAAGCGGGTTACTTTGTTGTAGGTGACCACGTTTGTCAAGCATGATTTGTCCCTGGTAAATCCGTGTTGGCTTTTCCCAATGATGCATTTCAATTTGCTCCATGACTTTCCCTGGGACTGAAGTGAGACTAATGGGTCTATAATGACCTGGGTCCTCCTTTGAGCCCTTCTTATAGATAGCAGTGACATTAGCCTTCCTCTAGTCCTCAGGGATGTCTCCCGATCTCCACGACTTCTCAAAGATTATGGTTATCAGTGGCTTTTAATACTGAGAGCCACTGCCTTTAGAGGGCTTGAACATTCATTAGGTATTTTATGAGAGGCCTCTTTCCTCAAAAGCATTCAATTTGGCAACACTTTTGTATTTATTTTCCCTATTTTTCTTGATTTATTTTATCTTATCTTTACAAACGCAGCATTTCCCTGCTTTCACAAGAGTCACTCAATTGATACTACAGACAGTTAGGACTCTTGCCTTCAAGAACAAGTTGATGTACCTCAGTGATAATGTAGCCCTAAAAATATCCAGTGTCCCTTATGTACTCCTCTGCACCTCGTTCTTACTGTGGAAAAGCACTAACAGAAGAAGAAAAACTGAGTGAACAAAGTAAATTCACTTCTAATAGATAGACTGTAAAGTTTTCCAGTGTGAAAACTGCAAGTTTTCAGTCATGACAGGTTTTTGTCATACATAATGTGGTATACGATTACATTTTTTTTCCTCTGTGGATTTACTCTTAAATCCTACTTCCCTTTTTTCCTTTGCTTCTTCCCCTGGTAAAAAGTCAGCAATCTAGTAGTACAAATTTTTACAGCAGATTTGAATGGTGGGCAGTCATGAAGGGCAGCAAAGCTCTGGGTATAAATACTGGTGTATATATCTATATATCTATATCTATATCTATGTCTATATCTATATCTATATCTATATATCTCTCATATAATTGTGATAATGGAATTCTTGTAACTTGTAGTGCAACAGAGGTGCAGTATGTCAGGAATATAAGCTGATCTCACAGTTTCTGAATAAAGCAATTGGAGGTAAATTGTTGAGCAGTTGGGGTTGATGGTGGTATTTATCCTTGTATCAGGTGTTCTCCAAGATAAGTAAATAGTAAAAATAATCTGCAATTACTCCAGGTTGTGTTGCTGTATTGTTCGGATATCTCAAGACCCATTTCCCTTTATTACTGGAACTGCCTGCTAGTCATATTATTAAAAACAGTATGCCTTTGAGTAAAAAAAAATATATATATTAAAAGAAAAACAAAAACCCACAACATCTTAGGACAGTCTAGGTCTGTAATTTCTGCTTGTAGAGAAAATTTAGTACTGTGATCACAGTTTCCACAAAACACTGAACCATCTCCATTGGAAGCCAATAAGATGTTTGGCCAACGTGATCTTGCATAGTGAATATCTTTCCATTGCCTTGGGGCATTTTTACAAAAATGCTTTGGGAAAGAGGCAATATGGCTGATCTCTCCACAGGTTGTGTGCCTTTAAACAAGAAGGATATGACAAGTAAAGAAGAACAGGCATTTATGGATGCTGGAGAGAGGTCAGGACAAGCCCATGTGTACCACTGTGAGATGGGATCATATCTTTAATTTAAAATTTCTACTTGTTCCTATGATAAGACATTTATCTCATTTCCTCATTGGGAAAACAACTACTCAAGCCAAAAGGTAGCTGATATACTTATATATAATATATATATGCACTATACTAATAGATAATAACTATACTTACATGAGTATATGCACACTATACTAATACATAATATAATGGGTAGTTACTGTACTACATTTACCATATGTAGAGCATTGTTTATCTCACCTCACTTAAGTTTGAACTAGCACTTATATGGTAAAATAGCAATAATGTAATTATAGTAACAACAACTAAAGTAAGAAATTTACAGCTCTTTGTGATCTGGATTGAATAGATTATTTTGGACTGAAAGATAGTTTTCTGTTTTGTTAATTTTAATGCTATCTTGAAAGTGGACTTTTTCAGTCACAGGCAATATAATTTCTTTCATCTATTGTAATTACCACGGGGTGATACTTAGAAAAGGAGAAAGCCAGTTGTTCTGGTCTTGGAAACAACATTTGACTGCAGCGTTTCCATCTGTAAAGCTGTACACATGCTTTGGAGGATCTAGGACTGAGACAAAACAACAGAAAGCAGCAGGTTTCAATTTATATTTCACATGGTTAGAGTAAGTGATGCGCAGGATAAGATAAAATAGAAAAATATAGTAACTCATTTTACCATTGCGTTGCCTGGTTGAGAATTCAATCACTCACTACTGCTGCTACTCTATATGAAAACTAAACCCTTCCCTTCTCTCCAGGATAAGCCTATTGAGGAGTGCATTTATCTTTCTTTCATCACCAGGCTTAAACAGGACTAAGCCACAAGAGATACCTGGCTTTTTTAGCTGAGACATGCTAACTTTGTTTTCACCTCTGGATGTATGCATTTGAGGCTATATTACATTTTTCACCGTAAAATATCTTAGCACAGTGGTTTCATTTCTTAAATTTTTTTAACAGTGTATTTAATCTCTGTGTGTGATTATCAAAGATGAATCCAGAATAACCATGTGAACCACATGCTTAGTCAGTTAGAGTGAAGTCTGTCATGGATTCAGATAAATGGGTAGCTGCTTTCTGTGAGGTCTCAGCAGTTAAAAAAAGGAGCAAATGTCTGACTTCATGACAGGAGAGTGTGGCTACAGTGCAGATAGGGAGTGATCAGAAGAAAAATGGGAGCACAGGGAAGGCAAATGTTAACATAAAAGCTGTCATGGAGGCAGCCTGATTGAACACAAGAGTCACAAGAGATGCTAATAGTAAAACCAGAACCAGGAGGAGATTGAGGCAGTGGTGATCTGTATTCCAGAGACATTAAAGGTCAAGGGCTTTCAGAAAGTGTATTGTGCTTTGCTATAGCACTGGTTCACTTTTGAAACAGACTTTGGTTTGATTTTATGTTCTCTAATTAAAATTAGCAGCTACAGTTAAAAGAAAGAGACAAAGAAAAGTGCATGGATTTTAAGACTCAGAGGCACTCCTCACTGACCCTGTATCACCAAAAAATGCAACTAAAAACCATACTTCTTTTTCCTAAAGTTTCTATGAAACTGAGAGCCTTTTTTTCAATGTTAAATTGCCCGTTTGCAACAACATTTGGCCCATCATTTGCAGTTAAGTAAATATGAAATTAAGAAGTAGGAGGGAATCTCCTACATGACATGGCTCTTGCCTTGTTGGCTTTACAGCTGATAAATTTGGGTTGTCTATGCTGAAAGCAGTAAATTAAATCTTAATTGTCGGCCAGAATCTGAATAATAAATTTGGAATTCCTTCAATTATCTTCATCAGCAGTTTTACATTTAAGAGTGTTCCTGGATTAACTCTGTTTATTCATTTGTCAGCCATGTGAAGCCACATGTAGCAGGCAGTACCTCATACCAGGGTTAATTTACACATTTTATCACTGACAGTTTACAATTTTTTCCTTCTATTGGAGTATGCGACTAGAAATTTTGAAGGGATTTATGTGCATCTGCTGATTTCCAGCCTCCCATAAAAGCCTGGCTTTCAGTCTCTGGATGCTCAGAACTCCTCATCCTAATATAGTACTGTCCTTCATATGGTTCTGGTTTAATTCTCAACGGTTCCACAGGAAAAGGAAGGAAAAGAGAAGATCAGGTGGTAACCAGACTAGTGAGGCTCACGCTGCTGAAGATGTTTATGGGACTCTTCTCAGCAGGGTTTGTCCTGGTGCTTGGCAGCAAGAAGGAGGCAGGAGATTCAGCTGGCAGACTCAGTGGTACACTCAAATCTTTGGTTAGTTGTTACTGAACTGGAGACTCTTGAAGTCTGTTGACGTAAGTGAAAATGCAGACCGCATTTCCTTTCACATTTTTGTGTTTTTAGAGCCTTAAAGACATCATACAGTCAAATTATTACATATTCAACTGAAAACATATTTGCTTTTCTCTATGCGTCACAAATTTTTGAACATGTAAATGTCTTTTTAATGCAAATTAACAGATGCAAAAAAAGAGAAGACTTTTAACTTCATTTGCTGAGACCTTCTGGTGTCACATGAAGAAAAGATTGGTTAAGGTTTTTGCTAAAATTTGTCCCAATATCTGAAACACAAATTGACTTACATTTCACTGTGGGTTTTCTGAATACTCTTAAATTCATCGGACATATGAATTCCTTCTTGCTTTTTTGGTTCTGGAAACCTGAAAAATTGTTAAACTGGAGCAGAATTGTGAGGGCAAAACTTGTCAATCTGCTTTAAAACGCTAAAACTTATTGCAACGGAAGGTCAGGTTTTGCCAAGACTAGGATGAGAAATCCAAGTTCATAAAGATGTCATTAGTGGTCTAAGGAAGGATGTTCTTATCCATTTTGCATTGATTATTGGAACAAATGTGATGTTTACTTCAGCCACTTTTAAGTGATAAGAGGAATGTATGTGTATTTCTTTCTTGGTTTTGTTTGGGTTTTGTTTGTTTGTTTTGTTTGTTTGTGGGGGGCTTTTTGTTTGATTGGCTTTTTTTTTTAGCTAAATGCTGTCTTAAAGTTGAGTCTCAGACTTCTTTTATAAAGGATGTACAAAGCAACTAAACCCCTTTTTCTCATTAACATCCTAAAGCTTTAATTACAAAAACAACAAAATAAGTATTGAGTTATTATGGCAGTGACAGGGAAAAAAACCCCAAACCCCTGAAGTCAGTTAACTGACATGAACATAGCTGCTCTAGTTTACAAAGACCCTGAAACAACAGTTACCCTGAGAATTGTTCCACTTAGTTGGCTGGTGCCACTTTCACTTCAAAACACATAGAGAAAAAGAGAGGAACAAAGAAAACTAAAGGCAAAGCACATCTTTTCAGAATGAGTTTTGTGTGCACATGAATACATATGAAGAAGTAGCTAAGAGAATACAGAAGCTGAATTTATTCACGATGCAACCATTCCAATTCCAAGGTAAAACCTGTTACATATGAAAGATCTATCCTTAGAATACTTTCTCATTGCTAAATAATGATTCCTTGTGTTGATTTTCATCAGTTAACTCTAATCAATGTATTGGTGAGAGAGACTGAGCAAAGGGTAAATTATTCCAAGGCTATGCAAGATGACTGATATTTCAGCAACACAGTGGTGAATGAAGTGTGCATTTCTGGTACAGCAAAATGTGGCTCTTCAGAAACAAAGCAGTCAAGCAGCATGTTTCTGTCTATGGTAAGGTGCATGTCGTTCAAGGAAGAAATGTGGGAGGCAGCCTGTAGCACACCAAATCAGAGGCTGCACCTGCAGAAAAGGAAATAATATGATTCTGTTTTCTGCAGCAGTCTGACCACAGTACGTTCATGGCATGTCTGTCCTTGAGTCTTAAGTGACAGGATATGTATCAAAAAGTCAAAGATAAGACAGCAAGATAACTTAAGCATGACACTTGTCTTGCTCATAATTAAATGTTCTGAATTTTTAGAATCAAAATAGCATAATTTTTTGAAAAAAAATTCAGAGAAAAAAACAAAGAGGAGATGGTGAAAAAGAATATTTTTTTTTCCTTATTCTAAAAATAACTATATCTTATTATTCCTTTTGATGCAAAGTCTCTCATTTTGAAAGAAAAAAAGGGGTTAGGAAAGTAATGGTAGTTTCCCAACCTCTATAAAGGAGCAGAGACTCCTATAAAACCTGGGAACATTCTATGTCCCTGAGGAGTTGTATTTTCCAAAATTAGACTTTATTGCTTGCCACTGGAAAAGCTGTTTCACTATCAGATATGCAAGGAAAAACTACTGCTAAGCCATCTGTTCAGTTACATTTCTTGGTGTAGAGGGTAATGGACTGGTTGAAATTCTTTGCTTAGCAGATGAGATGACATCAGGTACACTTACTAGAATTATATGTAGCTATTTTTAAACTTGTGCAGGAGTGGTATTTCTAAATTACATTTTCATGTATTTGAAAATAATTATTTGAAAGAATTATGAATTCACAAGCTTTTACTAGCAACTGGCCTAGAACTACTGTCCACCACAACTCACCAGCTCACCGCTGGACAGCTATCCACCGTACATTTCTGCACCACTGACTCTTCACCAGGACAACTTCATGTCCATCATTCAGCCCTGTGTACAGAACCTGGGGGAACAGGTGGCTTGGCTGATGGTGCTCTGATTTCTGGAAGGAAAACATGAGTATATGCAGGAGTTCCAGTGTACAAGTCACAGTATTGTAATGCTAGCTGATTAATCTTAGCCCTTCATTGTGCTTGGCCACCAGAGGTGTCCTTGCTCCTCAACGGTTTTTTGGTTATCTCATTATTAGATAAAGACAACTCAATCAAGCGTAAGAATAAAAAAAATAATGATAGGATAAAGGTGCTTTAATAAAACGTGAGATATTTTCTTATAGTAAACAAATGCAATTTACAAACCACAGTTTTAAAAAGTGATGTTGAACAGATACACTTATAAAACATCAAGCTTTTAAAAAAGTGACATCAAATGAACGCAGTTAAAAAACATCCAAGAACATTT
Source organism: Hemiprocne comata (assembly GCA_020745705.1). NCBI lineage: Eukaryota > Metazoa > Chordata > Aves > Apodiformes > Apodidae > Hemiprocne > Hemiprocne comata. The sequence continues at coordinate 9,067,159 of CM036616.1, read as the reverse complement.
TCTAAAAGTAATGTAAAACAAATGCAATTAAAAAAAACATCAAAGCACAGTTTTTTAAAAATGGTTTTCAGGACCAAAACCTTAAACAAGCTTTGAAATACCTTTGATTGAGTCACCTTTACCTCACTGTACGTGGTGCTGAACAAGTGCCACCTGCCAATCAGTGTGCAGTTGTTATGGCAGAGAGTCAGTGGCATGGAAGTGTCTGGCAGACAGCTGGTGGTGTACAGTTGGTGGCATAAAATTATCCCTTTCTGCAAATGGATTTATTGGTGCTGACAAAGCCAAAAGCTTGTACAGGGCACACTTTGCAGCAAAATGTTTGACAACTATAGAAATTGTATTGTAACCCTCAAGGGAACATCCACAATCAGTGTAATGGCTCTCTCCACTGATAGCTCAGAAATTTTGGGGCTTATATTTAGAGGGAGGAAAGGACAGTTGCAATATCCCCATATTTAAATTTCATTTAGAACAGGTAGCTCTTCTTGCAGTTTATAACTTCCAGCAAAACATTAATAATTATATCTATGGTTATAAACATGACACCTCCTTCTCAGAGCCCTGCGTATTTTCTGGAAAGACAGTATAACTCATGTGTTTCTTTCAAATTTACCTGCCTATTCTCCAATTCCACCCTGCCAGTTCTGTTGCCCAAAGAACTGGAGAGAAACAAGTGAGTCCTCTTCCTCTTTGCCTTCTCCCACATATTTTCTGCCTAGGATTGTCTCTGGGACGTCAGGAGATGTGGAGTCCCATCATTGTGTGTAAGGAAGAAGCTTACAGCTCAGCATCATGCAGACTGACAGGAGTATTTCAGCTAGTTTTACACAGTGAGAAGGAGGGCATTTAGTCATTCCAGCTTCCATGACTGGAATGTTGTCATGTATGGCTATGTACTCTTTAGGAAGGATAGACTAACAAGGCAAGGTGGTGGTGTTGCTCTTTATGTGTAAGGGCTACTGGAATGCATTGAGCTCTAACAGGGAGAGGAAGAATGTGTTGAAAGCTGGTGGGTAAGAATTAAGGGACATGCAAATGTGGATGAAACTGTTGTGGGTTTCTCTGTAGACTGCCAAACCAGGAAGATGTTGATGAGGCTTTCTACAGTCAACTGGAAGTAGCCTCTAGATCACATGCCTTAGTGCTCATGGGTTAATTCCATCACCCTGATATTTGTCGGAAAGCCCACACAGCTAGGAATGTTTAGTCCAGAAGGCTCTTGCAGTGCATTGATGATCACTTCCTGATGCAGGTAGTGGAGGAACCAACAAGGAGAGGTGCACTGCTGGACCTTGTATTAACAAATACAGAAGGGCTGGTTGGGGACATTAAGGTTGGGGACACCCTTGGTGACAGTGATCATGACATGGTAGAGTTTAGTATCTTACAAGGAAGAAGCAGGAAAATAAGTAGGATTACAACCCTGGGCTTCCAGAGAGCTAACTTTGTACCCTTCAAAGATCTACTTGTAGGAAGTAGAGGAGTAGATGCAGGAACACCAGTGAATGTAGTCTTGATAGTTGCAGAAATTTACTAAAATTATGAATTTGCTGTACTAAGTTAGCTGAATGGGTTACTTTAAACAATGTGCTTTGTGTCAGCTATGCCAAGCATCCTGCAGGTTGTGATAACAAGTCTTCTGAGACCTGTCAGACACCAACAGACAACATTCATGTTGATTCTGACCCACCTGGAGACAGAACCAGGATGGGAGACTGGACAAAGAAGGACTAGCATCAACAAATACCCCCACAGGAGACCCTTGAGGATGCATAATTATGAAGATAACTAGTTCCAGGAAATAAAATGACTATGTGAAAGAATTCTGGGAACTGATTGGCATAAAACTGAATATGCATGTTTTGGGTGTATATTAGTCGGGGTGTTTCACTGACTCCTCGCAGCACTTGTGGTGGAGAACCCCCAGTGCTGCCCAGTGCTGCAATAAAGAATGCCTGCCTAATAACAGCTGGTTTGTTGTTACTGGGTCTTCATCTCGGAATCCTTACCCAGCCGCACCTCGCCTCCCACTTCGGTGAGGAGTGTTAGAAAGCAAGGGGGTTTGGAAGCTCCCAAATTTTTGTTTCACCTCTTTCAAGTTTAGGAAGAAACAAAAAGAAAAAAGAAACCAAAACCAAAAAAACAGGTCACTCTTCTATGAGCTGTGTGGTTTTGGGGGGCTGACCCTGGCCAGCAGCCACACAGCCATTTGCTCCTGGGGAGTGAAAACTCATAGTCCAAGATAAAGACCATTTAATAAGGAAGACTGAAGGAAAAAAAAAAGAAAAAAGCAAAAAGCACGATGCAAACACAGTCGTTTACCACCTCCTACCAGCAGACTGATGCTCAACCAGTTTCCAAGCAACAGCTACTTTGGCAAGAGCAGCCCTCCAGGCTTTACCACTGACCATGATTGTATTGTGTCCAGTTCTGGGCCCCTCAGTTCAAGAAGGACAGGGAACTGCTTGAAAGAGTCCAGCCCAGAGCCACAAAGATGATTAAGGGAGTGGAACATCTCCCTTATGAGGAAAGGCTGAGGGAGCTGGGTCTCTTTAGCTTGGAAAAAAGGAGGCTGAGGGGTGACCTCATCAATGTTTATAAATATGTAAGGGGTGAGTGTCAGGGAGATGGAGTTAGGCTCTTCTCAGTGATGACCAGTGACAGGACAAGGAGTAATGGGTGCAAATTGGAGCATAGGAGGTTCAAGGTAAATATCAGAAAAAACTTTTTTACTGTGAGAGTGACAGAGCACTGGAACAGGCTGCCCAGGGAGGTTGTGGAGTCTCCTTCACTGGAGACATTCAAAACCCGCCTGGACAAGTTCCTGTGTGATGTGCTCTAGGTGACCCTGCTCTGGCGGGGGGGGTTGGACTAGATGATCTTTCGAGGTCCCTTCCAACCCCTAGGATTCTATGATTCTATGATGTTTTATGGTATGGAATAGCCCTGGGCCAGTTCAGGTCATCTGTCCCAGCTGTGCCTCCTGCTGGACTGCAGGTTCGAAATACTTCTGGATTGGTAGTTAATTCCCACTATTACAATCTGACTTTTTCGTATGAACCCGTACAGTGAAGATTAAAATGATGACAATGTGATGGGAATTGAAACAAAGAAAATTCACTCCACAGTCTGTTCAGTCGGTATCTTTATGCTCTGTTTCAAAACCCAGGGCAGAAGGGAACCCCACTGAGCGCCCAGCCCTCCCGCCCCGGCTCACTCGGGGCAGCCATCGCCCCGGGCCCCCCGCACGGATCCCCCCAGCCCCGCTCCTCACCGCCAGGCCAGCACGCCGCGCCCCGGGCGGCGGAGACCTCAAACGAGGGGGCACGGGACAGCTCAGCGCCGGCCGGAGCCCGGCACCGCGGGGAAGGGAAGGGCCTGAGCCCGGGAAGAAGCTCAACGCCGGACCCCCGCCCAGAGGACATGCCCTGGCTGCCCCAGAGGGGACAGGGACACCCCACAGCCCCCGTCTGCTCCGCGGGACAAGAGGCACACCCGAGGAGAGCTGGTGCATCCGCTCTGGGCGCGGTGCATCCGCTAAGCAGCCCGGCGCGGCCCCGGTGCGGTACGGCGCAGCGCGCCGGCGGGGAACGCGGTGCCGTGCCGTGCCGTGCGGCGCGGGGGTTCCGCGAGCAGACGCCTGGACCTGTGGCGGGGGGGGGCCCGGTGTCCCGGAGGAAAAGGCAGCCGGCCGTCCCTGGGTGGGCTCACACCACCAAGCTTTGGGTTCACAGCCGAACGCGCTAACCGATTCCGGCACAGGGTTCGCGCTGCCGCGCACGCCGCTGTGGGCAGCGGGAGCCTACGGGGCTACCCGGATCCCCCCACCGGTGGACCTGCACTCCCGGGGCTGCCTGGACCCTCCCCAAGCCGTGTCCCACCCCCCGGTGGCCGCCCACACCCCGGCGGCCTGACCGGAGGAGATGGGGGGAGAGTCGTTCTCGCGCAGCCGAAATAGCTCAGCTGGGAGAGCGTTAGGCTGAAGATCCCCGCTTCGATCCCGGGGTTCGGCAATTGCTTCTCCTCCTGCACGGGGTGGCAACTCCCCCCGGTTCTCCCCGTTCCCCCCACCCCGGGCCGGTGACTGACCACGCGCTCCCCAGATCGTGTTCTCTTTGCCCCGCCCCGCCCCCCAGCACAGGCAGGTACGGGTGCCACTGCAGCAATTAACAGCAAATTAACCAATAAACGTCAACTAACATCAAGTAACCACCCCTTTAGGCGTGGTTCAACAGAGCCAGGCTCAGGGAAGCAGCTCCCGAAGGCAGGATGAGGAGGAAGCGCTGCAGCCGGAGCTGCAGGGCCTCCTCCTCTGCGGCTAGACACACGGCTTTTAAAAAGGAAGAATGAAACATTTTCCACCAACAGCCGCTCTAGTGTGTGCACTTGAGTGCCAGTGTGGTCCCGAAAGCGGGTCCGTTACCCGGTGTGCAAGAAGCCGATCCACACGCAGAGTCGAGATACTTGCTTTACTATCCAGTTCTGCGCAGAAGAGGGAGCAGGGGGGTGTTCCACAAAGCCAGCTCAGTTTCCCAAAACACAAGTGCTACTTTTATACCCAAAAATGTGAGAAAGAACTTTATGCAGGACACTATTCTGTCGCTGGCACACACGATGGGTCACCAATTCCTCGCTTCCATGTAGAGTGGCGATGCTCAGGAATGTCACTGCGCATGCCCAAAGAGGAAGGGGCTTGTTGTTAGCAGGGGTCCCTCCAGCCTGTGGGCGTGAATTTTAGGATGCTAATGGCTCAGTAATATATTCATACGGTGATTCCAATGACTCGATGTGTTTTTCCCCAGTGCTCAAGGCTGTCACCAAGCCAAGCTGTGGGCAGTGCTCCTTTCCATCCCTTCCATCTGTCCTGCAGGTGTCCTGCAGACCTGTCTCAAGGCTGGGCTGGTGACTACTTGGGGAGTGTTTTTCTCCACTTGGAATGTGGTTTTGTGTAATTCTTATTGTGTCACTGCTGTCTAGGCCGTGTTTTTATTCTGCGTGTCCCTTACGTTCTCTTTTATGCAGTCTTTTCCCCAATGTGATTTTTCCCCCAAAATCTTACTTATTTCAATTAATAATGGACTGACAACACATTGGCTTATTTTAATATCATTTAAATAAATTGCGTTTATTTAAGCTGCACCTGGCTCAGCAATTCCCTGTGCTGCAAATTGCTGGAAGCTGGGAAAGTACCCAGGAGAGGCCTGTATTCCCACACTTTCTTCACTTCTGTGAAGGCACTAACTGAAGCCCTTGCCAGAGACAGATGGGATGAAGCTTTGAGACAAACCGTCACAGATGCTTTTCTGTTGGGTGATTTCTGTGTACTAGTGCAATACCTACATTGGAAGCTTTGAAAGTACCATTTGAAATGCAAGCTGAAATATGTCCGTGACTTTCAGTCTCTGTTTGAATCAAGTTATCCTCCTCTGTAACATCCTGGAAATAAGCTCCTGAATCTAATGGTGTTGTACGAAAAAGGCTTCTGCCTGTCTTAAGCATAATAGTCACTGCTTAGAAATTGACTTTTTCAATCACACGAAATAGGGAAAAGTTCTCTCTTATATTTAGTGCTTCACAGGCTGCTGTTAGACCCCCCAATATTCAGCCAACAACTTGAGGTCCCACAGTCTCTGTTCAGTATTCCTTCTACAGAAGCAGTACTATGCTGTTGTCACACTCGTTGCCATTCTCTAGAACTGGTTTCAGTTCTCATGTACTATTTGAAGGCAAGAATTCAATACGGTTTTGAAGATGCGGAACACTGTGGATTTACACATGATTCTTTTTTTCTTTTTCAACATTCCTTTTTCATTATTTCCTTACATTCTATTTTTCTTGGAACATCTACTGAGCCTAGAGCTGATGTCTATGCAGAATTAGCTGTCGCAGTGCCAGGATGTCCTTCCTCTCTGCAAGAAAATGGTTCCGAGTCCATCGCTCTCCTCACTCTGTTGGTTCCAGCCACCCCTGCATGTACAACCTCTACTGAGCAGTGAATTCCACCTGCTCAAGGGACAGGATATTTCCTCTCTATTCCCGTGACCTTGTATAGATCTCTGAGGTGGCTGGGGGGGCCACGCTAGTGATTTTATTTGGACAGAAGAAAGTTTCAAAAGAAAACCCACGTGCTACAGAACGTTATGCGCCTGCAGAGGTTTTGGCAACAGGGCCTGGCAGTGTGGCAGCAGCCACTGCCAGTGGCCAAGCCTTCCTCCCCTGGCACCTGCTGTCGCTTGCCAGCACTTCCTCTTCATGCTCTTCCCTTTCTCCAGCATGGGACCGTTCCACAGGAATAGAGTCTTTGACAAACTACAGCTGAAGTGATGATTTCCATAAGAACGTCGGACGAAATCTAGTTTTCCTACCATTGAGGCTTATGACAAATGAAAAGATTCCGGTATCAGCCGATGTGCTTGGACAGTGTCAGACTGCTGAATATTGCCTCTGGGCTTCAGTCTTCTGTTTCAAGCAGGCAGCCTAAGAACCAGCTGTCAGCAAATCCAGCTTGCCTGGGTTGAAAGATTGCCGTGTAACAGAGAGCACCACTTTGATATAGGCAGTGATGAAATGAAATGAGATTATGCAGGAAAAAAAGCCATTAGTCTCAGGAGAGCAATGAACGTATTTAGAGGAAACCCATGGGATGAGAGAGATGCCGTTTTCTCCAACCTTACAGCATTTTTGGTACTTAGAACAACTGCAATCAGTGTTAATTGCCCAAACTAAACGTTGCCAGTCCTGGGCAACTGTTCGGTTCAGACTGAGTATCTCTGCTCAGTACCCAGAAGCACTTGTGTACTCTGAGTTTTATACTGGAGAGGAAAGGAGACTACCAAGTGCCCTGGCAGCGAGTCAGTGTCTGCTCATTGAATTGCCCTCCACTGCCAAGGGACCAAGGGAAGCATTGACGTGATGTTATTTGTGGACAGAGCTTTGCCTTGCAACCCTCTTTTATCCCAGCAGCTCTGGGCATTGGCTCTGTGGGGATGAAAGCTCAGATGGAAATCACCACCAGTTCCCCCCATCCTCACGGAGAAGCAGAGAGTGATGGATTTCGGTGATCCATGGCAAAACAACTCGGGGACACGGGATCTGCCGTTGGCTCGGGTAAGATGAAATACCCCTGAGAAGTGGCAGGTCTAATCTCCTTGTCCAGTGTCCCCAAGACAGATCTGGGACACCTACAGGTGTCCCTTACATTCTCTTTTGTGTGATTTTTCTCCAAACGTGACTATTTCCCCAAAATTCTATTCATTTCATATGATAACTGACAGCAGCTGGAGCTCTCCTTACCTGTTGCTAGACAGGTGTCAAGTGACAGTGGTCTGTTGTGTATGTCTTGCACTATTGCAGCTTTATTTACATACATAACACACGTGCACGTAGATATAGTGAAGTACCTACATCAAATGCAATGGGTAGGCTACTGAAAATGTCGAACTAGCTTTGGAATACAAACCTTGTTTCTTTTCAGAGGAACTGAGCTTGTGGGCAACTTGAGAAAAAGTCATGGCCCTTTCCTGGGGAGGGGAGAGCTGGGGTTTTTTTGGTTTTCAAATCGATCTTGCTAAAAACCAAACCCAAGTAAACAACAAAAAAACAAACCAAAAGCAAAGAAAAGAAAAGTAACAAGAAGAAAACTGTTCTAAAGTGTTTATTTATTAATTGAAAATGAACTAACCAACAAACAACAACAACAACAACAACTAACAACAACAACAACAACAACAGAACAGCCCTTTCTTAAGCCCAGCAGTCCCTGCCTTCTCTCTGGGCCAGGAGGATGTCCCTGGCAGGGCACCGAGGATGGGGCCGAGCCCTTCACCGCGGCCGGTTCCAGCTGCCCGCTCACATCCTCCTCAGCGGCGGGAGTGGAGAGCGTTGGCCCGCGAGCGAAGGCAGCCGCCTGTCCCATCGGCCCTTGTCCATGTGGCCATCCTGGCCCACCAGCTCCAGCCCATCCTGCTGGGAAGGAGAATGCAGGCCAGCTGAACACTGGGGCCCAAGCCCACCTGTCCAAGTAACCCGCCCATCCCCAGCTCTCCCTGGGGAAACTGAGGCACCGAGCCCTGCGGAGGCTCAGCATCCCCCTCCAGCCCCGCTCATCTCCCCCCCCTCCCTCTCTCCCTCATCCCTACCTTGCTGGGGGGCTGGAGCGGCCCCTGGGCGATGGGTGGAAGGGGCTTCAGGTCTCTCGGATTCTGCAACGGGCGGGTGAGGGTGTCCAGGCCCCCACGGCCTTGCGGCACCCTCGGCTTTCCAGAGTCGTTCTCCTGCCCCCTGTGGGACGGGGCACAGGGGTGCTCAGCGCCCAGCACCGCAGCACCCCGTGCGTCACCCTGCGCCAGGGCGAGGGCCAGGACGTGTTCCCTGCTGGGCTCCATCCCTCCCAGCTCCCCTCTGACTGCTGCAGGAGACCCCCACCCACCCAGCCCAGCTGTCCCCATGGTCCCGGGGAGCTGTGGCCGTGGCAGGTCCCTGCCCGCTGCCCCCATCCTACTCACTGCGTAATCCAAGCCGCATCATCGGCCTCTGTCTCCGTGCCCCTCCCGAGCTCCTTCAGCTGCTGACGGGAAGTCTCCCACTCCAGCTGGTCCGGGAGCTGGGGATTGACGCACACCCTCAGCCAGCCGCCCCGGGATGGGACATCTTAGTCCCCCAGGGGGGCACAGCCAGGAGGGGAGACCCTGGCAGGGATGCTGCCTTTGGTTGCCAGGCCCCAAAGGGATCAATTTTGGGTGGTGGGGACAACCAACCACTCACCCTGTAGTCCACCTGCTCCATCTCATCTTGCTCCTGGTTCAGCATCTGGGCCAGCTTCTCACTTCTCGCCGTCAGCCATTCCATCCTGGCCTCCAAGTGGCTCAGGCTGTCTACGCCGGCATGGGCAGCTCTTTTGCCTTTCTAGCAACGGGGAAAGGCAGGAGAGCGTTGGGGAAAGGACGGAGGCAGGAGGGCAGGGCCAGCTTGTGTCGGGGCAGAGGGAGAAGCGGCTCCCCGCTTGCCCCATCCTTTCCCCCATGGGGTCGGTGCCCCCCGCCAAAGGGACCCGGGGGGGCTGCAGAGGGGCCTGGCGAGGGACCTGCAGCTGGGCTGGAAGGCCTCCCTCCCCCAGGCCAGTTCTGCCACTGAGCACCCAGAGGACAAGGGGTGTTTGTCACTCTGCCCAGGACTCGCATGGCTGGCGCTGGCCTGTACAGGCCAGCCTGGGGGCAGCAAGCGCCATGAGCCAGGGGGTCCTGGCAGCCCCCTTCCAAGCCCCCACGCTGGCACCTTCATACCTTTCTTTTCTTTGGCAGCTTCCTCTTCCCCTTGCCCACTGCCTGGTGTGACATGGAGGGTTCCACCAGCTCCTGGAAGTTCTCGTACCTCTCGAGGGGGCTCCCCAGCTGTGCGCTGGTGATAGTGTGGAGGAAGGTGCACACTGCCTGCTCCTCTATCTGCTTCTCTTCCTCCTCCTCTCTCTGCTCCTTTTCCTGCTCCTCTATCTGCTGCTCTTCCTGCTCCTCCCTCTGCTCCTTTTCCTGCTCCTCTTCCTGCTTCTCTATCTGCTCCTCTTCCTGCTCCAGGCCTTTCACCATCACACCCTGCTCGTCCTCCTCCTGCCACAAGCCTTCTGCTGCCTCCAGCAGCTTGTCCAGATCCTTCTCCAGAGCTTCCACAGTCACACACAGCTTATCCTGCTTCTGCCCCAAGTCTTCCACTGTCCCCTGAATCTTGCCCTGCTCCTTCACCACACCTTCCACTGTCCCCTGCGTCTCGGCCTGTTCCTTCATCACACCTTCCACTCTCCCCTGTATCTTGCCCTGCTCCGTCACCACACTTTCCACTGCCTCCTGCATCTTGCCCTGCTCCTTCACCACACTTTCCACTGCCTCCTGCATCTTGCCCTGCTCCTTCACCACACCTTCCACCATCGCCCACAGCTGGTCCTTCTCCTTCCACAAACCTTCCACCGTCACACGCAGCTGGTTCTGCTCCTGCCCTGTGCCTTTCACTGTTGCCCACAGCTTGTCCAGCTGCAGGAAGGGGAGAAGGAATCGGCTCTGAGATAGGATGGATGTGGCCAACATGCCGGGGTGCTCTGGAGCTTCAATGGCCCCAGCCAGCCAGGGGACTTGGCCAGGACCCCAGCCAGGAACACCCTGCTGAGCTGGCGGGTGTTGGGAGCGCTCTCCCCCTCCCCCAGCCTCACCTGCTCCTGCAGCTGCTCGACCATCTTGACCAGCTGCTCCAGCGTGGCCTTGCTCTGCTCCTGCTGCTCTCCTGGCTCCTGCTTGACCTCTGGCAGCATGGACCTGAGCAGCCAGAGGGGGGCATGGGCAGGCTTAGGCTCTGTGGGGCTTCTCAGGGGGTGTCTCTCGCCCCCAGAGCAGGCTGCTCCCAGCCATCCCAGCCTCCCTCAAAGACCCATGGGGTAAGAAACCCTCTCCCATCCTTTACCCCAGTTCCTGGCTGTTCTGATCGCCGACATCCACGTTCCGTTCCGCTCCAGCCACCCCCAGTTTTCCAAGGGCATCCTTCAGATGGGAACAACAGCAGTGACACACAGTCAGGGCATGCCCCCCCGCCTCGACCCAGCACAGGGGTCCTTTGTCTGCCCCCGCCCCATCCAAGGCCTGCAGCATACAACAGCCCCCTTGGGGACTGCTGCCAGCTCACCTCCTTCTGGCACTGCTGATGGCCAGGCAGGCCCTGCAGGGAGGACCCTGGCTGCATACATGGGGTGCTGGTCTCCATGCCACAGGACCCTGGCTGCATCTCTGGGATGGTGGTCTGGGGGCCACAGGATGCTCTCTTCATCCCTGGGATGGTGGCTCGGGTGCCTCGGGACACCTTCTTCATCCCTGGGATGGAGGCCTGGGTGCCTCGGGACACCTTCTTCATCCCTGGGATGGAGGCCTGGGTGCCTCGGGACACCTTCTTCATCCCTGGGATGGAGGCCTGGGTGCCTTGGGACACCTTCTTCATATTTAGGGTGGTGATGGTGGTCTGGGTGCCTTGGGATTCTCTCTTCATCCCTGGGATGGTGATGGTGGTCTGGGTGGCTTGGGATTCTCTCTTCATCCCTGGGATGGTGATGGCGGTCTGGGTGGCTTGGGATTCTCTCTTCATCCCTGGGATGGTGGTCCCCAGCATGGGCTGGCACCGGGTGTCCACGTTCGACGTGGCAGGCTCAGTGGGGGCTGCCTGGCCCCCAGAGCCCTGCTGGGCAGAGGAGGCAAAAGGGAGCCTGGTTACTGGCTGCCGTGCAGCAGTGAGGACAGACCCCAGGGCCCCCCGCCCTGTCCCCAACCCACCGCCTCACTGGACCGAACTCAAGTACCCCTCCAGAGGCCACAGACAAAGGCTGCCCACCTGCGGAGACCCCCCAGGGTGCCGTGGCCACAGCCCCCCTCCCCCCTCCCCAGCCCCCGAGCACTTTTTTGGCCTCTGGGCCTGCAGAGTTGCAGCAGCCGGAGCCAGGGGACCAGCGACCCCCCGAGTGACTCCCCGGGCCAGGCCGGCAAGGCCTTGTTTTCTCTGGCCATGGCATTCCCTGCTGCGGGCCTGCTGGGCCACAGCTGCCTCCCAGCCCAAGGGGCTGCGCCTGCCTTTCGGGAGCGGGCTTTGGAACCCATCTCCTGGTGCACAGTGCTGGGCTCTGCCCCCAGACCTCCCTCCCCCGGGCCCCTGCCCCCAGCCGCCAGCTCCAGAGAGACCGACAGGGGCAGGGAGCCCTGGGCCTGCCCACTGCCCAGCCAGGCCCTGGGGACATGCTTCCTTCATGCTGGGTGACAGCCATGGCCGCGGGGCAGAGGCTGGGCTGGCCGGGCAAGAGAGAGAGGGGCCGGGAGGGGGTGAGGGCCCAGCTCCCTCCCGGGGACACTGGCAGCAGCTCACCAAGGCAAACGCCTCCAGGATGGTCTGAGAGCTCTCTTCAGAGCAGGCACGCGCTGCCGCCCTCCTGCTGCTCTCCCGGTGGAGACGCGGGGACACCGCCTTGTCCTGGGAAAGGAGGGTGGTGGGGGTGAGCCCCAGGGCAGGGCCTGGCTGCAGCTCAGGAGTGGGGAAGGGAGGGATGGGGGGTGGTGGGGCGGAGGTCCAGGGGTGCTGAGCCTCCGGGTGGCAGAGCCCGGGACACTGGGGGCTGGATGGGAGCCACCACCACCTGCTGCTGGGGCAACGTGGGGAGGAGCCAGAGCAAGCGGAGCAGCATTTCGACCCCAGCTCTTCCTCCCCCAAACTCCATCCCTTTTCCCTTTCCCGCGGGGAAGCCCCCCGTGCTGGCAGGAGCTCAGGCCTAACCCAGCCCCTGGTCGAAGGGCAGCGCACGGGCAGCACAGAGCCCGCAGGAGGGGGGTCAGGCAGGGGAGCAGCCAGGGGACTGGCCAGAGCCTCTACCTTGGAGACGCTGTCCCTGACCGCTTTCATCTTCCTGTTTGTCTGCCCCATGTCTGTGGCCACAGAGGTGACCTGGCGCTGCTGGCAGTCCCGAACTCGGGCGAGTCCAAGGAGAATTGCAGCAGCTGGACGAGGCAGAGGAAATCCGCCACTAGCTTCCCTGAGCAGAGACACGGATCCAGTCCCGTGGAGGACAGGAGCCCTTCTGCCTGGGGGAAACGAGACCGAGTGGGAGGGATGGACAGCCTGCAGCCTTCCTCCTCCTCCTCACCGCAGCAAGTGTTCTGGGCAGGGGGGACACCGGTGCCAAGGTGACCTCCAAGGGCAGGGCTCTCTGAGGTGCTGTTGTCACAGGGGGGGCTATTGTCATGTCACCTGTTTCTAGGCGACGCCCAGAAGCCCCACAGAATCACTCAGGGTGAAGGTGGAATTGAAGTAGTCATTTTCCTCTGACAGAAATTAATGACTTTGCTGTACTGAGTGAACTGAAGGGTTACTTTTAAAACAACGTGCTTTCTGATAAACATCAAGTCTTCTAAGACCCTGTGGCACCTGCAGATAACACTCCTGTGGACTCTGACCCACCTGGGCAATCTACCAGCAGGAGACTGGAGACAGGACCAGGATGGGAGACTGGACAAAGATGACAAAGGACTAGAATCAACAAAGACCCCCACAGGAGACCTTCGAGAGCATGCATAATTACAAGGATAGCCAATTGCAGGAAATAAAATGACTGTGTAAAAGAATTCTGGGGACTCATTGACATGGAACTGAATATGCATGTTTTGGGTGTATATTAGTCGGGGTGTTTCACTGACTCCTCGCAGCACTTGTGGTGGAGAACCCCCAGTGCTGCCCAGTGCTGCAATAAAGAATGCCTGCCTAATAACAGCTGGTTTGTTGTTACTGGGTCTTCATCTCGGAATCCTTACCCAGCCGCACCTCGCCTCCCACTTCGGTGAGGAGTGTTAGAAAGCAAGGGGGTTTGGAAGCTCCGATTTTTGTTTCAGTCTGCCTTGACCTTAGCAAGGCCTTTGACACTGTTTCCCATAATATCCTCTTGAGCAAGCTCAGGAAGTGTGAGGTAGAAGAGTGGACAGTGAGATGGATTAAGAACTGGCTAAACAATAGAGCCCAGAAGGTGGTGATCAATGGTGCAGAGTCCAGCTGGAGACCTGTAACTAGTGGAGTCCTCCAGGGATCAGTGCTGGCTCCAGTTCTATTCAACATCTTCATCAACAATCTGGATGAGGTGACAGAATGTATGCTCAGTTTCCTGATGATACCATGCAGGACCAGCCCTTGGAATTCGTACTTGCTGGAATTGGTGTCAAAATCCCATTGTAACTCCTCAAGCAAATCTTATTTAAATCCCAAAAGGCCTGCCTGAGAGGATGGAGACAACAGTGATGGCCTGATAATGACAACAAAAACATCGAGGGGCAAAGGGGGGAAGGTCCACTCCAGCTGCTCAGTCTTATGACTTAATCATGCTTGCTCATCCTTGTGAAACACGGAAACCAGGCCTATAAATCACGGGGCTGCAATGGTGGCCTTTGGGAGCAGATGAATGCAACATAACATTCAAAGGCAATATGTTAAAAACCAGCACAACAGGAAACCTTAAAGCACTTGCGGCACACATTATTATTAGTGAACTTTTAAAATCTCCGCCTTGTGAAAAGACTTAAAGCTAAGATATTGTTAATCAAATTAAGAGACATGTAGTCCCTGCTCCTGTGCCCACTTTCACAAAGGTGCAGTCCAGGTATGAATTTATAATTTTTGTTAGGTCTAGGAGCCTCCCATGGAGAGCAGTTTATTCTAAAGTCATTCTGTTCTACTCATGACCTTGCTTTTCATGCCTTCCACATCATAGAATCAGAATCATAGAATGGTTTGAGTTGGAAGGGACCTTAAAGATCATTGAGTTCCAACTCCCCTGCATGAGCAGGGATACCTCCCACTAGACCAGGTTGCTCAGAGCCCCATCCAACCTGAGCTTGAACACCCCCAGGGATGGAGCCTCCACAACTTCTCTGGGCAACTTGTTCCAGTGCCTCACTATCCTCACACTAAAGAATTTCCTTCTGATCTCTAACCTAAATCTCTCCTCCCTCAGTTTCAAACAACTACCCCTTGTCCTATCACTATGTGATCTTCTAAAAAGCCCTTCCCCAGATTTTCTGTAGGCCACCTTCAGGTACTGGAAGGCCACTATGAGGTCCCCCCGGAGCCCTCTCTTCTTCAGGCTGAACAACCCCACCTCCCTCAGCCTGTCTTCATAAGAGAGGTGCTCCAGCCCTCTGATCATTTTCATTGCCCTCCTCTGGACACACTCCAACAGGTCCACATCCTTCTTGTGTTGGGGGCTCCAGAGCTGGACACAGTACTCCAGGTGAGGTCTCACCAGGGCAGAGTAGAGTGGCATAATCACCTCTCTCCATCTGCTGGCCATACTTTTGATACAGCCCAGGATGCAGTTGGCCCTCTGGTCTGCAGTTGCACATTGGTGGCTCATGTCCAGCTTTGGATCCACTAGTACCCCCAGGTCTTTTTCCACAGGGCTGCTCTCTACCCTGTCTTCCCCCAGCCTGTATTGATGTTTCTGGTTTCCCTGGCCCAGGTGCAGGACCCTGCGCTTGGCCTTGTTGAACCTCATGAGGTTCACTTGGGCCTACATACCAAGAACTTGTTTGTAACTTCAAAATATCTTTATCTTCTGGTTTCTAACATAATGGATAATCTATGATTCATTATTAACAATAGTATGAAATTATTCACACTTAAATATTTCCCAAATAATAAACCTTAATCTCTAGCAGTATTTCCAAAGAAATTAACCTCTAATTAATTTTCTAAAGAGTAAGAAACAACTGAAGAGTTAGAATGCTTTCCTTAGCAGGTCTAACGATTTTTTAAAGCTTTTTGAAGACATGGGCATCCTTTCTCTGATCATCTAACCTGGTGCTTGGAATTCCATCTGAGCAGCAGGCACTTAAAAATCAGGACAATGTCAGTCAATAACATTACTTTTTGCATCTCAGTTTAAATAGCTTTGTCAAGATGTTGCAAGAAGTCTTTAAAAGAAACAGGAGGAGAACTTGGCTTTCCTGCAATATTAGCTTTTTTGTTGTTTGCAAAATAAAACACTTTATCTTTATTTGGAGTAAAGGAAAACAGTAGCTGGTATTTACAGCTATCATCAATTACTTTGTATATAATACCTACAAACCAGAATGGGTTTCACAGACATTTAGGAGATAAATAACTCTCTTCAAAGGCATTACCACACCAGTGCTTTCCAGAAATACACTGGTATTGCAGATATACTTCTCAGGTTTCTTTTGGCAAAAGTTCCATTATATTATTGTTGTGTAATTCCAGCTGCTCAAGACAAGAAATTTCTCTGAATGAAAATAATGTAAATGTTCCTGAAACTGGCAAGCAGGGAAAGAGGTAAAAACATAAATGTTGCTGGACTGAATTAGATGAAGGCACCGATGAGCCCCATTTTCAGTCTCCACTCCCCAAAAGCAAAAGCCTAGTGTTGAAAATACCAGAACAAGGCAACTAAGGGAAGCACGCAATGTTATCTCCCTCGCAGCCCTTCTGGGATCCAGTGAACTCCCTGAGCTGATAGCAACATTATTGTGTGTAACAACAGTCGATGGATTTTCCTCCACTGAATTTGTCTAGTCACTTCCTAGAGAAAGGGCATTCACAAAGTATTACACAAGATGTTTCACAGATTAATTGTAAAATGTTGAAAAAGCTCTTTAGAAAGTTGTTTTGCATCTGTCACCTCTTAAAATTATTTAATGTCTCCCAGTTCCTCTGCTGGAAATGACAGTAACAACAAATACCTAATCACTCAATCCCTGTCATTCAGTGTTGTGTAGACCCTTGATGTATCCTTTCTTTTCTATCTCATTTCGAGATCGAAGCATCCCAGGCTCTGAGGACTCTTGAGTATGTTTTGCAGGAGGTTCATTCTGGCACAATTTACAAAATGGATCAAACCAACCTTCTGCATTCAACACTTTGAATGGTGGGGGTGTTTAGACTTCAGAAGGTTGTTCTCCACCTTGTATTAAAACAGCTCTAGAAAATAAATTAAAAACCCAAAAACTTTTCAGAAGGGGCTGCTTGCATATCAGGGCTAATTAAAAAAAAAAAGAAAAAGGAAAAAAAAAAAAAAGGTAAGCTAAATTGAAGCTTTATTGCTTCAATAGTTGTTAAATCAATGATTTCAGTTTTACTTGTTTTCCCCTTTCCACTTATTGTTATCTGGATCTTCACTGTTTAACATAATAGCAACCCCAATCAACTGAAGAAAAGACCTGCCCAAGAAGTGTATGGCTTAAATGTAAGTCTGGCTTAAATGAAAAGAAGAAGAAGCTTCCACAGGATGGATGGAGTAGAAAGAGATGCAAAACCAGCTTGACTGCCCGTTTTCTGTCAGATAACAAATCTACGGTGCTGCTGTTAATAGACCCGTTTAGGATTTTTAGTCTAGGTGACTAAGAAGACCAAGGTGTTTCCATTCTGAGCTATCCAAAAAGAACAAAAAATACATCTCAAAATTGCCAGAAGAAGGACTATCTTTATGGCAGATATTTCATGAATACTTTCACAATGATAGAAAAACCTGAGTAAATGCTGATCATGAGCTGTCTTGCATAGGTACCCATGGATAGAATCATAGAATATGCTGAGTTGGGAGGGACCCATCAGGATCATCGAGTCCAACTCCTGTCCCTGTGTAGGGCACCCCTAGAATCACACCATGTGCCTGAGAGCATCATCCAAATGCTTCTTGAACTCAGGCAGGCTTGGTGCTGTGACCACTTCCCTGGGGAGCTTGTTCCAGTGCTCAACCACCCTCTGGGTGAAAAACCTTTTCCTGATATCCAACCTAAACCTCCCCTGATTCAGGTTCCTGCCATTTCCCCAAGTCCTGTCATTGGTCACAGGAATGAAGAGATCAGGACCTGCCCCATCTCTTCCCCTCCTGAGGAAGCCCTAGACTGCAATGTAGTCACCCCTCAGCCTCCTCTTCTCCAAGCTGAATAATCCAAGCTGGCTTCTTACTTTTTTTTCTTCTATCTCTTGTAAATTTAAAATGTGAAAAATGCCTTTGTAAGGCAAACACATTTCACAGATTCTGACTGAAATATCAAGTATACACTAAATTCTGATTTAACACATTCTTATCTATCACAGTTGGTTTGATTTTTTCCCACACTACAAATGCTGAATTTCATCAGATGGAAAATAAGAATTATAGGTAAACTAAACAAATATGACATTAGATTATACCTGTAAAACTGGTTTATCTGTGCAATATTATTTTATTAATGAATAAGGTATGGTTACAGATAGTATTTTGTTTATAAAATTAAAAATTATTTGCCAAGAGTCCTATTTTTAGAGGCCAATTATACATAGGCAGAAAAGAAGACTGTACTTGCCACAGTTAGTGTTTGAACTCAATGCTTAGATATTGAAAATATTTACTGCAGAGTGTAAGTTCACAAATATCTAATATGATAATGATTTAATAATGTTAGTATTTGAAATAATTTTTATGTCTTAGGAGACATAGTATATTCCAAGGTTTTAAATTAGACATGTCTGTTTTTCCTGATATTGTAATTTCTCAATAATTTAAATTTTGTTGAGATTTTCAACGTTTCAATTTTATTTTTTTTTTTTAATATTAAATACAGTGTTCGTGGGAATATTGAAAGCGTAGTACACAAATGAAGAAATTTTAGTGACTATCCTACATTTGTTTGAATAGGTTTTTTCCCTCAGCAGTATCCATGCAGAAACCTAAATTGACACCACTGAGTATGGGATATCAGCAAACCAACACACCAGCTCCTAATGTACTTTTTCCTATACTTATACATTCTTTTGCCTCCTTACTTAACTGAATATATCTTCAGTGATTTCTAAACAGTAGCTCTTTCTTCATTCATAGTGACTGAGAGAGTTTACATGAGTTGCACTGCTTTGCCTCGTAACATAAAAATGGGAAGAAGAAATGAAGTGTAGCTGAACTAAAGTTGAGTGGTTAGCATGTAAAGAAAGTTACACTTGTGAATAATACTGTCAGTTGCTGGGTAAGGCAGGGATGAAGCCAGCAAAGCTGCCACTGAGTGTCATAGGAGATATTACCACCAACAGAATTTGAGCAGCTGCAAGGATTTAATCCATTCACACAGTAGAATAAATTTATCATCCTATAGCTAAGTCAACAGTGTGCACTAAGGATGAATTTGATCAGACACTTTTTCTTGCTGTTAATTTGCTAAATGAGGCTTTGGGTTGATCTCTACCATGTTCTGTGTGTTTCATTGATTTTCCCCTAGTAAATGTAAAGTATGCATCCGTATCTGTATGTTCAGGGGTGGGATTAATATCTCCTTTTTTCCTCCTTTTTAATTCAATCATTAGTTTTCTTTGGAGCAAGAGCTTCTTTGGGACTGCATAAAATTAATTCCTCAGTTTTGCAGAGCAGCAACCATTTCTGATACAGCTAAAATTCAACCGGGTGAACTCTTGGTCATTTGTTTCATTTTCTGCAGTGTTGAATAATTTACACTCTTTAGGCAAATTCTGTAGCTCAATTTATTGCTGCAAAATAATTTTTTAACTTTGTCTTGCAGTTAATTTCTCCTCCCATTTCTTTGTTTCACTAATTTCTGAACTGTGCTATGAGTTCATGTTTTCACCTTACAGTGAGCATGCCTGTCTGGCTTGGTCTTTATGATGTTCTTTCTGTTTTCATTGTAACATATTGGTTCCTTTCATCCCTTACCTCCACAGTCTCTGATAACAGTACATTAATTAACATTTCCAGACTAAGAATAATTAAAAGTTAGATACCCGCCTAAGGAGGAGTTTCTGTGTCACCTCAAGCAATAAAGCAACTTTTTTTTTTTTTCTTATTGTTGATGGAAAATACCAGTGAGAGCAGATTTTAAGTACTGGGTCTTCCTAAATACAGAAACATTTTGTTGAAACAATAAAATCCTTTAGAGTAACGTGTGTTGCATATTATAACACATTCACCTTTAATGTCTTAATTTGTGATCCCCTAAGTATTTTTAAACTTAGCCAAACAGAACTGTGAAAAATAATTAATGGTCAGGTATGCAAAAGCACCAAAATTATCACATTTGAGAAAATACTGTTTCAGAATTCCTCACTTCCAAATATCATAGCTCGCATCACTCCTTTACCCAGAGTAAGTGGTTCAGCAAATTAGCTAACATAGCATGCAGCTTTTACAAGCAATTTTAATTACCTTATGCAGTATTACACCAGAGCAGATTGTGACTAAACTAGTATGAAAATAAACAGCAGTGGCAGGTATTTGGGCTGAGCTGCAATTAGCTACAGTCTCAGGAGCAAACCCATTTCACCACAGCTGTGCTCTGAACCTGAGCGGTGCCGTGTGGGAACACCCGCGTGGTTAAGCCTTGCATCCCTCTTACCACCCACGAGAAGGAACAGTGAGGACATCATGTGATGTGCAGGTTTTGTGTGTGCCTCCCTTCAGGGTTGGCTAGGAATGGATATTACTTAACCAAACTCCATCCTCTCTGGCCACATATGAACACAGCAAAACCAAACATACCAACCGTTCCTGCCCTCCCTGCCCCTGCCTGCCCCCGCCACCCCCCCCCGCCAGCAGGTTGCAGGATTGAATAATTGGAAAATATTATTTAATGTACTTATTAAACTGTGGATTTTCTCGATCAAAACATCACTTTATTCTTCTTTCTAGCTACACACGCTAGTTCTGATTCTCAGGTTGCAGCCCCATAGAGTCATTGAGTTGAATTGTGTTTTTTCTATTTATGTCTCGTTAAGAGGAGGATTAAATTAAATGGATTTAAGAGCTGAATTATGAATGACTGTTAGTTTATCTTATATCTTTTACTTTTATATCAGTATGCCCTGTTACTTTTTACATTATTTTTATAGACATTTTTTAAGTAACATTTTAAAACCAGCACAGGTTGTAGTGGAGTTAAAGTGAAAAATTTCTCTTTCTCCTCAAAGGCATAGAAAACACTGCAAAAGTAGAAACACTGGACACAAATAAGAGTATTCAAATAGAGAAATAGAGAAAAAAACTTAGTTCCTGATGGTTCTATATTAAGGCACTATAATCTGAAATAATAAACCTGTTCCTCCATATTAAAAAAAAAAAAGAACAAAAACAAGTGTCAGAAACTTGCTACCAAATAATGCTGGAGACCACTGACAGCTTGCTGGTTTTAAGTGTCTTCTAATAGTGTTTTGTAAGAGTATGAAATTGTAGATGACATACAGTGATATATGCTTACACTTTATTAACGTATTATTTATCCATTTCATAATACTTAGCTACACAACTGCTTAAGAACTGGGGAATGCAGTGGGTCAAGGTTATAAGCAAGGCTTTGATTCGTCAGTCTCTAGTTTAAGAAGTATAAGTTTAGATGACCCTCAGGTCTCCTAAATTATCTGCTATTTTGATGAGGTAAC
Organism: Hemiprocne comata; assembly: GCA_020745705.1. Lineage (NCBI taxonomy): Eukaryota > Metazoa > Chordata > Aves > Apodiformes > Apodidae > Hemiprocne > Hemiprocne comata. Next base: position 9,046,222 of record CM036616.1, on the reverse strand, counting down.
CTTCCTCTCTGAACAAACTGGCGAAGACATATATGTTGTTAACATCCAGCTGGTGGCCACTAGGGAATGAGGAGAGTTTAACAGCCAAGAAGAGTTTACAGAGCATGGTGGAGCTAAATTGGTTCACCCTGGAGGAGAAGAGGGAAGGGGAAATCTAACTGCAGTTGACCTAAATGGGCTAAGTAGGGGCACTTGATTGAGAAGACAGAGGTACATGGTAAAAGGCATGAAGCAATTATCACAAATTACAGCAAAATAAATCTTGACTGTATATAAAGAGAAGAAAAAAACTCCAAAAAACTCTGACTGTGCTCAAGTACTGTGTCCAGACGAGTGTTGTGGTAGGTAGCTAAGCCCCATATGGCTCCTTGCTCACCTCACTCCAGTGGGATCTGGGAAAGAAATGGAAGGGTAAACACGAGAAAACTTGTGGATTGAGATAAAGAAAGCTTAATAGGAAAAGCAAAAGCCACCTGTGCCAGCAAAGCAAGATAAGGAATTCCCTCACTATACACTGGCAGGCAGGTTTTCAACCATCTCCATGAAAGCAGGGCTTCATCACATGTAACAGACACTGGGGAATACAAATGCCATCACTCTGAGTGTCCCCCTTCCTCCCTCTTCCCCCAGTTTTATTGCTGAGTGTAATGTCATATGGTGTGGGATCAGTTGGGGTCAGCTGTCCTGGATGTGCTCCCTCCCAACTCCTTGTGCACTCCCAGACTAGTTAGTGCTGAGTGGGTGTGAAAAGCAGAAAAAATCTTGATCCCGTATAAGTACAGCTCAGCAATAACTACAACATCCCTGTATTATCAACACTGTCTTCAGCAAAAATCCAAAACCTGGCACCATATAAGCTGCTATCAGCGAAAGTTACTCTATCCCAGGCAAAATCAATGCAAGAAGCTATGTATTCTCCATCCCTGAAGATGCTCCAAATGTTACTGGAAAAAGACCAGAGCAATGTATTTCTTTTGTTTTACGTAAAGCAGAAAATTGGATGGGACACTTGGAGGTCATCTAGTTGGATGGTTAACTGGGACTAAACTATCTCCCAAGATCCCTTTCAACCTGAAGTATTCTGTGGTTCTACATGTTAATTTATATGACTCGAGAGTAATCCTTTTGCAGAATTAAGCTAAAAAGACAGCTTCTGATTGTGAATTGATTTATCTTTTGGATACAAGAGGTAAATTTTTCATCATGAGGACAATCAAACACTGGAATAGTCTCCCAGGGGAAGTGGTAGATTCTCCCACATTCGACAGTTTTAAGTCTGAGCTTGACAGGGTGCTGAGCCATCTCATATAAACTATAGTAGTAGGACCAGATGAACCTTGAGGTCCCTTCCAACCTGGCATTCTACGATTCTATGATTCTGTGATCTATTGCACAGGGCAGTGAATATTACAAAGGCAATTACTCCTTTGCTAATGAATGGAAAGACTGATACGGAGCTATTTTTGTCTCCTCCAGAGAACATAGACAGATCCAGTTCAAGTCAGGAAGGAAAACTATTAAACACAATCAGTGAAAGGATTATTCCTGCCTCCCTCCTTAAAAAATTAAGATTTATAGTCCCAAACTTTTTATAATAGTCTGATCACCAGACACAAGGTTTCTTCCCCAACTTGTATAGCTGTTCAGAGTCCCTGTTATGAACCTAAAGGAAGTCTGGTCCCAGAGTTCAAAACTGCCTGCTTACTTTCTGTGAGTTATGACATATACACATGATGGTATTTGGTGGCACAGGAACAAAATAATAGACATTTGAATAAGAAAGTGATGAGTGCCTGTACACAGTGTTTAAACAGATGGATCAAATGTCTAGTATCCTCAGCTGGTATAAACAGATCTAGATTAGATTATTTCATCTGAGGACAGGTCTGCAGCTGTAGAAATTCAAATATACTACACCTTTTATATTGTAACAGTATCTCAGCTTGCAGAGAGGATTTAGCATTATGTTCATTTATATCAGGAAAAAAAATCAATTTCGTTGTTATTTTTTCACAAATTTATATGCACATTGATTCTTCAATAAAGAGAGGAAAATCATGTTGCCACATTCACCCTAAAAAAAGGATTTTTTTCCCAGTTGGCCTGCTGTATAAATAAATAATGTTAAGATATTACTAGTATTACATGTTATTTCAAATGCATCATTCAAACTGAACTAGAGAAAATGGGCATTTACTACCATAATGATGATGGGTCAGATATGATGGACTCTGACTGTCAATGGTCAGCCACTTCTGAACCCATTCCCATTCTGGTATGACAATTGGAAGTTCAAAGAAAGTCTCCATGGTTGTTCTAGCTCTGATTAATGCCAGATGGATCACCTCAGCTTTTATCTTCTTTTAGCAACTAATGCAATTTATGTGTATTTAGTATCATGGTCTTATATTACCAGTCAAAACATCAGCATAAACAGAAGTAAACCAATTTTGTCTCTATAGACAATATATTTTGCTATTTTTACAGTGACTGACATGGGTTATGGCAAAATCTCCTCTAAACAAAGCTATATAAGAATAGGCTTGCTAACCCCTTATTAAAAATCAGAAATACTTGTAAAAAGAATCTAGAGGGTGGAATAAGTCATTTATTTGTGGAAAAATATGAGGTCAGCTGAATTGTCAATGCACCCACATATTTGAAGAAGTGAAGGTAATAAAACACAAAGCTTTTTTTCCTCTTAATGGCAAAGCAATTAAGTTGTCTCAGTTTTGCATATGAATTTAGAAATTAATTTTATATTAAAGTATTTATTTATATCAAAATATGAAGGATTGATTTCAAAGTGCTTTTTTAAATCACATTTTTACTTCAAAAATGCTGGCAAATCTATGCAGCAGAAATCATCTGGAAAGTGTGTATAAGATGCTACTCATTAAATAGGCAAGCACAGACTTCTGAGCAGGTATTTTGCAAAGGTCATAACACAGGCCTGGGAGTGCAATAGTAAATGACCACTACTGAGTGTTGTATATAGCAATAACTGTGGTTTATTTAGATTCTGATTTTGTCTTTGAACAACCCTATCTGATTTATAAATTATTTATCAATTTATAAAGAAGTTTTTGCTGAGAGAATCATGAGACACCAGCACAGGTTTCCCAGAGAAGTTGTGGATGTTTGATCATTGCAAGTGTTCAAGGTCAGGCTGGATGGAGCTCTGAGCAACCTGGCGTAGTGGGAGGTATCCCTGCCTGTGGTAGGGGGATTGGAACTAGATGATCTTTATGGTCCCTTCCAACCCAAACCATTCTGTACCTCTCCTTTCATGGTGAAATATGGTTCAAACAAGGAAGGGACTGACTACGAGAGCATCTTCAGGGCTATAGGCCTGCAAGGCTACACTGGGCAGACTCAGGCAGCACAGTTCAAGAGCAAGGATGTTTGCAAAGAAAGATGCCTCCACACTTATGTTCCTCTGCTGTTTCAGTTCTCAGCTGCAAAGGACACAGTGGATGGTGGCAGAAGGTGGCCAGCCTTCGTGGCCTGACCCCATCCATCAGCTAAGCACCAAGAGATCTGTGTGGATTATCTCTGGGAGTGGGGGCAGCCGTTCCCCAGGAAAATGAAAGCAACAGCTCTGCCTGTAGGAGATGGGGCAGGCCTGGCCACAGAAGGAAGTACCAGGCTTTTGCAGTGGCATAAATCTCATGGCTCACTTCTCTCCATGTAAATTACTTGGCAGCTGCCACAGGAGTGACACAGCCCCCTCAACTGTGTACAGAAAATCATGGAGCTGGATGCAGGGCAGATTAGAAACACCCAAAGAAAGGAACTGCCCAGATCAAGCTAGTAAGAGCAACTAAATCAAGACGGTGGTCTTTACCTAACATCTCAGACCAGTGTGAAGTCTATAACAATTATCACCATACAGAACAGCAATAGCTCAATACTCTGTCTTAAAAAAAGATACATTACTTCCCTGGAAATACAATTGTCTTCAAGATTTAATATGCCATGAGACTTCTCACCCATGTATGTATTGCACCCCACCTTGATTGGAAGGATGAGAAAATCGGAGGCCATTATTGGGTAAATGAAAAATACACCATGTTCCATACTGTTCTAGGTCTCCATCAAGTTCAGATGAATATTAGCTAAAATGCGAGGCAGCTGATGGTGTGGGATGGGGCTTTTCTTGGAGCTTCAGAGAATCTCACAGAATCTTAATGAAGTAAACAGAATCCAGTGGTTACTGCCTGATAGGTAGAAAGTTGGTAAGATACCCATTTTTGATGTAGGAAAAAGTTTATTAGAAAGTTTAGAAAAGAATATAATTCAGACAGTAATATGCACCTTATCCAATATCCGTAACGATTACTAAGTTAAATTATGCTACCTCAAGATCAGCACAATTTCTTCACATATATGCCCATGAGTTACTCTTGAAATACAAAATGATATTAAATATTCAGTTAGTATGAGTACATGAAACACTGTCAAACACAAGGGTTCCAGACCATGCAAATTTCTGTCACACAACATACATGAAGTGCAAATTGCAAATTTCCAAAAAAGACAAACTAGAGACTTCTCCAAGTGAAGTGTTTTGTTGAATGTCAAAGGGAGGTCTTTATGATTTTAAACATGGCCTGAAGTGCTGTATGTGCATAGGTCTGGGGTGCACAGGAATAATTCAGGTTTTGAGTGATCTACAGTGTGAACATCTGTATATTCTGTACCAGTCTGACCATATCTACTATTAAGGCTTTGCCACCACTGTGTTGACAACATCAAGCCATACCGCACTGGGGAAAACATAAAGGTAATTGCTATCCTGATAAAGTTAATTACATCTCTTAGGAAATCTTTCTAATACCTTACTCAATACATCAATCAACTGGCTGTGCCAGCAGAGGTGCTTTAGTATAGATGCACCAGAGTGCTTTTGTCTGAAGAGCATCTTTTCCTTGAGAAGTGTGTTCTTATTATTATACCAAATTGCTGCCAGTACAGATAGTGGGCAGATGCTTACACAGCAAATGGATGGTGTAACTATACTTACATCTGTCTCCAAACTGCTTGTTACTGCCTTTCTGGTGCATTTTTCTGTCCCCACCACTTAGCCAGCTGGAAAGGAACACATGAACTCTTCACACAGGCAAGGTCAGCTAGGCTGGCTCCAAGGCAACAGCAAGGGCAGTTTGCTGTGGCTGGGCTGATCTTGCCAAAGCTGATTAGGAAGATTTTACACAGTCCTTTGTGTCAGCATAATAATGGGAAAATGCCTCCCAGGTGTTGGCAGAAATTGATGTTGGGGACATTAATCCAGTCACCTGCTCCACTGAGGCTTAGGAATAAATGTCTGTATATGCCCAGAGAATATTTTGCCTATACACAACCTCTACATCAGTACAAACAGCCCATTATAGACATGGCATCAGACTGAGTGTATTTGTGTATTTATGTTGAGGCAGGGAGAGAGGTGTTAGTTACATAAAATTCAAAAGTTTGCAGTTTATCTTTTTTTCTTTCCTTTTAAATTTAAGAAGTAGGATAACTGGTTTATTTCTTTATAGCACAGATAGATGCCACTCACACTTTACAGCACTCAGATTTCACACCCAACTTTGAAACATGTCTTGGACATGTGCCAGAAATTTATTTTTCTAGACTGTAGTGAAAGAAGCAAATAATCTGTTTTAATTTCGTATCTGACAAACAGTAGCTCAGTGAATTTACAGCCCGTTTCATAGCCAAACACCTTTTGTTCAACAACTGTACATCTTCCATTAGAGGCAAAACTTTATGATAAATTATGATAAGCTGTGCCCCCTCTACCTACTTATTTAATATGACCTAGAGCTATATTCCTGAGCCATTCATCTGTAAAATATACTACTGTAATGAAGGCAACAGAAAGGGGAGATGAAATCATGCCTCAACTCTTTTTAAATGTCATTAAAAACCATCTCATACTATAAACTTAGGTACTTTTCTTAGATGTCACCACATTAAGAGATGAAAGTTTTGAAAAAAAAAAGAAAATAAACCAATGCCACTCAGACTAAGGATATGCTTTAAAAATAGTATTTGTTTCTCCTTAGGTTTTTAATCTGCTTTTTGACTACACTTTTGGGATCTTTGCAAGCAATTGTGTTTAATTCTAAGTTAATTCTTAGTGTATTTAATTGCTTAAATATGAAGACAAAATAAAAAATACCAGAAAATATTCCTAATGTTATTAAATTTCTAAGTGTAGGCACATAAACATGATACTGTAAAATGTTTGTAGTCCAGCCTGCAACACTCTGCATCTCTGCAATCTTCTAGCAGTTACCAATGTGTTTTTTTCTATGCATTGACATTTTCGACATGGGATTTGGTAACAAAAGCAAAGAGCTTGTTCAGATCAAGTGACACCTTCCAGTGATCAGCCTTTTTCTTATGCTCACCTGAGTTTTCTTCACCTTGCAATATAAAATGTCAGAAACAGCAGAGTGACTACAGCACAATTTGGAATCAATGAACCATGAGATTTCTGGCCAGAATCTTGCCTGTTCCTTTCAAAATATGGCATTGATGTGTAGTTGCTATAGTTTTCATCACAAATTCATTTGTCATTGTGAACATATTTTCGTCAGAAAGTAAAAAAATGGTGGGTGTGTGCAGTGTGCTGTGGATCACTAAGAATGGACATGCAAACTGCACAGTTCCAAGTGTAGGCATGCCCCTAGGTCTCACTTCATTCCCATTTAATATCAGTGGAACAACACTTCTGTTACTGAGAGAAGGGAGAAACACCTTTCAGATGTAGCAAATAAATTCTTGACACCACCTTTTTTTTTAGAAGAATATTTTATTTTTTTAAACTAAACTTCTACCATTTGTTCTACTCTAATTACAAATGCATGATGCAAATAATTCACAAATGTGTAATAGAAAATGAGGTAGGAATTATTTAAATCTCCACTTGTATATCTTCTGATCTTAATTCTACTTCATCTGCTCTATTTTTCTTTCCTATTTCAGACTGTTGGAGCTGGAGAAATTGGTCCTATGTCACAAGAAATATTTGCCATAGGTTGAAGAAATCCAGGATGCATCTAGGAACCCATGTTTCTCTCTCACAAACATTTTAAATGAACTGAATATATTCTATGGATTTTCCTATCATGTCTGCAGTCCTCAATAATTTATTTTTAGGGTTGGTACTTTTTTTGAGGTGATAATTAAGTGCCTTCAAGAACATTCTCATCTGGGAGGAAATATTCAATGGACAGAGACTAAGTAAACATAGGTTCTATGTTGATCTATCACATTACAGTTATTATATGGTGAAGGAAAAAATATCACATCTTTTTTTCAAGAAATGGGCTATAATCTCTTTACAGAGGTAGCTGTGATTAGAATAAGAATCAATTTGTTATGGTTAGAGACAGTCTAGGACTCCAATGCAGTCCCAAAGGCTGTTCTATCTGTTCATAGAAAACATCTTCCTTCATCACATTTCCATGCTTTCCCTTATGCAGTTTTACACTTTGTGTGGCAGGAGACACAAAAATTACCTTGGGAAGGTGACCCATCTGAAACTGCCCTGGCCAGAAAAGAGAGGATTCTTTGGCCAGGTGGGTTCTCTGGAGGTGCTTCCCCAGCAATGGCCATGCAAGCACAAGCAGCCAGGAGGAAAGAAAGGAGGCTGGGTCTACCTCTGCTGGCAGCAAGTGCATTTTCCAAGCTGTGACAGAACCAATGAACCCACAGTAGTGAAGCTATGCTACCCTTGGAAAATATTAAGTATGTCAGAAGTTATAGAAATATTTCCAAAATATATTAACCATCATAAAAACTGCAGAAAAGCATAGAGCTAATGACTCCACTCTGTATAATTCTCACAAACTCAGCAGGAAAATATATCTCAAATGCATGTTGGCTTTATATGCATGACCAGACTTCATGGATTGCTCCAGGTTGTTCCAAAGGTTGTTGTGATATCTATCTAGGAGCATTCCTTTTGTTATTACATTCTCATGCTTTCATGGCAATGTCTTAACCTCAGCAGCAGGATTGTTTTCTCTATTGATTTATTACGTTGAAAGGAAATTGAAAGCTTACAGTGAAGCAGTATGCAAACACTTTACAGTTGCTGAAACTCTCTTTGCTGTTGTGCCTCACCTTACTGCATCTCCTGTCTATCACTAGATAACGTAACTTGAAAGCCAACCTCGCAAAATAGAAAGGTACTCCTGCATGCCTGTGTGCAGCTGTGTCTGACTTGCTTGCACTTTTAATCATCAAGGAAAAAATTATTTGAGGAAGATAAAGAACAGCATGAATTAGGATTAGGTAGCAGAAAACAGTTTGAACAGAAAGACAGAAACATTTCAGAAGGGAAAAATATGAATTTGTTCCCTTGCTCATTAGCTACATACAGAAAATTATATATACTTTCAAATCTATTTCCTCATGACCTCATTGATTTTCCATAAAGTGGTACTGCATCTCAGTAGAACAGTATTTGAGTCCTATAAATAAATTGTACAAAGAATAGACTGAAAACATCTGGAAATTTACATAACCATTTGTGTGTATTTTGTAGTGTCTAAGGCATATTCTACATCCCACCCATCAACACAAAACTCTGGCTTCAGCAATATGAGATTTTCAGAGTACAGACCAAGACATCCTCAGAAAAAGTAGAACAGAGAGCTCACTTACCTCATGTTCATCACCATCCAGTTGAATCTGCACACCAGTGTCACTTTAAAGTCTTTGTCTCTGCATGATTCCCTGAGATACTCAGGCAAGTGGACAATGTTCTGTGAAAACTGGCATGGAGGACAAGTGAGATATTTTCCAGTGTCCCAACATTTCCTTCATTAATCTCAGTAGAACAGATTTATCTTGAACCTCCAGAATCTTCTGCTTCAGAGATACAGGTAGGAATCAAAGGAGCTCAGGCAGGTAGCTCAGAATAACAGCTCAAATCATACTGTTCAAATTTTGCACAAAGATCTTTGGAAAAAGAGATGAATGGTTTTGGTTTGCATGTTGAATGTAGCATCCAGCCTTTCCATAGTCATTTGGAAGATGTGAAAAAATGTGCAGATAATACTGTATCAGTCAGAATAGCAAGCTAAGGAGCAGTTGTGAATAACTGTGGAAAGACCTTATAAGACTTATGTTTATGGAACCAGGTAAGGAAATTCCATGTGAGCAAAGGAAGCGGGATGCATGTGGGAAAAGATACACACACACAATTTTGAATACACAGGCAGGGGCACTGAGATGGTAATTATAGTAGCTCATCCCATGAAAACAGAGTTCAGTGCTCCCATGGAGTTAAAAAAAAGAGATGTATCAAGAGCTACTAGGATAAGAATAGAGCACAGAGAATACATTTTCTATACTGTATCAATCCATTAAGTATCTGCAGTTTGAATACTATGGTCTGCTTCAGTTCCTCTCCTCTCAGAATGTAGACGGCCAGGAAAAAATAAAAGGTGACAATGGTTTAAAGCAGATAGAAACAAAAAAAAAGGAACTAAAGAAAATTGGCTGAGTGTATGGCCCAGGCCTGTGGTTGGAATGGAAAAGATTATTTGGGTTCTGCAGAGTGCAAGCAGTGGTGCTGTTCTGCAGACAATTCCCTTCTGTGTGGGGCAGGGGGGACACTGGTGTGCCAGACTGCAGCTGGGTGAGCCTTTCTTCCCTTTGCTGCTTGTTTAGAGAGCCTGCTGTTCTCTGTGCATTGCCTACAGCTCTGTAGCCTATTGCTGGGCTCAGTGGTGTTAAGTCATAGCACTCTGGGACAGACTTGAAATGGAGTCAGTCCCTCCGAGACTCCTTCTTCCAAAGGGAGGGTAAAAACTGACCAAAACCCAAATTCATGATGAAGCAGAGCTGTGGGGAGTCCTGCTACTGTGACCATTCCTCTGGCTGGCTTTGGAAAGACCTTTTTTAACACTGTGGCTGGTGTTTCCTTTCAGGCAGTGAGACACAAAGCCCAGCTCCCTACTGAAACAATTTCCTTTATAGACTCCAAGGCAATAGATAACATGGACATCCTGAAGGCAAAAACTGATGAATTTATTTCAACAAAGCCCTATTATTAAACTGCCAGGGATGTCAAAAAACAAGCAAAAAAGAAACAACCCCAGCCAAATTCTTCACTTCTCATTAATAAGTACTTCTCTTATAAGGAAGAAAGTTTTAACCTTGGTGTAGACCTCCTTCCTGCCTGGCCCCCAAAAGCTGCCATCAGAGTCCATTGCAGAGGGCACCACTTACACGCAGCTGTCTGCTGCTTAGAGCAATCTCAGCTCCCTCCAATGACCAATTAAACAGTTATAAATAGCCATGGGTTTTACCTAATGACAATGCTAATGCACTCAAACAGCTGACCTTTTTTTTCAGCAGCAGTCTTAATAGCCACTACCTTTGGAAACTGCTTATTCTTGTCTTCCCCATCTGGTTTACTTTTATGTGTGAAAATTTCCCTGGAATAGCCTAGACCTGAGTAATTACATTTAAGAACAATGAGGTTTTCCATCCAGGTTTGATTAAAAATGAGAGCGGTGGGAAAAACAAGTATTTGTAGTACCTGCAGACAGACTATTTAGGCTGAACCCATCACACTGAAAAGTAAATAAATTTAACAAAATACTACTGTTAAGTGACAAAGCAAATGTAAAAGCTAACTGTTGCCTCTCCTGCTGTGGTGTGTCAGTTTTGGCTGAGAGAATTAAAATAACAGATATTGCTGGAAGAAGGTATTTGAGCATGTACTAGGGGAAAGCTTCTTATATTTTGCATCCACATTTCCTGCTGGTCAGAGGGTTTCAGGACTGCAGTTCTAATGTTACCTCCTTTCTGTCAGAAGCATGTGAGATATATTTTGAAAGTTTTACCTGTTTTTTGGACAGATATACTCTCTGATTGTATGGAATTCCAGTATTGCAGTCGTACTCCCTGATACTGTGTGACTAAACCTTGAAGTGAGCTGCCACAGTATAAGCTAACAAAATAAGCTTTTCTTTTTTTCCTTTTTTTCTCTTTTGTTTTTATTTTTTTATTTTTTTATTTTTTTGCTAAAAAGTTAACTTGACAAGGAAGCAACCCCTTAGGTTGCATCGCCCCAACTCAAATAAGTAGCTTTAATTTTTGTTCTTTTCTTTTTCCAAGCACAAAAAAGTGTTTTACAGGAAAAAAAACACCAAAAAGCCTTACTAAAATCAGCTTTTTAGGAAGAAAACAGTGTCCTTGTGAGCTGCATATTCTTTCCCAGTAGTGCTCTATAACCTACACATTCACAAATCGTATTCTTTGTCTGATTCCACCTTAGAAACAGTACAAGCATATGGGTCATCACAAGGCTGCTGTAGAAGAGGCACTTGGAAAAAAAGAACTTAATCTGTGGGACCAGGCAGCAGAAGGACATAAAATATAAGTGTGACTTGTCAGCCATAAGGTGGTGGTGAAAACATGAGAAGAAGATGGAGCTGCTCAATCCCAGTCTCTCCTCTGCACTGAGGACTGATCCCTCACAAACACTGTGCACAGGGCACTGCCCCAGTCAGGGTTTCAGCAGCAGCAGCTGTTAGGTCTCCCTCTTCACCTATGCACTTCTTTATCACAATTTGTTTTACAGGAGAGATTTCTGGTTCTGACTGCTCTGTTAAGTATTTGCATTCAGATGATCAGTTTTCAAGCTTTCCCACAGCACGAGCTATTTTTTAATCAATTGTATGTACAGTCAACCAGAGCAATATGCTATTTAAATTTTTGAGGTGATATTGCAAAAAAATTGGGTAATCCTTTTGTGGCTAGGCAAACACTGCACAGAAACCTCCATGTTGTTTTGTGCACCTCCTTCCAAGCATCTTGTTGACAACATGGCTTCTCTGGCAGCCTGGGAGAAGCAGCCTCTTTGCCAGTGCTGTCTAAGCTGGCAGGTGACTAGCAGATCATTAGAACAGGCATGATGAGGGGAAAGCTTCAGCAACATTTAGCCAGGTACAATCTTAATCTGGTCTGTTATACACACTGGCTGATATAAATCTAGTCAGGAAATTAGTCCTGTCACCTCTCAAGATAAATATTTATACAGTTTTTCAGACCACTCACAGACCCTGAAAATGGGAGAAAATGCCACGATTTTCATTCACTGCAGAATTTCTACACAATTCTGTCACTGTCACTAAGAACCAGGCAAAAGTATGCACCTTTAAGATTAAAACAATGTGGTATGATCTGTACGCCTGTGTGGACCACCTGAACATCTCCTGTTTGCAAAGGTCTGTCTAAGGCAGCCCTCTGAAGAGGACATAGTCATTCATAAGGGTAAGCACTCATCAGATGAGTATAAATTGCAGTGTCTTGCTCTTAAATTTCACATGCATCAATGAAAGGAAACATTTAGAGTGTTTATGGACTGCTGAACTTAATTAAAGTGCAGTACTGCCCTAAAAATGAATATAGAATAGTGGCAATTAACCAGCTGAAGAGGTTTTCATCAAAAAAAATATTGTTTTTAAGATGGTTTTAAGGTCTATTTCTTTTTGTTCAGCACCATACAAAATCCACCAATCTCTGATTAAAATGAAATACACTAATCTTCTTGATTAAAATCCTGTCATTTCAATGCTTTTTTTTAAAAAAAAACACAAAACCAAACACAAACCCAGAATGAATACTTAAAAGCTAACCACGCATCTCAAAATGCATAAGAAAATCTTTAATTTTATGGACATTATCTTTGAAAGAGAAACCTTAATCCTTTCTCCAGACAGACACTTTGAGGAGAAAATCCTGAAGTTTTGAAGAATGGAATAACACTAGGATTCTCATTTCTCAGTTCTGATTTAGTCTTTTTTGTACCGTAACAGAAATTAATGTTTTTTTCCCCTTCCTCTTCTTGTTAGCCCCTCAGGGTGGTCAGGTTTCTGTCTTTAGTCAGTGCTGTACCTACAGCCTAGGTGGTGGTTTCCATCAGAAAAGCAACTTCATTCCTGGCTGTCTCCTGGGCTTTCTCAATATCACATTTAGAGGACAAGATGGATTTCTTCTGCACAGAGCAAGGCCTCTCTGCAGAATTTCTTGGGCTTTCTCCTGCAGAGGGGAAATGCGAAAACCAGAATAAAAGAGGTCACTCACTGATAAAACAATCATGTTTTTCTCCATTTAAAGAAGGCTTTTGATAGTTTTTGCTTTATTTCCAGATCTATTGAGCACTATGGTTTCTAAGAAGTCTTTGCCCTTAGAGATTCTCTCATGCTTCTCTACTAAGTGATGATCTTAGTACTACTACATGTGCTTTCTTTTAAAATTTAGGGTGTTTTTTCTGCCAAACCAGAGAGTCTAGAGGTTGCATTTCTAAGCAAACAAGCTAACTGAGTTGTAAATCACAACTCAGTGGTAATTCATATGTTTGCTTGTCCCGTGGCCCACACCTGTACAAATGGTAGATTTCTACCAGCACTTATAAAGTGTACAGAACTTTCCCTGGGAGCCAGCACAGCCCTACTGAGTGCTTACTTTACACTGAGTACTTACTGAATCTTAACTTCAAAATAGTAAGATCAAGCCAGACAGATATTAGCTCTGTTTCTCTTTTTCAAAGCATCATTTTATTGTGCAGTACTGTTCCTTCCTTTTTTGCTCTCACAAATGGATTAGGAGCACACCCAGAGAAGGATTCAAATCATGTTGTGAGCCGTGCAGGTACTTAAAGCCATTTCCACAGCTACAAACCATCTGGAAAAAGGATGACACGGGTGGGTTTGTGCCAATACAGAAGAGGACCTTTAAGAACAGAAAATACAGGAAAGCCACTGATGGAACCAGTTTTCTGCAGGGGTCCTTCTGTAGAGTAAAACCTCCAAAGGAGCAAGCAAGATGCCTTCTGCTCTCTGAAGAAATGGAGCGGGGCGGCAGCCCCGATGTTTGCAGAACACGTAACCAACATCAGGCTGCAGCTCCAGAGGGACACTGGTCACACCACTGCCCTGGAGAGGGGAAGTGCTTCAGACATCTGGACCCTGCTTTTAAATGGAGTTGGATGGGACAAGAAACCTTTGTCTTGATGCACTCGATTTATGAGTCACCCACCTACATTCTCGATGGTCCTAACCCAAGTGTTTGAGGGTATGTTCCCTCTGAGAATCTGAGCCCCAGCACTTACTGACAACCTGGCACAAATATTCCTGAAGCTTGTCAGGGCCCCAGAGAACAATGACAAAATTTAATAAACCAGAAAACAAAGGTGATCTAAGAACTGTTTTTTGAAAGACAAATACCGATGGCTTAGTCCTCAAATTAATGGACAAATTAGAAGTGTTTAATAAATCAGCATTTAAAATCTTCTCCTGTGGGGGAAGAGAAGTCAGAGAATCATAGAATCATGGAATACCACGTTGGAAGGACCTCAAGGACCGTCTGGTTTGGCTTTCTTGGCAAAAACACAGTCTACACAAGATGGCCCAGCACCCTGTCTTCAAGGTGTCCAATGTTGGGGAATCCACCACTTCCCTGGGGACATTATTCCAACGGCTGATTGTTCTCATATTGTGAAAACGTTTTTCTCTTCTGTCAAATCAGAATCTTGCCAGGAGTAACTTATAACCAGTATCCCTTGTCTTTTCTGTATGACTCCTTGTATAAAGGGAGTCTCTGCCTTCTTTGTAGTGCCCTACAAGGCCTTGATCATAATGTTTGATCCAGGAATTGGGAAAAGAAATAAACTGCAAGTGTAAAATAAGTAACAATACCAGTAAGGCAGATAACATGGATGGGGAAAAGTACATACCTGCCCCAAGTATCCCTGAAATAAGTGTTTATAATCTTACGAAGGAGCACAATGTCCTTTCTGCAATAGGACTTATTCCAAAGGCTTGCATGAGTGGAAACACGTGGATATAAATGGATGCTAGCATAGCCAGGTCAGTCAAAAGAAGTGATATTTCATCTGGAAAAGTGCATCCATAGTGTTGGGAACACATGCATGAACACAGACACTTCAGGTCACTCACCCCACGGCCAACCTGCCTGTTCCCACTGCTCACCAAGCCCTGTGTGGATGTGTCTCCCACACCAGCATTCCCATGGCATGTTAAGTACACTTACACACAACCACCACTAAGATTCAGGTCCAAACAGCTGTTTATTGTCTGAGCCTCTCTTCTCCCCGTGTGCAAATGTATCTTTAAAGAATCTGGGTATTTGTTATGAATTGCACCTGCTCTGGGGAATCAGTCATCGAAGAGGAGGCTTTTGCTTGTGTGTGTGTGTGAACCAATTTAACTCTGTCACATGGGTTGGTTCCACACCACTGAAATTCACTGGAGTGGGGAATCCTGTAGGGGACACCAACAGTGTCACAGCCAGCTAGCATGCAACCATGGCCTCAGAACTGTCACTTGTCTGTAGTCAGGCACTGCCCCTGTGGAGACACCTGAGAGAAGTGACTTTGGAAGCATTTATGGCCAGGGTCACTTCTTTCCACAAAAGAAGTGCATATTTGATGTTCCACTGCAGAACACAGCTGGATATCAAAATGACCCTGTAAAACAGCAACTTTTACAAGCCAGATATGAGGAGGCAAAGGTGACATGAGACTAGAGCTACAGATCTAGTTATCTGCAGTTTTTCTTTCATTTAGCATTTCAACATCAAAAGACAATGAATAACAAACAGGTTTATCACAGAACATTAAAGATCACATGCAAATATATTTGGAATGTTTCATGAGAGCATTGAGAGATGGTGTGTATGACAGTGATTGGATATTCACATATCACAGTGTTCCAGAAATCCCACATCCCTCTAAATAGTACCCTGCAATGTCCATGGCTGTTTCAATGCATACTGTGTGTCATGCATGGACTTCTGAACACAAGCTATGAAAAACCTTTGGTAAATATAAAGTTGAAGGATACCATGACAAAGGACCATACATGAAACACTTTAAGGACAACACCCAGCTGACAGACCAAGCCTGACAAGGCTGAGTGCAGCACGATGGCTGTTGCACAACAGCTGAAACATTGAAGGATCCTCCCCAAAGCAGCAATCCTGAGAAAAACAAAGAAAAAGCAAAACCCCGAGTGCTCTGTCCGTGTAATCTAATCGGCTTCTACAGATGCATCAGCTGCAATGCAAATGGGAACATTACCCTGTGTGCACAGACTTGTGCTTCTAACGATGCATTGAGTGTGCTCTGTGTTCACTGGTACCACGCTGTGATCACGTTTGCAGCCTCCCACGCTCATCATGTTTTGACACTTTCCAAGGCTTTAAGTCTTACTCAGATCATTTATTATTCATCTGTCCTTTCACTTTGTGTGCTCGTGTACATCATTAAGTAAACTTCTTTTGTTTTGTTTTGTTTTGTGGCTAAGTGCATGCACATTATAGAGGTGAATGGCTCATCAGCTTAGAGGCAGGACAGGGACCTAAGTGCAAACTGGAGGTGGGTTCCTGCTGTGTTCCCCTAATGGGAATTAAAATCAGCTTGAGTCCTGCATCCTGCTTGTTCACTGAGAGCAGGGTCACAGAGGTCAACGTATTTACAGAGGGATTAAATGCTTGAAGAATACAACCCCCTAATTTTCCTCCTGATAGCAGCTAATGGAAATTTCCTGCTTTCTTAGGGAAACAAAAGCATTCACTTTTCTTTATGCTTCTCAGTCTACGGGTTAGTGAATCCTTCTTGTAGGTTTAACTTCTGACCTCAGGTACAATAGCAAAGCTTTTGCTCACCGTGATGATGCCTGTGTTGGGGAATGAAATTTTGCTCGTGCATACTCAGCAGAGCAGCATGTAGGCAGCAGTAAGTGGACAAGTTCTGCAACCTGCAGGCTGTATTCCTTTTAGGGGCTGAGGTTAATGATAGTGCCATGTAAAAGAGATTTACCCTTGAGCTCAGGCAACAGAGATGTTTTCTGATGACATTTAATGCATTCCAGACAGGATGGGTGTCTGCAGCATGGACTTACTTTCTTAAAAAACTGAGAAAGCCAGTTCATCGTATATATCTGTAAGGTAAAGTCTTTTAAAACAGGTAAGAAAGAAAGTCTTGGAGTGCAGCATCACCAGCTTCCCAAATACTTCTCTGTGAACTGTGTTCAGTGTGTTTGGGGAGACATAAATGAAGCTGGTGGCCCTGGCGGTAACTAACACTGTCACCAGGGTTATCTTTGCAGAACACACTGCAGCTCTCAGCTCCAGCAGTCTTGCTCACTGGAGTATTTCAGGTCTAGCTCTTGCTGAGCTATCCCAAAGCAAGGGCTCACTTCTCTTCTTTCATCTCCCACCCACTCTGCAGAGAGCAGCTGCAGGTCCCAGCCCTCGGCGCTCTGGGCCAGGGCCTCTGTCACTGGTGGGGCTGGGGCTGTGCTGCCCTGAGGTGGCTGCTGTCACCCTCCCTGTGACTTCCCACTCTGCTTGCCTTGCCAAGTGGGTAACACCTGAGGCTGTCCAGGAGAGGCACTGAGGGAAATGTCCCTTTTCAGCTTAGACCTTTCTAAAAGAGGCTGAACCAGTCGAATCTGGACTATAGAAAAAACCCTCTTTGTCATCATTATCATCACCTTCATCATGACCTACTGACAGACTCCTGAAGCCTTTCCCACTATGGCAACTGTTGTTATCTCACAAAGGTCAGACGTGTTGCAGCAATCCTCTGGGAAATGGCAGATGTCACCTGAGTTTTGTCTGTATGTGGCTGTGATCCATGGAGAAGTTAAACTTAGGTGACGTAGTTCCTGAGCTCACATACATGTTTTAGTTAGTGACAGTTACTGAAAAATGACTGGATATCAGCTTCCTGCTCTTTCCAAAGCATCTTTTTGTGGCTTGCAGAAAGTCAGCATGCCTGAATTAGAAGGCAGCAGTGTTGCAGGTGCTGCTGACCTAACTGCCTCGTCCTGAGGCAAACCCTGGGATCAGTGAACAAGCTGGTGTCCCACGGCCGTTACCTCAAGAAGCAGCTGGAGAACAGAGAAAGCAGAAGAAACTAAATGTTGAAAACAGAATGGACTGATGCTAAGCAATGTCAGTATTACGAAATGTCCTCACAGCTTGCAATGGATAAGTAGACTATATCTATATGAATGCTTAAGCCTGAATAAAGGTCTCCGTGTCTGTCTCCGCTTGGGAATCACGACGGAGTCCGGGCCTGAATTGCCACACCTTTTAGCTCTATTCTTTTGTCATTCAGAAATAGTAAGGAAAAACCAAATCAAACAGAATAATCCTAACAAATTTTAAATTTAGGAAAATGTATAAAGGACTACGTTTTTACATTTACTCCAGGCTTAAACATAGAAATGAATGTTATGATTTTTACGCTGTAGTTTCAAAAATCTTTCTTCAGCAACTTTAAGTCAGAGGAGGAAATTTAAGAGCATCAAAATGGATCATCCATCTCAGTGAATGTGTCTAACCAGCTCTATTGAATTAAGTGAGATTTCAGTCCTGCATCTTGTTGGAAACAGGGATAGAGAGAGGATGTGGGGAGGAAACTTAATATTTAAAGAAAAAAAAAAAAAGATATGTATAATGAATAGTAATTTTTAATTCTTTACTGGTAGCCAAGCAGTCTTCATTACCAGTCAGTCTTTATCAGTCACCAGGCATTTAGCAGTGGCTGTGGTTGCTCATCTGTAATTTCTTCTTCCTCAGAGCTTGATACTCTTGATCTAGGGCTTGCAGGCTGGTCTGATCACACACTGCACCTGTTTTGCAAAGGTAAATGGGTCAACATGTAGACAGCAACAGAGTCCTGTGGGAACTGGCACTTAGCCACACTTTGTGTAACACGGGAGGCAAATGTGAAATCATAGTGTAGAGATGATATCAAGACACAGGTGATGTTGACCCATGGAGGAGCAAGAAATGGTCACATCACTTCGGAAGGACACCTAAGAGAACAACAACAAAAAAAACCTTTGCAGGATACAAAAATTTGGGTCATGCCCTAAGCAAAGGGGAATCTCTCTGGAAAATCATGAGTGAAAGGAGCTGGGATTCCCTGGTGCTCAGTGAGTTTCCAAAGATGACTTTGTGGTGAGAACAGAAACATGAGTATGTGGCACAAGAACAAAAACTTTTGTGTAGGACTAGTAAAATCTGCCTGCATCCTGGATGCTAATGTGGCCATTTCTAGAAGGTGTCTATTCCTAGGCTGAAACCAGAAAGAGGAGACAGCTGAAAAAGCAGGAGTAGTTAAAAGCTGCAGGATTGGTTAAAAGATTAGAAAATCTCTGCAAGATCTGGATATATTGGAATGAAAATACTTGAGGACTTGATCACCAACCATAGCCAAATACAGAACTGAAAAGATACCACAGGAGTCTTCAGTGTCCTTCTAACAGAGCTAAAAACTTGGAGCAAATGTGAAATGTGTAATGTAAATATTATAGGTAATTCAATGCTTGAACAACCAATGATTTGGATGGGTCCTCTCAGAGCAGCAACTCTATGACATGTCAATGAATACTTTTTCTAAATTGAACCTAATTTGACTCCAAGCCCCATCCAGCCTTGAACACTTCCAGGGATGGGGCATCAGCAACTTCCCTGGGCAACTTGTTCCAGTATCTCACCAGGCTCATAGTGAAAAATTTCTTCCTTGTGTCCAACCTAAATCTCCCCTTTTCCAGTTTAAAGACATTACCCTTTGTTCTGTCACTCCAAGCCATTGCAAAAAGTCCCCCCCCAGTTTTCTTGTAGGGCCCCTTGCACAGCTGTGTGTTGCAGTGACATAAAAGTATTAGAAAGATTATTATGAACAGCTGGGCAACTGACAGAAAGAATTTTAGAGATACTTGCAACTTGATTTTAAATACAGACATCTTCCTTGGGTGATTCCATAATTGTGAACTCCTGGAAAAGCACAGAGGGCTCCATTCATCTTCACTGCACTCGGGGGTGGTGAGGCTGTAGCAATTTGCCACCTGCTGCAACTAGTTTGCATATGTGGCATTTGCAGAGATTTGTCTTAAAGGTGGAAAGTTTTGCTTTGCAATCTCATGCATGTGTTAGTGACTAATTATACACCTGTTGGTTCATATTGTATCTGTTAGTAGATTTGAAGTGACACCTTTGTGAAATATTTGTCCAAAAATCCCTAAACATGAAGCATCAAAGTCTCTCAGGAACAAATCCAGAAGCTGCCTTTGGAAAGACACCTGGTCCTATATGGGACTACTTCAAGCAAGGAATTTGTAACACCCTGGTGTTAAAATAAGACAAATAAATCACTTGCATGAAAAAACTGTAATCTGCAGCTAAATTATTACTTTTCCACAACAAATTTTTTCTCTTAATGGTTTCCTGTGAACAACTTTTATAAATGTCACCACCTAAGGAAATAGAAAGCCACAGTTTAAGTGGTGTAAATCTACTGGTAGTAAAAGAAACAAAACTCAGATAATAATAATTGATCCTAGTTCTTCAATATTTTATTTCTTTCCTTACTCCAATTCAGGTTTTGTCTCATTGTATTATTTTCTTCACAGTACCAGCAGAAGCCTGGGTTTTTTTAAATAGCACATCCATTCCAGTTGCACCTGAACAGTCAGTGTAGAGCAGCTCATATTGTCGCTGATTCCATTGATCCTTTAAAGCCTTTCCATCTCTAGTTTCTAAGAATAAATTATTAGCACTTGGGAAGAAAAATGAAAGACTTGATATTTTTGTCTTTGAGCTGCAAAGCATTTTGGACATTGATCCCTGTTAAGTATAAATTTTAAACTCAATATTAGAGAGAAGATGGTAAACACCTGAAGACCTAATTCTGCTCAAGCTGGCAAGCACCTCACCCTGTGAAGCTTGTGGGAAAGAAGAAATTTATTAGTGTCCCCAGATATGATCTATGACACTCATGGGTTACTGGTCCAACTCTATTCTAAAGCCAACAACAAACCAGTAAATTGAACGAACACTGTTGAATGTGGTGGTACAAAGTGTATTTTACTTGAACTCCTTTTACACTGCTACTCTGACAGTTAAATTTTTAAGCTACTTGACAACAGCAGTTCAGCTCTCCTAATTATTTAGTTAAATTTTATATTGCAATCAAACTAAAAGTCTATATATGAAGTGTTAACACAGGTAGAGGAAGAAAGGAACAAGGAAGAAAATATTGACAATCAGAAATGTGCAAAAGCACTTAGGGAATGATTTTCTACAGATAAAGTCTTTATTTTCATTGCTGTCTTCCCCTCCTAGCAGATACTTGGTCCATTAAAACTAACCAGTGTCTGGAAACAAAGAATTTCTATTATTTTGCCAATGCTATAGGGATATAATGCTCAAGCTCAAACACATGTGAGACTGTCCTTTCCTCAAGAACCTTTCAGTACACAAAATACTGATTCTACAGCAAAGTGCTTGGAGGGAGCAAGATTTGAAATGAGAGAAGGGAAGGTAAGGGGAAGGAAGGGAATTTAATAGGAACTATAATGATGTCCAACAGCAATTCTGTTACCTCAGCATTGACAGAGACTTGCCTCAAAGAGGTAAGTACTTGGTAGATGTCACTCTTCTCCAGGACTGGAAAAAGAGCTGGAGGAATGGGAAGAGTGTCTGAAGACTGCCTACTGAAATAAGTGTTTGCTGTTGTACACAAAACACGATTCCAGATGTATTTTCTGTGAGATTTATTCTCTTTAAATTAATGTTCCTATTATAAATGGAACATTTCACTTAATGACTAGAAAGGTCTTTCAATTAGCATAATAATAACCACTGACTGAGCTGAAAATCCATTAAGCAGAGTGTTTATTCATTCCAGGATGAAGCCACTTCCTTTGAGGAAACAAAACAACTTCACATGACTTCCCAGACTCAGTGAAAAGGACGAAACACTGCCAGCAGAAGTGAGGATCTTCCATGTCAGGAAAACTCAGCTGAACCAGCCCATGGTATGTGCTGCCCCTTTGCTTCAGTTCATCTCTGTGAGCTGCCTCTCATTCTTGGCACCAGTCAGCAACACCCAGCAGGTTGCAGATAAATATTCTCAGCATAAATTCAACACTATGCAGAGTCCTATGATACCATATTCCTGCACACACTTCTTATGCTAATGAAATAATTATACAGTTTTAGGCCATATTGCTTAATTTCGACTTAAGTTAGAGGAGTTTAGTGATACATTGAAAAAACAGAAAAAGCAAACCAGTAATGCTTAAATAATTTGTAGCTCCAGGATATTATTTTCCACTGAGAGATGCCTAAACTCATACATAATCCTCAATGTAACAGCAGTCCAAAAAAGCATTACATGGAAAAATTAAAACTTACTAATAGTTTTAATTATCCTTCTTAGGCAAATATCCCTGAATAGTAGGTTTCTTCTGAAAACCAGGGGATGTGCCACCATCTTTTTGCTTAAAAAGAAAAATAATTTAAATAATGAAAAACAAAAAGAATGTGTAAAAATTTGCTTTGCATATTTTAAAATACATAGAACACTGAAGGTTTTATGGTCAAGTATATGAAATAAATTAATATCCAACTTGTTTAGTCATATCCAGCACACTGTGTAAAAAGATATTATAAAATAATTGCTTAGCTTTCTCTGTTTCCATTTCTCCCTCTATGAATTGTCAGTCTTTTTAAGTGTGGCCTCACTTCCTAGAAATTTTCCCTCTCCAATGATTTTCATGTATCAGCCAGGCCATGTACTTTATTTTTTTAATTATTATTACTATTTTCTTCCACTGCATTATTTAAGGAGAGGAAATATTTCTTCTTGATCTTTAATGTTATTTCCCAAAACCTCCTTTTGAGACCATGGGTGTCCCTTTTATCTGTTAATTACTCCAAACTAAATTTATGCAGAAGAATGTATGCCCACTTTCTGCACTGGGAACCCACAAGAATCCTGAAGTCAGTGCAAGGTTTTGGTATGCCCCTAAATTATGCAAGGGTCAAAATTTAAAGATGGACAATAAAAATAGATTTCTCTTTTGAAAAAAAAAAAGTGTGAGAAAAGCTCTTTCTATAGTTTTTGCATCAATTTGTTGGGTTACATATGGCTTGCAAGTTTTGAGGATATAAGACTATCCCAATACACATTTAATTTAGTCTTCTTTGAATCTGTCTGCATTGCCAGTGTCTGGTAGCAGGAAGGTCTGAACAGCCATGTAAAAGAGGAAGCTGTCAGAGCTCTGAGAGGGTGCACACTAACACTGTCACAGCCATTCCACCTAGTGTGAGAGCAGAAGATCAACAGCTGAACAATAAAGAAATCTTGTCCTTATGGATTCCACTCATTCCCTGCCAGAGATCCCTTCTAAGCTACTCTTCCATCTCCGCTGTTGTTTCCTATATTTGGTAATTTTGTTCAGGTTTCGAGCATTCTTAGAATATTTTGCTGTTAATAGATTTTTTCTCCTCTGGCCTATGTATATTGTTTTTCTTCTCCTTTTTGAATGCCTGTCAACATAAAAAATCTTGCTTCCTTTTTGATAATCCTAGGTCACAGCAGAAATAATTATGTTGTAAATATAACTTTTATTATGGAGTTACAGAACAAATAACAAAGAAAATTATAGACATCACTGTTGTCAAGGAAATGCATTACAGTATTTTTTTCCATTCGTTTCCTTTAACTCTTAAAAAAGGAGTTAGAAAAAAAATACAAAACACTCCTTACATGCATTAAAAAACTTGCATGCTAACAAAAAAACAGCAATGTAACCTATATTGCTTTCGTGCTTTTTGCTGTGATAATAACTCTTTTACTTATAATATGAGTATATAAACAGTTTGAATATAAAAGCAAATTCCACAGTTCGGTGTGCACTGGTTGGTTTATACCACTTCAGCTTCTTGCACAGCTGGGAAGCTGCAAATGTTGTGATGTAAGTATAGTTAGATTATTGTGCAACTACTCCTTCCTGTTGAGATACCCAAAGATGGAACAAATTTCACAGTTATTGCATAGGAACATAAGAATAGACAGGGACAGAATAAAAAATACAGTTGACTTGTCTTTCCTTTGTCCTATCACCAGTTAAACAAACATAATGAATAACCATTACAGCTGAAAATATTACTTACTCAAAACAAAGGTAGAAAATGTTTAAATGTTAGGATTTTCTCCTTTTACAAGCATACAGGAAGAGCTTAAATAATGTTTTATCCTTCAAGATTTCCACATACATTTGCCAATCAGATATACCATTTGAGGAAATTGGAAGGGCAATTTTGGGTCTACTCTAATTGAGTATTCTGGCAGGTGGTGCATTTGTCTCATTATTTTACTAGAAATCATGATTCCTCTCAGCTAGCTGGGAAATGAGTTAACAATGGATGTTTTCCAGAGAAGGGACATGTGGCACATTGTGCAGCCTCATTACCTCCATGGAGCTCCACAGAGCAGTTCTGTGAGGAACAGCCTAGGACCTGGGAAGACGTCCTTGTTAGTCTCACTTACTGAATTGCTGAAGAGAGGGTGCAAAGAAGATGGAGCCAGGCTCTTTTCAGTGGTGCTCAGTGGCAGGGCAAGAGGCAATGGGCAAAAACTGAGCCACAGGATTTCCCTCTGACCATCAGGAAACATTTTTTCACTGGAAGAGTGACCAAGCCCTGCCCAAGTCCTGGGCAACTGGCTCTAGGTGTCTCTACTAGAGCCAGAGGGCTGGAGCAGATGACTTCCAGAGGTCCTTTCCAACCTCAACCACTCTAGACTATCAGATCCTGTTAGTAAATGTTCTGCATAGTAACTACTGTGTCTCAGTAAAGTGAAAGTACTGGTATCTCCTTTGTTAAGAACACTGAAAAACAAACGTCCATTACAGATTATTTAAAAGACACTGAACTAATTCTATAAACCTAAATTTATTAGAGAACTTCTGCAGGTGCATAGCATAAAGTACTGTATTGTAGTAGATCTGAGCTCTCAAAATTTGATATCCAACATTTCTGTAACTCAGGAAAACCTGTTATTAATGCTTGAGTCTTCAGATATCTGGACCTGAAATGTTTACGTACATCTCAGCTTTCTTTCTGAAGTAGTAGAACTCAATGCAGGAGAATGAAAACACAACGCTACCTTTAAAAGTACATTATAATAACTCCATGGGGTTTTTTTGCCTGCTTCAACCTTCAGTGTGTTACTCTTTTCTATTCCTCAATCTCTCTTCATTTGTTTCACCACAGTGTAACACAGACACCAGTGCCATAATATGATAAAATTATCTGTATACTAGAAGAATAGCATAGAGGAAGCTTTTTCACGGTTTGACTCAGCATGAGCAATTAAACCAGCAGCAGTAATGCTCTTGATCCACTCACCTTCCCACCCAGGTAAGGAAAGGAGAGAGAGTAAAGAGAGAGAGGCTTTCAGATTGAAAACTTAAACTAGACAGTTTTAATTAAATACTGGTTATAAGAAAACATGTACAATTATGTACAAGTATGTTCAGAAATGTACAAAACCCTGTTGCCTCCCCCCACCCCCAGCAGCTCCCAGGGCATCTCCTGAGCTGTGAGCAGTCCTGAAATGTCCTGGAGCACTGCTGGAGAGCAGCAGAGCAGACAGGAGCTGAGGGGAGAGTTATGAGGGTCAGGAATGCATGAGCCTGGGGATCAATGGTGATGGATAGATGACATCTTTCCTGGATGCTGGCCATGGAGGGAAGAGAAGGGAAGAAGAAGCAGGAAGGAAGTTGTCTTCTGTGATCTCTGACCTTACACTGAGCTTACGTAGATACGTGGAATGGAATACTTTGGTCAGTTTTGCTGTCCATCTAGTCCACTCCTCCCTACAAGAGGGCTGCAGATACGACTTTTCTGCTCCCTTGGCATCTGAGGCTGCAGATAGAACAAGTAGAACCAAAGTGACCTTGGCATCTCAGCAGTAACATAAACATTCCAGTGTTACCAGTTCACTATCTGGAACACTTACTGCTAGTTAAAAGAGAGCTTACTGAAGGAAAAAAAATCAGTAAAAAGAAAATTGGCTTAATCCTGGCTCAAACCAGGACAAGTTTCCAAGGTACTGAAACATGACTGTGCATATTCATAAATTCTTCTCTGTCCCATGCTAACAAGCAATCTTTAAAATAAATCCTAGAAATGTTTCAAGCAAGGCTGGTCTCAAGAGACCAGTTGCAGAGAGTGGTGTGGATGTGGCTGCTCTCTTCTGGAGGTTAAGGAAGGTCACTGGCTCAGACACGGTCTGTTCAATGCCAGATAGCCTCTGTGGCCAGGACCTTTCCCCAGGCACTGTTAGCAAAGAAGTACAGACATGACCTCAGTGGCCTCAGCAAGAACTGCTGTCATTTGAGAGCAGAAGTTACGTTATATTCCAAGTCCTTTGAACAATTTATTCCTCAGCATTTTGTGCACAATATTCTTAGTGCTATAACAACATTGATTACAGTGCAAGTGAAAACCTCAGTTCAGACTGAGAGACACTGTGTTTGCAAATGTGTGTACACTGAGTAGAGTAGTTCCTATCCTGACAAAGGCCAGCCTTGATCCCCTTTCCTTTTTTAAATAGACCACAGTAAAGTAACATTTTTCCTAAGCTGCTCTAGTAGTAGCATGGTCTTCTCATAGGCCTGTTCTTAGTTCTTCATTGCTTGGTCTACATCTATGGCTTATGTGCTACTGACTTCTGCAGTAGTGAGGCTGAAGAGCTCTGAAGCCAGACTAATCCTGCTGGCTGCAAGAGCACCTGAGGTGCTCAGTCATCAAACCATCTTCTGTATGAAACCACAGCAAGAAGTGTCTGTACATGCACCATCCAATCACATCCAGTTATGAAGCAGAAACATTGATGTGATTCCTGCATCATTCCACAGCTGAATGTCACAATTGCTGTAAAGCCTCTTCTAGCTCATGTGGCTTGGCCACCCAATCTGCCTGGTGTAGTTATGATTGTTCAAGATGTGCCCATTAAATCATCCACAACTGTCAGTTTCTGAAATCAGTGATGTGCTCATCTGCTCAATTGCTCATGGGCATCTTGGCACGTTCTGTGTTTCTATGTTACTTCCATGTTCTTTGGTCAAAGAGACATTAATCAACCTTCTGAAAGAACAAGACTGGAAAAGAGGTATCTTAGTGCCTAAACAGCTTTGCCTTGATTAGCTCCATAATTGCTTCATTTTCTCCATGTGGCTGCTCATGGCCCACTCTCTGGTGGGCTGCACCATTTGTAAGACTGTTACGTCATCTTTTGAAGCAGAGCAAGAAGGGCTGTTTTTATCCATTCCCCATTTATCCATGCCCTGGGTGTCCCTCTGGTCTTTACAGAGGAGCTAGAGTGACTGATGTGATCCCTGACCACTGGCTGCTGTGACAAGGCTGCAGATGATGGAAGATCAGGAGTTTCTTCTGCGAGAGTTTCCAAGTCAGTACAATTAGTCCTCTTTTTCCGGAGAACCCCAGATTTGCATACAAAAACCCCATCATTTCTCCTTAGTTCTCGACCAAGATGGAACATCTCAAAGGTCTAGCAGATCCTTCTTGTTCTTAAAGGGCAACTAAGAAAGTGAGATCAAAATGTCTCCTAGCCAGAGGTGCCAAGATTTATATCCAGGCAAGGATTCACATACAGACTCATAATCTGCATACATGTTTAGGAGCAAGTCTAACTTGCTCCTAAACTTCCAAGTTTGGAAGTGTACAAGTAGATACTTTCTAAATCTTGGTGGCATCTCTGTTTCTTTATTCTTTTTTTGGCTCATATCACTATAAATTCAATGCACACAGAACAGTGAAGTTACAGTTCTAACAGGATTCCCTTGTTATTTTTTTCCACTGAATACTCTAGTCATCACAGAATTATTTCAGTGTTCTCCTGCTTAACTGAAATTCTTGAGAGCTTGAAAGATCTATTTAAAGACATAAAATGTTTCTTTAGGCTGACTTTTTTCTTTTTTTTCAATTTAGTTAGAAGTAAAACAAAATCAGAAATTCAGATGCCCCAAAAGTAACTTAAAGAACTTGTAAACACCATTCAGAAGATCAGGACCGTGCTGGTATCACCCAAACATAGTCAAATGGCCCATGAGATGTCATTACAAATAGCTCATGCTGTTAATTGTGGGCCCATCTAGGAAGTGGGACTCTGGCAGCGGTGCGTTCCTGCGGTAATGGAATTTTGATTTGCTGATTTTCAGTTTTGCCAGAGCCCATTTTCAACATCACTACCTCATTCTCCACTGTGAGAGGCTCTGGTGCAGCAGAATCAGTTCAGCACTACGAGGCCACACGTGGTTTAGCTCCTGTGAACAGTGGAAAGCCACTGAAGGGAGTTTCTTCACTGAAAAGCAGGGAATTGATTGAGTTTCAAAATGAAGAAATGCAAATACAGTTGTGAAGCCCTATCAAAAATACCCCAATTCCTTTTGTTTGCCACATCTTATTTTTCAGAGTTTTCCAGCCTGGGCTGACTACTCAGTACAACACACAGAAGGGTGTGAGTGCTGCCCCAACCTGCACCAATGCAGTGACAACCCAGCACCTCCCTTGGGAAGTTTGTGCTCCTCTATTTCAGCTCCCCAGTGGTTGCTCAGCCTTACTGTGCAAGGCTGGATGTGGTGTGGGGTTAAAATTGGAAGGAGAGAGAGGGTTGCTGTGGAGTTGAAGAGCAGAATGTAATACAGTATATCTGGATGCATCAGTATCAGCTCTTTTAACCTCACCCCAATTTGGGAACTGTCTTACTTCACACATTACTATCTGGAGATTGGGCTTCAGCTTGGAAGGAAGAGGTGCCTAGAATTTTCCTCCCTAATTAGGATTCACTCCACAGTTCCAAAGCAGCTGGTGGCTTCTGTGACCTTTCTGCACTCCACCTCCACAGGACTTGCAACTGCTGCTCTGTATTCCTTTGTCTAGCTCACAGCCATGGAGGAACTTTTGTCCTGGCAAAACATCTCAGGAGTTCACTTTCCAGCTCAACACTGGGTAACAGCCCTTGTGGTTTGTCTCCTTGTTGGCCTGTGTTGACCTTATACTGATTATACCAATTCAGACACTTTCAAAAGAGTATTTTCAAATTCAACAACAGCTCCTTTTAGTCTTGATTTCCCTTTTTTACCAGCCTGTCAGCCCCTGCAGTCACGGGCTTCCTTGGGCTTTTCTCACACAGAAAACACTGTTTTTTAAGCAGCAGGGATGTACAAACAGATATTAATTGTTGATCCTTTTTGCATTTCCACTTCAGACTTGACAATTATTACAGCTGTTAAAATGAGAAGAGGTTTTCACCCACAGTGTTTGAAGAAGAAATCCAGAAGTGCCACACAATTTTTAGGAGGTAATTGGTCCCTCTGAGCTTGCTGTTCTATGACTGGTATCAACACTTCCTTGTGCACTCATGCCCACTCAACTATTCAGCTGGTAATACAAGTGTCAGCAAAGGATGGAGCAGAGGTCTTGGTCCAGCAGTGTTTCACAGCAAATAAATGAGTCAGTTTAGAAATAACATGTCCTCTCACGTCTGTAAAAGAAGCAGACAAAATAACTCAAGTATTGGCTGGCTCACCAAGCTCTGAAGGCTGCCAGGGACTGCCTGTGTGCCCCAGAGGGTGGACAGATAATGACAGGTGACCTCTTAGAAGCACAGGTTGACAGGAACAGCATGGGGTGGCACTGGTTAGATGTTGAAGATAAGTCAACTGCCTCATAGGAATTTGAAACCAGCCACTTTAACACAGCTACTTTAGCAGTCATATTTATTTTCCTAGTGATCTAGCAAGAAAAGAAATTAATAATAAGCATAACAAGTCCTGTGTTGATTACCTCAATTGCTCTTTCAGGACATAAAAGGTGTTGGATACCAAGGTAAGGCTCATGAGATCCTACCTTTGTTACCACAGTATCACATCTATGCATTGTCCCAGTGCCATGGGACAAGGAGGCAGGTTTGTAGCAGTGAGAAAATGTTTTGTTTCGTTGAAGATCTTCTCAGCTGCTGTCTGAGATGTGTCCTCTGTGAGACAGAACAGAAAACAATTTTTTTTTTCCCTGGCATTAGGTAGTTAGCAAATTTCTCAAACACCTCCAAGAAGATAGAGCCTCTGGGAGTGGCAGAATATCTTCTGAAATGCTGAAGTCCAGGAGAATGACTGTTTCTTGCCCTTCTTTCAAGTCTGAGAAAAAAAAAAAAAAAATGGTGCTTCAAGAACCGAAAAAGAACAATGACCTTTATGAAAACCACCAAGTATCTCCTTTTACCTATGATTAGAACTGTGTTGTGCCTCCTTCCCTAAGTGTTGCTCTCACAGGCAAAGAGATGTCTGAGAATTAGCTGTGGATTAATTGCAGAGCTGATTGCATGATATTCACAGATACACAAATGTAGCAAAAAGGTGACTAACAGCACTACTTGACTGCAACTTTAACTGCTGGACTGACAATTTGACAGCACTGCCAGCCAAGTAGATCCCATCCTCTGCAAGCTGAACTGTCCAGTCAACTCTGCAGCCTCGTCCTCTTCTTTCATGATGGCATGGACTGTCAAGGACTAGGAAGTGGATCTGTGTCTTGAGTAATTAATTGTTAGAAATGAAGTCTGTTGATTTCCCCTGTCTCTGTTCACAGCAATGCTGGCCTTGGCCTAAGAAGACTGAAGCAAAAAAGTGGGTAGTCCTGATACATCAATAGAAATATAGCCTAATAAAAGTTTACTAAAATAATGAATTTGCTATACTAAGAGGGTTGCTTTTAAACCAAGGTGCTTTGTGAAACTATCAGTCAACTATGCCAAGCATCCTGTAGGTTGTGATAAACATCAAGTCTTCTAAGACCCTGTGGCACCTGCAGGTAACACTCCTGTGGACTCTGACCCACCTGGGCAATCTACCAGCAGGAGACTGGAGACAGGACCAGGATGGGAGACTGGGCAAAGATGACAAAGGACTAGAATCAACAAAGACCCCCACAGGAGACCTTCGAGAGCATGCATAATTACAAGGATAACCAATTGCAGGAAATAAAATGACTGTGTAAAAGAATTCTGGGGACTCATTGACATGGAACTGAATATGCATGTTTTGGGTGTATATTAGTCGGGGTGTTTCACTGACTCCTCGCAGCACTTGTGGTGGAGAACCCCCAGTGCTGCCCAGTGCTGCAATAAAGAATGCCTGCCTAATAACAGCTGGTTTGTTGTTACTGGGTCTTCATCTTGGAATCCTTACCCAGCCGCACCTCGCCTCCCACTTCGGTGAGGAGTGTTAGAAAGCAAGGGGGTTTGGAAGCTCCCAAATTTTTGTTTCACCTCTTTCAAGTTTAGGAGGAAACAAAAAGAAACCAAAACCAAAAAAACAGGTCACTCTTCTATGAGCTGTGTGGTTTTGGGGGGCTGACCCTGGCCAGCAGCCACACAGCCATTTGCTCCTGGGGAGTGAAAACTCATAGTCCAAGATAAAGACCATTTAATAAGGAAGATTGAAGGAAAAAAAAAAAAAAAAGAAAGAAAAAAGCACGATGCAAACACAGTCGTTTACCACCTCCTACCAGCAGACTGATGCTCAACCAGTTTCCAAGCAACAGCTACTTTGGCAAGAGCAGCCCTCCAGGCTTTACCACTGACCATGATTGTATTGTGTCCAGTTCTGGGCCCCTCAGTTCAAGAAGGACAGGGAACTGCTTGAAAGAGTCCAGCGCAGAGCCACAAAGATGATTAAGGGAGTGGAACATCTCCCTTATGAGGAAAGGCTGAGGGAGCTGGGTCTCTTTAGCTTGGAGAAAAGGAGGCTGAGGGGTGACCTCATCAATGTTTACAAATATGTAAGGGGTGAGTGTCAGGGAGATGGAGTTAGGCTCTTCTCAGTGATGACCAGTGACAGGACAAGGAGTAATGGGTGCAAATTGGAGCATAGGAGGTTCAAGGTAAATATCAGAAAAAACTTTTTTACTGTGAGAGTGACAGAGCACTGGAACAGGCTGCCCAGGGAGGTTGTGGAGTCTCCTTCACTGGAGACATTCAAAACCCGCCTGGACAAGTTCCTGTGTGATGTGCTCTAGGTGACCCTGCTCTGGCAGGGGGGGTTGGACTAGATGATCTTTCGAGGTCCCTTCCAACCCCTAGGATTCTATGATTCTGTGATGTTTTATGGTATGGAATAGCCCTGGGCCAGTTCAGGTCATCTGTCCCAGCTGTGCCTCCTGCTGGACTGCAGGTTCGAAATACTTCTGGATTGGTAGTTAATTCCCACTATTACAATCTGACTTTTTCGTATGAACCCGTACAGTGAAGATTAAAATGATGACAATGTGATGGGAATTGAAACAAAGAAAATTCACTCAACAGTCTGTTCAGTCGGTATCTTTATGCTCTGTTTCAAAACCCAGGGCAGAAGGGAACCCCACTGAGCGCCCAGCCCTCCCGCCCCGGCTCACTCGGGGCAGCCATCGCCCCGGGCCCCCCGCACGGATCCCCCCAGCCCCGCTCCTCACCGCCAGGCCAGCACGCCGCGCCCCGGGCGGCGGAGACCTCAAACGAGGGGGCACGGGACAGCTCAGCGCCGGCCGGAGCCCGGCACCGCGGGGAAGGGAAGGGCCTGAGCCCGGGAAGAAGCTCAACGCCGGACCCCCGCCCAGAGGACATGCCCTGGCTGCCCCAGAGGGGACAGGGACACCCCACAGCCCCCGTCTGCTCCGCGGGACAAGAGGCACACCCGAGGAGAGCTGGTGCATCCGCTCTGGGCGCGGTGCATCCGCTAAGCAGCCCGGCGCGGCCCCGGTGCGGTACGGCGCAGCGCGCCGGCGGGGAACGCGGTGCCGTGCCGTGCCGTGCGGCGCGGGGGTTCCGCGAGCAGACGCCTGGACCTGTGGCGGGGGGGGGCCCGGTGTCCCGGAGGAAAAGGCAGCCGGCCGTCCCTGGGTGGGCTCACACCACCAAGCTTTGGGTTCACAGCCGAACGCGCTAACCGATTCCGGCACAGGGTTCGCGCTGCCGCGCACGCCGCTGTGGGCAGCGGGAGCCTACGGGGCTACCCGGATCCCCCCACCGGTGGACCTGCACTCCCGGGGCTGCCTGGACCCTCCCCAAGCCGTGTCCCACCCCCCGGTGGCCGCCCACACCCCGGCGGCCTGACCGGAGGAGATGGGGGGAGAGTCGTTCTCGCGCAGCCGAAATAGCTCAGCTGGGAGAGCGTTAGGCTGAAGATCCCCGCTTCGATCCCGGGGTTCGGCAATTGCTTCTCCTCCTGCACGGGGTGGCAACTCCCCCCGGTTCTCCCCGTTCCCCCCACCCCGGGCCGGTGACTGACCACGCGCTCCCCAGATCGTGTTCTCTTTGCCCCGCCCCGCCCCCCAGCACAGGCAGGTACGGGTGCCACTGCAGCAATTAACAGCAAATTAACCAATAAACGTCAACTAACATCAAGTAACCACCCCTTTAGGCGTGGTTCAACAGAGCCAGGCTCAGGGAAGCAGCTCCCGAAGGCAGGATGAGGAGCTGCAGGGCCTCCTCCTCTGCGGCTAGACACACGGCTTTTAAAAAGGAAGAATGAAACATTTTCCACCAACAGCCGCTCTAGTGTGTGCACTTGAGTGCCAGTGTGGTCCCGAAAGCGGGTCCGTTACCCGGTGTGCAAGAAGCCGATCCACACGCAGAGTCGAGATACTTGCTTTACTATCCAGTTCTGCGCAGAAGAGGGAGCAGGGGGGTGTTCCACAAAGCCAGCTCAGTTTCCCAAAACACAAGTGCTACTTTTATACCCAAAAATGTGAGAAAGAACTTTATGCAGGACACTATTCTATCGCTGGCACACACGATGGGTCACCAATTCCTCGCTTCCATGTAGAGTGGCGATGCTCAGGAATGTCACTGCGCATGCCCAAAGAGGAAGGGGCTTGTTGTTAGCAGGGGTCCCTCCAGCCTGTGGGTGTGAATTTTAGGATGCTAATGGCTCAGTAATATATTCATACAGTGATTCCAATGACTCGATGTGTTTTTCCCCAGTGCTCAAGGCTGTCACCAAGCCAAGCTGTGGGCAGTGCTCCTTTCCATCCCTTCCATCTGTCCTGCAGGTGTCCTGCAGACCTGTCTCAAGGCTGGGCTGGTGACTACTTGGGGAGTGTTTTTCTCCACTTGGAATGTGGTTTTGTGTAATTCTTATTGTGTCACTGCTGTCTGGGCCGTGTTTTTATTCTGCGTGTCCCTTACGTTCTCTTTTATGCAGTCTTTTCCCCAATGTGATTTTTCCCCCCAAATCTTACTTACTTCAATTAATAACGGACTGACAACACATTGGCTTATTTTAATATCATTTAAATAAATTGCGTTTATTTAAGCTGCACCTGGCTCAGCAATTCCCCGTGCTGCAAATTGCTGGAAGCTGGGAAAGTACCCAGGAGAGGCCTGTATTCCCACACTTTCTTCACTTCTGTGAAGGCACTAACTGAAGCCCTTGCCAGAGACAGATGGGATGAAGCTTTGAGACAAACCGTCACAGATGCTTTTCTGTTGGGTGATTTCTGTGTACTAGTGCAATACCTACATTGGAAGCTTTGAAAGTACCATTTGAAATGCAAGCTGAAATATGTCCGTGACTTTCAGTCTCTGTTTGAATCAAGTTATCCTCCTCTGTAACATCCTGGAAATAAGCTCCTGAATCTAATGGTGTTGTACGAAAAAGGCTTCTGCCTGTCTTAAGCATAATAGTCACTGCTTAGAAATTGACTTTTTCAATCACACGAAATAGGGAAAAGTTCTCTCTTATATTTAGTGCTTCACAGGCTGCTGTTAGACCCCCCAATATTCAGCCAACAACTTGAGGTCCCACAGTCTCTATTCAGTATTCCTTCTACAGAAGCAGTACTATGCTGTTGTCACACTCGTTGCCATTCTCTAGAACTGGTTTCAGTTCTCATGTACTATTTGAAGGCAAGAATTCAATACGGTTTTGAAGATGCGGAACACTGTGGATTTACACATGATTCTTTTTTTCTTTTTCAACATTCCTTTTTCATTATTTCCTTACATTCTATTTTTCTTGGAACATCTACTGAGCCTAGAGCTGATGTCTATGCAGAATTAGCTGTCGCAGTGCCAGGATGTCCTTCCTCTCTGCAAGAAAATGGTTCCGAGTCCATCGCTCTCCTCACTCTGTTGGTTCCAGCCACCCCTGCATCTACAACCTCTACTGAGCAGTGAATTCCACCTGCTCAAGGGACAGGATATTTCCTCTCTATTCCCGTGACCTTGTATAGATCTCTGAGGTGGCTGGGGGGGCCACGCTAGTGATTTTATTTGGACAGAAGAAAGTTTCAAAAGAAAACCCACGTGCTACAGAACGTTATGCGCCTGCAGAGGTTTTGGCAACAGGGCCTGGCAGTGTGGCAGCAGCCACTGCCAGTGGCCAAGCCTTCCTCCCCTGGCACCTGCTGTCGCTTGCCAGCACTTCCTCTTCATGCTCTTCCCTTTCTCCAGCATGGGACCGTTCCACAGGAATAGAGTCTTTGACAAACTACAGCGGAAGTGATGATTTCCATAAGAACGTCGGACGAAATCTAGTTTTCCTACCATTGAGGCTTATGACAAATGAAAAGATTCCGGTATCGGCCGATGTGCTTGGACAGTGTCAGACTGCTGAATATTGCCTCTGGGCTTCAGTCTTCTGTTTCAAGCAGGCAGCCTAAGAACCAGCTGTCAGCAAATCCAGCTTGCCTGGGTTGAAAGATTGCCGTGTAACAGAGAGCACCACTTTGATATAGGCAGTGATGAAATGAAATGAGATTATGCAGGAAAAAAAAGCCATTAGTCTCAGGAGAGCAATGAACGTATTTAGAGGAAACCCATGGGATGAGAGAGATGCCGTTTTCTCCAACCTTACAGCATTTCTGGTACTTAGAACAACTGCAATCAGTGTTAATTGCCCAAACTAAACGTTGCCAGTCCTGGGCAACTGTTCGGTTCAGACTGAGTATCTCTGCTCAGTACCCAGAAGCACTTGTGTACTCTGAGTTTTATACTGGAGAGGAAAGGAGACTACCAAGTGCCCTGGCAGCGAGTCAGTGTCTGCTCATTGAATTGCCCTCCACTGCCAAGGGACCAAGGGAAGCATTGACGTGATGTTATTTGTGGACAGAGCTTTGCCTTGCAACCCTCTTTTATCCCAGCAGCTCTGGGCATTGGCTCTGTGGGGATGAAAGCTCAGATGGAAATCACCACCAGTTCCCCCCATCCTCACGGAGAAGCAGAGAGTGATGGATTTCGGTGATCCATGGCAAAACAACTCGGGGACACGGGATCTGCCGTTGGCTCGGGTAAGATGAAATACCCCTGAGAAGTGGCAGGTCTAATCTCCTTGTCCAGTGTCCCCAAGACAGATCTGGGACGCCTACAGGTGTCCCTTACATTCTCTTTTGTGTGATTTTTCTCCAAACGTGACTATTTCCCCAAAATTCTATTCATTTCATATGATAACTGACAGCAGCTGGAGCTCTCCTTACCTGTTGCTAGACAGGTGTCAAGTGACAGTGGTCTGTTGTGTATGTCTTGCACTATTGCAGCTTTATTTACATACATAACACACGTGCACGTAGATATAGTGAAGTACCTACATCAAATGCAATGGGTAGGCTACTGAAAATGTCGAACTAGCTTTGGAATACAAACCTTGTTTCTTTTCAGAGGAACTGAGCTTGTGGGCAACTTGAGAAAAAGTCATGGCCCTTTCCTGGGGAGGGGAGAGCTGGGGTTTTTTTGGTTTTCAAATCGATCTTGCTAAAAACCAAACCCAAGTAAACAACAAAAAAACAAACCAAAAGCAAAGAAAAGAAAAGTAACAAGAAGAAAACTGTTCTAAAGTGTTTATTTATTAATTGAAAATGAACTAACCAACAAACAACAACAACAACAACAACTAACAACAACAACAGAACAGCCCTTTCTTAAGCCCAGCAGTCCCTGCCTTCTCTCTGGGCCAGGAGGATGTCCCTGGCAGGGCACCGAGGATGGGGCCGAGCCCTTCACCGCGGCCGGTTCCAGCTGCCCGCTCACATCCTCCTCAGCGGCGGGAGT
This sequence comes from Hemiprocne comata, assembly GCA_020745705.1. NCBI lineage: Eukaryota > Metazoa > Chordata > Aves > Apodiformes > Apodidae > Hemiprocne > Hemiprocne comata. Next base: position 9,009,258 of record CM036616.1, on the reverse strand, counting down.
GGAGAGCGTTGGCCCGCGAGCGAAGGCAGCCGCCTGTCCCATCGGCCCTTGTCCATGTGGCCATCCTGGCCCACCAGCTCCAGCCCATCCTGCTGGGAAGGAGAATGCAGGCCAGCTGAACACTGGGGCCCAAGCCCACCTGTCCAAGTAACCCGCCCATCCCCAGCTCTCCCTGGGGAAACTGAGGCACCGAGCCCTGCGGAGGCTCAGCATCCCCCTCCAGCCCCGCTCATCTCCCCCCCCTCCCTCTCTCCCTCATCCCTACCTTGCTGGGGGGCTGGAGCGGCCCCTGGGCGATGGGTGGAAGGGGCTTCAGGTCTCTCGGATTCTGCAACGGGCGGGTGAGGGTGTCCAGGCCCCCACGGCCTTGCGGCACCCTCGGCTTTCCAGAGTCGTTCTCCTGCCCCCTGTGGGACGGGGCACAGGGGTGCTCAGCGCCCAGCACCGCAGCACCCCGTGCGTCACCCTGCGCCAGGGCGAGGGCCAGGACGTGTTCCCTGCTGGGCTCCATCCCTCCCAGCTCCCCTCTGACTGCTGCAGGAGACCCCCACCCACCCAGCCCAGCTGTCCCCATGGTCCCGGGGAGCTGTGGCCGTGGCAGGTCCCTGCCCGCTGCCCCCATCCTACTCACTGCGTAATCCAAGCCGCATCATCGGCCTCTGTCTCCGTGCCCCTCCCGAGCTCCTTCAGCTGCTGACGGGAAGTCTCCCACTCCAGCTGGTCCGGGAGCTGAGGATTGACGCACACCCTCAGCCAGCCGCCCCGGGATGGGACATCTTAGTCCCCCAGGGGGGCACAGCCAGGAGGGGAGACCCTGGCAGGGATGCTGCCTTTGGTTGCCAGGCCCCAAAGGGATCAATTTTGGGTGGTGGGGACAACCAACCACTCACCCTGTAGTCCACCTGCTCCATCTCATCTTGCTCCTGGTTCAGCATCTGGGCCAGCTTCTCACTTCTCGCCGTCAGCCATTCCATCCTGGCCTCCAAGTGGCTCAGGCTGTCTACGCCGGCATGGGCAGCTCTTTTGCCTTTCTAGCAACGGGGAAAGGCAGGAGAGCGTTGGGGAAAGGACGGAGGCAGGAGGGCAGGGCCAGCTTGTGTCGGGGCAGAGGGAGAAGCGGCTCCCCGCTTGCCCCATCCTTTCCCCCATGGGGTCGGTGCCCCCCGCCAAAGGGACCCGGGGGGGCTGCAGAGGGGCCTGGCGAGGGACCTGCAGCTGGGCTGGAAGGCCTCCCTCCCCCAGGCCAGTTCTGCCACTGAGCACCCAGAGGACAAGGGGTGTTTGTCACTCTGCCCAGGACTCGCATGGCTGGCGCTGGCCTGTACAGGCCAGCCTGGGGGCAGCAAGCGCCATGAGCCAGGGGGTCCTGGCAGCCCCCTTCCAAGCCCCCACGCTGGCACCTTCATACCTTTCTTTTCTTTGGCAGCTTCCTCTTCCCCTTGCCCACTGCCTGGTGTGACACGGAGGGTTCCACCAGCTCCTGGAAGTTCTCGTACCTCTCGAGGGGGCTCCCCAGCTGTGCGCTGGTGATAGTGTGGAGGAAGGTGCACACTGCCTGCTCCTCTATCTGCTTCTCTTCCTCCTCCTCTCTCTGCTCCTTTTCCTGCTCCTCTATCTGCTGCTCTTCCTGCTCCTCCCTCTGCTCCTTTTCCTGCTCCTCTTCCTGCTTCTCTATCTGCTCCTCTTCCTGCTCCAAGCCTTTCACCATCACACCCTGCTCGTCCTCCTCCTGCCACAAGCCTTCTGCTGCCTCCAGCAGCTTGTCCAGATCCTTCTCCAGAGCTTCCACAGTCACACACAGCTTATCCTGCTTCTGCCCCAAGTCTTCCACTGTCCCCTGAATCTTGCCCTGCTCCTTCACCACACCTTCCACTGTCCCCTGCGTCTCGGCCTGTTCCTTCATCACACCTTCCACTCTCCCCTGTATCTTGCCCTGCTCCGTCACCACACTTTCCACTGCCTCCTGCATCTTGCCCTGCTCCTTCACCACACTTTCCACTGCCTCCTGCATCTTGCCCTGCTCCTTCACCACACCTTCCACCATCGCCCACAGCTGGTCCTTCTCCTTCCACAAACCTTCCACCGTCACACGCAGCTGGTTCTGCTCCTGCCCTGTGCCTTTCACTGTTGCCCACAGCTTGTCCAGCTGCAGGAAGGGGAGAAGGAATCGGCTCTGAGATAGGATGGATGTGGCCAACATGCCTGGGTGCTCTGGAGCTTCAATGGCCCCAGCCAGCCAGGGGACTTGGCCAGGACCCCAGCCAGGAACACCCTGCTGAGCTGGCGGGTGTTGGGAGCGCTCTCCCCCTCCCCCAGCCTCACCTGCTCCTGCAGCTGCTCGACCATCTTGACCAGCTGCTCCAGCGTGGCCTTGCTCTGCTCCTGCTGCTCTCCTGGCTCCTGCTTGACCTCTGGCAGCATGGACCTGAGCAGCCAGAGGGGGGCATGGGCAGGCTTAGGCTCTGTGGGGCTTCTCAGGGGGTGTCTCTCGCCCCCAGAGCAGGCTGCTCCCAGCCATCCCAGCCTCCCTCAAAGACCCATGGGGTAAGAAACCCTCTCCCATCCTTTACCCCAGTTCCTGGCTGTTCTGATCGCCGACATCCACGTTCCGTTCCACTCCAGTCACCCCCAGTTTTCCAAGGGCATCCTTCAGATGGGAACAACAGCAGTGACACACAGTCAGGGCATGCCCCCCCGCCTCGACCCAGCACAGGGGTCCTTTGTCTGCCCCCGCCCCATCCAAGGCCTGCAGCATACAACAGCCCCCTTGGGGACTGCTGCCAGCTCACCTCCTTCTGGCACTGCTGATGGCCAGGCAGGCCCTGCAGGGAGGACCCTGGCTGCATACATGGGGTGCTGGTCTCCATGCCACAGGACCCTGGCTGCATCTCTGGGATGGTGGTCTGGGGGCCACAGGACGCTCTCTTCATCCCTGGGATGGTGGCTCGGGTGCCTCGGGACACCTTCTTCATCCCTGGGATGGAGGCCTGGGTGCCTCGGGACACCTTCTTCATCCCTGGGATGGAGGCCTGGGTGCCTTGGGACACCTTCTTCATATTTAGGGTGGTGATGGTGGTCTGGGTGCCTTGGGATTCTCTCTTCATCCCTGGGATGGTGATGGTGGTCTGGGTGGCTTGGGATTCTCTCTTCATCCCTGGGATGGTGATGGCGGTCTGGGTGCCTTGGGATTCTCTCTTCATCCCTGGGATGGTGGTCCCCAGCATGGGCTGGCACCGGGTGTCCACGTTCGACGTGGCAGGCTCAGTGGGGGCTGCCTGGCCCCCAGAGCCCTGCTGGGCAGAGGAGGCAAAAGGGAGCCTGGTTACTGGCTGCCGTGCAGCAGTGAGGACAGACCCCAGGGCCCCCCGCCCTGTCCCCAACCCACCGCCTCACTGGACCGAACTCAAGTACCCCTCCAGAGGCCACAGACAAAGGCTGCCCACCTGCGGAGACCCCCCAGGGTGCCGTGGCCACAGCCCCCCTCCCCCCCTCCCCAGCCCCCGAGCACTTTTTTGGCCTCTGGGCCTGCAGAGTTGCAGCAGCCGGAGCCAGGGGACCAGCGACCCCCCGAGTGACTCCCCGGGCCAGGCCGGCAAGGCCTTGTTTTCTCTGGCCATGGCATTCCCTGCTGCGGGCCTGCTGGGCCACAGCTGCCTCCCAGCCCAAGGGGCTGCGCCTGCCTTTCGGGAGCGGGCTTTGGAACCCATCTCCTGGTGCACAGTGCTGGGCTCTGCCCCCAGACCTCCCTCCCCCGGGCCCCTGCCCCCAGCCGCCAGCTCCAGAGAGACCGACAGGGGCAGGGAGCCCTGGGCCTGCCCACTGCCCAGCCAGGCCCTGGGGACATGCTTCCTTCATGCTGGGTGACAGCCATGGCCGCGGGGCAGAGGCTGGGCTGGCCGGGCAAGAGAGAGAGGGGCCGGGAGGGGGTGAGGGCCCAGCTCCCTCCCGGGGACACTGGCAGCAGCTCACCAAGGCAAACGCCTCCAGGATGGTCTGAGAGCTCTCTTCAGAGCAGGCACGCGCTGCCGCCCTCCTGCTGCTCTCCCGGTGGAGACGCGGGGACACCGCCTTGTCCTGGGAAAGGAGGGTGGTGGGGGTGAGCCCCAGGGCAGGGCCTGGCTGCAGCTCAGGAGTGGGGAAGGGAGGGATGGGGGGTGGTGGGGCGGAGGTCCAGGGGTGCTGAGCCTCCGGGTGGCAGAGCCCGGGACACTGGGGGCTGGATGGGAGCCACCACCACCTGCTGCTGGGGCAACGTGGGGAGGAGCCAGAGCAAGCGGAGCAGCATTTCGACCCCAGCTCTTCCTCCCCCAAACTCCATCCCTTTCCCGCGGGGAAGCCCCCCGTGCTGGCAGGAGCTCAGGCCTAACCCAGCCCCTGGTCGAAGGGCAGCGCACGGGCAGCACAGAGCCCGCAGGAGGGGGGTCAGGCAGGGGAGCAGCCAGGGGACTGGCCAGAGCCTCTACCTTGGAGACGCTGTCCCTGACCGCTTTCATCTTCCTGTTTGTCTGCCCCATGTCTGTGGCCACAGAGGTGACCTGGCGCTGCTGGCAGTCCCGAACTCGGGCGAGTCCAAGGAGAATTGCAGCAGCTGGACGAGGCAGAGGAAATCCGCCACTAGCTTCCCTGAGCAGAGACACGGATCCAGTCCCGTGGAGGACAGGAGCCCTTCTGCCTGGGGGAAACGAGACCGAGTGGGAGGGATGGACAGCCTGCAGCCTTCCTCCTCCTCCTCACCGCAGCAAGTGTTCTGGGCAGGGGGGACACCGGTGCCAAGGTGACCTCCAAGGGCAGGGCTCTCTGAGGTGCTGTTGTCACAGGGGGGGCTATTGTCATGTCACCTGTTTCTAGGCGACGCCCAGAAGCCCCACAGGATCACTCAGGGTGAAGGTGGAATTGAAGTAGTCATTTTCCTCTGACAGAAATTAATGACTTTGCTGTACTGAGTGAACTGAAGGGTTACTTTTAAAACAATGTGCTTTCTGATAAACATCAAGTCTTCTAAGACCCTGTGGCACCTGCAGATAACACTCCTGTGGACTCTGACCCACCTGGGCAATCTACCAGCAGGAGACTGGAGACAGGACCAGGATGGGAGACTGGACAAAGATGACAAAGGACTAGAATCAACAAAGACCCCCACAGGAGACCTTCGAGAGCATGCATAATTACAAGGATAGCCAATTGCAGGAAATAAAATGACTGTGTAAAAGAATTCTGGGGACTCATTGACATGGAACTGAATATGCATGTTTTGGGTGTATATTAGTCGGGGTGTTTCACTGACTCCTCGCAGCACTTGTGGTGGAGAACCCCCAGTGCTGCCCAGTGCTGCAATAAAGAATGCCTGCCTAATAACAGCTGGTTTGTTGTTACTGGGTCTTCATCTCGGAATCCTTACCCAGCCGCACCTCGCCTCCCACTTCGGTGAGGAGTGTTAGAAAGCAAGGGGGTTTGGAAGCTCCCAAATTTTTGTTTCAGTCCATTACCAAAGGGATATCTGCCTTAGGAAATTGAGATCCAAAGTGAAACCATCAGCTCTGAGTTTCCCTGGTTTTGCTTCTGCTGATGGTTGGGAAGTCATTGTGCCTTCAGTAAAAGAGCTCTAGAATTTTTCTGTTGAAGCACCCAAAGGCTGCAAGCTTTCGCTCAGGGACTAGAGGTGAGAAATTGTTTTCAACCTGTTCCCAGTCATCCTGTTAACTTTCCAGCCCTTGCTATTGACAGAACTACTATGAAAGTGGTTAATTAAGGTCTAATGAATGATACGATCTCCTTCAATGTTTCCTGTGGATGTCTGCCAAAGTCAGGTCTGGAGTAAATGAGGAAACCAGGGCTTAACAGGGTTTTCCTGTGCCACTGCCTGCTGGGATCCCAGCTCTCATTTGTGGCTTCAAGCCTGGGACCCTCAGGAATGCAGAGAAAAAGCTGCCTCTGGCCTTTGAGTCTATTTCTAGGGTGCTCCTACTCAGAATTTCCAGACTCGTGAGCATTTTTGATCCCTGTCATCTGTCATTTAACCAGTCTACAAAAGAGCAAGGAGAAAGAAAAAGACCATTGTCTCTGCAGCAGTGTAAGGCAAGCAGCAGAGCTCAAGCACTGCCATGGCAGCTACTGCTTATTATTCATAATCAAGGTTATGTTGCCAGAAGCTTGTATGGGATATTCCCAAGTAAAATACCATTCTGGCAGAGGCTGCTGTTCTAGTAGAGAGACGTTGCTCCTTTCTGAAGTTGTGACATTATGAAATTAATATTTTATTTGCCATTTTATTGCAAAAACATTACTTCTGCCTTTAAGAATATGAAAGAAATGCTTGTCTTTAAGGTACAGAAAATTAACCACTTTTCTTTAATAGCATTTTTCAGCTGAATAAAATTGCTGTTCAGTACCTTGGGAATTTAGTTTGAGTAAGTTGCAGCTTTTGTGCTCAAAGATAATTTCAGAGTGCTGTAAATACATTAATTCCCCATTAAGTTTGGAAATAATTTCAAAATCTTGCGATAACATTTTCAGTCATTTTCAGTAATGAAACAGGAGCAGCTACTTAGAGGTATATTCATCACTGGAAACAGAAATACAAAGCTCTTCTATTAGCATAGCTCAAAATTCATCCTGACAGCTTAGTAGATGAATCTTTGTTATTTTTTTTCATGGTAGTTCTCCTCTATCTAATGATCTTGAGAGGTTTAGAGAGGTAAGTATTAATCATAATCTTTTAATCCCTTTTTTCTGATTCACACTGCAGAAATCTGTGTGGCTTCAAAAAGATGCAGGCTGAAAAACCAATGAAGTCTCAACTGCAAGCATGCATTTGAGATAGTTGTGGAGATAATGAACTCCACTCTATTACAAACTCCAGTTTCTCCTATGAATTTTTCTGTTTGGTAACTGTTTATACAGATGTGAAATAAACATTTTGAAGCAGTTATTTTTTTGTAGCATCTATAATGTTTGATGGGCTGTAAAAACTCAGCAGTGCTGAGGAAAGACTGGTTGTCTCACGAAGTACAAGCAGTACCAAATTGAGGAGAAAAAAGTAAAATACCTCTAGGCCACTTGAACAGTTCAGTGATCCTTGAAAAAAGCCCTTTTTCTGTCTTTCAGTTTGTTTGCTTTTTTCTGCAACATAGGCTGGTGTGCAATCAGTTTTGAATTGCTGTTACAGTCTCCTATCCTGAAATCCCAGCAGCAACATTGAACTTAGTTTTTTACTGGCACAAGCAAGACTGGAGACATGTTGGAGCTTAAGCCTGACATGGATGCGGGTAGAGTGAGCCTCTTCATACCTGTGTACCAGGGAAGGTGGAGAGAGACCACAGCTCTCAGGAGAACCATGAGAACAGGCTCCCTGCTCAGGTCTGAAGCCTTGGGCTCGCTGAGGATGCACACAGGCTGTGCCATAGGTGAGGAATTGAACTCCTCTAAGTAACCATGTCCAAGCAATTTCCCCTGGAATAAAAGTGTCTGCAGAGTCAGTTTCCCAAGCAGTCGCTCCTCTGAACTCTACAGGGTCTCTCTGCTTCGGGGGAGTTCACTGGGCTGAGCCTGAGCTCTTTTGAGGTAGGATGTGCCTGAGGCTTCAGTTAATTGTTTCATTTTCGATTTTTAAACAAGCGGATGAAGCAGGTTTGTGTTATATTGTAGCTCCTTGCAACTAAATTGCTGTAACAGTCTGCAAAAACATAACAATGAACAGAACATTGATCTTTATAAGCCAGATTGATTTTTACAGGCAATTATTGCAAGTACCAATTTTTCTGTCCAACACAGACACTTGCCACTCTTCTCTCTGTATCTGTTCCGATTGATTTATTAGAAGGGCCATATCTGAGGACATGGATTTCAACAGATTTGTGAGCTCTTGATATAGCATCTGTGAAGTCTAAAGGCACTAAGGAAAGCAACATCATTTATTGTCCTAATTTAAGGGCTAGCAGGAACAGGCAATTCTTCAACAGGAGCTGATGAACAGCACATCAAGCAACATCTTGTTTAGCAAATTAGAAATGGCTACTTAAAGACAATGAGGAGAAACTCTGACTTTGTTTGGTTTTGGCTTCCTTACCCTTGTAGACAGACCCCCTGGAGGCTGTGAGTGCCTGGCTGGGATCTGTGTTCACTGGGATCCAGAGGCTGTTGAGGCAAATCAGAGGTTCCCAGTAATTCCACTGGATTTCAGATCTGGCCTTGACAGGTAGGTTATCAAAACCACAGCCTGTACTGATGACTTATCACAAGGAGCCAAACAGTCCTCCTGCGTGAGAAGACCCTGTTCTCTCTCCATCCAGAGGTGAGCCCATGTTCTCACTCCATCCAGATGTGACCACATGCAGTTCTGCACCACAGCTGTGTAGGGTGGGGAGTGTTTGCCTGCAGGGCAGCTGAAAAGCAGAAGTCCCACCCACAGGCAGCAATAATTAGTTATCAGCCTATTAGGGCTTTTGTAAAGCTGATCTCTGGCTGATCAAATGCCAGGAACTAAACTAGACTAGACATGCATCTTGCTCCTGCTGAGCCCCCTGCCTTTGAACCTCAATCAAGCTAAGTGTGACAGTTTGTGAGATACCTGGTTCATTCCTTACATGTCACTGCCAACCATAAAGGCATTTTTAAGTCTGCAAGGCTTGAAGTACCTCACATTGTCATCCACTTACTGATCAATAGCCTCTTTTTGCCACTGTGAATACTACAAATAGATTCTTTTCCACTTTCTGCTCATCTGTGAAAGTCAAATTGAAAAGCAGGGCACGAGCTGCAACAGCCACTTTCAATTCAAAGTTATGCACTATGTAAAGGTTATTCTTTTATACTACTTTCTGAGATCTCCTGCATCTTAATACCTAATTATGTCAAAACCTCTGGTAACTACATGAACTTCTCCCACAATTTTAGGTATAATACTAGCTCAGAAAAAAGGAAGGATTAATTATAACACTAGCTAAAAATTATAGAAGCCTATGAGCATCTCTTTGCTATATTCAGCAAGAGTTGATTTGGGTCAAAATACACATTCATGCACTTGAATCCACACGTGGGTTTAGTACAGAATTAAAAAGTTGGACTTTTGACAAGGGATCCTATTTCTCCTCCTACTTAGCAGTAACTATTTTTCTTTCCCCCCAACAAATCAAACTTCAAAGTGAATAAAAGGTAGTGTATTTCCCACTGACATCGGTTTACTCAAACAGGGTTGGAACAAAGAAAAGTAAGGGTGATATTAGTTATATGTATTTTGAATTATGGCTTCACCAGCCTTTGATCTTACTTTATTTTAGACAGAGTCCATATGATCGTGTGATCAATGGTGCAGAGTCCAGCTGGAGACCTGTAACTAGTGAAGTCCCCCAGGCATCAGTGCTGGGTTCCGTCCTGTTCAACATCTTTATCAAAAACCTTGATGAGGGGACAGAGTGTATCCTCAGCAGGTTTGCTGATGACACAAAGCTGGAGGGATTGCCTGATTCACCTGAAGGCTGTGCAGCCATTCAGCAAGATTTGGACAGGCTGGAGAGCTGGGCAAAAGAAGAATATAATGAGGTTCAACAAGAACAAGTACAGAGTTCTGCACCTGGGAAGGAATAAAAAAATGCACCAGTGCAGGTTAGGAGGTGATCTGCTACAGAGCAGCACCATGGAGAAAGACCTTGGAGTCCTGGTGGACAACAAGTTATCCATGGGGCAGCAGTGTGCCCTGTGGCCAAAAAGGCCAATGGTATCCTGGGGAGCATTAAGAAGGGTGTGTCTAGTAGGTTGAGGGAGGTTCTTCTCGCCTTCTACTCTGCCCTAGTGTAAGGGCCCATACTTGCTGGAATTAGTATTGAAACCCCATTTAATCCCTAAACAAAGTCTTGTTTGAACCCCAAAAGACCTGCCTGAGAGGATGGAGACAACATTGGTGGCCTGCATATGGCTTGCGGCCTGCATGTACAACGATTGAGATAAAGATGGAGGAGGAGGGTGGGGGGGAGGTCCACTCCAGCTGCTCAGTTTTATGACTCAATCATGCTTGCTTATCCTTGCAAAACAAGGAAACCAGGCCTATAAACCAGGGGGCTGCAATGGTGGGCTGGGGGAGTCTCACTGACACCAGCTCTCCCCTTCTGGCTGGCCCAATGCTGGATCCAGGACTGGAGATTTGCTGTTACCTATCTCTCTAAACTGTTCTTCTCCTACTCTCTCTCTCTTCCTTCCTAACATCATTAATTAACGTAAGGCCTAACCATGATTTTTTTCTCAGGTTATGCAGCTTAAACATACATAAATTGTACTCTTGTGATCTAATTGTCAGCCTTTATGATCGTGCAGCCTAAGATAATAACTGAAGTATCCGTATTCCTTCTACAGTTTTAATTAAACCTAATATCCAAATACAGACCTTGAGTGTCGTTTCACCTTGATCTGATCAAGGGGTATTGGACGGTGGCACGTTTCCTTGGACTGGGACATTTTAATCACTCTCCCTGTTGTCCCGAAAGCAGGGTCTGTTACCTGGTGTGCAAGAAGCCAATGACAACATCCCTGGAAGGGCCAGGTCTGAGACAGAGGTTGGATCCAGCCACACCTCGGCTCCTCTCTGAGAAGGAGTTTAAAAAGCAAGGGGGTCCAATCTGAATCTCCCGGGGTTGCCCTACCTGGTTCATGATACCTAGTGAGACCTCACCTAGAGTACTGCATCCAATTCTGGGCTCCCCAGTGCAGGAGTGACAGGGGTTTATTTGAGAGAGTCCAACGGAAAGCTGCAAGGATGATTAAGGGACTGGAACACCTGTCTTACAAGGAAAGGCTGTGAGGCCTGGGGCTGTTTAGTCTGGAGAGGAGAAGACTGAGAGGGGATCTAATAAATGTGCATAAATATATGAGGGCTGGGTGTCAGGAAGGAGGGGCCGGTCTCAGTCTCATCCGGGCAAAACAGGGAAATGTAAGGGATAGATATTGGACATTCAGGATATATGGTGCTTCTTTTGAACAATCCAAGAGATAAATAGTGTGTTCAGACACTTATGGTGTCTGGTGTTTGTCTGGAGACATCCAAGAGATAAGCAGTGTTTAACAAAGAGACGTCTCGGCAACCCACTGACCAGTTTTACTCAACTAATAACAGCAACCACCCTCAGCCCCCCAAAATGGGCAAATGCTAAAGAGTTTGGTGGGGCATGTGCCAATATTGTAGACTAAAGAGGCACACAATTGATCTCACAGCTAGCACTGAGCAAGGACATCGGCAATAACCAGGCCTTGAATTAATCAAGAGGCTCAGAGAATGTTTTAATGTAAATCACCAACTTGGCAGAAAAGACTTGAAGTCTATACAAATAACCAGACCAAAGGAATGCAGGAGGTGATAGAGAATTTTCACTACAAATGTGGAACAGTGCTTGGGTAACCCTGTGGTGTACCCCAGGAATTAACTGTATAAAGGAGAAAAGGAGCAGTCTCAAGATGCCTCCTAGGACCCAACCACCAACCCCCCCTGCTTCTACTATGAGACCAATGGGACATCGCTGGAGCTCTGGGTGGTGACTTTCCTTTAACTCTTCATTTTCTTACCTGATCTTTCTCTCTTACAGTTTAGCATTAGTTATTGCATCTATTATAAACTTCTGACAAATATATAGTTATAACTCTTACCAGCTGATCTGTACCTAAATAAAAGCCTATTTGTGCACCTGATAGTGTACTATCTTTGTTTTGCCCTGGCAGGATCGTGAAGAATCTTTATGTATCTGATTATTGGATCGTGACAGATACATAGAAATGTTTGAGAAAGCTACCAGATGCCTGAATAGGGAGAAGTTAGAGAGGATTTTTTTAATTTTTTGCCCTATTTCTGAACAGTCTTAAGTGAGTCAAAAATGCTGCAGTGCTGATATTCCACAACAGGGAACACTCTTGTGGTCTGAAAGTTGTGGATGTCCAGTGTAAATCCATTTTCAGTTTCAGGAGTGTTTCTGGGAAGTTTTTGTTCATATCTGGTATGACTTTTTAAGTTGTTTTTGGTTGGTTGGTGGGGTTTGGGGTTTGTTTGTTTGTTTGTTTGTTTGTTTTATTCTTGCAAACTGTTGTGAAAAAACTTTTGTAGAACTTTAAGAAATGGGCAAAGAATATTTTGTTGTTTTGTTTTTTTTTATGTAGACAATTATTTTTTTAAATGTAGACACATTATATGCATAAACATATATGTATATGTCTGTATACATGTACATATGTAACTTCTTTTAACTTAGGGCAAAACCATCAAGATGCCTGAATGAACTAAATATTGCTTCCAAGAAATGTGTCAAGATGAATGTTATGGTAAAAAATGCACAAGAGAAAAGGAAGATTAGGGTGTAGCATGTGACTATCAGAAGCACATCATTACTTTTCATAATTTAGGTAAGAAAAACATTCACTGAGAAATCTCTCACATAAAATTAACCCAGAATTTCATTAAGAATCTTGGTCATGAGGTCTCCAATTAATAAATTAGCTACCTTTCCTCTTCTTAAGAAACAAAAAAAAAAAAAAAGAAAAGAAGTAAATAAAAAGTATCTGTGTTTTTCCATTTCTTGTATTACATCACAAGAAATGCAGAAAATCCATCATGTAGCATTTTTGTTGTTGATCCCTGCCCAGCCACCCAAAGGGCAGAAAATTAATCAGTTTATTCTCCCTCAGGAGAAGAATAACTGAAAAAACACATTGCTACTGTCAACTGGTAGCTCCCAGAGCTTATATTCTATTCATTTGCTTTTATTTTGATGATTCTTTGGTTTTGAAGACTGTTGACTTCATAATTAGCTTTGATGAACATGGAGAAAAAAAATACAATATAATACTTGGTAGAGCCTGATGGACTCTTCCCCAACTCCTGTTCTGGATTACAGATAGACTGGTATGATGTTCAAGGGATCACTATGGAAATAACATGATTTTAACCATTGAATTTGGATTGTGGGTGTACAAAAATTTTGACTGTGGGGTTCTCAAGATTCTGTAATACATGAGGACATGGAGCTCTTGGGTTTCAAGAATTTCATTATTACGAATTACTACTAGATTGCTACGAGTAAAAACAACTATTTCTGTGTTTATACATACACACAAACACACACTCGCTCTAGTTGTCACCATAAAACTACCATTAAGAAATTAGTGTATGTACGTGCATATGTATAGCAAGAATAAAGCAAATACAGGGAAGTTAGTTTTGGGCAGGTGTTAAGTTACTTAGTGAGATACTTTTTATACCTTTTTGGAGTAGATACACCAGTTCCTAGAATAGTTTCACAGCAAGAACACTTCACCCCAACAGGGATCCACTGATTTTTAGACTTTTCTGAACTGTCAGAAATATTCAGAATCTTTACGAATACAAAATAAATATTCTGAAAAATGAAATAATAAGGTCTGTTCTATATGGCACAAACTAATTTGAACTAAAATAGTTTACTGAAAAAACACTGCAGATATCTCAGTCTACAGACAAGTGAGACTGGAACAAACTTTTCCACAGATTTCTGTGGCTCTGTCCATTTATTGCATGCAGGTCTATGTAATATTCTACTAGAATAAGTCACTGAACCAGACAAGGAGTTTAATCTCCTGGCCTGAAATAAACAGAAAGGTTTTTCTAGGATAATACTGCAGAGATTTTTTTTCTGCTTTCACAGATTTAGAGCTAAAATGTCAGAGGATAAGGGAGTGAAAATTTGTCTCAGGTAATTATGCATAAAAGGGAAAAAAATAACTCTGTCAGTACAAACAGAAAACAGTCAAAAAAACCCCCTAAACCCTCCTTGGGCTTAATATAAGGAATTATGATATGATTGATACAAGATGCTTATACCAAGTGTCTGAATATTTCTGAAGAATTTCCCCCACCTAATGGTATCCTCTCATGTGTGAAAATCTTCCATTTCTACTGGAGAATTTATTCCAAAACTAAGCAGCAATTTGCAACTCATTTCATGGAAGCTGAAAAAAGGAGGGGGAAAGAAGAGCAAAACTCAGCAGCTGGTTATTCCATGTAATCCCAAGTTTTACCATAGTCTAACTGCTATTTTAAGTCTTCATGAAAGATCATTAGAGACTTCTAGATGAAAGTGTAATCCTAATCTGAACCTCTCCATTGCACCCATTATCAACTGATTTGTTTTATGCTGACTGATTCTCGAATTTTTTACCTTTATCCCACACTGCTCTCTCTGATAGATAGTGATTCCAACCAAAAGCAATTAAGAATACTCTTTTGTCTATGGCAATATGGTAGCCATTTCTCTTACTCAGCAATTTCTCATCATCTTCTCCTCATCTATGATGTAAATTGAATCCTCAATTTTACCCAAGCTCCTGCACAAGCAGTAGCTGTGGATGTGCATCCATATAATTATGCCTATCAGTATTGTAGACAGTATTGTAAAAAAAAGCCTTTCTCTGAAAATATCTTGGGCTAAGTATTACAAACATATTTGTCTAAATTTGAATAACAGTGTTTGCAAAATTGGTTTGACCCCTCAGGTATGTGAAACTGGTCCTCATGATTCCTACCTGTATTTATGAAGTGGACATATGAACTTCAAAGTTATTTCCTAAAAACAACTATAGCAACTCCTTAATACTGTACTCCTGGGTTAAAGCTTTAAAGTTCCACCTCAAAAAGAAAATACATAAAACTTTGAAAATAAATCATTAGAGAATATTGTAGATGCTTCTTTACCAACTTTTCAAATTAATATGAAAGTGTCATGGGGTATTTAAAAAAAAATTGAACATTTTTTGTGTTTGCTGAAACTGTAGGTACACAGATGATGTGAGCTATCACAGAAGTTACCCTGCTCTGTGGGAGGATTTAAAAACTTGAGTGCTAATGAAAGCAGTGTCGGTTAAGAAAAATAATTTTGCTGTTTAGATGACAGATATGATGGAATAAATAACCTCTTAAACATTCACCCCTCTAAGGAAAATGTTCTTAAGTTACAAGTAATTGGAAGAAATTTTGCTTTCAAAGTGGACAATCTTTAATGCAAATGAAAAATAATTTCCTATTATTTGTATTCTCTCTTTTGCCCTCTGAAATCCAGCAATGCACAATGAAATCATCCATTGATGAAGGGTTTTTAAAATGGAAACGAAATCCAGTGAAAAAACAGCAGAAGTAATTCCTCCCACCTTAACCTGTAAGGTGAAAGACAGTCCTTGCCTTTTAGAAGACTAGGCTGCTGAGTAAGTAAGTGGAGTAAGATTCAGGGATAAGACTAAGAGGAGGAATTCATAGTATCATAGTGCCATCATTCTGGTTGGAAAAGACCTTCAAGATCATCAAGTCCAACCACTACCCTAGCTCTGCCACGTCCACCACCAAACCCTGTCCCCTGGCACCACATCTGTCTTTTTAGATGTATCCAGGGATGGTGGCTCAAACACCTCCTCGGACAGTCTGGATCCCCACATCCAACTCCCATCCCAGAATAAGACAACTCCAAGGTTCATACCATGTCTCTGGGGGCATTGCCCAAATGTTTCTTGAATATTGTCAGGCTTGGTGCCACTACTGCTTCCCTGGGGAGCCTATTCCAGTGCTTCATCACCCTCTGGGTGAAGAGTCCTTTCTTAATGTCCAACCTAAACCTCCCCCTGCACATCTTCCTACCATTCCCTCAGGTCCTATCATTGGTCACCAGAGAGAAGAGGTTAGCGCCTGCTCCTCCACCTTCCCTAGTGAGGAAGCAGTGAGCTGCAATGAGGTGTCCCCTCAGTCTCCTCTTCTCCAGGCTGAACAGACCAAGTGTTTTCAGCTGCTCCTCATATGGCATCTCCTCCAAGCCCTTCACCAACCTTGTGCCCCTCCTCTGGACACTCTCCAGCAGCTTCATATCCACCCAGAACTGCACACAGGACTCAAGATGGGGTCACACCAGTGCAGAGTAAAGTGGGACAATCACCTCCCTTGACTGGCTGGCTGTGCCATGCTTGATGCACCCCAGGGCTCTGTTGGCCCTCCTGGCTGCCAGGGCACACTGCTGGCTCATGTTCAACTTGCCCTCAGCCAGAACCCCCAGGTCCCTCTCTGCAGGGCTGCTCTCCAGCCTCTCACTCTCCAGACTGTCTGTATATCCAGGGTTACCATGTCCCAGCTGCAAAATCCAGCACTTCTCCTTGTTAAACTTCATGCCATTGGTGATTGTCCAGCTCTCTAATTTGTCCAGATCCCTCTGCAGGGCCTCTCTGCCCTCCAGAGTGTCAACTGCTCCTCCCAATTTAGTGTCATCCGTGAACTGAGTGAGTAGGCCTTCAAGTCCTGCATCTAAGTCATTTATGAATATATCAGAGAGTACTGGCCCTAAGCTGGATCCCTGTGGAACCCTGCTAGTGATCAGTCCCCAGCCTGATGTGACCCCATTTACTATGACTATTTGAGTTCAACCCATCAGCCAGTTTCTCACCCAATGCATTATATGCTTGTCCAGCTGGATGCTGGGCATTTTGATTAGAAGGAAACTGTGAGAGACAGTATCAAAGGCCTTTCTCAAATCCAGAAAGATTGTATCAACTGGCTTCCCGTGGTCAACTAGGTGGGTAACCTTGTCATAGAAAGAAATCAAGTTGGTCAAGCAGGACCTTCCTCTGACAAACCCATGTTGGCTTGGACCAAAGACTCTGTTGTCTTTTAGGTGTTTTTCAGTAGCTCCCAGAATTATCTTCTCCATAATCTTACCAGGCACTGAGGTGAGACTAACAGGCCTGCAATTACCAGGGTCATCCCTGCTGCCCTTCCTGAAGACAGGGACAACATTTGCCAGCTTCCAGTCAACTGGTAACTCTCCAGATTCCCATGAGCATTGAAAAATCATTGGGAGAGGTCTCACTATGACCTCCACTAGCTCTCTAAGTATCCTTGGATGAACCTCATCATGTCCCATTGACTTGTAAGGATCCAGCTGGAGCAGCAAATCCCGCACAAGTTCAGGGCTGATTGGGAGATTATCATTTGCATGGTCATGGTTCTCTAGCCCAGGGCTCTGGGGGTGCTCAAGCCCATCATCACTGTTGAAGACAGAGGTGAAGGAAACATTAAACTTCCCTGCCTTGTCTATATCCCTGTTTATGAGGTGTCCATGACCATCAAGTAATGGGCCAATGTTATTTCTGGCCTGCTTTTTGCTATTAACATATTTTAAAAAGCCCTTTTTATTATCCTGCACAGTGCAGGCCAGCTTCAACTCTAGCTGAACCTTAGCGGCATGGATTTCTGCCCTACAGTGTCAAACAGCATCTCTATAGTTCTCCCATATTGTCTGTCCTTCCTTCCACTGTCCATACACCTTCCTTTTGTGCCTTAGTTTTAGTAGGAGGTCCCTGCCCAGCCAGGGTGGCCTTCTACCTTGCCTGCTTGACTTCCAGCATTTTGGAATTGCCTGGTCTTGTGCTCTTAGGAGGTGGTGCTTAAAGAGTGACCAGCGCTGTTGGACCCCAGCACCCTGAAACTCTTTTTCCCAGGAGACCTTACCAAGCAGTTCCCCAAGCAACGTCAAGTCTGCTTTCCTCAGGTCCAGAGTTGAAGTCTTACTGTTAGTTTTCCTCCTAGTACCATCAATGATGTTAAATTTGACTGCTTCATGGTCATTGTGGCCAAGGCAGCCTCCAATCACCACTTCATCCATGAGAGCTTCTCTGTTTACAAGTATTAAATCAAGGAAGGCACCTTTCCTGGTTGGTTCTCTCAGCACCTGTACCATAAAGTTATCATCTAGATAGTTTAGGAATCTTCTGGACCTGTTTGTACCAGCTGTGTGGTGTTCCCAGCTGATATCTGGCAAACTGAAATCCCCCATGAGGACGAGTGCAGATGACTTGGATGTGTTCTGTAGTTCTCTGAAGAATGACTCATCACTTTCCTCATCCTGATCGGGTGGCCTATAGCAAACTCCCACAATGATGCCTGTTTTAATTGTTTGCCCCTTAATTCTTACCCAAAGGCTCTCAACTGTGCCATCACCACAATGTGTGCAAGCTCCACACATTCCAGCCCATCCACTATATACAGAGCCACCCCCCCACCTCTCCTACCCTGTCTATCTCTCCTGAAAAGCCTGTAGCCATCCATTGTGGCACACCAGTTGCAGGACTCATCCCACCAGGTTTCAGTAATGCCAATAAATCAAATCCCTGGGAATGGGTCAAGGCTTCTAGTTCCTCCTGCTTGTTCCTCACGCTGTGTGCATTCCTATAGAAGCACTTCAAGTGTGATTCATTGTGCCTTCTTCGTGGAGCAGAATGAAGAATCTCATTAGAAAGCAGTTCCTCAGATTCTGATGAGCCTTCCCTCTGCTCTACCCTGACTGGAATGCTATTGCCCCCCTCCCCCTTCAAATCTAGTTTAAAGCCCTATCAATCAGTCCAGCTAGCTCTTGAGCAAAATTTCTTCTCCCTTTCTGTGAGAGGAGCATGCCATCAGGCATCATTAGACCTGGTGAAGAATAGACCATCCCATGGTCCAAAAACCCAAGGTTCTGCCTGTAACACCAGTCTCAGAGCCACATGTTCATCAGCTGGGACCGCCTACTCCATTTGTTATTCTTCCCCACTACAGAAAGTATTGAAGAAAATACCACCTGCACACCTGACTCTTTAACCAACCATCCCAGGGCTCAGAAATCCCTTCTGATTGCTTTAGGATTTCTTGCTGTCCCATCGCCACCAACATGAAAAACCAGTAGTGGGTAATAGTCCCAAGACTCCCACCGACTGCATCCTTTTCCCTGCACCTGGAGTATCTGAATCTGTCAGGGAGTGAACACACTCCCATCATGATGCCAACTCTGATCCTGGCCATGGAGGTGCCATTCACTCTGGTGTTGCAAAGGGATTGATCACCTGTTCCTGATGGTGACCTGCCAGAGAGCAGCTGAGGCTGTCAGTGCTGGTGCTGTCACCGTGTGTCACCAGCCTGTGCTGGGTGCTTGAGAGCAGCTCCACGCCTGAGGCTGCAAACCAGGGGGTGAGCAGAGAGGAGAGGGGAGAGAGGCGGTGTGATAGCAGAGCTCCCTGCCCCTCCTCCCGGCACTGGGTGGGCAAGTGGGATGAGCTGATCCAGTGTGTTATGGCAGCAGGAGCCCCGTGCTGAGGCTTTGGAAGCTCCAGTTTGAGGTAGGACCGCTGAAAATCAGAGCAGCTTGGAAAGAGCCATGATAAACAACCTCCCAGACTCAGTGAGAGCCAGAGGGAAGATTTATCACTCAGAACAGCAGGGAAATCCCTTCTTCAGAGAAAACCCTCTCCCTGATGCTACCAGGCAGCACTCCTCCACCACTTGATGAATGATGAATGCCTCCTGCTGGTTGTGGGTGTCCTCAGCTCCAACAGTTTGAGAAGATTAGTGTAGCATCGATAAATAAATATGACAGCAAAAAAATGCAACCAAGTTGGTATCTTTCCAAAACTGCATAAAGGCAGTTTAACTTCCATTGCACCCAACTTTCCTCTGCTACTTTAATTCCAGCATTTTCTTCTTAAAGAATTTTATCTGTGTTTTTCCCATTATATTGCTTTCACATCTTTCCTCCAGACTACTTTTCTTATCGTCTAATCTCTCACTTTCTTTCAGTAGAAATATTCCATGAATTAAATTTGAGTTCACTTAAAACGAGCAATAGCAGTTACAATGGAATCTTGACATGATGTTGGTGCTTTTGAGATTCTTACAAGAATTTCCCATAAAGACCTCCTGTAATCAATAGGCAAATTTCACATCCTTAGCCTGGGTGTTATATTTGTTGCAATCTAGAAATAATGTTTGTTTTAATGAGTAAAGCATAAAACAAAAAAAATTAAATGCAAACTTTCTTGAAGCATTCCCTGAATTTCTGCATTTCTGAAGGTGAACAGATTCTGGAAGGGGTAAAATGGCAAGGCTGGAAGGGCTGCATTGTCCTTGGAAACTGAGAAAAAATCATCTGCCCATGCAACCTGGTGGAAAGAAACGTGCTTCAAGGTGGCTACTAGTTTTGTGATACAATCCAGCAAAAGCTTTAGGTATTTGATTGACCTTAAAGGCATATTTACAAACTTGAGAAATAAGCCTGAGCATTCTGAGAGATGAAAACCCAAAAATCATACAGTGGAAACTTGCATTTCTTCTCACCTACATCTCCCTTTGCTGTAGAAGTCATATTCTTATAACTCATAGGAATTATTTTGTCTATCTTTCTTTCTTGTGTGATGTTAATGGGCTATAAGAATAATAAAGAACCTTGCATGTATTAAAAATAGTGGATTCTTGATTTAGCTATACACCATAGTGATAGCAATCATAAATATATTTTTTAAATACAGTTTTCTATTACATTCCAGTGGTATTTTGAGCTTGATCATACTCTTCCATATTAGTTTTTCTTATTTTTTTCTATATAGAACACCTCCAGTTTTTCTTGGCAGCAAGAATCCTAAAGGACAGAAAGCCTTTAGGTCACTCAGTCCCTCTCTTCAGCCTGCATTTTCTCTTTTCCTTCTCAAAAAGGCCAATAAATGCACTACAATCAATACATTCATGTTTCATTTGAATTCTTGAAAAAGATTATTTTGACCAACCTGAATGCAGAAGGTCCATTTAATCACCATCTGCCTCCCTTGCACTTCAGTTTTTGCTGCCTGCTAAAACTGCTTCTAAGGTCCCATAAAACGTTTGGTAATGTGGCTTTATGTGTTGGATTCTCAATGGAACAGGAAAATAGAAAATGACAGCATTAGCTACATCTCATTTACACATGTAAGGAGTGATCCTGAGATTTAGATGTGCTATGCCCATAAAAATTATTTTCTAGTCCCTGAGAAGAGACCCCTTGAGGTTCCTCTAGTGCACTAGTAAATGCCATAAGTATTAGAACCTGATGATGCAATTATTTTCCTGTGTAATTCACCTAAGTTATCATTATTAAACCAACAATGCACTTGCTATTTCTATTAAAGTGTCCTTTTATTGTAGCAGAAATGTGATGAGAGACATTTACAGAGTGGAAGACACTCCAGCTTTTCAAAGTCCGTCCTGGGAATTTGGTGATTTCTGGCAGGAGCATCACTGCTGTAGGAAGGGAGTGTTCCTCTTCAAGCTTGTCTGTTGCCTGCAGTTTCCCTGCTGCTACCAGGGCTGGTTCCTCTAGAGAGGTGGCCTTAGATCAGGTGGAAATTGGCACCTAAT
The DNA here is from genome assembly GCA_020745705.1 of Hemiprocne comata. Lineage (NCBI taxonomy): Eukaryota > Metazoa > Chordata > Aves > Apodiformes > Apodidae > Hemiprocne > Hemiprocne comata. Next base: position 8,988,083 of record CM036616.1, on the reverse strand, counting down.
AGGTTTCCTCCCCATGAGACTTTCCTAGGAGGGACATTTTATAAAACAGAGACTAGTATAGGACAGTAGTTTATGATGTATACCTCTTAAAGTACGTAAAATAGTGAGTTCATTCAGAGAAAATGTGCTACATAGGACTTGTAAGGAGGAAAAAATATCTTAGGAAATCTTTGTTCAGCAGCTTCTAACACAGACTTTCAGGTCCAAGTATTTAATAAATAATAAGCTCATAAGCATGTATTGTATCAGCATTTTTAGTTGTACTTAGCCACTCAGCACTTCGATCTCACGTTTGAAAATATTCTGTTTCCTGTGGAAGTTAGAGACATGTCCCCAGAGATTTCTGTTATGAATTGCATAAATTCATTGCAAGGAGCTAAGATCCACAGGCTCTGTGAGTTCTTCTTATGTAGTACGAATGTTGTTTGTTCACTTTGTACAACAATTAACCAAACAGTTTTACATAGGAGTGGATAAGATTGTATAAACTTGCTGACCTGTGAACCAATTTATAAACTTTTACAGGTATTTTACCTTTTCTCATATAATAACAAATTTTAACAGTGGATGTGTCCTTAAAAAAACCCCTCCAAACAAGTGTCAGAGGAAGATTTTAAAATATTTTATTATCGTGTAATGTTAAAGATATTGCCTTTTCAAACTGTAGTATTGATTTAGTAGATACCACACATGACTCCGAAGATCTGCACCCATCTGAAGAAAGCAAAGACCTTTTCCTTGCATCTGAATATAATGGCAGAAGAAAAAGCACAACTTTTTGATATGCATAGTCACCAAATCACAGAATCACAGAATCATCAAGGTTGGAAAAGACCTTCTAGATCATCAAGTCCAACTATCTGCCCTTCAACCCCTAACTACTAAACCATCTCCCGAAACACCATGTCTACCCATTTTTTGAACACCTCCAAGGACAGTGCCTGTACCACCTCCCTGGGCAGCCTGTTCCAATGCCTCACCACTCTTTCTGTGATGAAATTTTTCCTGATATCCAATCTGAACCTCCCCTGGTGCAGCTTGACCCCATTTCCTCTTGTCCTATCGCAAGTCACTAGGGAGAAGAGGCCAATGCCTACCTCACTACAACCTCCTTTTAGGTAGTTGTAGACAGCAATGAGGTCTCTCTCCCCTCAGCCTCCTCTTCTCCAAGATGAACAGCCCCAGCTCCCTCAGCCTCTCCTCATAAGGCCAGTTCTCCAGACCCCTAATCACCCTGGTTGCCCTTCTCTGCAGCCTCTCCAGCATCTCGATGTCCTTCCTATACTGTGGTGCCCAAAACTGCACATGGTGCTTGAGGTGCAGCCTCACCAAGGCTGAGTAGAGGGGCAGGATCACCTCCCTGGTCCTGCTGGTCACACTATTCCTGATGCAGGCCAGGATGCTCTGGTCTCCTTGGCCACTTGGTCACACTGTTGGCTCATGTTCAGCCAGCTGACAATCACCACCCCCAGGTCCCTCTCTGCTGGGCAGCTCTCCAGCCACTCCTCCCAAGCCTGTAGGTTTTATGGATTGATGATATACATGCAGTTGAAATAATCTTCAGTTGCTTGGTGGTATGATGTAACACAATATGGAAACATTAATTCTGGATTGTTGAAGCAAGTTTAATAAAGGAAAATGCAGAATTAAAACTTTGGAGTAGTACGGTTTCCTTTGAAATTCATGGCTCTGAATTTGGCCCCAGGAAATCACTTTTCATCCACAAAGCACAGTGAAAGGTGTAATACTAAACCATTTTTTGTAATTCCTGGTTGAAACAGCAAGGTATGTGAGAACAAGGCAAAAAGTTTTTCCTTAAAAAGAACACAAACTGTTTCACAGTAATAAAATGGCATATCTTCACACCTCAGATAAAGTTTATTTGCAGTGTGTTGAATGAAGACAGCCAACAACTTCCCATGTTCCAGAAAAAAAGAATAAAACATATTTAAGGCTTCACTGAGTAGTAAAAAAATGCTATGAAAACATAGTATCTACCATTTCTCAAAGAATAATAAAAAACCCCAACAAAACAAACCAAGATAATTATTTATTCCCACAGTTGTCCTGTGTTTCAAGTGGCTGACTGAAACAACTAATTCTTCAAATGCATGTATTTCATTGTCTTTAATGTGCTCAAGTCACAGCCTCAACAAATTAGACTGATTGTTAATCAAGTGTAGATAATGAAAACAGGCAGTCAATGCAGTGAAATCAAATTTAGCTGCTTTAGGCTACTCATATATCCATGTTACTCAAGACAGTTTGGCATAATAGGATGGAGACTTTAAGAAAGGAGCAATGCAGACCAGAAGGGAATATTTTTAAGTGTGGGCATGCCTGTAGATAGCACTGTGCTGTTCTGTTTCTACTCTGGGTAAGTGTGTACCAGCAGCCTGTAAGAGACTTGGTCTGCACTGCACAAATTTAGGTCTGTAGTGTCAAAATATTTTCCAGCAGCAGCAGATCAAAAGTTGTAACTCATTTGTATCATGTACAGTTGGTTTTTCCTCTTAGAGGAAAACATGGCTTGTGCCATGTGGCAGAGTTTTTCAAATGCGTATGTTGAGGCATCTACTTTAGAGATGAAAAAATTAAAAACATGAGTAGAAAGCTGTACTTTTTTTGTGACTTATCTCCACAGATTCATGTCTTGTGCCTGGGATTCAGCTCTGTCCCCGATTTTCATCTCTTCTTGCGTCATCATGTTGCACCATAACAATTATGCGAAATGTGTTTTTGTTGTGAAATTCATACAGCATATGGCACAAGTAAGAACAGCAACAGCTGGATACTCCAAGACTTTCCCTTACCTATAGCCAGGAATTAATATATCCACTTAATCTCTCAGGTGAGTTCTGTCTGTAGAATACATCCTACTGTGTTAGTTCATGTTTCCCCTCAGTTCTTATTCTGCAGCTTCAGCCCAAACACTTGTAAATACAGCCTTGAAGGTGATGCAGCCAAGTTTCCTGCCCAAGACAGAGCATCAGGCCAAGTGCATTCTTACAAGGACTGTTTATTTTCTTCTTAGTACAACTAGAAAATCCCTCTCAGTGATGTAAAATCATATTGTACTGTGTCCCAGATCACAAGAAAAAAATACACCCTACTTTAGAAGTGGTTTGCTGCTTAGAAAGCAGCAGTAACCCACATCAAATAGACTAAATGCTGCCTGCTTTTCAACCAGAAGCACCTTAGTGACAGGTTTTTTGATTCTTAAAGATTGCCCAGTGACAGAAGCTCTCTGGAGAAACAAATCTTTTAATGTATGTGAAAAAAAGGAAGGATTAATTCATAGAGAAAGTGGTAACTAATAGACTTAGCAGTATACTTCTTATACAGAGACTTTAAAGGAGTTACTGAATGGAATATAATCATTTCCTCACATATAAAGTGGAATTAATGATCTGAAATTGATACAATGATTTTGTGCCTGTAGAATTGATTTGCCTAAGCGTGTAGTTCTTACTAAAAAAAGAAAAGCGCCCTACTCAATACACGTGTGTTCACGTACAAGATTCTTTAACTTCTCTGGTGGGAGTGTACTGTGGTATGACAGAGGACAAAGTACATGAGTGACAACAGGAGAAGCTCTGATCAGAGATCAGGAAAAGGGATTTTCACAATGAGAACGAACGAACAAACTCTTGGACCAGAGGCAAGAGACCCGGTGACATCTCCATCCTTGGAGTGTTTAAAACATGATTGATGTAACCTTGAGCAGCCAGATTGGACTTTAAAGTTGAATCCAGCTTGAAAGATGATCCTGCAGTTGATGGAGTGTGTAACTTTCAGATCTCCCTTTGGATGTGAATTATTCTGATTCTGTGATCTGTAGGGTACAAATAACTTTAGATATTCACAGATGTGCAGTTATTTTCTCCAACAACAGCCAATAGCACATGCCCAGGTGTGAGGGTCTGAGCAGCGGCCGGACACGTGCGGGGTCGGGCACTAGGACCGATCACAGACAAGCGGTCAGGAAGGCTGCGCCACAGACTGACGCTCATGGCGGGAACTCGCTTTGAGTGAAAGAGCCGAGGCCTGCGCGTCGGCCCGGGGGTACGATTAGAGAGGCTAAGAGTTAACCGCCCCAACAACCCGGCAGAGCCCACCCGTACCGTGCCTCGATTTGTCAATTGGACACCAAAATTAAGTTTAACGAATTAAACGGTTTATTGAAGGGAAAAGGCCAAATAGAAGGGGGTGAGGATACGGGAAAAGTAAATATGGGTAAACCAAGAAAAAGTAAACACAACAAGGAACACAGCAACAGTAAACAATATTCCCACACTTGTAAATGTATGTATATATGTATATAAGTGAATCCCGAGGGGGTCATGCTATGCATGTAAGTTTGTAAGGGAGAGGATTGGGGCGAAAGGGGAAGCTGAAGGGATGCTGCCTTACAATGGTCCTGAGATGGTCTGTAGGGTAAGAACAGGCAACAGGGAGCAGTGACACAGCACACCAGTAACACGTCCGAGGAGCTAGTTTCCCTCAGGTGGCTGTGGTAAGGTAGCAACCGGGCGCCCAATCCTCAGTAGGCAGTGGGAATCCTCAATGACGGGGGTGGGCAGGTAGGTAGTGACCAGGCAGGTAAGTAAACCCACCAATGATTAATTCCGAAGACAAGCAGGAAAAATCCTTAAGCAACAAGGAGGTGTCCCAAAACAACAGGCAAACCAGCAAGGAGGATGACTGATCCCGAAGTGTCAGCAGCCAGTCTGTCTCAGTAGTCCCTCCTTTTTTGTTCCAGGACTGTTGAACTCCCAGGCTCGAACTAAATCAGGGTCTCAGCATTTCCTCCTTTTATTATTCCAGGACTGCTGAACTCTCCAGCTGAACCAATCTAAGTCCTGTCTCCAGCTGGTTTCAGGCAGGGTGGTGATTGCCAGGTGCAGTTTGCAACATACTAAACATTTTCCCACTGGAAGTGCCTGTCTCTCCTCAGCCTGCCTTCCAGTTCTTGGTTTGTGTCTCTGAGGTGATGATTGCCAGGATGAGAGGGCCATTTTATGATCAGTACCTGCTGGGGCAAAGGGCATCATTAAATGTGGGGCTCGCTCCCCACACCAGGGAAGTGTACAAGAACAAGGTAGTTCCTAGCTCTCTTTCTCCTAAGTAACCAGCCCGCTCACAATAACTGATTCAAGGACACAGCTACTGGTGGTTTCTTTGTACAGAGTAATCCTTGCTGGATTTTCTGTCCCCTAACCCATCAGGCCACCTTAATTTGTAGCTTTCCAGCTATCCTAAGGTAAATTCTAGTGTTCCATACCTAACGGATTGAGGCACTAAACTGGACATGAGCTGCAATTCCAGGACTGACACTGATTGCAATTGGCAGTCATTCAGTCTGTGTTTTATTTTCACATCTAGTCTTTCTTGCTCCCTTCACCTGTGAGATATTCAGAAGATATTCAGCCTCTTTTATAACATTTTTCGTGCCTTTAGCATGTTCTAGCCAAGTGATTAAAGCAGCAGAGACAAGAAAATTATCACATTTGGGTGTGATTTGTCAAAGGCTATTTCAGTGATAAAGTGAAGCTAGCCATTGTAAGGGCTAGCGACAAGCACTTGAATGACTTCTTCATATCTTTTACTGTGCAGTTTCATTTATTTCTATGCTCTATGCCACAATATTTATTTAAACAAAAGAATCAGACAGAATGGCCTTATGTATCCCATAAAACTTTATGATGGAGAGAGCCCTTTGATTAAATTCATAGGTTTGGAACCAATACTGTATTAAATCAAACATTCCTGGCATATTAATTAACTCATATTTCTAGACCTAATGCAAAACAAATATGGATAATGCTGAAATATGTATATCCTAATTATTGTAAAGGACTGATGGTTTTTAATTAACTATGCATAAAATACGCATCTTGGGTTTAAATTTTTTTTTCAGTAATTTGGTCATTTCTGTAGATGCAAGTTAGCTTTAAATTTTAAAAACAAGATCAACTATTTGACTTATACAATGTTGTCTACAAAACTAGTTTGTAGAACTGTGACTCTTCTTGTTTTTTTTTGCAGTAAACTTTTATCTTTGTGTCTTTTTTATTTGTAAACTTAAAAAATACATAAATCCAGAACTCTTTGAATCCATGAGTAATCACATTTCAGGCCTGATCTTTTGGACCTTCTGATGCTTTTATGTGAATTTTTGCTGAAGAGCAAGAATAAATGAATCAAACCAGCTCCTCTGTGTCAATCATTGGAGCTTCACTGTCTCCCTGTGGTAATGCACTGATGTGAACCACGATGCTCTGGAGCATTGCTACAGTGCTATGCACCAATGGCTGTAACTGGTTTGCAGTCAATAGCCTACTGGATGTTAGGTAATTTAAAAAAAAGAGAAAAATACAGTGCAAATGATAAAACTTGGTTTAAGTCATAGTTTGTAAGGCTGCAGAAAAGGGATCATTTATGTTCTTGAGTCTCAAAGTTGAAAAAATTCCTGTGAATTTTTCTGTAAATAAGATTAACTGTAATAGTACAAAGAAGGTGAGCTGACTCGGGCTGTATAATTATTGAAGTCCAAAAGATGAAAACCCTTATTTGCATGCATATTGTTATTTACAAACATAGTCCTGCTGTGCTGTATGTTTTACCTATGGCACTGAGTGAGACATCCAAGGAAATTATGACAGGATGGAGTTTGTAGCAGGTCTTCTGAGCAGGCAGCAGAATCTTTCAAACAGTAAAACATTTAAAGGCATCCAAAAATATCAATCTTAAAGCTAACTTTCAGTTTCCATTTAAACAAGGAAAGAAGAAAAAATGGGGAATGGGGAATGGAGAAACTAAAACTGTTCCTTCATATGTTTGCATCCTGTCTTTTCATCACTCATTTATGTGTGGAAAGGCTGCTACAATGGGAAAATTCAGATTGAGAGAGGCAGCTCCTGAAGTCCTCCCAGGATACTGTCAGATGATGACTCACCCACCACCTGCCTGTTCTCTTTTTAACTAAACAAACTACAGATAAAATCACAGTCAAAGATGGGACATTGCAAATAAAGTTACTTTCAGTAGAAGAATAATGGGAAAGAAAAAGTTAACAAACAGATCATCCACCTTCAGCATCATTCCATAAGAACTGCATATCTTAACTGAATTAAATTAATTTTAAAAATACACTTGGTTTTAATTCCGAATTTCTATCTTGCTTTAATGTGCAATTACTGTTGAAAGAGTAGTGGGATTATGATGAAAATCTGTTTCATTGCTCTGGAACTATTTCTGACTTCATTTTTGCCTTGTGCCTTGTTCCCTGTACTCAGGTTAAAAGGGAAATGTCATCGAGCACAGGTTTTTGTCAGAGTTTCTGAACACGATTTCTGACCCACACCTTTATGAGCTGCCATTCGCTGCCACACTTTGTGTGCTCGATTCTGCCACGTCTGAACTTTGTGGTGACACACGTGGGGTCTGCACAGCAGAGCCCTTTGGAGTCACTGGGAATGGATGGGATCTGCCAGTGATGGAGGAGAATGGAGGATTCAGACTCTTGTTTACTGACAAGTTTATCAGCATTTCCAAATATAAATTGTTTTACCTGAGACATCTGGGGTTTTATTTTCAACTCGTTTTCCCTTTCTCTTTCCCTCTCCCCCATGTTATCAGGCAGCATGTTGAGGGCACTGAAGCCACTTGTGGAGGTTTTGAGCAAAAGCAAGGAGGAATATTATTCTCCCTCTCGCCCTCATCAGATGTGTGACCTTTCCAGTTACTTCCAGATGCTCCTCTGCTTTTGCTTTTTCTTGAGGTGAGAGGGAAGGGAAGGGAAGGGAAGCTTTTTTAACTGAAAGATTCTTACTGAGGAGAGTATTTTAAAAATATTAACTATTTACAGCTAAATGGCAGCCTGGTTTGATTACTATGCATGAATTTGGTTAACTGTGAAGATGTGGAGACAAACTTTGTATTCCTCAGTAAAATGTAACACATCATACAGAAAGTACAAGAAGAGAAATAAAAGATCTATACACATTTTTACACTTCAACTTCCCACATTCACCACCAGTTGACTGCATTGCTTGTCAAGTCTGCCCTGCAAGACAGACATATGCCCAGCAACGCTTTCCCTGAAAAAATACATTTTATTGTAGGAAAAATTCCTGTCTGATGTAGGTAGATCTGTCTCACAGCCTGCTCTGCAATCTGTTCTGCAGTACTGAAACAGGACAATTTTACAGTTGCTGGATATGATGTAGCACTGGAAAGAACAAGGCTGATGTGAAAAGAGATCTAGACATTGCCACTCAGATTTGTTGGACAGTAAACAAAGATGTCAGCATTGAGGAAACTGTGTCCTTGGTCTAATGAGAGGTAGGTTGTCTTCTGCCAGGGAGGGAGGCAACAGACAACAGGGATCAGAGCAGGTACAAAATCCAGAAGTATTGTGGAAAAGTGTGGTAAGTGAAGGATATGACAGGTTCCAAATTTGTCTTGAAGAAGTCTACTCACTGCTTCTGCCACTTGTTGTCCTTCAGTGTACTTTCTTTACATCAGCCTGAACCAGCACACAATTTTCTGAACTTACACTTGCTAATGAGGGGGTGAGGGAAGGTATGGTTGTGGTTGGCCCTGGAATGTCTGGCAGCTCTTGGCAGCCAAGGTCCAAGGTATATCACATTCAAATCAAGACTGTTTGGCTCAGTCCCCTGAGTGAACATAAGCAAGTTCAGCCTTACAGGGACCTCATCAGGGTAGAGTCAGCAGCAACTCAGATGTGATGGCTGCACAGTTACAGCATCCTCCTCTGACCAGAAAAAACATGCCCCTTCAGAGGACCCAAGTGGTCACTTCTCTCCCAGACAATACCATGCTTCATTTTTCTTATTTCAGCCAGCAGCAACTCCTGAGTAGACATTGGGAAGCCTTGAAGAAAATGGTTCTTGCTCTGAAGAGTTCACAAGTTAAGATGACATGTTATCGTAGACAAGAGTTAACAAAAGAGTAATGAGTAAGGGAAAAGTCAAACTTGATTCAATAAAGCTCTTCCATCAGCAGGTAGATCTTAAAAGAGACTTAGTTTCTGACAGGATGTGTCTTTTCAGTGAATGCAGATGAACACAACTGTGACATATAAAATCTGAAAATACAATTTTAAATACTGGCTTCATTGGCTGCAGTTGCAAAATGTGGCATTTTCTTGTATTTTATTAATTTTTAAACCAAATCTAGTTGACTTCTGTAGGAATATTATATAAAATATATCTGCTTAAATGTATTCAATATAGAGGTAGCAATGAAACGAAAATTTCGGTTTCATATGTTTTCATATTAAGATCTTTGCCACTGGAACAAAATGTTAGGTATGAATCTGTATTTAAAAATATTTTTCTTTAAAAATACTGAACAGAAAAAGTTGACATACATAGATTAATTTGATCTATAATTAAAAATAAATTTATTTTAGTCAGTTGTTGTAATAGGTACCTATTTTTTAAAATTTCAGTCTTGACTGTTTGCATTTTCTTTAGCCAGGTTCTTTCTGTGGCAGCATTTGGAGTATCAACTTTTTCCTCTTGGCACAGCTGTATATAGACTGCTTTTTCTGCACATGTCAATGCCTATTTTATATTTGTGATGTCTGAGGATTTCAGAAACGTTTGGTGGTAAATATTTAGTTAAATTTCAGCCCTGTTTCCCTTCCTTCCCATCAAGGGAAGCCTGGCTCTTTTCGCACTCTTTCCATGTCATTGAGTCAAATGAGCAAATCATCAGCCTGAGGTGCCACTTTCATCTTCAGTCCCTGCATTATAAAAAAAATAAGTAAATTAACAATGGTCTACTGGATCATTGTGGACTGAGAGATTCTGGATAAAATCTAGAGAAGACAGAAGATTTAGGAAGATTGTGTCAAATATAAGTGTGGCAGAAAATGCACAAGCAAATAGTTCCGTTTTCCTCCCACTTCATCCTCTATTTTGTGCTGGTCCATTCCTTTATTCTCGTAGTATGGTAATGGCCCCAGCCAGAATGTCTGTCATGTTAATGCCATTTTCACCACCATTTAGAAAGACAATTTTTCAGAATAGTTAAGCTACTGCTGAAAAATATTCCTCTTTATAAACCACTTGAACCCAAGTCTTTCTGGAGGCCAGAAATATGTTAATAGAAATAAATGTAATACGTACTTAAAGTTATGTACAATTGGGAAAACTTTAATAATTTTTATTCTTGTCTCTTTATTCTAGAGGTATTTTGTTTTGTGTTCAAAATTTTGCCCTCTTTTACACAAATGTCCCATTATGTTTGGAAGACTTTGCCAACTGAATACTTGGAGACTCTTGCAGTAGTCAGATTTCTTCAAGTTATTCCAGCCACATAATTCCCCAGGTAGAGACTTCAGACTTTCTGCTTCCCTCTCTAAGGCCCATAGTATCTGTGAGATTTAACCTAAAATAAAAATAATTGCGTTATTCCAGGGTTGAAAAGGCAAAAGTGATATCAGACAAGTCACAACAACATTAGTCCTGTTATTTGTAGGGTACTAATAAGAAGGACAGTCTTGAGCTGGTTTTAAAAGTAGCTACTCCTGAGTATTTATCTTTTGTCTGTGAGGTAGCTAAGTAATGTAAATTAAAAAACAAAACAAAAATCAGGAGAGGTGAGGTTTAAACTTTGAATTATAGCCTAAATTTTCTCAAAATTATTCAATTCAAACAGGAATTACAAATTATGCTCTAAACTGAACTGATACATTTCATCATTATCTCAAGGAAAACATAATTTATGTTATCTTTATACCAACTGTGAAGTCCCTGTGATGACTGTATATTCTGTGACAATCCTGCCAACATTTGCAGAGTAAGTCAGCTAATTTGCATTGGGGCTTTTTAACAGATTGAAGATAAATCAGTACAAGGTGGTTAATCACTGTCTTGAAAGCAATACCTAGTTTGTGTATCTCTCACCTATTAACATGCACAGAGCCAGCAGCAGGGACAACACTAGGACTTTATATTTTCCCTTTCTAATGGAATGAGAGGATATGCAGAAAAATACTCCAAATAATATTGTGCCTTTGTATATGTGTGTGCACACACATATCTACCTATACAACCCGTTCAAGTATCTCTATATGTGTGTGCATATTTATATGCATATATACAAATTTGATCAATTAAAATATAATTTCAGAATCCTAAGCTCTTTAAAATCTATTGGAATTTCTCCTTTTATTTTTTTTTTTTCTGAACTTTATAGAAAATCTGCTGTGCTTATAATTTAGTACAGGTCTGTGTCAGTTGCAATTGCAATGTCATGAACTGAGGGACAGCTCCTCTGTCCAGAGGGCACTGCACAGACCATACACATCTGCCCAGTTGCTTCAGGAAATATTTACGTACAGGCCCATAAATGACTAAATATCCATGTTAACGTATTCTGTTAGGATGTCATCCAGCACCAATATTCAACCAGAGAAGCATACAGAAACTATGACAATGAGAATTTTGGGTTAAGAAAATCAGAGTCTATGGGAGGTTTCAGGTTGGAGGGTTCGTTTAGAAGTTATGGAAACTGTGACATTATCCACATTAGCTTCAATGAGCTTCAGACAAGGTCTGAACACCTCAGTCTACAATGAAGACTGATGGAGCCACAGCTTGGGTTGGAGGAGGTGGGAACAGGGGGTCACATAGCTGCTGTCTCCTTAGGCAGCCCTTTGGATAGGGACAATATGTCAACACCATTGTACATCATGGTGAAATTTAATATTAAAACACTCCACCTTTCTGCAGATTTCCCAAACCACCCATCAGAAAGTATCACAGTGATCCTCTCATGCAATTCTGAAAGGCTGCTCAAGAAAAATGGGAAGTGATAGAATCAGTGCCAAATAATTCAGGATTTTAGAGTAATATCTATAAAACTCAGCTACATTCCTTGAGAAGACTTGTCCCACAGCTGCTAAATGCCACACACTTTTTTCATAAGAGAAGTCAGATGTTTAATAAGAAAACCATGAGACTGAAACAGAGAAAACACAACACTATATATAGTCACATTACAAAAACATGCAATATATTGTTATGATTTATATGAAAAACCGTTGCAGTGGAGGTAAACTGCAGAGCTGGTGCACCCCAGAGTCAGCCCCTTAATTCTGGTTGACTTCTCATCTGTAACAGCAGATTTCCTGATATCCCTGGCAATGGATTACCTTGTGTGACACCTGGAGATCAGAGTATGTGGGGGAGAGACCTGGGACCCAGAGGAACACGCAGCCCTGTGACCAGGCAGGTGCAGGGTCTGCAAGGTGAACCAGAACCTCTCCCACAGCACAGACACAGCATGTAGAGCTCCTTCCTGCTACAGGCCTTCTCAGAGATTCACAAATCCAGCTTCTCAGGCAATGAAACTTTACTGTCTTTAGAGCCTAGGTCAATTATTGTGTATGCAAACTGAGTCTTAAAATACTTAATCACTACCATAAATATGAAGTAACATGAACTATAACTTTTCAATTATTTCAAAGTAGTCTAAAGCAGAAACCCAGGTCTCCAAGTCTGGATCAGGAGGGAGACACTGTCACCTTCCTTGTTAACCTTTTCCATTGATGCTACATTGAAAAGTTTCAGGTAAACCTGGATGAATTACATTTGTATAGTATCTGTAATGTTTTCACAGGAAAGAACAAATACATCTGTGCATGTCACCTGTGATTATGGGTCAGAACACTTACCACAAAGTACATCTAAGGCTCCTAGGGTAATGATCATCTTTTTGAAAACTAAGCTTATGTCCTCACTAGTACACTGATCGCTGCCTGGGACCATTCCTGGAGAAAGAAAACAAGTGGTTCTACCAGTGATTTATTAGGTCACTCCCTGGCACAGCTTTGGCCTCTGCTAACCATCAGGTTTCTCCATAATTCCTGGGCATGATAGGGCAGCACGGAAACTCCAGAGATCATTACTAATTGGCAATTTGCATTCAGCCATCTAGTTCTGGAAGCAAAGAGAGCTCATAATGATTGGCCACGGTCTGTTGTGTGCCAGTTCATGTCAATGTGCAAAGATGTTTCAAAGTATATTGAATTTTCTAATTTAGACAGCTTTGATTTCTAGCTCCATGTTAAAGACTTCAGTGTTGGGAGGAACATCTGTATATCTGCATGTTTACTTTTCCCCATAATCCTCACTAGCTCTGTCTATTTACAAAATGTTTTCTTTTTTAAACACAAACATTTTTGAACTAGTGTTTTAGTTACTTTTTTCCTACTGCAATGACTAAGGACAGAGTACAAGCTGGAAGGTTCAGTTACATCACCAAGGGTGATGCTTTTCTTTTCTGTATAAAATGTGCTACTTCAGTCTCAATTAGTATATTAAAACCTGACTGGAGCTGAAATGTTTATAGAGGTGTGCTGAAATATTTCTTGGTTTTCAAGTAGGCAGGTGAGACTCTTAGTTGCACAGCTGGCAGAGATCTGGAGTATGTCCTTGAGAGGAAACCTTGGCTTCTGTCACCTGAATATAGATACCCTTTTTTTTTTTTTTTTTTTTTTTTTTTTTTAATAGCATCTCCTGCCTGGCTTCTACTTGGTTCTCCAGAAATTTGTGGGTCACCCATACGTTCTCATGTGTCAAGTCTTGTGGATGATACTAGGTATTAGATGCCTGCTTTGAGACATCCACAAAGAAAGAACTTCTTGGGCACAAAAAGCTTGTGAGAGTGGTGAACCTTTCTGCCTACGGATATAATGCAAGGGGGATATATGAGTGGTCCTCTTAAGGCCAAGGGTTTAAGGATGGGTTACACAGGGATGACCAACACAAAGACTCTCTGCCATGATGCATGTGAACAGAAAGAGGTTCTGAAAGTATTTCAGTGGGATAAAATCCAGCTCTGATTCTTTCTACTACTACCTGGTGGTGCGTGACAGGCATAAATGCAGCGGGAGAGAAGGGAGAATGTCTCATGTACTCTGGAAAAAGTGCAACTAAGATAAAACCTCAGTTTCATTTCACACAAGTGTAATGCACAATCCCCTTAAAAATTAACCACAAGACTCCTGTGTGTTTACATTATATCATCTGTTGCAGTTTCTCCTCCTGTCTTGCGAAAAGCTTATGGCTCAAATAGTCACTGATATAAAGGAGAAAAAGGATCCTAGCAGAACAATATCCCACCAAAAAAGAAAATCTACAGAGATACAGATAGGAATTGCAATATAACACCCCCCCCCTTTTTTTTTTTCTCCATAAAAAAACATTAAAAGAATTAAAAAGTGTAAGAAAAACATCTCAGGTAGCCATATGAGCAGGTAAATCATAATTATGGATTGCAGGAAAATGAGAGATTGCACACACAGAAGCTTCCACAGGGATTATCCAGCACATTAGCAGGGCTTTGTTAACACCTCTGATCTCTGGTGTGATGAACTGTGCAAACTTATCTCTAATCCTTATGGGGCTGGTGTCGTCAATTATTGTTCTGCTCTTCTGAGTGTCACAGCAAGACAAATTGCACTGTAAGTTGTGCTAAATAGTGGCATGAGCAAAGAAATAAAGATCTTCAGGAAATATCAGACTTCTGACATTTTAAAGAGATCATCATAGAAATTATATGGAGATCTTTTTGCAGCCTTTCTATACGTAAATTGGGTTTGCAAGAAAGATGGAGAGAGAATTGTACCAGGCCCTGTAGCGACAGGAAAAGGGATAATGGTTTTAAAATAAAAGAGGGTAGATTTAGATTCGATATAAGGAAGAAATTGATTACAATGAGGGTGGTGAGACACTGACACAAGTTGCCCAGTGAAGTTGTGGAGGCCCCATGCCTGGAAGTGTCCAAGGGCAGGTTGGATGGGGCTTGGAGCAACCTGGTCTAGCGGGAGGTGTCCCTGCCCATGCAGGGGGGTTGGATCTAGATGATCTTTAAGGTCCCTTCCAACCCAAACAATTCTATAATTCTACGAAATTGCTTCCATAGCTTTGGAAAGTTAAAAACATAAACTTCTATGTGCAAGCTGTCAAATCTCTGTTTAGGGTTGTAGTGAAGTAGGGCGATTTTAAGAAGTGCCAGGTTTCCAAGTATGGTGAACACTTCTGAAAAATCAGGGCACATTTAAAGTCCCATCTAATGGTCAAGGTTGATAATTATGCTTAAAGTAACACTGGTTAGCAGCCTCCATGGTAACCTGTGTATACAGGCTTTACAAACTTGAACAGGATGTTAATTCTCCCTCTTATATTTTGTTTCCTTCATTGTGAACTCACCTGCATCTGTGTGATATTGTGCAAAAAATAATTACAGATAACACTGCAACAAAAAGCTTCTCCCACCCCCATATGTTTCTAATATAGTAAAAAACCCTAAGTATCAAAAGCAACACTTCACAAGAAAATCCTTAATATATGCCTTGATAGTACTGCTCATGTCATTTTTAAAGGAAAAACTGAATGGCAGCCTGGAAATGGATTCATTTTTCTTGTTGGTTGTAATCAAATTGCTACGTTTGTATAATTCTCACTAAGTGGAAAGCAAGAAATGGGTTGATCCCTGGTACTCAAAGTGAACTTTGAAATAACAGCCTTCAAATAAAGATTAAAGACTCTTTGAGGCAATTACTTGTAGTAAATTTTGTAAAGCAGGGATTAATGATTAGTGAAAATACATAATGGGAAATAAAATATATGGAAGCAGCAGACTGAAACTGTCTCTGTTGAAGAAGACATGCAATGAAACTAGTGAGAAAATAAGTCAAATTTAAAAGTGATAAAGAACCAAAATAACAGAAAAGATACCCCAATTTTCCATTCCTTTTATCATTTTTGTCTACCAGATGATGCAATTGAATAGTTGAAAAAGCTGCTGAGTACCAGTAGTAAAACTGTACTCAAATACAAGAATGCCTTTAAAATGACACCTGGAGTCAGGCTTTTCCAGATCCTGGGGTTGTCTCTACTTCAGTGCCTCCACCCAGGCTGATCCTTCTCTTTTATCTCCATCACTCACAGAGAAGTGTCTGTGACCCCTGCTGATACCTGCAGCTGGGTTTCAAATGCCAGTTTCTTTTCCAAACAAGTTGTAGTAGGGGGGTTTGGTGGCACCAGAATGAGTTCTTTGGCCCACCAACACTAAAGGTTATTTGAAGCACATGTCCACTCCAAGCACAACACCAACACTTTAATAACAGCAAAATGACTAGATGTAGAGCCCTGATGGGCTGAGGAATGGGTCACCACCTCTATCAGGGGGAAACTGAAAATATCAGTGACTTACAAATCAGACCGAGCTCTTTGGCCAATCAATTCCTGTACCAGAAATTGTCTCTCACCTGCTGCTAATAAAGGGCTACAGAAGTCAGAGCTATGAAATCCACAGTGTTATCAGGATCAGGTAACAACAGGGCAAAACTGCAAACCATGGCCTCCTCTTTTATACCTCCAAGATTTTTCCTGAGAGGAAAGGCTCCTGGACTTGTTAAAGGTAAGATTTTATAGATATGCATTATAATGAATTTGTCTTTTGCAGAGAAACTCATAAACTTTGTGTGTCACCCTGAAAGATCTGGTTATCAGGCTGCAATTCACTGATTTGCCCTCCCCATTTGCCTTGGACTTATGACACCTTTCCATAAATTATGGTTAACACCATGAGTGACAGAAGTAACCTCAAAAAAATCAGGATGTGTGTTGATCTGGGTAGGTTTGATGCTCATGCAGAAGGGGGAGGCTTTTCTTTGTGAGAGCCCAGCTCTTTCAGTAGCTGTTGAAGGCACAAGAGCGTAGGGTTGACTAACACTGCTGATATTCTTTACAGTTGAGAGGCAATCTCAGGGAAAAATCTCTTTCATGTCTTCTCTAATGCTTGCTTACCTCAGTGAATGTCAGTGTCTCAGTTCACTGCACGGCCTTTAACAGCAAATGAAAAGCCTGAGGGGCAATATGGCTCAGGGGGTTCTTAGAGGGGTTATGAGTTACTTTTGCTATTCAGTCACTAACTGACACCAACACTGCAGAGAAAACATTGGCACATAGCAGCTACCTCTTTTCCCTCTCCTAGGGAATTCTTGTAACTCCTGTAATTTACATTTCCCTTGTTCATATGTCCCAAATGGCAGCATTTGCTGAGTAACTTGTGCCCTTCACTCTTACTGCAGAGGCAGGAAGGTATCTATGAATACCCAGTACTTAGAGCTGTGCTAACTAGTCCTGACTGGACATGCAATTCTCACTCTTGTTCTGTATCACAGATCTGCTTTAGCATAAGATTTAATGTGCTTTTCTCTATTTATACTTTTAGAAAGTGCTTCTAATCCTTTCTCCCTTGGAAGACTGACAAATGCCTCTGCCCTGTCACTGCCATGAAAAACTTTGAAGATCCATGAAGGCAAGGGGAGGAAATTTGTTTTGGTATTTACCTCCTAGTTGCAATTCAAAACTTTAACAAAAATTAGGATTTCACTAACTTCTATCCAGAATAGCAGTGAGAATTATGACCCAAAGGTTTTTTGGTAGTGCATGGGACAGGGCAGTGGTACCACTGTGCTGCCAAGAAAGACACTTTCAGCACACACCAGCTGCCACATGTGACACTAAACCACTCCTACTACCCACAACTGTCCCCAACAGATCTGAGTTTTCATCTTTGTTCCTACCTTAGATTATTCTCTCACTGCTTCTCAGCTCTTTGCCTTTTGTTGTGGTGTCATTATTCTCCATTAACTGATGGTCTTGCTCAGTGACCAAGAAACTGTCACTCTTCAAAGCTCTTCGTGGCGTGTTGTCCCTCTTGTTTACTTCACATCAGTAATTACTGACAGCCACCTGTTCCTGGCTTGATAATCAATTTTTCAGAGGATCATGGAAAATAAGCTCTGCAACAAGAGTTTGTGCTTCTTTGGAACAGATTTTTCTTCAGGTGACACAGCCTTTTTTGGAGTAGAACAAACAGGCTGTGAATTTCTTCCTCCTATTTGCATGTGGCCACGTTGCCTCTCAGACTGAGCAGTCTGATAATAAATGGGGGTTCCCAACCTCCCACTTCTTCAACTAAGTAGCTGTGCAGCAAACAATGTTTTGTCCAGCTCTTTGTACAGTCCAAGGTGATGTGATGAGCTCGGAGGTATTCCTAGTAATAACCAGTCCCAAACAGCTGGCAGCACAGCTGGAGACAGAGGTGCTTGTCCTTCCCTAGAGAATCTGGGCTCAGGTCCCACTTGTCTCCATGCATATACACGGGTGTACCTGGGCTGTTGGGAACCAATGTAGGAAAGACATGATGTAAAAGAAGGGGAAGCAAACATGGGCAAGCAGCTTGAAAGCTGGTGAGGTGGAGAAAGGAGAGCTTGGACTCTTCTTCCTTGTGCTCATGTCGAACCTTTAAATACCACAAGTTTGCATAGCTGCAGATGAACTGGATTTCCTCATTTTTGATACCACGTTCTTTTCTTTCCCTCCCCCAACATTTCTGCAATCTTTAGTGTAAATTCCACCCTTGCACACTGATAATAAGATTATTTTTTTCAAAGTTGCTTTTGTCTCTCCTGGCTGTCATCAAAATGGCTCCTCAGTTTCTCTGTTCAGCCACCATCAAACTTCAGCTTGAAGCCACGTTGCCTCAGAGACCTATGATAGTGGAGAGAAAACTGATCCAAGACATTAATGGAAGAGAAAATATAACATGTCAATGAAAAGGACTGATAGAAAACGAGCAGAACTGGATAATCTCAGTTTCTTTGCTTCCTCAGTCCCCAATTACGACACGTGTACAAATACAACATCTGTTGTCCTGATGGCCTGGAATGGAGAACCAACACCAGTTAAGTGCTTTTGCAAACTTCATGGCGTTTATTAGTAGGGACTCAAAGGACACTATTAAAATTGAGTGTAAATGAAAACTGTTCTAAAAAATGTTAAATAATAGGCAGGGGAAAACACACTTCATTTACTTTTTTCTTCTATTAAAAGTTGGGCAGATTGCTTTGGTTTGAACAACAGCAAGAAATATTCTGAACTTTTTTCATCCTCAGGAGCTTCTAAACCAAAAGTTTAAACTATTTCAAATTAAAGAACTTCAGTTAAGAAGTAACTTGTTCTCTCAACTTCATCTACTCAATTAGACCCACAAGACTAAACAGTTTCCTCTTTTCCATGGGATTAAACATATGCAAATTTGTTTTCTTGAGTCAGAGTCTTAATTTAGTTTATAATTTGAGGCAGAGTGCACTAAGTTATGCAATTCAAAATTAGCCACTAGGAAGGATAAACAGGAGAAACATTTTCCTTGAAGTCAATTTAGTACAAATACAAAAATATTGGAACACAACTTCAACAATGCATTTTGGGATAGCCTGATAATTAGGGGGTTTATTACTTCATAAGCTATTCTGTGGTAACCTTTACAGCACTATCCTCATTAGAACAGCATGACTTCACACCCCCTTGGTATTTAACAGCCATGCTGTATAAAATCTGCCATCCTAGGTAAGTGCACAAATATTTTTACAAAATGTCAAATGAGTAGGAGGGAATGGAAAAAAACCCAAAAAACCCCACATTTGTATAGACAATTATCTTTCCAATATCATGATTAATAAAAGCTATTTTAGTAAAGCTTTGTGGTAACTCCTGGTAACTCCTTGCATGAACATATACTTCTCTTGCAGCCTCAGCACAATAAACCTGAAAAGACATCTGGAAAGCAGAAAAAAGGAGACAACTGTTGTTTCAGGGATCCAAATTTTTTTTTTTTTCCTCTGGATTAAGGAAAGGGAAGCAGATAAGGCTGTTGATGCAGGTAATAGCTGAGCTCAACACACTTTATCTCTGTTTTCTCCCATGTAGGCAGGGAAATTGAGCACAAGCAAACATTAAGTGATTTATTTCAGATAAATGAGCATGCCTGGGGCAGGGTGTCAAAGGTATCTGCATATTAAAATGGTATGTGATAAAGCCAAGGCACAGATCTGTTAAGCAGATTGTCTTTTCTAATTTTCACTGATACAAGTTTCCTGGATATTTTTTTATTGCTGGCTTGGTTTTTTTGTTTGATTGTTTTTGTTTGTTTTCCTTTTTTTCATTTGTTTGTTTGTTTGGTTTGGATTTTTTCTTTTCCTTTTTTTTTTTTTTTTTTTTGTTTTTAGTGAAAGGTCTGCAAAATCTGTCACCCTGGCAGGCAAGAACCCCAGTGCCAATGACACGACTAGAATATGGCTTGTATAAGAACACTTTTGTTCCTCAGGATCTCCAGGACAAAGAGCACCCAAGGTTCCCACATGTCCATACACTGGTATACTTATAACAGGGGAAATCTGTGTGTTCATACATGATAGTATGTGTCCTGTATGATCTAAAAATACATATTTATATATTATTGTACATCTTTTCTTTCCTAGTTAAGCTGAAAATCCTTGACAAAAATGCCCAGCCTTTAAATCTTACTTGTGTTTCCTCTGTGTGGAGAGGGTGGGGAAAGAAAAAGACTAGCAGTGTGAACAGAGACTTGTGGCTTGCTGAGTTAAGACTCATTCTTTCCATTTGATGTGCACATTTCTAATTCATAGAGTCACAGATTTGGAGAGATATTTTGGCTGGAAGCCTCCTTCAGAGATCAACCAGTCCATCTTCCTGCTATAGGCAGGGACATCTTCCACTAGATCAGGCTGCTCAGAGCCCCATCCATCCTGCCCTTGAACACTTCCAGGGATGGGGCTTCCCCAACTTCTCTGGGCAACCTGTGCCAGTGTCTCACCACCCTCCTCATAAACATTTTCTTCCTTATGTCCAACCTAAATCTATCCTCTTTCAGTTTAAAACTGTTACCCCTTGTCCTGTCACCACAGGCCCTGATAAAAACTCTCTCTCCATGTTTCTTGTAAGTCACCTTTTAATATTGAAAGGAGACAATAAATTCTTCCTGGAGCTTTCTCTTCTCCAAGCTGAACAATCCCACCTCTCAGACTTCCTCCATGTGGGAGGTGTTCCAGCCCTCTGATCACTTTGCTGTGCCTCTTGTGGATGCACTCTGAACAGTCTGTGTCTTTCTTGCCCTGGGGACCCAGAACTGGACACAGGACTCCAGCTGGGTCCCCTAAGAGCAGAGGAGAGGGAGAGAATCAGCTCCCTTAACCTGGTGGCCACGTTTCTTTTGATGCAGCCCAGGGTATGTTTGGTTTTCTGGGCTGCAGGCACACATTGCCAGCTCATATCCAGTCGTTTGTCCATGAACATCCCCACATCTTCTCTGCAGGGTTGATCTGCATCCTTTCATGTCATGGATGGCCCTGAATTAGTGGCAGGACCTTGCACTTTGCCTTGGGCCACACGGACCCACTTCTCAAGCCTGTAAATGTCCCTTTGGATGGCATCCCTTCCCACTAGTGTATCAACAGCACCACACAGCTTGGTTTTGTCAGCAAACTTGCTGAGGGTGCCCTCAATTTATGTCATTAATTAAGATATTAAAATATTATCTCCAATATAAATTGATAGAAATTGATACTAGCTGGTATCAATTGATAATAACAAAAAAACCTCTGGGAACAAAATGGTCTTTGAAAACCTCTGTATGATGAGTCTAGAGACACATAAAATCCAACCAAGTCTTATGACCTTCCATTGTGTCATTGCTGCTTCACCACACACCATAAAGAGCTGACAGGAGTTTTACAGCTGTATATCCAGTAATAATTCCAGTAGCAGACTGAGCTACTACCAAGTCTCAATTCCAGCTTTCAATTTCTAACCAGAACCATTGAACATTTATTGAAATGGTCCAAGATAAACATCGTCGTATTTTCTTTGCACAGTGGGGGTTTTGAGACCCTCTCATGGCATTGCTTTTTTAAATTGTTAACTTCATATGAAGTTGCAATACTTAGGAGCCCTGTTCATGCACTAATATCCCATATCTAAAGAAAACAGAAAAAATACTCATTTTCACCCATATACAATCCCTGGCAGGGAATGTACAGGTGCAAAGACACAAGAGATACAGCAGATGAAGACAGAGTGTTCTTACTGTTTGACTTTAGCAATTTTAGGACTCTGTTGTACTAATGTTCTGTAATAACCTGAAGGAAAGGAAAGTCTCCTAAAGGCAACTAGAACTAGCACACAAGGATGTCATCTTATGCTGGAGCTTTCTCCTTGGCATTGACTTTGTAAGAAGCCTCCAGTGACCGGTCCCTAAACTACACACAGTGTATTTCAACAGCTGTGAGTATCCCCTTGGAAAACAGCAGCACTCCACTCTGTTTATCAGGAGACATAATGGACAAGAGCAGTGACTGTCCCTGTCCTGTGAGGCTGGGGTTTTTTTGGTAAGCATGACTGAAAAAAATATTTAAAAAAATCAGTAGAGAGAACGGAATGAGAAGTGTTTGGAAAGCAGAGATAGGGATGCACAGATTGCAGAAGCTGTTTGTACATCTCTGGGAAAACAGGTTGGGTAGGGAAAGGGGCTCAGATCTAAGCAGAGATGTGGCTCTCCATCCATCATGCATCTACCACATCTATCAACAATCCAAATTTAGCAGGAATAAAGCCTTTGTCTTAGCATGCCAAAGTGCTTGGGATGATCCAAGCGGATGCCAAAAGCACAGGATCAGTTTGCCATCTGGATGCAATGAATCCTGTCTCTGACAAAACTCCAGTGTCAGTTAGACTCACACGGTGAGGATGCAACTTAATCTCTGTACTCCTCTGGAAAAGAGAGTGTTGGAAAGACTGCAGGAGAGCTCCTTTGATTTCTCTTCCACACCTCTGTGAGATTCGCTATAGAGAGCATATTGTCTCACAAAAACAATCCCACTGGAAATGTTGCTGAGTACCTTGACATCTTCACCTTCAGCTGCAGTCTGGGCACTTCCTCCAGCTGGTTTAATCTGGACATAAGTCATTATTA
This sequence comes from Hemiprocne comata, assembly GCA_020745705.1. Lineage (NCBI taxonomy): Eukaryota > Metazoa > Chordata > Aves > Apodiformes > Apodidae > Hemiprocne > Hemiprocne comata. The sequence goes on along the minus strand of CM036616.1, from coordinate 8,965,199 downwards.
GTAGGAAGATACAGAGGAGTATCAAAACTTCCTTATATTAAGAAGGATTCAATGCTTTTAGCGAGTAACTTCCATACTCCAAACAACTGCACTGGATACAAAAAAATCCCCATGGCAGCAGCCAGTTCATTTCCACTGTTGTCAGTCACCTGGTTTCCCTGTTCCCACACCCAGCATCTACAGTGAAGTGTTAGAGCTTTTTACAAATGCAAGTACTCTAGCAGAAATGAAACACAGCTACTTAATTAGAGGAGAGAAACAGAGGAAAGAACAGAAAACTCTTGCAGGATGAGAAATGAACAGTGCTTGGAGACTGACTTTCTGCTACCTAGCCAAGGCCCTCCCCTCCCCTCCTGTCTGGGAAGAGGACAATAACAGGACATATCTGGTGCCAACCCAACTCCTTCAGGACTGCCTCCTAAGCAGGGCAGGTTGGTGGGCTAGGCTCAAGGACACCAAACACTGAGCATCTACTGAGGCTTGTGGGTTTTGGCCTGGAACTGCAGCTCCATAAACACAGGGAAAACAGAATTCTGGCATTTATTTAATACTGATTTCCAAGTCTAGGTAACAGTGAATATCCCAGCATGAAAGAGCTGATACTGTTTTACCATGCTGAAGTTCAGAAGAGTCCTGGTTCTGTCTCCATGTGAATATGAAATACTAAATCTTACATCACATATAATTCCCCTTTGTCTTTAACAATGAAAAAATGGACCATGGTTGATATACCAAGTTCCATCCTGTACTGCCTTGCAAGCCTCAGGAATGTGGGAATGTTTTAATTATTTGTACGTTTCCGTTTGACTGCAGAAAACAAATGTATAACTTAATTTGAATAAATGTTGTTTTCACATGCAAAACATCACACTTTTTAACTCATAGTAGATTAGTCAGTCATCAGCTGGGTTATTGTAGACCTAGGTTTTTTTTTAATTTCTTATTTGCAGTCTTGCTATGACTATTGGATTGGTTAGGCTGGGCTTTGGGAGGCTGTTACCTTCCCACTGGTTGTGTTTGGTCACTACTGAGCACAGGTGATGTTAGAGCAAATAAAGGGCTCCCAGTGACTTTATGTAGGGTCGTGCATACTAAGGAAAACCTCCCTTATTCAGGATCCTGATTCTGATACCTCCGTGTCCTCCACACAGCCCCCCATCCCTGGGAAAGTTCTTCTAACTGGTACCTTGTGCAGAACAGAAGGCAAAGAAGTGCTAATGGCCTCCTCTCCTCACCGTGAGGTGGTGGTGACACACAACAGGTCACAGACAGACTCAGGGACCCAGCAAAGGCAGATTTTAGAAAGTTCATCGGGCAGTTCCAAGTGAATATTTATTTTCCATCCCTAAAACCTGCCTAGTAATCTTTTCCAGATTTTATTTATAGTTGAAATACTTTCAAATAAAATGGCAGTATCTAAAATTGGATTCTGCTTAGCTGCAAACCTTTCAGTTCTTGCAAGGAAGTCTAGACATCACCTGCTCTCCAGTGAATTGGTGTATGGAAAATGTTGAAACATGGTATTTTCAATGAATTGCACTCTAACATTTTAACACATTAATGAGGAATCCCAGGTGGAGAGGGTCTATTAAATTTACCACACTATGTGGCCCACTTCACCAATTGATGGTCCTTTTACCCATCAATCCTGGATGCCAAGAAAATGTGTCACATCTTTAGAGAAAATTACCCCCAAAGGTTGCACTGCCTCCTCCACCCTGCTTTTTTAGAGCTGTAAGCTTTGATCAGAAAGCCTCAGTTATGTGGGGTTAAAAAAGAACAAAACAGGATGCAATGCTCAGGATCTTGCTTTCAAAGAGGACAGAGGTTTATCAATAAATATGAATGATTATAAAGGAAAATTTGTTTCATATGGATGAAGTATCACATACCTTTCATCTTTCCTTGAAGGATTTCTGTAAGGTCATTTGCAGTAGAAGTTAAGAGCAGTGTTGCCAGCAATTGCAGAGGCAGATGAGCATTCAGTGCCACAGGAAAAGAAATATATTTCTGAAGCATACAGTTGGGAAAACAAAACGTAAGAATTTTGTGCACCGAAGCACAGATTGCTCTTGAGCAGAAATTTCATCATCTGTTTCAAGGAATGGCATACCTTAAATGAAAATCTAAATATCAAAACCTAGTTTCACAAACTGAAGGAGACTGGGTTTTTTTATTTAATTTATGACATTAGACACGGTGAAACAGATTCTAGAATATTGGGTAGCTTCACTGAAACCAGTGGAGTTAAGCTGAACAGAAAGTCTCAGGTTTTCATCAGGTGCAAAGGTGTGTATTTCTAGCAGTGGATTGCATACATGCTGCTTTAGGACATGCATGGTCTGAGCAGTGCAAGTGTTGAGCCTTCTAATGACCACTTGTCCAACTCTAAGAACCAAACAAGATGGAAACACTCAATGGCTTATTCAATAAACAGCAACAGCATTGTTGGACATTTCTCCATGGTTGTCAGATCAATCACTACTCTTGCTTGTCATGATTCTAAGTAACATTTAGGGGTAATTGTTTTTAAAACCTGCAACAATGACTTAAATTACATTTTCTTTAAGCAGAAAGCATTTAAATAAGGTTGTTAAACACAAAATTTTTTTATCGTGAAGTTGTTACAAAAGCAAACTTAATGCCTTCAGCAAACTTCTAGAAAATATATGACCAAAATAGTTTTACAAAATATTCTTAATCTGACAAAATTCCTAAAAAAATTATCCTATGTTTTATTAAACAGAAACCAAAAGTGGAGGAAAACATTACCAAAATCTTCCCTAGTGTGAAAGGGTATTCTGTTACACTTTATGTCCTGTGTCCTTTTTTAGTTCTGCATTATTTAGAAACCAAGAATGAGCTTGAACAGTGATGAAAGTGGTGAAACAGCACTGTGGGTGGGTCTGTCTTTGCTCTCAGTAAAAGAGCTGAAAAAGGTAACCCCTCCCAGTGAAGGGCGTGGTGAGACACCACACAGTGGGTCTCTGAGTCCCAGCCTGTCTTCTCTAGGTCTGCTATTGCTCCCTCTGAAATCTAGATCGAAACTATTCCAATTGATTTAGGGTGACATGGGAAACAGCAAGAAATTCCTTGAATTGTTAAGACTACAATACAGGTGGAAAGGCAGTTAACACTTTGCAGAGCTAAGTTGTGATTCTCTAAAGCCTGAATTTACTTAAGGATATTGGCATTTACAAACTCCTTGCTAAGCTTTCAAGGCTGCCCTGCTTTGAAGTACCCTTGACCTTGAAGGGCAAAAAGGAGAACCCAGGGAACTACAGGCTGGTTAGTGTCACCTCCATTCCCAGTAAGGTGTTGGAACAAATCAATGTAGACATCATCACAAAACATGTGAAAGCAAAGAATGTCATTGGGAGAAGTCAGGAAGGCTTCACCAAAGGGAAACCATGCTTGACTAATCTGATTACCTTCTGTGACACTGTAACTGTTTGGCTGGATGAGGGGAGAGCAACAGATGTCATCTACCTTGACTTCAGCAAGGCTTTTGACACTGTCTCCCATAACATCCTCATGAGGAAACTCAGGAAGAGTGGGCTAGATGAGTGGACAGAGAGGTGGATTGAGAGCTGGCTGTGTGACAGAACTCAGAGGGTTGTGATTAATTGAGCAGGGTTGAGTTGGAGGCCTGTAGCCAGCAGTGACCCCCAGGGGTCAATACTCGGTCCGGTCTTGTTCAACACATTCATAAGTGGTATGGACAAGGAGACAGAGTGTATTCTCAGCAAGTTCACTGATGATACAAAACAGGGAGGGGTGGCTGACACTCCAGAGGCCTGTGTTGCCATCCAGTGTGACCTGGACAGGCTGCAAAGCTGAGAAGAGAAAAACCTAAAGAGGTTCAACAATGGCAAGTGTAGGGTCCTGCAGCTGGGGAGTAAGAACCCCTTACACCAATATAGGTTAGGGGTGGATCTGCTAGAAAGCAGCTCTAAGGGGAAAGATCTGCCAGTCCTGGTAGGCAGTAAATTATCTATGAGCCATCCATGTGCCCTGGTCACCAAGAAGGCCAGTGGAATCCTGGGGTGCATAAGGAAGAGTTTGGCCAGTAGGTCAGGAGAGGTCATTCTCCCTCTCTGCTCTGCCCTGGTGAGGCCACATCTGGAATTCTGTGTCCAGTTCTAGGCTCCCAAGTTTAAGAGAGACAGGGAACTATTGGAGAGAGTCCAGTGGAGGGCAACAAAGATGACTGGGGGATTGGAGCATCTCCCTTATGAGGAAAGGCTGAGAGATCTGGGACTCTTTAGCCTGGAGAAGAGAAGGCTGAGGGGAGACCTTATGAATGCCTGTAAGTATCTAAAGGGTGGGTGCAGGGAGGATGGAGCCAGACTCTTTTCAGTAGTTCCCAGTGACAGGACAAGGGGCAACAGGCACAAGCTGGAACATGGGAAGTTCCAATTAAATCTGAGGAAAAACTTCTTTACAGTGAGGGAGACAGAGCACTGGGACAGGCTGCCCAGGGAGGTTGTGGAGTCCCCTTCTCTGGAGATACTGAAGACCCACCTGGATGCAGTCCTGTGGAATGTGCTCCAGGGGATCCTGCTTTAGCAGGGGAGTTGGACTAGATGATCTCTAGAGGTGCTTTCCAACTCTGAAAATGCTGTGATTCTGAAGTGAAAAACATCAGGGCAAAGGCAAGCTGTAATTTTTCATAACCCTGATGTTCAGCTGCTGCTGATTTAATGCAAGGATGCAGGACATCTGTGTATTTGCATTGAAAAATATCCTTTTTAAAAAAATATTTTTTTTTAATAAAGAAAGCCCCAGAGATTGCTGGAAACACTTATGAAGATGAGTTAAGGAGGAGCTTCCAGCTGCTAGAGGGAACTGCAACATCTCAAATTTTCTTTGAATTTTGCTGTTTGTCAGTAAAAGTGAAGTAATGGTTACATTCAACAGCTTAATAGAGGTACAAATAGTGAAAAAATGTACTCCTAAAGTTATGATTAAATCAATGCTGTATTGTCCCTTTCCATGTCATTTTCCCCTACACATTAATGGAAGTTGAATTGTAGTCTGGTTTGTCACAATGGTGATAGCATGGGTAAGAAACACTTGCAAATACACCACAGCCTTTAGAAAAGAATCACAGTTGTTAATTAATGAGATAACTGGCAGCAAGGTGGCTTTGAATGTTCACCCAGGGAAACTAATGTCACCTTTCTCAGATACAGAGGATTACATGGAAAATAAAACGACAGACCTTAACAACATGAAAGCAGCAATTTTGTTTGTTCAACTGGAATCTCACTGGGTCACCATTAATGGTTTCAATTGAAAGACTCCCCCTCCTTCTCCATTGAAATGTTGCTTTCCAACCACATTTGCAAATTAAAACATCTGAAAGTCTCCACAATGTGTGGCAGGACCACTGTGTCTCCCAGAGCTAAACCTCCTGGGCAGTGACTGGGGAAGATTTCCTGCACAGCCACCCAGGGCTCCCTCTACACTGACATGGTGAACATGAGCAGCAGCAGATGCTCACTAACCCACCTCTGACCACCAGTGGGAAGTGCCTTCTTATGGTCTCCAAGGGCAGAAAAGATGTTCACTCAACTCGAGATGATGCCAAAAGGATCCCAGCAGCACCCCACGAAGCTTTGCATTCTGCAAGGTTACTGGCTTGCCTCAGAATGAAAAACTGTCATGAATGCTAAAAGAGGGGAAAACTAGAGTTTTCCAGAGCTTGACTTTGTGTGCCTGGGAGATGACACATAGCACTGCATGAAGTGATGACCGTGGGAGTCAAGCACACAGCAAATCCCCATCTGCAGAGATCAGGACAGAGGCTACTGCAGAGGATGCTCCTGTGTGCTGTGGAGCACAGCTCACCACCATCTTCAGTACTCTTGGCTACAGCTGTTTTCCTTATCCTTCTGCTGAGATCTTGGAAGAGGTTAATTTACAGTGCCATGGATCTGGGTGTTACACTGCTTTCCTGCACACAGGAGTATAGCTGATGGGGAGTGTACAACTGCAGTGAGTTAGAACAGAGACCATAAATCAGTGATGTGTTTGTCACAGACAAACCTTTCAATCTGCTCTGTCATGGTCTTGCAGACAAAGTAGACTCAGTAGGTGTGGCATTGTGCAGTGAAGTATGAAAGCACAAAACCAAACTTGCAGTTAGGAAACATTCTGTGAACACACAGGAGCAGACACATACACACTGAAATCCATTGACTGGTTTGGGTGTTCAGGACAAAGAACACATCAGATTAAGCAGATTTTTGTTTCTGTTTTTTTACAGTAGGCACCTGATGTCAAGAGTTAAAAACATTCTCTATGATTCAGTTCTTTCATTTTTAGCAGGCTCTCAGATCTATAATTTGGCATGTATGGAACAGACTTGCTTTTCAGGAGCTGCAGGTTGAGCTCTGTTCCTGTGTTTTTCTCTTTTTTTCACAGATACAGTAGAAACAGAAAGGCTGTGCTTCTGTACATCTCGTAATGATTTTGGAACTTAGGCTGGCTATGTTTAGCACAGGGTATTTTTATAGTTACCATTGAAAAAATAATCTGAGTTTTCCCTGAACCACCAACTTCATTGTTATTCCATGAAGCAAATCAATATTCATGTGCTGTGACTTGAGGCAAACCTCCAGATTTAAAGATGGCCTGAAATCTAATTCTATTGTGTGCAATATTCTCATCTATTAAAGGCACTTGATATAAATTGCTTAATTTAAAAACTACAACAAAATCTATTAGGTCTTTTGCATTAAAACTTTAAAGAAGACTTGATTAATGCTCTACTGCATTAATTAGCTTTAAATCTGTTCTCTTTGCCTTTCTAGAACAACTTCAGTATGATTAGTTTTTTATAATTAGGAAAGAATAGAAGAGAAAAACATTTGCAGGAAATCTAAAAAAGAAGTTATAAAGGTCTTCTCTGTGCAAGTGGGCAGCAGAGACCTCACAGGAGTCTTCTGACACTCTGTTTTTCCCTTTAATGTTCTTGTTCTGTCTTGTCACCCTAGCAGGTGAGCAGAGCTTGCAGGATCAGTGCTGGCATTCCTGGGGTATTCAGGATGAAAGCAACTGGGGCCACGGGGTTTGAAGACTGGAGAGTGGGTTGGAATTCCTGCTTTGTTACAGATTCCTGTAGGACATACAGGGGCCTACAGGAAAGCTGGGGAGGGACTTTTTGCAAGGGCTTGTACTGAGAGAAGGGGTAATTGATTAAAACTGGAGGAGGGGACATTTAGGTTAGACATTAGGAGGAAATTCTTCAGTGTGAGCGTGGTGAGACACTGGAACAGGTTGCCCAGGAAAGTTGTGGAAGCCCCATCCCCAGAAGGGTTCAAGACCAGGCTGGATGGGACTCTGAGCAACCTGATCTAGTGGGAGGTGTCCCTGCCCATGCACGGGGGTTGGAACTAGATGATGTTTAAGGTCCCTTCCAACTCAAACCATTCTATGATTCTATGATAAGAATATCACTCAGGCATTTTGTGTCTCAGTTCTTCAACCGTAACATGAGGAATAGTTTTGTTTTACTTCAGAATGCATCTGAAGGACTTAGTTTCTATTTCAGTGCAGGCAATACAAAGCATTTAAATAGAGTTCCAAATCTAACACTTAAGTGGGAAGAGGTATTAGCCCTCCTACAGTATTTAAACAAAACCATGAAAACAGGTTGATAGAAATCCCAAAGTACCTGGTAGAGGTGATTCCTGCTGACTTTCCCCTTTATTTGAAACTTTTTTTAGAGGTAAAATATTCCCTCTAGACTGCAAAGGCCCCATGTTTGCTCCTGGTGAGGCCCCACAAGGGCTACTAGAAACCTTGGTTCTCACAGTGGTGAGATCTTGCTGATTAGGGAGTTCCTTGTCACTTTGGCAGGCTGAAGGTCATGCATTAAAGGATTAGGGCAGTAAGTGTTAGAAGGTGATGTTGGTGTATTAACCTCTCCAGATACTTGTTCTCTCCTGCCTTGCCTCTGCTGGATACAGCACTTAGGCTGCATTTAGTGGTGAGCCTTTCCTCAGAAAGCCCTTCTCCTTGGCAAAGGAGCTTAGGGCAGCTCATAACTTATGGCAGTCTTCCTAGAGACAGAGACCAGCTGGTTTGCCAGGAGGCTGCATTCCAGTCGGCCCTAATCTGGCCAGTACAGTCAGGGGAGCTGCAATTACAGTTGTCTCCTCCCAGAGCAGCACCTTCATCTGCTTTCACGGGTTGTCTGACACACTCCATGGACTGTGCTCACCACGTCTCCACTAACTACATGAAACTAAACCGAGTAGCTCACACATGGGAACTGCAGATACTTCTGATTAACTGAATTGAAACCCCACTCTGTGGAGAGCCAGTTTCTCTGTGCTTCACAGAGTGTCAGAAAAGAAGAACATAGTTTTACCTTGTGGATTTTCAGGATTTATTTTTATTCCATCTACCAGAAGGAATATGAACTTTTCTTACCAGAGGTAAAGATTAGAGGAGAGCCTTGAACACATGCAGTTAGCTGCCTAAAGGAGTCCCCTAAGCACAAGAACTGCCCATAGTTATCCTGAATTAATTATCCTGAGATAATGATCCTGAATTATCTCAGAAAGTTGTCCCAAGGAATGTTGAAAAAAAGCAGGAAGATTATGATTTTTGTTTGGATTTGTTACCCTTCTACGTAAACTGTATTTAACAGAAAATGGCCTGACAAGCTCTGTCTTTCCTTATTAAATTATTCCCTATTTCCTACCATCACCACAATACCTGGACAGGTCATTTTTGTGTTTGCTGCCACAGACTTCTTCATGAGTGAAACTCTTTGCCTTGTTCCTATTCTACACACAGAAAATGAGGCCTAAGAACCATATGACTTCAGGCAAGTACCCTAGTTGTTGGACTGTCCTTCTGCTATAACCTCCTAAAGCTACTCAATAAACAATTGCTGGCAGAGGAGATTTCTGTAAAGTATATATATTAAAAAAAAAAATAAATCAGTTAATGACTTGACCTCATTGTCCTTTCAGATTAATTTTTAAATGATATTATTATTTTAGGATATTATTTTTATACCATTTCAAACTATACAAAGCATTTGATAGATAATATTCTGATAGAAGTGAAAAATCCACTCAAAAAATTGCACTTAATGTAGACAAATGAATCTTCTTCACCATTTCCTGCATTAGAAAAAAGACTGATTTTATTACATTTCTAATCCTGTTTGAATTTGAAGCATGGTAGTTTTGAATAAGGAAAAGGGAGGGAAGGTTTGCAGGGAGGCAGTGCCCAGAGCCAGGCAATACTGGAAAGTGAAACTGGTGGATTCAGCTTAGGGATCTGGGAGAGTAAAACTTACTGAGGCTGTTGGCCATAATGAGACTTATCAGTGGAATGTGGAAGGGGTAAAGTGGTTGATAAATGGCACTTTAATGTTTTTCTAAGTAAAGAGCTTTCAGGAGTTCCTTGGGGAGTTAAGAAAGTGCCTTCTTTAATTTAATATTGGCTTTTAAAACATTCTTGATGATTTAAACCCAATCTCAACAGTTCTCTGGCTTCCTATTTCTGGTGTTCTTGATGTTCCTTATGGAAGGGTTAATTTGTTCAAGGTTGGTATCTCTTTTTTTCATTTATCAGAATTTAGGAGTCAAGAGCATCCTAACAGTTACATTACTGAAGCTCCATGCTCTGGGAATGTGCTTGAGTGCTGTTCTGAAGACAGCACATCTTTTTCTGAATCAGGGCTATGAAAAATATTTAAGATGACAACCTGCCGGGTGGCTTTGAAGCAGAATGTATAGCCTGAGCATATTTCCTTTAAGTTCCCTTCAATTAATTTCTGTAAAACTCAGTTATCATTCTAGCCCAGCTGCAGATTCCTGGACATGAGTCACTGTGCATAATTTAATCTGAAAAGTAGATACATCATAGAAGAGCTCACATACATTAGCTGGGAGCATTATGGGTATTGGGAGTGGATAACAAATTGCACTGCTAGCACTGCTACCTCACAAAAACTCATGTGCCAGAGGATCACCTGACACCTCCTAGCTTACTGCCTTCCAGAAAAAGTTGAGGAAATCTACTTTTATTTAAGTGCCTAAGAGTTTGGTACTTAAGGGAGGGAAGAACAGGCTTTACCTAAAAGCCAGAACTGAAAGGATTTCTGAATAAGGAATAATGTGTGTGTGAAACTGGGCACCAACTAGAGCCCTTACTCACCTGGAGGCATTTGTGTTTATCTACACTCAAGAACTGTGAACTCACTGGAAATTTTGGTATTAATATTGCTCAACGAGGTTTTGCCACAGTTTGTGCCTAGGCTGATTGCTATCCTTTCCATCCCATAATTCACTGAACAGCAGCAACAACAAAACCAAAATTAAAAGGGCAGCATTTCCCAGAAAGGCATAAATTCTATAGCATGTGAGGAGGAACAGAACAATACCCCCAGAAATAATAGTGTCAAATCAGAACAGAATCAGCTCTACCCAAGGACTTGCTGCCTAACTGGCCAGCACAAGTTCTGTCAACAGACAGGAATATAAACCAAGGTTGACACCACAAATGTGTCTGTGTTCACCACTCTCTGAAAGTGATTTTTAGCTTCATTTGAGGAGTTAAACAAATTCATGCTTCAGCTGAGCTGGTACATCCAGCCAGAAACAAGACAGACTCTAAGTGGCATCTGGTTTACCTTCCCTTCCCACATTAGAGGAGACAGACTTCAGCCTTCTGGCTTCGAAAATATTTGAGTTTTAACCACCTCAGCATTTTCCTCATCTCCCTCTTAAAATGACCTGCTGGCAGGAAACAGATATTTTTATTTATTTACTGAGAGCCACAAGATCAGCTGTGTCACAGCAATATCTGCCTCAGGATTCGATTTCTATTCAAACAAAATTGATAGGAAACAAGTCCCATCCTAGCAAAGTCCCATCCTAGCAAAGTCCCATCAGCGTCCAAGAAAGGGACTGCACTGTCCACTCAAAACAAGTTAGTTTTCAGAAATAAAACATGAAGTCAGGAGTGTGAGTAAGGGTGTGAAATGGTTAAAAAAACCCTAAAAAATTCTGTAAATTAATGACTGAGCATTATAGACATGATCAAAAGATAATTTCTTGGTTACTCATCACTAATCATATCTTCAAAAGGTGTTTACATTCTCAGCTTCCTTTTTTTTTTCTTTTTTTTTTTTTTTCCAAATTTAAGTAGAATTTCATAGAATCATCCTGGTTGGAAAGGACCTTGAAGATCATCAAGTCCAACCATAACCTGAATCCACCTACCATAACCTAAGCTACCCATTCAGTGCTTAAATCATGTCCCTAAGGACCACATCTATATTTCTTTTAAACACTCCCAGGGATGGTGACTCCACCACCTCCCAGGGCAGCCTGTCCCACTGTCCAACCACTCTCTTGGTAAAGAAATTCTTTCTAATATCCAGTCTAAAGCTCCCCTGGTGCAACTTCAGGCCATTCCCTCTTGTCCTGTCATTATTCACTTGAGAGAAGAGGCCAACTCCCACCTCCCTACAACTTCCTATCAGGTAGCTGTAGGGAGCAATGAGGTCTCCCCTCAACCTCCTCTTCTTCAAACAAAACGATCCCAGTCTCTCAGCCTCTCGTCATAGGACTTGTTCTCCAGACCTTTCACCAGCTCCAGCAACTCAATATCCTTCTTGTAGTGAGGGGCCCAGAACTGGACACAGTACTCGAGCTGTGGCCTCCCCAGTGCTGAGTACAGGGGCACAATCACCTCTCTGCTCCTGCTGGCCACACTATTCTTGATGCAGGCCAGGATGCTGTTGGCCTTCTCGGCTGCCTGGGCACACTGCTGGCTCATGTTAAGTCAGCTGTCAACCAGCATCCCCAGGTCCTTCTCCACCCTGGAGCTTTCCAACCACTCATCCCCAAGCCTGTAGCATTTCAGGGGGTTGTTGTGGCCCAAGTGCAGGACCTGATACTTGGCCTTGTCAAACCTCACACAATTGGCCTTGGTCCATTGATCCAGCCTGTCCAGGTCTCTCTGCAGAGCCTTCCTACCCTCAAGCAAGTTGACACTTCGCCCCAGCTTAATGTCATGTGCAAACTTACTTAGGAAGGACTCAATCCCCTCATCTAGGTCATTAATAAAGATACTGAACAAGACTGGACCCAAAGCTGAGCCCTGGGGGACACCACTGGTGACCATCCGCCAACTGGATCCAACCCCATTCACTACAACTCTCTGGGCTTGGCCAGCCAGCCAGTTTTTCAGCCAGCAGAGAGTGCACCTGTCCATGCCATGTGCCACCAGCTCCTCCAGGAGAATGCTGTGGGAGATGGTGTCAAAGGCTTTACCAAAGTCTAGATAGGAACAACATCAACAGCTCTTCTCTCATCCACCAGGCAAGTCACCTGATCATAGAAGGAGATCAGGTTAGTCAAGCAGGACCTGCCTTTCCTGAACCAATGCTGGCTGGGCCTGATCCCTTGGCTGTCCTGCACGTGCCACATGAGCACACTCAAGATGAGCCTCTCCATGATTATCCCTGGTACTGAGGTCAGGGAGGTACTGAGGCCTGTAGTTCCCAGGATCCTTCTTCAGGCCCTTCTTGTAGATAGGCATCACATTGGCAAGTCTCTAGTTTTTTGGGACCTCCCTTGTTATCCAGGACTGTTGGTAGATGATAGAGAGAGGCTTGGCCATCTCCTCTGCCAGATCCCTCAGCACCCTCGGGTGAATCCCATCTGGCCCCACAGACTTTTGAGTGTCTAAGTGCTGCAGCAGGTCTCTGACTGCATCCTCCTGGATTATGGGGGGGTTGTTCTGCTCTGCATCCTTATATTCCATCTCAGGAGGTTGAATACTGTGAGGGCAGCCAGTCTGACTATTAAAGATGGAGGCAAGGAAGGCATTAAGTAGCTCAGTCTTTTCTTCATCCTTGGTTGCCATGTTCCCCCCCTCATCCAATAAGGGATGGAGATTCTCCCTGGTTCTCTTTTTGCTGTTAACGTATTTGTAAAACCTTTTTTTATTGTCCTTTATTGTAGTGGCCAGGTTGAGCTCCAGCTGGGCTTTTGGCCTTCTAATTTTCTCTCTGTATGTCCTCACAAGCTCCCTGTACTCATCTGGAGTTGCCCACCCTTCCTTCCAAAGGTGGTAGACTTTTTTACTCCCTAAGTCCAAGCAAAAGCTCCCTGTCCAGCCTTCCTGAACCCCTTTGCCCCTCAGAACTCACTCCCAAGGGACTTTGTTAACCAGTGTTCTAAACAGGCTGAAGTCTGCCTATGAAGTCCATAGTGGAGGTTTTGGTGACCCCTCTGTGTATTTCAGTCAGTGTTGAGAATTTAAGTATTTCATGGTCGCTAAGCCCAAGATGGCCTCAATAATTTCTAAGGAGTCAGTTCCCAAAAAATGCAGACCATGAAAGTCTGAATAGATATCTTCAATGTCTAGTCCATCAAGAAAATGCCTTCACAACTGGCTTCACTCCCTGGATTGCACTTCCTATTCCAGCCTCCATTGCACATAGTACAGTCCCATAAACTCTCCACATTTTCTAAATTGAGGGTGAATCTCAGTTTATGCACCAATAGGAATGTGTGTGGGATCATGAGGGGAATTAATTTATTTTTTCCCCCCTATGATAATAAAGGTTCAGAGAGCAAATAAAGACAATAGAACTTCTCATAAACTTTTGACAGGTCTTCCTGCTAATTATGCAATTGCTTAACGATATTATTATCCACTTTCTTAGGTTTTATCTTCGCCTGTGAGTCTGACAAGTTGTTTTTTTCATGCAGGAGCTTTCACCATTTGATGAACAGACTCACTTCCAGCTAATTAAGCACAAGACAGAGTCAGACGTTGTTTCCTACAAGGCCAGTGTCACCTTGTAACCATCTCACCCCACCTCTGTTCTACACTGAGTTAATGCCTGGAGCATCCCAGTCACTACTGGAAAGAAGGAGAAAAAGGTACCCAAACATCAGCACACCAGCGGAACAAAATCATTGGGCAAGAATTCTTGGTAAGGTGATCATGAGCAATCCCAGGTAGATGCTGATCAGCTCATGCAGGGTGTGCACCAGACTGCTGGTGAAAAACTGAGCTTCACAATGGACATGAGTTCACAGCCTCTGTTCTTTTAACCTACTCTGTTGTCTCCATTTGGTCTGGAGGCAATGGAAACAAAATCTCCTTTGTGAAATGAAGGAAGGATCTGTGCTCAACTGAAGGCTGCGAGACCTTTCCTCTTGGACTTTGATACATTTATTTTATTTTCTTTTTTCCACAGCAGCATTTAGCATTATGCTTGAGGGAAAAATGGTTTTACTGGTTTCATATTTTAAATCGGTATTAAATATACCTTCAAAATTTAAAAAGTCAATATTATTTCTCTGCCTTTAAAACTAGTCCTATAACTCAGAAATGCTGATATTGCTCAGCTTTTAAGTCACAGTATTTTGCTCTAAAAAAAGTAATTTTGGATCGAGATTGCAAAAATACTATGTATTAATGTTTGTAGTTTTGTTTTTTGAAAACAGATTTCAAATGCAGCCTCTTTTCTTTGTAATATCCTGCTGTTAATTCTCACACTTTCTCCCACATCCCCCCTGCAGATGCACGTGGTCACATGCACAGACAAATGGTAACCCCAAAATAAAATTCCAGTTAAGAAATTATGGATTTCGAGACAGGATTATGTGGAGCCACTACAGGGTAGCCCTGTGTATATAAACATGAATTTGTCTTGCAAATATTATGTCAACAGACACGTGCCAGCTAACAAGGATGAGCATCATATTAAATTATCTAGAATTTATTGAGTCATCACTTAAATTTGGGAAGCAGATACGGAGGATGTGTGGTAAACAAATACACTCAAGACTGCAGCATCCTAAAAATGTCCTGTGAGTGTTAGCTGAACAGGCAGACACTTCCAGAAGATGTGAAACTGCCAGTGATGAAAAGAGGTGTTAGGCATGGCTTGAGTCACATGGTCCTTCTACTCATAGATCGAGTTGTAGTTCCCAGGAGTCCTCAACAGATGAAACCAATGTGGATTTCAGGGCGTGTAGACCCCCTGAACAAAACATTTCTTCCCAAACTGAGTTTCCAAAGCTTTTCCAAGGAGCAGCACTGAGAGTTTCTGGATCCTGAGGTCCACTATCTGTCTAGCTCTGTAGAGGAACAGTTTACCCAAAGCTGATGAAAAACTATGAAAACAGCAGCTGCAAGCAGCTCCTTTGGAACCACAGAAACACCTGCAGAAGGTCTGTAGCTACTCAGTGACCTGAGTCATCAGTCAGGTGCCAGTTGGTTGGTGATGTGACAGAGAAGCCTTGGCTCTGCTCTCTGCAGGAAACACTTTTCTGACAAAACTCTGGAGACAGTTTATGCCTGGAAAATTAGTCTGAACAATAGAAATTATTCTTTATTTGTTTGTTTTGTTTGTGGTTGGTTTGTTGTTTGTTTTGGTTTTTTTTTTGGGGTGGGAATGCAGGGGGTCGTTGGTTGGGTTATTTGTTTGGTTTTGTTTACTTCGTACTCCCACTGTTGACTTTGAGCTGCCGTGGCTGAGGCATCTATCCTACCCTGCAGGAAGCTGTCCCTGTCCAGAATTGCCTGTGAAATATGAGCAAAGCAGCTGGGAACACCAGTACATTAAATCCTGCAGCTCAGGAGCCCTTCTGTCAGAGCCTCAACTGTGCATTAGGCCTGACAGTGCCTCCTTTTCTGTGCATAAAAAGGATAATGTTTTGTGTTAAATAAGGGCTCTTGAGAAGGAAACATTCTGCTGAGACTAAGATGAGTGTAGCTGTGAAGTTCAAAGTGACCCAGATGCACTGGATCCAGCCTCTTCTGTGTTTCTTCTTCAGCTTCCACCTTTTGTTTGGCTGAACTACATGAGAAGAAAGCTCTCCTCTTTTATATTCATTTAAGAAGAGCAGTCACAGTTATACATCCTGAAGGCAACAAATAAAGATTTTAAAATCTCAAAACTGTTAAAAAAAAATCATAGCCATGGAGAAACATCCTTAGCCTGTCATTTTTAAGCCAAATGAAGTGGCATCTTCACTGTGTTTCAAGAAGACCTGCCTCGAGGCCACACAACACAGAATGCTGAAGAAACGTCATTTATGAATCCACTGTTAGTAATTCTGGGGAAATATGAAGTGAATCCAGGAAGGCTGATCAGCTGGTCACTCCCTGTAAATCTCATTTTTAATACATGAACACTGTGGTCCAGGATTGCCACAGAATCATAGAATAGTTTTGGTTGGAAAAGACCTTTAAAAACATCAAGTCTAAACATATAGGTAAAGAAAATGTTTTATACTAAAATATATATATATCAAAAGTATTGTTTTTACATCTTTATTATCAATGATTTCTACAGTGTGAACTAAAGAAATGAAGCTCAAGGAGAGCTGAAAACCAGGAGCCAATCAGCTAATACCAGCAAGAAATCTGGTGCAGGAGTTTAAGTTAAAGGGATCACAGGACAGCCTGTAGGATACAACAATTTCATTAAATACTGCTCTATTACCAAAATTAAAGTCAACAGAAAACTCTGGCTTCCTGAAGAGAAAAAAACCTCATACAGGTATTTTTGACAGATTGTCTTTCAATATTTCCTGAGAATAAACTATTTGTTTCTCACAGTTTGACTCAGGATCTCCAATTAAACCACAAACAACAATTCTCTCGATCCCCTCCCCCTCCCACCCAGGTAGGGAAGGAGAGAGAGAATTAGGAGAGAGACTTGGCTGGATTGAAAACTAAATTAGACAGCTTTAATTGTATGTACAATTATATACAAGGATGTTCAGGAAGGTGCAAAAGCCTCTTGCCTCCCCCCACCCCCAGCCGCTCCCCCGGCATCTCCTGAGCTGTGAGCAGTCCTGAAATGTCTCAGCCTGCAGGCAACAAGTAAGGCAGAGCAGACAGGGGCTGGGGTATGAGGGTTATGAGCTCAGAGCCTGGGGTGGATGGTGATGGATGGATGGAGTCCTCCCCAGACACTGGCCATGGACGGAAGGGAAGGGAAGAAGAAGCAGGAAGGAAGTTGTCTTCTGTGATCTCTGACCTTCCTCAGAGCTTACGTAGATCTATGGAATGGAATCCCTTTGGTCAGTTGTGCTGTCTGTCTAGTCCAGCTCCCCTATGGGGGGGTCACAGATACAATTCTGCTGCCCCAGTAGCCTCTGTAGCAGCAGAGCTAAGAAGCGACCTTGGAGTCTCAGCAGAAACATAAACATTCCAGTGTTATCAGTGCACTAGCTGGAACACTTGCTGCTGGTTAAAAGAAAGCTTACTGAAGGAAAAAAAAAATCAGTAAAAGGAAAATGAGCTTCATCCTGGCTCAAACCAGGACAATGTTGTAGTGGGTTGACCTTGGCTGTATGCCAGGTGCCCATCAAGCTGCTCTGTCACTCCCTCCTCAGCAGGGTGGGAAGAAAATAATATGGAAAAAACCTCATAGGAAAAGATAAACACATTTAAATAAAGTAAAAGGAAAGGGGCATGCATGGAAGTAAAGGAAAACAAAGGATGTATTCTCTACTTCCCATCAGTAGGCCATGTCCAGTCACTTCCTGGGCAGCAGGGCCTCAGTACAAGTAGCAGTTGCTCTGCAAGACAAACGTCATATTAACAAATGCCTTCCCCCTTCCTCCTCCTTTTCTTTGCTTTTTGGCTGAGCAGCCATCACATGGTTTGGAATATCCCGTTGGTCATCTTGGGTCAGCTGTCCTGGCTGTGTCCCCTCCTTGCCCACCCCCAGCCTCATGGTGAGGGAGGGGGAATGTTGGATGGACAGCCTTGGTGCTGTGTGAGCCCTGCTCAGCAGTAGCCAAAACACTGGTGTGTTATCAACAGCTTTCTAGATACCAACACCAAGCACAGCCCTGTGAGGGCTGCTGTGGAGGACATTAGCTCCATCTCAGCCAGACCCAATACATGTGTACATATAAACACATTATTTATCCAATTTTTATTTTCAGTACGTTTATTCAGATCTTTTTGACTAAATATTAGGTAATCTAGCTTTTTGTTCAAAGAATGCATGTCTGCTAAAATCAATATAAATATGTTCTAAAAACTTATGGATAGAGTTTATGGATTAATAAACACAGAAGTTCAACAAACTTTCCCCCAGGTCACTGCTTCTACTGTTGATGTCATCACCCTCAAACACTGTCTGTGTTGTATGGAATACAATCTTACAAATTGCTTTTAATGTTAACATGGGATTTAAGCTTACAGTGTTAGTCTGAAACTGTCTGTTGTTAAGTACCAAGAGAATATTGAAAATCTTCTCTGAGGACTGGGATTTCCTAGATAGCAAGCAACACAAAAATTGAGCAAAGTCTGTTTTTCTTGAGCCAAGAGGAAGAAAATGGTAGAAAAACTGAAAATAAATTCAATTCAAGCCAACTTGTGGTTATGGTTCAAATGGATGAGCCATAAAATAAAGCTTTTTATTTATATCTGCACAACAAAGTGAAAAAGTGTTGCTAAGATTTACAGTGGTGATTGTCTGCAGTGAAAATGCTCAGCTGAAGTAAATTCTCATACTTTGACTAAAAAAGTGAAGGTCTGACATTTATATGACATGTGGATCTGACCCAAATTGCTAAATATTCTCTGGCTTTAAAGCTTCTTGATAGTATGTGCTGGAATGTTTTTCTTGTTGCTTTATTATAAGATGTACAGTGTTTTTCTTCTGGCTCTGGAACTCAAGTAATAGAAGAGTGCAAAGGTGACCACACTTTTCCTAAGTGAATTCCTAATGTTCATCCTTGCAGTGAAAACTTGTACTATCCCAAAGACTTCAGATTCCTACAAGCAAACTCAATCTGTTTATTAAATAACATGAATTTTCAACTAGTAATATCTTGATCTGTGGTTGCTAAAGTGATGACCTTCAGGTCCTCTGGACATGGGTTTCCTTTCCTATTTGGATTAGCATTGGCCTGGTAGGTAGGAAGTCCAGATGAATTGCTAAGTACTAAATCTAAAGAATACCTGGTCAGGGATGTAAGTTCTGCTGATTCGTGAGGAGCTTAGTTTCCTCTTCATGTTTTTACAGATTAAAGATGCTGTTCTGTTTCCTCAGGGTTCCTGGTAAGTGATCATGAGGTTGTGAGCAGTGAACAGGGCCCTTCTTTTTGACTTTCTATTTGACTAGAGATAATGAAAGTGCCAATTGCATCATTGTACACATGGCTTCCTGAAAGAGTTGAAAAATTCCATGTACTACAGAACACAGTAAGAACTTCTAAAGGCAAAACTCAGTCTGAATAGTCTGCTTTATAGCACCAGATTTATGGCTTCACTATTTGTAAGGGGAGAAAAAAAAGAATGCAATACAAACCAGGTAATATTTCTGCTCATTTGCTAAAACTCATTGTGTGCAGGTTTACCGTCCCATAAACTTACACTTTGTGTCTCACTTTAAAAATGGTGGAGTTAGTCAACACAGAAGTCTTGGAGGTAACAAGCTCCTAAAAACATACTGACCCTAGAGGTAGGAAAAACAATTTAATAATTTAATGTCTTAATTTAATGTGTAACCTACTTTTCACAGACCTCTGAGACCTCATCATTATCAGACCCTTCTGAGCCTCCAGTTAAATAAGTGGCCTGTGAACCACAGTTTGCAACTCCATGAGCAGCCCCACGGAGAAGGACCTTGGGGTTCTGGTGGACAAAAAGTTATACATGGGGCAGCAATGTGCCCTCTTGGCCAAGAGAGCCAATAGTATCCTGGGATGCATTAAGAACAGTGTGGCCAGCAGGTCAAGGGAAATTCTCCTTCCCCTCTACTCTGCCCTAGTGAGACCACATATCGAGTATTGTGTCCAGTTCTAGGCTCCTCAGTTCAAGAGGGACAGGAATATGCTGGAAAGAGTCCAACAGAGGCTACAAGGATGATTAAGGTACTGGAACATCTGTCATACGAGGAGAATCTAAGAGACCTGGGGTTGTTCAGTCTTGAGAAGACTGAGAAGGGACATCATTAATGTCTATAAGTATCTGCAGGGTGGGTGTCAAGAATGAGCCAGTCTCTTTTCAGTGGTGCCCTGTGACAGGATGAGTGGAAATGGCACCAAGTTACAGCACAGGAAGTTCCACCTCAACATGAGGAAAAACTTCTTTACTGTGAGGGTGATGGAGCCCTGGAACAGGCTGCCCAGAGAGGTTGTGGAGTCTCCTTCTCTGGAGACTTTCAAGACCCGTTTGGATGCGTTTCTGTGTGATCTGTCCCAGGTGTTCCTGCTGCAGCAGGGGAGTTGGACTCAATGATCTTCAGAGGCCCCTTCTAACCCCCGTGATTCTATGATCCTATGATTTAACACTGAAGTCTCCACATTTAGTCAATGTGGGAAGAACTATGTTTTTTTGTTTTTGGTTTAAACATACAGTGTCCACATCACTCCAGTGTGGAGCCTTTATTCACAAGCAGAAGCTCACACCACAGGTATTTGAAAGGGTACTGAGAAATATGTCTCTTCTGGCTAACAGAATGATCAGCATTTGTTCTTCCAGCTCATGGGAGGAAAACATTTAGGGAGAACACATTTACTCCAAAATTGTCAGGAGGCTGAGGAAACCCCTTTACCTGATTTACCAAGTTTGGTGCTGAGAGCTTTGGTCTCTGAGTTGGGCAATAAATCACTTTTAATTAGAGGGTACAGATTACGGGGCCTCAGCGACACGCAGAGAACATTTGCTGATCTTCAGCAGAGCAGTGAAAACACTTTAGATATTCCTGCACAATTGGGATACAAATGGTCTGCCTCTGGATTCTCTCATTTGCTCAAATCCTTTTAAACTGTCACAATTAATAGCACATTGAATCACAATATTTTCTAACAGGTTTCTGAGGGTGGAGTACACTGTTGGGAGGGATGCTTTTCCATGGTGTCCCTGTGAGTTCCCTCCAACCAGTCTCTGGACACTCTTCACTTTCAGGCTGGGGGATTTTGTTGTGTCCAAATGACTTTGAACCAGACAAGAATCAAAATGACTACTTTACTTCAAGGATCTGGACTGTAGTTTTCCTCTTATGTCACAGCCTTCGTGCACACTCTAAGAAGACCAAATCAACCCCCTCTGGTTAATTACCATATCTCAATCCCTGCAGTATCTTTTAAGCAGAACACTGCTCTGTTTGCTTGAGGACCTGGCTGAAGTCCAGGGCAAATGCATCAGTGTGTAAGGGTGAACTGACCTCGAATCAGTAACTGTCTTCATCTGTTGTGCAATTAAGTTAATCAAGTTCATTGCACAGATAAATGCTCTCATTCGTTCTCCTGTTTCCCTGTCTTATCCATAAGTAATGAGTAGCTTTAACAAACTTCCTCTGTCAGAATATCTCAACAATTATTTGTTTTTAAGACAAAACAAAACAACCGTGTCCAAATCAGGGCTCATTGATTTCCTAACAATATTTTGTAACAAGTAATTGGTCCCTTCAAATGTCAGCAACAGAGCTACACAGCTATGGCTTATCAGAGTACCAGGCATCAATTGCTTATAGAGATGTTCTTTTTAAATAAAATAATTTCATCTGAACATTGTTTCCTTTTGTACCAAAAATACCGTAACACACAAGTACAGGAAATAATTCCATAGACTGTGCAACTTTATAAATTCATAAGAAATAATATAATCTTAAAAATTTATTAATTCAGAACTATTTTGGAGAATTTTTAATTGCAAAGTTTTATCATCAGTATGATAGAGCATGTTCTTCAATGAGAAGAGTTATTTCAGTTTTCAATGCACCTCTGACACAGGTCAAAATTTCTTAAATTACACACCTTCTGAGGAGCAAACTCATGTTTGACATAAAAGAAGTTGAAATCATTCTTGGAGGAAGAGTGAGGAAATTTGGGATGCTTGTTTTCTCTCTTTTTCCTGCAGAATAAAAATGCCCAGTTCACTGAAATGATTCTGAGTGAATGAAAACAGGTTTCCAGCTGACTCTGCTAAATCAGTAACTGTTAATTAGGGTGATGCCCAAATCCAGGTAATTCTGGAATTACTGACCCAGCACTGCTCTCTTGGAAGCACACAGGTTCCCCAAGATCATCACCACTGGTGCTGGTAGACCAGAGCTGACAGGATGCTTCCTCTATGCCACTCTTGTGAGACCCCACCTGGAGTTCTGCTCTGGGCCCCAAGTACAAGAAGGACATGGACTTGTTAGGGCAGGTCCAGAGGTGGGCCACAAAAATGGTCAGAGGGCTGGAACACCTCTCCCATGAAGACAGGCTGAGAGAGCTGGGGTTGTTCAGCCTGGAAAAGAGAAGGCTCCAAGGACACCTCACTGCAGCCTTTTCAGTATATACAGGGGACCTGCAAGAAACATAGAGACTTTTTACCACCTCCTGTAGTCAAAGGGCAAAGAGCAGTGGCTCTAAACCAAAAGAATTTAGATTTAGATTTGAGAGAAGTAAGAAATTTTTCATGATGAGGATGCTGAGACACGGGCACGTGTTGCCCAGACAAGTTGTGGATGCCCCACCATTGGAAGTGTTCAAGGCCAGGCTGGATGCATCTTTGAGTAATCTGATCTACTGGAAGGTGTCCCTGCCCATGGCAGGGAGGTTGGGCTGGGTGATCTTTAAAGGTCCCTTCCAAACCAAATCATTCTGTGGTTTGGTGATTCTGTGCTAACCTGACATGATTTTGTGTTACCTTGATGATGTATGAAAAATCAAAAAATGAAGGAATGACAGTTTCTCATTTTAGAAGATAATATAATTCACAGAAACAATTATATTGTCCTGGTCACTTTCCCTTTTCTACCCTTAAATGTTATTCCTCTAGCTAAGGTAGGTTGATACCCTCTAGAATAAACAGTTGAGTGTCTCTTTATCAACAAATCTGTGCTGAGACATGTTGTATGTTCACCTCAAGTAATCCTTTCCATATGCACCCTGAGTGAAACCACATAGGGCTCCCAGGCTGTTCAATAATTCACATGTCACTTTGAAATAATGTCTCTGTCTGTGTCCCCTCTGTTGCTAAGCTCCAGCTGTTTCCTGGCAGGTAACTGAATGTAGGAAAATAAAGTGAAACTTCAGCAATTTGGAATATCTACATCCAATTTACCTCTGGGTTTTACACTACATTTTAGATTGCTCATTGCCTCATATGAAGGAAGCATTTGCCTTTTTTGGCAATTTTTTTTTCAAACTTGGCACTGAAATTGGGGATTCTTCACCTACTTGACCACAAAAATGGGCAGTATTGACACTGGGAAAAGGCTTTTGATGACAGTTGGCACAAGATATGCACAACATTCTTGCAGCCTGTTGACCTCCTGACCTGGAGATCACTTGGAATAACTGATGTGAACAGTTGCACTGAACACTTACCTTACAAAGGTGTTTCTTTGCTTTTTGACCCCCTGCCATCTTTTGCCATCAGCAGAGTGCTGCAGCAGTGCATTTCAGAGCTGAATTGCACAATAGGAGCAAATTGTTTCTTATTTCTGCTGCCTAATAATGATTTGATGTTCCTTTATTTCTGTTTACAAGACAACATAATTTGTGTATTGTTTTTATAAATGCCACGGACTTCTATAATTTCTTGCTTCAGTAACTTCTTTTCCAGATTGAAGCAACCTAATAAATTTAACTGGTAGTTATGTGTTTTGTTTTGTTTTTTGCCCACTATGCTTTCATACCAAAGTGACATCACAGATTTATGGAGCTGTGTAATAATGGTTTCTGTTGTGATCTGTGCTCCTTCCTAAGAATGCTTAACAGTCTAGTCAACTGTTTTTGACTGCTGCCAGGCAGACAACTGCCAGACAGAGAAATGTTGTGCTGACTTCCTTAACTAAGGATTTCATTCTACTTTCCTCCTTCCCTGACAATGAAGGTGCAATATTTCACCTTAGAAAAAAAATATACTTTTTACTCAAAAGTGCTATATTGGGTAATAATTGATCAACAGATAATTATATATTAACAGTGGCTTAGGCACATCTCATAAAATGCAAACAGCTATAAAATGCAAAACCTCACCTGAAACTGAGAGGGTTTTGAAAAGGTTTCATTCTAAGCAGAGGAGAGAGGTTGAATATTGAAGTGACTAGTTCCCATGGAAGAAGAGGATGAAGAGCTCCAACGTTCCATGGTGCATCTACACCTGCTTTAGAGTGCAGTCTGTGGTCACCTAATGATTTGTATTTTTCTCATTCCTATATTGATGTACATTTGATACATATAACTTAGTAGAGAGTATTAAAACTCTGGAGAAACAGAAGAAAATTAAATGCTCTGAAGTGAAGTCAGAAGGAGATCAGCCAGAATGATAAAATCTCTTCAGTCGTCAGCATCCTGAGTCCTTCACTGGGAGGAGACTCAACTGGATAATGGGGGTGTCTTCCTCCTCTCTCCTGAGTTCCTTTCTTGATTGCTAACACCCTCTTGCTCTCCTGTTGGTGTGCAAGTTGATCAGAATTTACTATGCAGTGTGTTTTAGCTTTAATGGATACTTGCTCCGGCTTCCCTTGGTTATTAAAACCATTAATAATTTACCCACCTTGCAGAGCTCAGTTCTTCTATTAAAGACCAGTGATCTGCCTACCATCGCAGTCTCTGCTGTCATTCTGTGGCCACACATTCAAGGCCTTTGCTATCATGCAGTGTCTCTGGCTCCTCTGCACTTCTCTTGGATCCCAGGCTCACGGGTAATTCATTCTACCCTGAAAAGCCACTTGTTATTACCAGCTCTCAGGCACAAAACTAGACAATAGTGTGGTGCTGTGCCTACCCTTTGTGCAAGCATACAGAGCTAAGTGAAGATTAAAAAAAGTAGTAGATAAAAGCCAGGAAAAAAAGTCCTCTCCAACTCATGATTCCCTCTTTCTCCATGTCACAGCTATTCTGGCTGCAATCTACTGCAGTATGATGAGAACTTACAAAATGTGATGCAACCCCAAACAGAAGGAAATTCAATTCATTCTCTGCAGAGGCTAGCAGGAGAGATTTGAGCATGACAGAGACTGGCTTTGTGAGTGTTTGCTTTCCATGTCTTCAGGCTGTGCTGTCTGAAACTGAAACTGCAGAAAAAAATTAGAGAGTAATCTGGGGATCCTCAAGTATGTGAACAACATGTAAACTCTGCAGGAGTTCTCCTCATCTGAAGCAGCACCTTGTTTTGTTGGAGTGAACCACAACTTTGTCCCCTTTTCAACAAGGTCACAAAGAATAAGTAACCCACAGTCTCGTGTTCATTGGCATGGTCAAAGTAGCTTCTCTGAGTTTTCTGTGCTCCTGGTGCTGCTCTGCTAGTCCAAGAAGAGAAGATGGTCGTTGTGACCAGCCATGGCTCCAGACACACAGTGGATGTGTAGCTGCTCTTCTGACCTGTGGGAGTACAGGTGAGATTTGCTCGATGTATTTTTAGGAGGAACTTAGGAGTCATACTTTTCTGTCTGTTTTGCCTTATTTTAACATTGCTTTATTTTAATTGGTTGATGGCTGATATGTTACTTCTGTTCTTCTTTTCTTTTTCCTTCTAATTAGATATCAAGGCATTAATACTTAAAATGAATCATAAAGGAATGAACACTGGTTTGTGTTGATATTTGAACTATCATAAATGTTGAAGAATGTTGTTACGGCCTAAAAAGTCACATGATACAGAAATCATCTCTACTGTGGTGTAGTTAGGCTAAAACCAAACCAAACAATTAAAATATTTTATGCATTTAAATTTTATTGATGAGCTCAAACAAGTAATTTTTCTTCAGTCTTATGTTAAACTTTTCTCTAACTGAAGAAACTGAACTGTATGTCAGTATGATGTATTTAAAGTTAGTAAAAGATTTTATGGCAAAGAAATATATTATAATTCTGTCATGTACCTTAGAATGTTATAAATATTAAGGATTTTAACATCTTCATTTTCATGATTTATTCTCACATTAATAAATAATCTCTATTTTTCACTTTATATTACTTCCCAGTTTGTGTGAGAGCACTAGGTCATAAAGTTCTGAATGCTCTGCTAGGTTAGATTATTTCAAAGCTTTAACCTTTGTGATTTTCAATTGAAATCCACTTTTCTATACTTGCAATGGAAGAATAAAATGTGTCTCCATTTGGACATACAGGGGTTGATTTTTCTTATTCACTGGCTTATTAATTAGGCTTTTTCACATTGAATATGAATTAATTGCAAGAACATCAGCAATATAGTCCCTTACCTTCCTGATACTAGTATGCTGTTTCAGCAGCCCTCACCAAGAATTCTGTTTAGACAACTATTCACTGATAATTTCATAGAATCATAGGCTCACTACTCACTGAGATGTGAATCTATACCTGGTTTTACCTGTCAACCCTTGGGTTTTATAATTTGAATTTCTTACCTGGAAAAAGTTTTTCTGTCTCTGGATGTTGGCAGATGTTGACAACAGGCACCTTTGTAAAGGCAGTAGTAAAGTTACCTATCAATTTTAAAATTATAACTAGTAAAGCAAATAAAATACATTCTAGCCATCCTGCAGTTTTACGAGATGGTCTTTACCCTGCAATAGCCTATTTGGTCTCAGTGTTGCCTCTTTCTGAAGGCTT
This sequence comes from Hemiprocne comata, assembly GCA_020745705.1. Classification (NCBI taxonomy): domain Eukaryota; kingdom Metazoa; phylum Chordata; class Aves; order Apodiformes; family Apodidae; genus Hemiprocne; species Hemiprocne comata. The sequence continues at coordinate 8,938,638 of CM036616.1, read as the reverse complement.
TACCTAGCAAAGCAATTCAGTCAGCACCTGATGAGTTCATAGGATCACAGAATCATAGAATGGTTAGAGTTGGAAGGGACCTTAAAGATCAACTAGTTCCAACCCCCCTGCCATGTGCAGGGACGCCTCCCACTAGACCAGGTTGCTCAAAGCCCCATCCAAGCTGTCCTTGAACACCTCTAGGGAGGGGGATTCCACAACATCCCTGGGCAACCTGGGCCAGTGTCTCACCCACTCACCCACTTCACAGTAAATAATTGTCTTTACAACTGCCAGAAAGGAGGTTGGAATGAGGTGTGTGTTGGCCTCTTCTTGCAAGTAACAAGTGACAGAACAAGAGGAAATGGGCTCAAGTTGTGCCAGGAGAGGTTTAGATTAGATATTAGAAAAAAACATTCACTGAAAGAGTAATTAACCACTGGAATAGGCTGCCCAGGGAGGTGGTTGAGTCTCCATCCCTGGAGGTGTTTAAGAGACATACAGATGTGGTGCTTAGGAACATGGTTTAAGCATTGTGCTTAGTAGAGTTAGGTTAATGATTGGTAGAGATAGATTATGGTTAGAATCAATGTTCTTGAAGGTCTTTTCCAACCACAAGGATTCTGGCATTCTGTGATATTCTGGAACATTTCAAAAAGCTGGAGATAAATATTTCTTTCCACCTGGCTGATTTGCCTGGACAGCTCTGACCACACTTAAAATAACTGCAGTTCCTGTTCACATACTTCTCCCAATTTTGTCACCTTTTTGACAAAGTATGCTTGTGTATTCAATGGAAATATATTAAGTCTTAAAAAAAGATTATTCTTGTCTATAAATGAATTCAGGAAACATATTCTAGAGAGAAAGAAAAGTGTCATAAGCTAAAGAATAAGTAATATAAATTAGCTGTAATTTTATCTTGTTAATTATAAAAGAGTTCCTTGGTGGTACAAGATTGCAGAACAGCAAGATAAGTTCAACTGCTGTCTGTGGCCAGTGCTGATGGGGCTTGAGGTACAAAAAACTTGATGAAGTGTCCAGGAACAAAGGAAAGAAGAGGGAAGTGTGATGTTTGTCTGTTGCTTTATCCAGTGCATGTACAAAGCCTGCCTCTGCCCAAAAAAGGAGTTGAGTAAGCGCAGAGCTCTAAGTGTGAGCTGTTACTGCAGACATTCAGGGCTTCAGCAGAACTACTTGTTACTTTCTCCAAACTCAAAACATGAGTTTACAAGTGTAAAATAATTGGAGTTTTGAATTCTTGAAGTTAAATGTTCTGAAGAACATGTCTTGCTCTTTTTAGGGAAAAAATATTTTTGTTCCTTAATTGTTCAGTACTTTGATGTGGAAGCAGGGAGGGACAGTAGCCTTATTTAATCCTGACAACTCGAAGAAAAACAAAGAATTGAAGATGGGTATTGGCAAAAACGCCACAGGCGGTGCTTGCACTGAGACATTCAGAAGCTTCTCTTCACAGCAGTCTTAAATGCTTCCCTCACTTATGTTACCATTCACTTTCTCAAACAAATATGAGAGCTGAATGTATCTTTTTCTTGTAATGATAATTTCGAAGTGTCAGAAATAACCTCACTGGCTGCTTTCAGCTTTTCTAAGATTCCATCAGCAGCAGGATTGTATCACATCTGTTAAATTAAATAATGTCAGTGCTGCCTTGGCTTTAGAGGGCCTGACCCCCTCTACAGGGACCTCAGGTGGTGACTATCTGCTGTCACTCTTCAAAACACCTTTCAGAATATGGCAGAAGTTATTACCTCTTGTCTCTTCAGCTGCTGCCACTGGTGAAGGACCCATTACCAGGAAAGTATGAGGCAGACCTAAAGAGACATTGTGAAGAAGCTGTACGTACTGGTGAGCTTGATGACTCTGAGTAAAAAGGTGACTAATGGGACATGACCTTTTGTAGATGAGAGATGAAAGAAAATGACTCTTACTTGGAGTCCTACTGGAGGATACACAGGTAGCAGCTACCAGCCTTCTGTACAGATTGGGCAAACTCTTACATCTGTCCAAATGATGTTTAGTTACATCAGGTAAATTCTGTTCTGTGCTTAACAGCCCTTGTACATAATTTGAGCTTGGAACAGATTATTTAGAGCTTGGAACCATCTACATTTTATTTGTCTAGTATTATGTGCACTTATAAGCAGAAATGTCTCCTTTTTAAAAGGGAAGCATTTGGGCACTTATGGAAAAGATAATTGATTGAAGGATGACTGGTTTATTGCAGTGAAAAAAGAAAAAAAACCCCATGAAGTTGGTTGCCCAAAACAAAATTGGTTTTAAGTTTGTCTTTGGAGTTAATCACTAACAAGCAGAGTGGTAACACGGCTCTTCTACTGTAACAGCTCTAGCTAGAACAGCAGCAGCCCCCAACCTCAGAGTGTTCAGTGAAGGAAAAGGTCTTAACACTGGCTGCAAAACAATGCCATTAGTTACTGCCTGACTGATAGGATGGCTAATTAAGATTTTTTAAGGGGATAACTGCACACCTGTATCATCTGCTAGCATTTTGACTTTGGGTAATTCTGAGTGATAGAACTGAAGTCTCACAGAACCCATTTTATCTTACTGTGAACAGTCTCACAGGATCCCAACGACACATTAAAAAAGCCCCAGTTAATTGATTAAGTTTATCACAAGGTTTTAACATTTTGCATACACGCTCAGCACTTATATAATATTTAAAAGAGGGCTTTAGCTCTCTTTCAGCTGAAGATTTTGGCTTATCAGGCCAGCCTATTTGATTTAATGACATGCATGAAAGCTTTATCAGAAGTTTTCACTGCTACTATCTGCATCTTGTGTGTTGGGCCATTTTATAATTTCAGTTAGCATAATCTGTGAGAGTTACTCAGTCCTGACTGTTTTCCCTCATAAAAACCTCTGAGATTTAAGTGAACCATTGTTATCCTCAGACACAGAAGGTGTGCCAGCTTGTTTCAAGCCCATGAGAGGCTGCTGAGCTGGAGTCTCAAGCATTCTGTGGGATCACATCCATTTTGCTTCTAACAAAAGCATTTATTCTTGTGAATTTTTTAAGATCTCAAAACAAAAGAGACAGAAATACCCCAACACCTTCAAGAGTGAATTCCTCAGTGAATGGGACACAGGAAAGCCCATGAACCCTTGGAGGTTTTATTTCAAGTCTTCTACAAGCCAGTTGCAGATCAGAGCCCTGTACAAGAACCCCACTGAGTCTCAGACAAACTGTGCAAGGTCAGTTCAGTGGTGGTAACGAACATTATAACAAATAATTGTAACAGAAAGGTTTGTATTTTTAAAAACTTGCTGCAGCTTGTTAATATTTGGATGCATCATTCACAATATCCTTGGGGAAACTGCAATGTTGGCTCTCAGTTTTGTTGCATGCCAAATGTTCAGGTCAAGAGAATTCCTGCTAGCGGGTGGATGCCAGAGCACCAAGGCCAAGTAACCTGGGTTTGCTGCATGGGTGTGTTTGCACAGGCACACCAGGGAGGAGTTTGCACCTTCTGAGCTCTTTTCCTTGATACATGCTTCTACTACCTGCAATTTGGACACTCAGCTCAGCAGCTCCTACTGTGGTTTGAGTTTCATGTAAAGCATCCAATGAACAATTTGTGTAGGAGATGTGAAGTGTTCTGCAAAGGTTAGGTATTGTGTTTATTGATCCTTTAGACCAGAAAGGACAGGCATCTGATTAATCTGCTTTATCAAAAGGTGAAGTTCAAACTCCTACTATTATGGGCAAGCACAGGGAGGGGAAGGGAACACTGCAGGAACAGTTACCACCGTATTGTGCTGGACACCTGCAAGCTGCATCTTCCCTCTTGAAAACCCATGTTGAGTTTCCTCTTGTTAGGTGTGCCAGGGAACTGTAAGACCCTTACTAACATACTGCAGACACAGAGAAGGAAAACAATGATAGCTCTGCTGCTTTCTCTGTTCAAGTTAATCACAAAAATACTGTGCCTGTTTCATTATTAAGAAAACAAAATGTTTGTGAAGATGTCCTCTAAGTACATTCACTGCCAATTTCAATGGGGCTGGAATAAAAGATTTCACATTTAATGTATAACCATGGCAAAGTCACAGATGCTAGAGCTGGTTACCACATGATAGTAAGTTACTTCACTGTGTCTGATAATAAGATTTGGAAATTGGTCACCTGGTAATGTTTAAGCAACAGTTATCTTACACAGAAAAGATATTACCTTCAAAAGCAGTTAAGAGACTATGTATTTTAAAATGAATGTAAAAGAAATCTTTCAGAAGGAAGTTCAAAATTTTTGTTTTGAGAAAAAAAATTCAAAATTATTAGATTAGACTTAATTTACGCAGCATGTCAGCAGCTAATAAAACTTGATGAAAATCAGGTTCATCAGGAATGAGCCAACCAAGAGAAAAACAATTAAACAAGCAGAATTCAAAAAACAAGCTGAAGGTACTGAGGTATCTACAGCATACATACATATATATGAACATCCTGCATATGTGTGAACTGCAGAACTTAATTGAAGTATTATAAAGAATAAGCAAGGAAAATCAGCTGATTTTTTAGTTTGACGGGGACGAAATTAAGTCTAGATTTCTCTTCCACTAGAAAAAGAGATTCAAACTTCCCTGAAAAATTAAAAATATAACATTCAGGGGTTTCAGCCTCATGAAAACTTAATAAAGTACCTTCATATTAACCTTCTTTTTTAATGAGGCAACTCTCAAAACAACAACAAAAACCTTTATCTTTCCCACTTACATTATCTGCTACAGTAAAACATAATAGTGTTTCATGTAAAGTTATTTTCCCATGTGGCTGTCCACAACTAGAAATACCTAGAAGTGGCAGTCTCCTGATTCAGCATTGCTTTGGTAGCAACAAGGAAGGTGGAAGCTTGTTTAAGCAATGCCCAAAATTTTTCAGAAAGCATTTTAGTCTATCTGGTTTTTTTTGTTTTCTTATTTCCTATATGTCTCTGATTAGGAAGTAAAAAACCCTGCATTTTTAGATTTTTAATTAAGGCATGGACACTTTTTCTAAATTCTACGGGAGTTAAACTACATGTTTTTGGAAAGACGAAGCCAGTATTGGCAAAAAGAAAAGTATTTGAGTTTATAAACTTTAGTCTTTATTAATTTAAAATGCATTAAATCAGTCAGCATTCTATTGTGTTTATATTCCTGATTCAATACTATATCTGTTTCAGTGGCTTTCTCAAAGCAAATGTGTAATGCTGCACATAAGTTGATTTAGAGACACTCAAAAAAGTCAGGATCCTCTGAATGTGACACTAGCTCAGAAAGCTGCAAAGTACATCCCGAGCTATGTCCTACTTCATTCATCTCTATCCCTTCTCCCCTTCTAGATGCTTTTTTTCCCTGAGTGACACGTGAGAGAAACTTTTAAGCTCAGAGAGTAGGATTCACATATATAACAAATGAATAGTCTGTAATTAAAGTGATAAAGGAGGAGGGGAAGCCAGTAATAAGCAGACCACTCAGCCATAACAGAATTTTAAATCATTAGCATTGAAATTCAGTGCAGAAAATTTTAATCTGGGTGGCTGCACATTCTTTGATTTTAACCTAGAGAAATGCTCTGATTTTAAATTAGCTGGAGAACAGCTCCCCTATTGTTGCCCAGCTTCATTAAAATCATATTGTGTATGGATGCCTAAATATTAAAGTTCTCAAAGTTCAGATGAGATGTATGCTTTAGTTCATAAAGTCTGCCACCCCACCAAATTCCAGAGAAAATACATACATGACGTAACATGATATTTTATTTTATCTCAAGAGAAAATAGTTACATGACCCTGTTGGGTGATCTTCATATTAATGATAATTGTTAACATGATATATAATGAATGAACAACGCTTGATGGCCACATTATCCTCACAGAGAGGCATGTACAGTTCTGTGGACTTCAGTGGGATTATGAGTTCATACCAGCTGAGAGCATTAATCACCTGAGCTCTGAACACATGCCATGCTATTCCACCTCCCATCCTGGAGCCATAGTCACAGGTGTATTTTGACTTCTCCTATGGGCTGGATTCTTGAATGTGTTTTCAACTTTATTTTCACTCTGTCTGTTGGAATTGTGATCAGCTTTTCAGGACAGACAATCTGATGAAGAGTACTGCTTAAAACTTCATGGTAAGTGATGCCCAGATTACATGGTATAATCAAGTAGTTTGGACAACTGAGTAATGATAACAATATCTTGGCTTGTAAAAGTAAGTGGAGAATATGCAGTTGTTCTCTAGTCTCTAATTAGGGTAGGTTTCTAGACAATGCACTACATGTAACTCAACTGTCTTCATAAAACACACACCTTTACCTCTCAATGGGTGTTTTGTTTGCATTCCATAATAGCTTAGGTCATAATGGGCATCAAAACAAAAAGCTAACAAGTAAAACCCCAAATATGTACAGTCAAGAAATATTAGTTAGCTCAAAATACTTAAGAGTTCAATTACAAAAGTGACACTAATTAAAATCAATATAAGCTGTACATTTTCTGAAGAAAGTGAAAGTGACAATTTTCTGTGGTTTGCTTTTACAATAACTACAATCAAAGCTCAAGGTATGCTCCAAAACCTCAGTTGCTCTGAGCAGAAATGCATACCACCTTGTTGAGGTTGGAAACCCAGTTGCTGTGCCCTTAGCTTGATTTGAAATTTACAGAGGAATGAACTCAGGTTTTCATTGCTGGCTGCCATTTTGGCTGTGAGGATTCAGCTCCTCTACAACACATGAACTTGGCAACTACAGCTAAGCCAGTTTTACGAGGTTGAAGTATACCAATACTGGGGTTGAAGTTCCACCTACAGAGATCAAGGTCCTTTTTAAATGGAAACCTGTCAACGAAAAACCACCATTGAAAGGCTTATTATTATTATTAAGCTCTAATAAATGTAATAAAAAAGTAGTTACTGCGTGCCTTTCACCACATTTCAAGAGCTGCCCAGAAAAGCTAAGGACTCTGTGAACATCTATTTTAACTGGAAGTAGACTGATATCAGAGGTGTACAGAATATAAAATATCCCCAAACTATTTTAAGCCTATGTGTCTTCACAGCATTCTTGTTTGCAAGACGAGATGTTTGAAACCCCATTTTCTACCTTTGACTTTTTCTGAACACTCAGCTCCTGGCAGTGGCACTGTTGAAATGTGGACATGCCTGCTCAGGGCAAGTCCTGCTGCAGAAGATGGACAGAGGCAGAAGGTTCTGCAGGGAGAGTCAAGCACCCCTGTCCTGCAGGACCAGGTGCTCCAGATGGTTTGAAACAGCCTTGACACAAGCCTTCATCACACTGTGTATACAGGAATCCAGGGGTTGTATCCAGAGGCAGATACTCAAAACATCCACAAAGAATCTCTCAGTGAAAACATGGCCAGGTTACAACACTACAGTGTGCACAAGGGTTACCACGCAAGTCAGGTCACTGTTGTACTGCAAACTGAGTAGGGATCCACATGGATTAGAAGACAACTACAGAAGCAGCTCTGACACACTGAGAGTGCAGAACTGCACGGATCAGACACGGAGACCTGTTCTCCAGCCATTTGCCATATTTACTGTCTGTGTGGAGGGCAGGTGAGGCCATTGGCATCAGCTGGGACCAGAAACCTGCTGCCTTCAACTGGCATCAACGTCCTCCCGTGGGAGCTTGAGAAAGCTATAGTTTATGCAGATAAAAGCCATCAGCTACGTGCCCAGGGGCTCATATGGACAGTAACACCCTTTTGGGCCCATATCACAGAGCACAGGTTGGCAGTTACACTGATCTGAACACTAATGGCTCTCTGGGGTTGGCGATGCTCTGCGCTGCTGCACCGAACACGACTGCAACACAGGACCCCATGTTCTTCAGCTGCAGCACTGACCTTGGTCACTGAGAATATTTTTGGGAAAGACAAAACCAAAACACAAATTACTTCCATACACAACACACCAAAATGTAAGGAGCAGAGGAAATTCCTGGCTCCCTCTCAGGTGTTTGCACATTAGAGTGTTGTGAGGTTCACTGTGGTTGTATTGTTTCTATTATGGTGTTGGGACAGGAGGAAATGATTTCCAGCTCTCCTATGACAAAACATTCTGGTTACTGAAGATGTCATTGTTATTGAAGATTTTCAGCAGACCAAGGTCCATACAAGATGAAACAAACCCATCTGTTTTTAGTTTGGTTTTTTTTCCCCTTCACAGGTGATTTTTTCTTCCTGAGGCAAACAATCTGGTTGTGTCAAAGGCATTTCTCCTATGACAGCAAATTACACCAGCACTCTCAATCACTTGTTTTGTTTGACAGTGCCATTGCCTGGTGAATCTGAAGCTGTACCTTTATTTGCAATCCATTTCAAAGCTAGTTTTTGCCTGTAATGAAGTATCAAGTTAAAAACCATATCTTACTTCTAATATGCCATTTTTAGAGTCAACTATGTTTGCTTTATTCCCAGAACAACAAAATTGACTCGTTCATCTATAGAAGAAAGGCTTCCATGACAATTCTGTATTCACAGAGGACGTTGAGATTTTAGACACGTTTAGTTCAAAGATTAATGCTATGCTGAAGTGATAAAGAATCCTACACCTCAGAGCACACTTTGGAGAATAATCTGCTCCAGTTTCCCAGAGTCGTACCTTGTTCTGGCAGCCCCAGTTTTCCCATCAATCATGGACAGACTGTGAAGTCAAAATGCAGACTGTGAGCTGAAAAGATGACATAGATGTTGCAGGACAGCACGGCAGTGCTGGGTGTCCAGGCAGCTGGTGCCTGGGTTGGGCCTTAAATCCCTACACTGGTTAACTTGGCTTCCTATGCAGTGTGGACACTGAGCAAGAAGCCAGAAATGTCAGGCTATCAAGAAAATGCTGAGGGTGTCATCAGGTGAGGTGGCCTTGAATGCTTTTGTGCTGAGCACTTTCATGGGTGTTAAAGTTCAAGGGGGACTTTGAAAGTCAAAGCCTGAAGTTGGTCTGAGCCTGAGGCCTCTGTAAAGCAGAGCATGTTAAATTGATTAATCTATTGCAGAGGGGAATGGCAGTAGTAGAGGCATCCTGCCTGTTCCTGAGTGATACCTTACTGTACAATCTGCCACCCACTTTTAAAATGTTTTGATTCATGAAGCTGTTTCCCCTTCAATATATTTTAATTCCTGAAAGGTAGCAAAATTTCCATCCCATTTTCTCCAAAACAATGGATTCCAAATGCATGCAAAATAGTTCAGTTCATTCCTTCCTTTGGTGGAGCAATGATGATTCCAGCTGTAGCTACAATTATTTTTGGATGTAGCTAGCCCCAAGGCTTGGAAACAAAATATGTCTCTGACCCAGCATTACATTTTCTGAGAGCTATGGAACGAATGTTTGTCCAAGTACATTCAAGTTACCCTAAAACTTCCGTTAGATTTCCAGAGGTGATTTCAACACTAAAAAATAATAATGACTTTAACTGGGGTAAGATGAAATCATGCCAATGAAAATAATTTTCAAAGCCCCAACAAATAGAAGTCCTAAAAGTAAAAGTAGTAAGTAGACCAGATGTGAATAAAATGTACCTCCTGCATTAGGGAGTGAGGGGACCAACGAAGATGGTGAGAAACACAGATTTTTAACATTTGCCTGAAAGGCCAATGCAAGGTAGATCAGCAATAAGTGCAATCAGGAATTTTCAGTTCTCAAGGATGACGGTTGTCATTTTTATATGTGTCCTACATTTTTTAATCTGTTCTATATTTAGACTTCAGTTTAAGGCTTTCATTTTTCAGTGCTAAAATACAGTTCTCACCTGAGATATTGCCAGAGATGTGGGTCAATATTTAATTTGCAGTGAAGGTGCAGATATCAGAGTGAAAGCCTTGATTGCTTTAGTAACTGGCCTTGCTGTTTCACAGACAGTCTCACAGAGTTACTGGTTAAGCAGAGAAATGAACCCACAGCCCTGAATTTAACCGTTTTTTTCCCAGTCCCTAAGCTTGCTGCATCCATAGCAGTGACATTTCCCATCAGCAAGGGTGTTTCCTGTGATAACTGTTTCTGTGGGAGCTCTAGATCTTACCTCCAGCTCTGCTGAACACAGATGAACCATCCTGCACTTAGGCAAAGCTCTCAGCACCCTTCTTTTACAACTAATGTATTTGGCAGAGGAAAAGCTTGATTCCCAAATATAATAACACAACCTGCTGGTCTTGAAAGTGTGATGGGGTTAAGGGACCTGGCAGAAAGCTTTGGCAGAGGCTGCACAGAGCATCATTCTGTTCCTGACATTCCCAGACAGGACCTGTCTCCAAGACACTGCCTACATTCTTTCCTCCTCCAAAGCTTTTGTTTTGGTGACATTGTCTCTCTGGTTTTGTGTTCAGTGCAGGAAATGGTGAGTATGTAGAGCTCTCTTCTGCCTCCTTTGGTTGTATCTCTTTCCTTTATTCCCCTTGGGACAAAACCAGGAAATCCATATCTCTTAGATCTATACAAATTGACTTTTTCACCCTCCATCTTCTGTTCTTTCTGATCTATGTTGTGTTCTTATCAAAGTCAATGTGTCATTTACAGATGGGAAATTTCTTGACATCTGGGGAGAGAAATCCACTTGAGTTCCATAGCTTTTGACTTATTTGGGTAAGTGTCTTGGCCATCTGAGTTGTAATGTCTCTTTCTTGTGCTTTATTTCAGGCAAACTGAGTAGCTTTCCTCATACTGGTAACCTGTGGTATTTATTGCATGTTTCACTCTACAGGCTGGCAGTTCTTCATGAGACATGAAAATTAAGTTACTCTTTCAAAATCTCACAAGCTTTTATGTATTTAACTATTTATTTCACTAGAACAGTAAAACACTAGCTTTGTACATGACAGCATATTAACTTACCAGGGTCATCTATGTGACCCGAAATGGAATTAGGGGTTTTGTATTCCATTAACAACACCTCAGGCTGGGTTTGGCTCTGGGTTGGCAGTCAAACCAATAACAAAAATGCTCTCGATCCCCCACACCCTTCCCCAAGGTAGGTAAAAAGGGAGAAAAATTGAGACTTTTCAACTCTCTGGGTTGAAAAGTGAAACAGATTGATTTTAATTATTAGTGATAAGGGAATATATATATATTTGCAAAGGGATGTGCAACACCCCATCCCCTCCCTCCTCCCCCAGCCACTCTCCCAGCAACTCTTCTCCCTGGGGACTCCAGCTGAAGGGGGGAGTGTCCGGGCGCACGGACGGGGTCCTGGGATGTCGCTGGGAAGGAAAATGGGAAAAGAGAGAGAGCAAAGAGAGGGGGAGAGAAGTGACAGGAAGCAGAAAAGTGAGAGGAAAAGGAAACAAAAGGCTTGACTTCTGTGATGTCTTAACCTATACTGAAAGCCAAATAGAGACAATATGATGAGAAGGGAATATTCTGATTTGCTGATCCTGCCTTCAGTCTAATCTGCTCCCCCATAGGGGGGGAGGCTGCAGACACTCAGAAGTGACCTTGGTTAGTATCAGTCCACTGGTGCTGCTAAAAAGTTCACTGAAAGAAAAAAATCAGCAAAGAGAAAGTTCGCTTCACCCTGGCTCAAACCAGGACACAGGCAATCCTGTCCCTCACACAATGCTTTTGAAAGCTTTCATGAGGCCAAGTTCAGTTCTTTTTAAACTGAAGAAATATCTGAACCCAGAATTAAGCTCTAGTTGAAACTCATATATGTAACTACATTTAATTAGAAGCTTAAATCTCATCAGTGTCTTTCTAGCTGAATTTTGTATGAATTTAATTTCTTCTGTCATATGCAAAGAGAGGTTGTTATGACTCATATTTCTTGTGTCATTAATGAAAGACAAAGAAATGCAATCTTTGTTCTGACACAGCTCTGTTCATTATGTAGTACAGCACTACTTGTATGCTGCAGAAAAAAAGAAAAAAGTCAAGTTGATTATATTTTTTTTCACTACTCAAAATTGATAATAAAAGCTGAAATGAGTTAATCCCAGTAAAAGAAAACTACATAGTTCTGCTTCACAATAGCATTCATAGTTTTCAGTCAATTTACCATCCATGGTGAATTAGGTAGCTACACAAAACATCGTGTGAATATGATGTCCCTTATGGAAGACAATATAAATTTTATGCACCACAAACTGTTCAAAGATACTGGATGAACCAAGACCAGGCAAAAATGCACAGAGCATTAAATATGTACAGGCCTTCCTAAAAAACCTAAATAAAATATGCTGACATACTCATGTTTCTTACCTGGAGAAACACCTTCCCACCTCCCCCTGCTTACTCTCAGGGGCTTCTGGTGAGAGAAAGAAGGGTGGCAAGCTGCTGGTCTCTATTAATGGCACCAGAGGGAAGGAAGGAAAGGATTTCCAGGCACAACCAAATATAGCTGTAAGTTCCTTTGTGGTTGGTTTATTTGTTCTTGCTTTGTTCAGATTTTTTCGTTGGTTGGGGTTTTTTAGATGTTGATAAGGATTTAATGTGGAGAAAGAAAACTAGAGAACACGAAAGGCAGTAGACCTTTTCACGACTGGGATGTATCAGCCAAAAGGAGCAGAATGAACCTAGAAGAGACCAGACAGAAACCAGAGATGGACTACAGGAGTAGGAAATAGCAGCTTTGGGCTCCAGTCACTTCTTGTAGGCCTCTATTTAACAGTCTCAGAGGTACCCTGTTATGCTCATTTATATTTAAGTGTCTTCCTACTTTGTGTTTGCCATCTTCTGGATCCTTATTTCTACAAATGGTAAGAGTTTGTAAGACACATTTGACAAAAGATTTTATTAAAAATTGCCTTAAGAGAACGCTGTCCATGTAGAGAGCACGATTTCTTTCACTTTTTTTTCCTGATGGCTCTCTGGGCTCTTATAACACTGGTGCTTTCATGTCTGTAAGTTAGATTAAAATTAAGAAGAAATGAATTATTTAAAAAATCAGGCAAAATGGTGAAAAAATAAGTCCTTAAAAAATACTGGCAGAAGATAATCTAAGAAAAAAAAATGCAAGCCTATATAAAAGGCCTAAAGAGTGAGTTCTTACAGGTCAAACAAAAAATATTTTTATAACATAAAAACAAGAGATAAACACTGGAAATGGATACTGCAACTGTACTGAACTGGAAAATGGAGACTGGGGACCAGCTAAGTGTGAGGTGCACAAACCTGTTCTGCATGGGGCAGCAGATGTGGTGGCAAGGGGTGGGGCAGGGCTCTTCATGGACCTTGGTAGGGAAGTCCCAACCACAACTGACTTAATAAGACAACAGCTTGAATAAGGCAGAGTAAGATGCAATGTGCAGACAGCGAGTCACCTGTATGTCCCTCCAGGTGCTGGGCACCGCGCTCGGGCAGTGTCAGGTGGATCCCAGCTGGGTTGTCCCACCAAGCACCACCCTCCAGCAGCTACCTTTTTTTATTAACAAAGTGTGCTCACACAGTCCCTCTCCTAAGTCCTTTTTCACCAGGTGACTGGTAAATCTTGAGGAAGATAAAGTGATTAATTTTGGACGTTTATGTCCTTTCTCTATCCACCCTGCAGATAAAGATAAACCGAGGCCACGTGTGCTTTCAGGATCCACTCTTCTCTCCTGATAACACAGGCCAGATTTGTACCTGTGCTTATTCAATATGCACATACACACTAAAAGGTGTAGGAGGCTGTGCATTAATTAGAACATTTCTATTTTCAGTTGTTGGAGAGCAAGCAAATGGGTTATGGTGTCAGCTATACCAGGCGCAGTCCATTAATGAAATAATAATTCTTTCTGCCTTCGTGCCTAATACACATTGAAATAAGCAACATCAACTTAAAATATTTCACTGGAAGGTGTTTATATTCATTAGAAAAAAAATAATACTGATCTGAGATAAAATAGCTTAAAAAAATGACAGGTTTTTTTTAGCAACTCCACAGTCATCTCCAGCAATAAATGAGGTATCTGGGAGCTGCAAGACTCCTGTGCTGGGTCACACCACAGCTCCACCCTGCACCACATACTGTTTGAAACCAGAACCTGCAGTGAATGTTCAGAAACGTAGGTACTAAGGGTCCAATTCCCAGTTTCCCAAGATAAGTCTGTTCAAATGGAAGCATTTTCCTAAGATATTGCTAGAAGACAAGAAATAAAGACTCAGACATTTGACAGCATTTAAATTAAGGTAATTTTAATTTAAGGTAAATAGTAATATCTTTTAAGTTAATTATTGTGTAGAGAAGACTTTTCACCTTAGAATAACTCTGAAGAGATTTTTTAGCATGTGGGGGGGCTTCCCAGTTGCTTTCAAGACACAGAGTACAATGAGGGTGGAGTTCTTTGATTTCTGAGAGGAAAGAGTTGATAGACTGATTTGAAGGGAATTAATCATCTGAAAATAATGCAGTGTCAGTGCAAGAAGAACTTGAAGTCTTCCACCAACTTAAATTTCTAGAGTTTTGATAGATTCTTTTTTAAAATCACAATCCCATTAATATTTCCTAATTTAAACTGTGCCATTTCATTAAAAATATTCTTTTTATTTAGAAATAATTGAAAATTATTTCAAAAAGAGTTAGAAATACCAAACAACATAATACCAGATCTGGGATGTTTACTTGAATTTTATCAGAGCGGGTTTTTTTTTTTCTCCCCAGATAGTCTGGAGGGTAGGATAGGGAAAGGAGAACAATTAATTTGAGAAAACATATTTTTTCAGTCCAGTTGTGACTTAAACTGGCAATATTGGTAGTCATACATTTCATCCTTCTCCTGTACAAATTACAATGTAAAACCAAGGGGAATTTCCATCTCTTGATAAAAAGCACATTCATTGGTTAAGTACTTTTTTTCTAGAACAATATCACATATTCATTAAATGATAATATTAAAGTTCTGCCAGTGGTTGGTGGTTTGGTAACTATGTGGTTCCATAGCAAAGATCTGCAGAGAAATGCCATTTCTACACTTTGAAAGCCTCATACATTTATTGTTCGCATTGTTTTTTGGAGTTTCACAAGACACAGACTGATAATGTATTTGACAGGTAATTGGAGACAAAAAAAAGGGGAGAAACATAAGATCCCATTCCAGATTTGAGAAAACCCTGTTGACAAGTTCTGATTTCTTCTGAATTCATTGAATTTCTCACTAAACACAATATATATAAACCATAAAATTACAGCAAAAGGCCTTTCTTCAAGTAGAAGGAAAAGGTAAAGCATTTATACTTGGGTATAAAGTCAGACAGAAGTGTACATTCAAAAATCCCAAAACAAATGAAAAAAAATTTTGTTTACAAAAACAAGGGGGGTTTACAAAAATCCAGGATTTTGTGTTTGAAGTTAAATGGTAGGTGAACACTTGTTCTCAAGAAGTTCTCATTTTTTGTATGTGCTTGATTTTAGCATATTAGACTGTTCTTTGAAAGTACATCAGTCATAGATACATGAAGAGGCTCATACGTCATCCCCTCATTTATACACTAAAAATGTTGATTGTGGTTCATACTGTAATACTGTGGTTTTTCATCTTTTCCCCTCTATCTATGTTTGTGTGTTGCAGAGAGGAGAATGTTTAAATGTCTTGTGGTTAAACATGTAACATTGAAGAGATTATTTTTGGGGGCATTTGACACTAATTCCCTTAGAATTTGCTAACTTGTGCCAATGTGCTTGTGACTTGTCCAGTTTTGGGTGGCATGGCCAAAGCAGTAGAAGTGTATGGCGACTTTAAAAGTCTCTCCCCAGGTTTCTTGTAGGCAACCTTCAGGTGCTGGAAGGCCGCTATAAGGTCTTCCTAGAGCTGTCTCTTCTCCAGGCTCAACAACCCCAACTCCCTCAGTCTGTCATTTTAGTACAGGTGCTCCAGCCCTCAAATCATCTTCATGGCCCTCCTCTCTTTCTCCAGGAGCTCCATGTCCTTCTTGTGTTGGAGGCTCCAGAACTTGACACAGTACTGCAGGTGTGGTCTTACAAGAGCAGAGTGGAGGGGTAGAATCCCCTCCCTTGACCTGCTGGTCACACTTCCTTTGCTGCAGTCCAGGACACAGTTGGCTTTCTGGGCTGCAAGCATACATTGCCAGCCCATTTTGAGCTTCCCACCCATCAACATCCCCAAGTTCTCTCAGGGCTGTTGTCAATCTGTTCTCTGCCCTGTATTTGTGCTTGAGATTGCCCCAGCCCAGGTGCAGGACCTTGCACTTGGCCTGGTTAAATTTCATTAAATTTGTACAGACTGGCCTCTCAAGCCTGTCAAGGTTCCTCTGGATGACATCCCTCCCCTCCAACATGTGAACTACATCACCCAGTTTGGTGTCATCAGCAAACTGGCTGAGGATGCACTCAGTTCTACTGTCCATGTTGCCAACAAAGATGTTAAACAACACCAGTCCCACTATCGATCCCTGATAAATGCTGCTCATTGCTGGTCTCTATTTGGACATTGAGCTGTGGACTACAACACATTAATTGTATCCATACCATTCCAATGTAGAGACCAGGATGTAGTGTGGGACAGTGTTGAACACTTTCCACAAGTCCAGGCAGATGATGACAGTGGCTCTTCCCTTGTCCACCAATGCTGTGACCCCATCATAAAAAGGCACCACATTTGTCAGTCACAATTTGCCCTTGGGGAAGCCATGTTGTTTGCCACCAACCACCTCCACATTTTCCATGTGCCTTAGCAGAGCCTTCAGGAGGATCTGTTCCATGATCTTACTGGGCACAGAGGTAGGACTGGCTTGCCTGTATTTCTCTGGCTCTTCTTTTCTTTCCTTATTTGAAAATGGGGCTTATGTTTCCCTTTTTCCAGTCATTGGGAACTTCATGAGACTGCCACAACTTCACAAATGTGATGGACAGTGTTTTTACAATTTCATCTGCCAGTTCTCTCACGAGCCACAGATGCATCTCACAGAATGGCAGGGGTTGGAAGGGAACTCTGGAGATCATCTAGTCCAACATCCCTGCCAGAGCAGGATTCCCTAGAGCAGATTACACAGGAACACCTTCAGGTCGGTTTTGAATGTCTCCAGGGATGGAGACTACATAACCTCCCTGGGTAGCTTGTTCCAGTGCTCTGGACTGACTTGTCAGGTCCCATGAACTTGTGCACTTTCAGGTTCCTTAGATGGTCTCAAACCTGCTCTTCTTCTACAGTGGGCAGGTCTTCCTTCTCCCAGTTCCTGCCTCTGACTTCTGCAACTTGTGTGTTGTGGTTAGAGCCCTTCCTGGTGAAGGCTGAGGCAAAAAAGTCATTGAGCACCTCAGCCTTCTCCATATCCCATGTGATCAGGTCTCCTGGTTTCTTCTGGAGAGGGTCCACATTTTCCTTTATCTTCCTTTTACCACTGATGTATTCATAGAAGCATTTCTTGTTACCCTTGATGTCCCTGGCCAGATTCAATTCTACCTGGGGTTTAGCTTTCCTAACCTGGCTGCTCAGACAGCTTCTCTGTTCTCCTCTCAGGCTGTTTCCTGAAGAGAGCTTAGCTCATGTTTCTTCTGTGCTCATATTTCTTCCAGATATACTCATGTTAAGTAAGTCTTTCAAAAAATGTCACATCTCTTTCCCCTTTGTTCCTCAGAGGAATTAAAACATTAAGAAAACACTTTTCAGCTCAAAATGACAGTCTGTCTGAGACATATAAAAAACCAGTAAAATTGAATGTATCATATCTCATTGACCACCATATTAAGCTTGAAAAAGTATATTTCACAATTTTTGTGACATTTGGGTAAATTTCTACACTTATACAGAGTCCAGATGAATTCAAGGGACTCTGTGGTTTTTGCAGTTAACCTCTGGTGTCACACCCCAAGCCACGGTATGTGACTATGAGAGAACATCTAGTCCTCCAGCACCTTCAGAATAAGATCATGCAGTTGAACCTAAAAACAGACAGACCAATCTCATTTCCAGCAGTAACAGTAATGATGGCATTGGTAAAAGAAGAGTATTAATGAAGATTTCTAGAAACTGTCAAAAAAAATTTCCCCCTAAAAGATGAAAAATACTAAAATCTTAAATGACCACAGGATTAAAATCCTAAAATGCAACCAGATGTCCAACCAACACATACTGGGTTTAAAAAATAAAATAGTATTTTTTTAAAAAATACTGACATTGATATTTGTTATAAATTAGAAAAGTCTATTTTTCAACAAATGCCAAATAATGTTTTTCCTCAATTTTAATTAATCCACAATAAAGAAAATTACTTTTAAAATGTTCTTTAAAAAAAAAAAGTTTTTCCTGTTTCTAAGTTTTAGATCTCAGAACCTTGAAGAGGTTTTATCACAATTTGAAAATTATTTCTGAATATGAAGTTTTTTCTATTCAAAGAATTATTAATTTCTGAAATTCTACTATTTGATAACCAATGAAATCTAGCTTTGGAAGTCTGACATGAAATTTTCAGATTGATTTAACAGGTATAAATGTTATTTTTAAGGAGAAAATTCAAATTAGAATCCTGTTGTGTTTGGTTTTATTTTGGTTTTGGCTTTGTTTTTTTCCACTTTTTCACACTCAAGAATGAAATTAAACCTGGAAAAGGTTTGGAATTACATATCTGTACATGAGCAATGAACTTACTGGGAAATCCAAAGTCTTAGCTTCTTAGAGGGCAGCAGTGCTCTTTGGATAATGCAGCCCCAATTCGATGTTAAAGTATAAAATATTTGTATTCATTCATTTGCACATTGAAGGAATAACATAATAAAACATCTGGGGTGAATTTTACACTTTTATTTAGTTTGGACGGAAAAAAATGCACACTTGAAAGAATAGATAGATATATGAACAAAATATTTCTTTATAAGGTTTCGTTTTTAAGGTTTCATTTTTCAGAAAATTCAGAAAAAAAGACACATGGTTATGATGTCAGACAGACAAAATGTCAGGGCCTAGTTGTGCAACCTGGATGTGGACAGAGCATGGGAAAAATACCGAAGCACAACCATAACAGAGAGACAAACAGGAAGAATTACAGACTGAGGCAGGAGCAACAGCAACTCCAGCTGGGCTGGGAAAAAAGGCAGATGGTGAGAAGAAGAGAGTGTGGAGAGAAATGTGGTGATAGCTTGAAGGAACAGCCCTGGGGTTGCTCTAGCCTAGCAAACACTGAGAACTTCCATGCTTGGGACCTTGGAAGTCCATACAGTTTGCCATGAGATGGACTGACATAGCTGAAAATACTTGAGAGGCTGTGAACCCCACCAGCCACCATTAAGAAGTCTGAAGCCACCTTCTTTTCTTGAAGGGCTTGAGGTGTAGTTTACACAGAACTAAAATCAAAGCAGATGAGATAAAGGAGATACAGAAAGTCAGTTGAAATAATTCATTCTTAAAAAAAAAAAATAAAAAAAAAAATCTTAAAATACAGATAATCTACAATGCTTTGTAAACATAAGAGGGACTTTTTCAAAAGAGTCCAAATATGTAGTTTAACCAAAGATTTGCTGTGGGTTCTCTTTGTTTGTTTGTGGTATGGGGGGGGGAGGTTGGTTTGAGACACTTATTCCATCATGAGGAACTGTCTGTCCTGATATTTTAGTCACAAGGTAAGATCGTTGACAAAGAGTAGAGAAGAGTTCTACAATATTTAATACTCGAAGGCCAGTTCAACACTCTTCCTCCTCTAATAAATCCTTGCTGACTTTGTTGTTTCTGAAATATTCCTCTCCTAAGAAGGATAGGTGAATTTTTTGCTGTATTTTGCTTTGGTGTCACAGGGTGAACCATGAAAAAAAGAGAACTGTAAAAACTAGACAAAGGACTGTAAAGTGCTCAGATTCAATAATAATAGAAACTAGTGTATAACATAACCCAGGTCAACATTAACAGCACAAGGCTCTTCAAGTAGATGCAAAAATATAGGTTTTGGATACTCAACATGTGTAGCAGAGAGGTAAAGATTCTGGATTTGGGAAACTGAAACAACAGTTAAGCAATTGAAACAGTAGAAGGTGCATGGTTTAAGTGGATGCATTTCTCATGGGGGAAATATGGAAATATATTTATTATACAGCACATGTATATGAGAGAGGAGACTTTAATATTTCCCTCCTGTATATTTGAAAAATATTATAAACGCTTACTAGGGTGACAGAGCTGGTGTCCTCCTAGGCACAATTAATATTTAATTGTATATTTAGTGTGGAAAACTCAACTAAATGCAGAAGAGAAAAAATGTTGAAATACATAAAATTATTTACTGTGGGAGAAACCAATTTTCTGCTCAATAAATTCACTTTACTGCACAGCTAAGTTCTACAAAATTTGGTTTTAAAGGCTGACAATCTTTTAACTACAGAATAAGACCCACCTACTTTTCCTTACTATTTGTATTTCTTCGTACATAACATGAGATCGTTAAATGTGTTTGAAGAAAAAGCAGCATCTATAGGTGGAGGGAAAGCCAAGAAGAATATATTCTGCTGGTGGTTAGTCTGAAAATAAAGGGCAGGTGACCAGGGGAATTTTTAGAGGAAATACCACATTCTTTTGAGAACTATAATTATAATTATAATCAATTTAGGACTCAGTAAAACCTTTGTCCTTAAGTCTACACAGTGACTGACATTGGAGCCCAGACTGATTGGCTGAAGAAACCCAGTGGTTTACCACATTTGAAAGAACAGTGGTGTGATGGATTCTTGTGGCACTAAAAGAAGATCAGCAGCATCTTAGCTACGGCCCAGCAGAAGGGATGGATAATAAATGGTGCATGCTGCTGTGCTCTAGTCCCCTTAGGCAAATGCGTCTCCACATCCTTACTCTTTATTCCAGCTCATGTCAATTTCTTTATTTGCCTACTCTATCAGGTGCCTCAGAATGTTACTGAAAAGGCTGGGAGTCTTCCCCTCAAATCAGAAGCACAAGTAAAAATGAAAATCAAGAGTGACAGCCATTATGGGATGCACCAGAGAAAAGGAAATATTTCTGGAGAGGAAATGTAACTGAATGCTGCATTATTTGTACATTTAAGCTTTCTCAGAGCAGTGGTTGAACAAAGTAAGGCTGCCAAGGATTCATTCCTTGTTTCTGGCCTTTTACAGAATCACAGAATACTTGGAGTTAGAAGAGACCTCTAGAGATCATCTAGTCCAACTCCAGCACTGAAGCAGGATCCCCTAGAGCACATTACTCAGGATTGCATCCAGATGGGTTTTGAATATGTCCAGAGAAGGGGACTCCACAACATCCTGGGCAGCCTGTTCCAGTACTCTGCCACCCTCACAACAAAGAAGTTTTTCTTCATGTTTAGATGGAACTTCCTGCGTCTTGTCACTGGGCACTACTGAAAAGAGTCTGGCTCCATCTTCCTTATACTCACCCTTTAGATATTTATAAACATTGATAAGGTCTCCTCTCAGTCTTTTTGTCTCCAGGCTAAACTGTCCCCGCTCTTTCAACCTTTCCTCATAAAAGAGATGTTCCAGTCCCCTCTGCTGGACACTCTCCAGTAGTTCCCTGACTCTCTTGAACTGGGGAGCCCAGAACTGGACACAGTGTTCCAGATGTGGCATCACTAGGGCAGAATAGAGGGGGAAGGTGACCTCCTTTGATCTACTGGCCACACTCTTCCTAATGCATTCCAGGATACCATTAGCCTTGTTGGCCATGAGGGCACATTGCTGGCTCATGGTTAACTTTTTGTCCGCCATGACTCCCAGGTCTTTTTCCCCAGAGATGCTTTCCAGTAAGTCACCCCATAACTTGTACTGGTACATGGGGTTTTGCTTCCCCAGATGCAGTACTCTACACTTGCCCTTGTTGAACTTCGTTAGGTTTCTCCCCACCCAACCCTCCAGCCTGTCCAGGTCACACTGGATGGCAGCACAAACCTCTGGAGTGTCATCCAATCCTCCAAGTTTTGTATCATCAGCAAACTTGCTGAGGACAGACTGTTCCCTCATCTAGGTAATTGATGAGTATGTTGAACAGGTCCAGAACCAGCACTGATCTCTGGGGTCAGTATGGCAGAGAATCCTAATATCCAGTCACTGCTGATAACAACAACCTAAATGAGACAAACTTTGTGAGATGCCTGGACATATTTCAGTATCCCTAGTGAAGAGCAATGAGAAAAACCCTCATAATACAACATGATCTTTATCATTCTGATCACTCACTGAGTTTTCAGCAATAAGTTTTTTTTGCAGATGAAAGAACATTTTTGCAGTTTATGTCATCTGCATTAAGTGGGGGGAAAAAAATCTACCTTTCCTGCTTAAACAACAACAAAAAAAAGAATACTTAGAAGAGTGCTGTAAAAATTGGTGCTTTCATAACTATTTCAAAGAGCATTATGGAGAGCTGAAGAGCCAAATACTCTGCAAACCCACACCAAGGTCTGGAGAGTCAGTGCACACCATGGGGAAATCTTTCTCATGTTACTGAGAGTTTAAGGTGAGTATAAGATAACAGGTCATGAAAGTGTTTGCTCAGGCAGGGAGTCAGAGCAGAGCTATGCACGACCCTGTAGCTGCTCCTGCAGCCTTGGTCCAGCTGACAGCTGGCAGTGGCTGCAGAGGTGAAAGAGGTGGCTGCCTGTGCTGAAAGACAAAGAGGACATTGCTCCCTCTCCACCTCCATCTTCCTGGGTGGTTGAAGATCCCTGTGTCCATCTAGGAATGAGCAGCATAATGGGATCAATTCAGGAAACATTGGGCTTTTCACATATTGCATCTTGCCACATGCAAGAGATTGAAGAGTCAAGGTCAAATTACAGGAAACCTGGGACAGCTGCAGAACTGAACTGGAACTGCACACCACAGAGAAAAAGGTGGGGAGTGAAAGGGAAGACTGTTGGATCAATCAGATTAAAAAAAAAAGGTAAGAAAAAGTCAGTCAAGAGCATGGGCAAAGGGAATATATAACTATTGATAGTGAGGAACTGGTGGCTCATAAAAAATAGTTTCTGTCTGCTAGATGCTCAGGGTACAGCTTGTTTTTAGCCATGATGGACCTACCATCTCCCTTGAAAAGTCTGGGTTTGTGCCAGCACGTGCTCTAAATGATAAAATCACAGTTGCTTTGGTTTGAACGAGCATTCTATTTTCCTCTATTTGTACATCCTTGTTCTAGACGTATTGCTCTTACTGAAGAGAAATTAGGCTACTGAGGTGAACACAGATTCATTTGTGACTCTATGTGCACAATGGGATTAAACAACAGGGCACAAGGGAGGTTGAGAACTCTGAAGTTTTGTACAGTTTAGTGTCCAGGTAATTTTGCACAGTCTAGACAAGTCTGTGGCTACAGGACTGATCATTGCTGTCTTTTCTGTCTGCAGTTAGGAGTCGTTGGTTATTGTTTTTTACTCAATTACAGGCTGAATGTGTATTTCTGGATACATTTTTCAAAAGAGGTGACATGGTTGTAAAGGTGTAGGTACACCCTAGGAAATCTCTGTGGGGCTGTTGGACAATTGCCTTTTGAGTTGATACAGTACTTGGTGAATTTCTAGAAAATTAACATGAGTCCACAATAAAGAGATTTATGTGATTCTGTAATACAAGTCCTAGGTCAGAACCATTAGCTGATGTAAATCAGCATAGTTCAATTTCCATATATCTACCATGATTTATACTAGCTCAGAGCCTTGGCTTATATTTTCTAAGTCTGATTAGTTAATTATTTTTAAAAGTGAATTTGTTGTTTGCAATAACCTAGAGGTGCAAACCAGCCAAGTTTCAAACTTAATGTCACTGAACGTGAACTAAAATCGTAGGGAACAGATGGGTTTGGAATATTTTTTCAGCAGGATTATTAGAGATAATTTTACATTAGCTTTCTGTTGAGAAAGTATTTCACATGTTACAGGTAAGTTTTTAGACAAGGAAGCATATGAGAAAATATATGGAATGACTTGTCTTTATTTAAACATTAAGATAGGCTGTGGATCTGCATTGCTATGGCTGTTTGACACGGCTTTACAGACACACTGCATCACAAGAGGAGTCTTGGCTACATGGGTGTACAGTGATTGTTTGCTGGGGTAGAATTGTCCCCTCAGAGATAGTCAGGAGTGATTAATATGGGTTGGTGTTACGCACAAATTATCTTCTCTCTGAGGGCCTATGAAATAGCCTGAGGAGAAACAGAAATGCTACTATTGCATTTAGCCAGGCTGAAGTGGCAAGGATATCAGGAAGACCAGCACCATTCTCAAGAACAGACAGAGTCCCCAGCACTCCTCACCACAGACTGGATTTCCCGGAAAACAAAACTCAGAAGGAATTGGACTGTGTGCCTCCCATGACAGGAAAACAGACTAAAGAAAACTGGAGAGGACATTTGCTTTGGGTGTAAGGTGGTCAGCCTCAGACAAGAAAAGCTCAGTGGGCTTATGGCATACACCCAGGTTTTATTGGTGTGGTGGGACATTGCAGAGCCAGATCAAAACAGCTCAGATACTGAGAAGATCATCTGTCAGTCTTCATTCTCTTCACTCTAGACAAGCATACAGAGATGTTGGGCAAAATGAGGGAATCAGTTTCCATATTTCTCCTAAGTATATGAAACTCATCCTCCAGCCAAAGCAACACGAGATTAAAATATGAGATGGAAATAATGTTAACATCTAGGCAAATATTTCACTTACACCAGGCTAGGCATACTTACACATGTGTGTCTTGAACAATACTCACATTTGTCTTCCCTAATTTTTATTGTTTTGTTGTTTTCTTCTCCTAATTTCTTCATAGTGATGTTAAAAATCCACATGTATAAATCTTTAAATTAAATATTTTCCCTTGATCAGCCAGGGACTTGTGAAAGGATTTTAAAATACACCACCTGTGATATGAGGTTTTTAGAGCTTGTCCTCTTGCCCAGCCAATAAATCCCAAGCAGGTCAGCAGCAGAAAAAGCTGGATTGAAGTGATGTTGATATTCAAGTCTTTGACAGGTTTCTTTCTCAATAGTGTGTATGACAAACTTGCTGCACAGATGATGTGTGACTGTTAGACTCTCAGAAGGCATTCTTAGGTGTAACTGCAGGAATTCTCTGGTTTATGTATTTATTTACTTTAAGTGACAAGGGTGTCTTGGTTCAATCCACAATGTGTCAGCTGAAATGGTAGCTGTCACAAAGGCAAAAGTGGAGACACTTCTTAGATGCTCCTCTCAGCAGAGCCTCCCATTTCCTTGCGACTCCCCTGCCATTGCCAGTTACACGTGTATAAGCAGGGATGGGAAATGGTAACACAGAACAAGCTACATCCCTGTATCAGTTGTGTAACAGTCAACCCCTTCCTAGTCACATTTCCTTCTTCTTTGTATCCTCACTCCCTGCAGAGTTCATGTGCTTCCTATTACCAATGAAATTCATTTACTGAGCTCATGCTTGGCTAGTTTTCCATCTGTCAGTAGCCACATAGGACCTAATTCTCAATTTTCTTCATTATACATTCCCTTTCATCTTCAAAATTAAAAGAATGGATCAGAAATGGAAGCTGTCACTCTGTGGTTTTTGGTATTAACAGATGCTCAGCATATGATAGCACTGGGCAGAGGACCCACAAAATGAGAAGCTCCAATATGTACTCTTTATCTTACTTTATCTTATCTGCAATGTTGTTTTTTCACCCTGAGGTTTAGGGTGCCTTTGTTTTCAGAGAAACATCTGAGTATTTTCATTGCATGAGCCAACTTACCTTAGAATGGGATGAATCCCTCTAGGAATGTGCCTGTTGTCTCTTCTGACAATAACAGCAGCACTGAGTATATAGCAGGTGTTCAGCTTTCTGATGGTTACACTGAGGCAGCACACAGGTCTTTCAGGAAAACAAAAAGATTTGATAGGAAACTGAAAATAAGTTTTTTCCTTCATTGTCTCCACCAATGTTAGCCATCAGAAACAGGTGTTCTGTTGGCATGCAGCCCAGTTTTACTTTTGAGACAATATAATGTCTTCCAGTCTATTACTTATCTCCTACATCACTGCTGCTCTGGTGGCTCCTGGTCATACAGTTTGGCTGTGAAAAGAGTTCATCTAGTTTTGATAAATATATTTATGTATTGACTAAGGAAAAGGCAAAGGAGGGTAAAGTTGTGGCCAGTTTTGTTTGTTTAAACATAACTGTTTGAAGGTGCTTGTTCCTTCAAGTATGTGGTAAGTACCAGGACAGTGAGGTTATCAGGAAGGAGGAGGTGTGTGACTGAAGACATGATAAGAAAGGTGTTTCTGCACACAAGACAGGTTTGAGGAGCTGCTTTGGTGACTGCAGAGTAGCTGAAGGGCTGCTGGTGTGGCACGTGGCCCAGCACTGCAGACACCAGCCCTGGAGGTGTCTGCAGGTATGAGGAGCATGAGCTCCCAAGCCAAGAGCAGAGAGCAGTGGGCATCAGGAACACTGCAGGGAGGCTGGTGCAGCCACTGCTCCCCACTGCTGAACCAATTACCAGCACGTTAATTAGCAGCACTGGCAATGATTGGCACCAGCAAAAAGTGCCCAAAGGGTTGGTTCCTCCTCTGCTCTTTGTCTCTTCACCTCAGGTCTTGTGTGTCATCAGGCGTCCCCTCATGTTGCAGACATGTCCCTTGTGTCACCAGCATGGGGTCAGAGCAGTGGCACGGGCAGAGCTGTGCCTGGGGCTCCCCCCTGCTCCTCACTGCAGAGTGTAAATTGTTTATGAACAGTGCCTTGGACATGAAATATTCACCAGAAACACAACACTTAAACCAGCAGCTTTCTTACTTGCTGTGTGGCAGCAGACAATTTATCAATGTGACACTCCTCTAAAAAGCAAAACCAAAGCCCAGACACAACTCTCAAAACCCCTGTCCTCTCCTCTGGTATGTAAAAGCATTCTACACTTGATATTTTTGTCATGTTTTGATAACTGATGAGTTGGTGAGAACTAGATATTGAACTGAGTTTTATTCTAATTTTAAGTGCATTTTCCCACATACATACTTACTATGGACCCAAAACTGAATGTTTAAGTCCTTCCTTGAGGATATTTCTTAGCTACCTTAGCCACCAAAAATCATGGCTTCCAAAATTTTGTCTTAATAAACCTTATGACAAAGAGCCCTGAAAAAAATGTTTAATTATTAAACTAATTGCTGATCCAGATTATTCTTTTATTAAAATCTGCTCCCTTTATTACAGCACCTTTCCCTTCATTCTTCTCAGATACCAGTCTTTTTCTGCCCTCACATTCCTGGGTCATTTCCAGGTAAGTTACTTGAAACCCAAAACCAACTGTTTATGTTGATTCTGTTGTGTGTGCAGCAAATATGAAAACTATCATAATAGGTATTTCTAAAACTAAACATTTATTACAGATAATGGGAACAGAAAAGACTATATTTATTCAAAGGGATGTTTTCAAATATTCCTAATCAGCCTGAAGAAAGATGTAAAGGTCAGATGTAAAGATGATCAGAGTTTTGCGGATGCCTATAATTCTGTATGTACAGGATGACATAAGTCCTAGAAGGGAATTGTCAAGGAATTAATTTTGGTGACATTACTGTGGATAACGTCCTTTTGGAATTTTATCCAGCCCTCAGCATTCAACAGAATTAGTGGTTGGAAAAAATGCTTTTAAGTTATCCAGACATTGATGAAACAACCAAGAAACTGTCCAGGTACCTTGAAAGCTGCGTGTCTTTGTTTTTCAGCTTTATTTTGCTTTCAGATGAAGGAACTGAGGAGAAATTTGGATACCTAAATAGCCCATCGTGAGAAAAAGACAAATAGGAACATTAGAAACAGAAAATTGGGTGTGACCATTGTTTAAAGGAAAGAAAACATTATAGCTGAAAAGAGAAGACAGGTGCAGAAGTGGACTGCCAAAACATAACACGAGGTCAGATGGGAATAGGCTCATACTGAGGCAAACTCTAGCTCCCAGACCTGGGTGAACCAAGGATGTAGTTTGAGGGGTTGCTTAAATACTACGTAAATACTTCTGCACAACATGGCTAAGGTCCACGCTACTTCAGGCAGAGCTAATGTGGGACAGTTTAAATGCCTTCTAATACCTGATTCTGTTTCTTCATTCTCAATACCATTTTGAAGAACACAAAGGCTACCTCTTTACAGAGTTCATTAAGCCAGATGAAAGGTAATTTCAGAAGGAGAAAAATCAAACTTTGTCCCCAAGGCATAACACCACCACATCAGGAAGGCTGGCTTTCTGGTGTGGAAAAAGTATACTGAATGCACATCACAGGGGCTGACAAAAACCAGCATAGCTTTTGTATAGCAATAGTGGATAACCCTCTCCTTGCCAAAAATGCCTTCATGTATTTTGGTAATGTGTCAGCCAACAATAATGTTTAGGAAGGAAATTTGTAATATATTGAAACATTGGGTTCTTTTACTAAAGGAAAAGAGAAAATTCTCCTTTCATGAAGTTGATTTGGATTAAAGTACTTTGCTACAGTCAAAACATATGCTTCATGTTCATGGGAAATGTAGCCAAGGTGATATTTAGCAGGTAAATATAAATAGCTCAGACTGACCGTGTGTTTAGCACTCTGTGGTTCATTTGTTCTGAATTACTTTTTGGAGGAACTTAAACTTACTCATTGGCTCTGAAGTAGAAAGCAGCCTTTTCAATTACACAGGCAAATCAGGTCACAACATCACCAGAGCAGGAACAGCCTTCTTCTGCATCTCACCTGAGACTGAGGCAGTGACCAAAGCAGCAGATGAAATGTGAAGCTGTGAGACACCATTCCTGCTCAATAAAATGCTGTCTGTCTCTGTCCTGTGCACACACACAGGGCTTGCCGTGGTGGGGGTCTGAAGCCACATCTGAAGCTATTTAGAAAACACTCCTTTCTGCTTTGAGAAGTGTGCTGGCACTGTGACAAGAAAAATGTTCCTCTCTTGCAGTTTTTAATGTACAATTGACATGTCCATCTTTAATGTATAATCTGACAATTACTCTTCTGCCTTGTTGAATGAGGCCATTTGGTCAGTTGAAATAGCACATTCTTCTGATATTGCATATAAATCAAAATGTTGCCTTTCTTCAACAGCAATTAAAACACGCTTGAAATAAAGGTAACAACATTTTTCACAGTTTGGCAGAAATATGTGAGCCTGGGTCCTGACTTTGACTAACAAGGAAAGTCTGTCTCATTAAGGAATTCACCAGGAACTGAGCTCCCAAGGTAAGGAAGATCTCTGTAAGGGTTTTGACAAAACTCAATGCAAGAGAATCAGACTGTTCTCCCTCTCTGGGACAAAGGTCTGTGCCAAATAAAGGCGGTTTCCTAGGCACTGTAGGAAACAGCCCTACTGCCAAATAGCCTATTTAGCCAGGTGGTGAGTCTGGGTACTCTCAAACACTGGGAAATGCTGAAGCTTGGTCTCCTACCCACTGATGAGGACTGTAATATTCTGTAGAGGAATATTCTGACCTTTTGATTATTAAATATTTATCCTGCTATCACTTTCTTTTTCAAAAGGGAGTTATAAATGGATTGTTTCTCTACAGGTTTAAAAAAATAAAGTTGGTATCCAACCTCCTGCTCAAAACAGGCTCAGTTATGAGATCAAACAGGTTACTCAGGGCCATGTCCAGTTCTCAAAGGAATTCCAACAACTGCCATCCCCCAGCCTCCTGCAGAACCTGCTCCAATGCTTGTCTGTCCTCCCAGAGAAAAAAAATTCTTTAACCTCCAGGTTTGTGTGTCACTTATGCCTGCTGCTTCTTGTCCCAAAAACACAAACACTTCTTTATTATTGGGTTTTTCCAGATAGAACGGTTTTGTCTTCAGTTCTTCTTAGAAATAAAAAAATCTTCAAACACAAAACCTAGCAGAACTCCCAACAGTGGAGATCAGGACACTGCTCAGACTCATAAAGATGAATACAGAAATTAAGGCTACAGCAAATTGATCCATATTGACTTTAATCTACCTCTTGCTGAAACATTTATGCTTAAACTGCAGGAGGATCAAAATCATGCAGTCCACCATGTTCTCAGGTAGGCAAGCCAGGTGGTATCTTCACAGCTTCTGCTGAAATAAGTGGCAAAAGCAATTTGTAAAAAGTACACCCTGAAGTTTCCAGCTACAGAGCACTTGTGATGAGAAGAATCAATTGTGGGAAAGCAGCATAAATGGGGTTTGCTTTTCCTCTTGAAAATACCTGGCCTTCTGTACAGCTTTGCTCCCCTTCTGTAGTGATGTTCTGAGGAGCAAGTGCCATCTGTCAGCTCAGCTCCACGGGGTGCACAGGCTGCCTTCCTGTTGGCATTACCACTGCACAGGGTAAAGAATCATCTTGGCAAGGGAACAGCAGTCAGCATTTCTTCAGGAGGTTCCAAGGCAATGGAAAGTGGTCTTTGATTGGCTGATTTGTGAAAAGAATAATTACTTTATATTGCAAAAAATATAAAGGACCGCTGAAGTTACACCTGCTGTCTCTTCTAATGCAAATGTATTATTCAACACTAAAAGGAAACTGTAACTTTTGCAGTTCTTCTTTTTGGGTCAGTGAGGCAGGACATACCAGTGCTCTGATACCTCCAGCTGTTGACACCACCTGAGAATCAGATGGGGCTTTAGGTAGCAGAAGAGGCTGGTGTTTGGCATGGCCTGCAGCTGAAACAGAGCTTTAAGATACCAACAGGTGACTTTTACATGTTATAATGACAAAGAAAAGAATGTAGAGAACACAGATGGCTTTACATGGACTCAGAGGAAGACGAAAGAAAGGGAGGGACTTTGCTTGCTGGGTGCCTCAAGGGAACACTTACGACAGTTTGTTTTCACATAGTTTTCCAGGCAGCTTTCTCTCTGCCTTTTCCCTGACTGTTGAAGATTAGCTCAGGATGAGGCAGCAAAAAGCCTCCTTGGAGCTACTTTGCTCCACAGCATCATCTAAATCTCTTCCAAAACAATCAGTTTCTTAGACCAAAAATCTGCCTTTTTTTTTTTCTTTTTCTTTTGTATTTTCTCTTGTTTTTACTGAAGGATCAAGGTTCTGTATCTAGCAAGTGTATTTGGATTTGATCTAGATTTGCTTTACTTTACAAATTTCTCTTTTCTTTTGCCTTTGTCTCACGTTTGCTTACTTCTGCTTGTCACAACTTATTTGTCTATTTACAAGAAGAAATTCAGCCCATTTTGTTGAAATTATGAAAAAAAAAAAAAAATACAATCTTTTATTAGTTTCTTAGCAGTAACAAATATTCTCCATTTCTGTATTCCTGGCATAAAGCCCACTTTTAAAATTAGAGTCCTGATCCTGTTGCTGTATCTCCATGTTCTGCAGTATCCAAGGTGGGTTAAGAAGTTGGTATCAGCAGGAACATCTGATCACTAGACTTGGTGACTAAATTGTCATCAATCAGCACAGCCAGTGTATTCTCCCTTCAAAAGGCAGAGTGATGGAGAGCACAGGCCAGCATACTCAAACACCCATCTCCCTTCAGTGTTAACCTCCAGACAGATAAAGTGCTGACAAAGAATAACCCATAATTGGAGATATCAGAATATCTGGGAAAATACAGTTTCACTGAAGTTTTCTGTCATGGTGGATAGAAAGAAAAAAAGAGAAGATATTCCTGGTCTACTGCCTGTTGGGCAGAGACTTGGCCCTGGAAGAGGGGAAACTGAATGATAATTTCAGTTAATGTGTGGTGAACTAATGAGCTCAGATTAGATAAAAGAAAACTCTGAACCTGTAGTTTCTTTTCTTGCACTTCATCAGATTTCCCTCATGTACTGTATTGAACATTTTATTAAAATTGTGTGTCCCTCCATGTTTCAGTTCAATGCCATTTTTTTATTTTATTTTATTTTATTTTATTTTATTTTATTTTATTTTATTTTATTTTATTTTATTTTATTTTATTTTATTTCTTTTTAATTTTTATTTCTTTTTATTTTATTTCTTTTTATTTCTTTTTTTCCCCAAGAGTGTTAAAAGTTTTGATTTTATTCCTGTTTGGCAAGGAAAAGGAAAAAAAAAAAGACCAGGTACTTTGAAACTGTACCATGAACTTGAATGATCCTGCCTCTTTATAATGGTCATTTGTTCTCCTAGTAAAACAGTCCCTAAACTACCTCCAACAACATAAGATGAGAACGGATTTCATCTCAAGCGTAGTAAACACTAAATTTCCAGGAATCTTTTTATTATATCTTATTTTCTATATTTTTTTGGACTCATAGCTAAAATATCCCCCTTCTGCCTATTTGCATATCAGTGAGATAATTTCATCTCTTTACTTGCTGAAAATCCTTGATGATGATTCACTTTCAATAAGAACCCATTATCCAATTAGCACAAAGCTTGGATATTGCAGAAAGAAAGTGGATCAATGAATTTCACACAGCTGGAATCTAAATTTCTATTAGTAACAGTTTTAAAAGACTGAATCTACTGGGCACATTCAATGCAGTCAATACTTGGGACTACCTGAAGTCCTCCCCATCTTGTGGTACAGGTAATCAATTCTTCCTTTGCAGTCAGTGCAGGTGATTGTCTCTCAAGTGTCCTTTTAAGTATATCAAGGACCAATAAGATGCTGTCAACAGATTACAGAAATTTATTCCCTTCATAAAAGACATAAGTACCTCTCAGGACAGATTTGGTCATTTCTTTCTACATGTTCTACATTTGCATATTTAGCTGAGCAGAAGGCATTTCCTTCTGCAGCTGTAAGAAAAGCTTCTTCACAGAAAAGCTAAATGCTGCTTTTTTCACCTTTCCCATCAATGTTAAGCACTGTGGAGCAGGGACAAGAGGAGGTATTATCTGTTATCAGAGATAGAGAGACATATTTTCTTTCAAGAGCATTCTTTACAGCTCCAAACTGGGTTTTGTCTCAGTCTGAGACTAAACTGAAGATGAACCTCTTGAGAAAATTCAATTTGTACTCTACTTGCAGCTTCTCAGTTTGGCTAGCTCATTTTCTAGACAGCCAGTTGTCCAAGCTGCTGCTATAGAATGTCTGAGGTCAAAGCTATGGAAATCTGTCACAAAAATCAGATCTTCAGAGTGATTTTCACTTGGAGATACTTATCCATGAGGGTTGAGGGAAGCTAGGCAGAGGGGCTTTCTCTCACTCTCACCCAAGATTTTTTCCAGGGCTCTACCCACCAGACTGCCCATTGCTCCTGCCTGAACTGCGTGGGGCCCCATCTGGTCCCTTCCTCCCCCTGCCCATCCCTATGGACAATAGTCCTGCCCTTGAGCACATCAACTGGCCCTCCTTTGCTTGGTATCATCTGAAATACTGATGGAACTTAACCACCCTGCTGTATTATCTCACCATAGGACTCTCTCTGAAAAATCTGGTTTGCACCAAAACTCAGCACTGCTAAAATAATAAATAAATAAATAAACCAATCTATTAATTGAGAATCCAGAACACACTTGTTCTAGCTTTACTGCAATGGTTTAATGACTAATAGATGAGGTCAATTTTCTCTTTCCCTGTAAAAATAAATCAGTAATATTTATACATTGTATTAAAAGCAGTTATTGGACTCAGCACTTCCAAACTGTAGAACCAATGCTTTAGGAAGTGTTCACATCAAAGTTAACAAAAAGGGGCAGTTATAATTCCATTCATCCCCCAGTTTCTGCCCCCCAATTTCATTCTCCATCTTTTGCATTGAATTCAGCGGTGTGTGGTAGTTACATTGATTACACAAAGAAAAAGACAGCTGTACAATAATAATAACAAGGATACATGAACAATTATCTTTTGATTGGTTGGGTTTTTTTTAAACTGAACAAATCAAGCAGAAACACCACAGCAAGATAAAGGGAAAAGCAAAGCTATATCTTCTTTATTTTTATACAGCTTGTCTAGGTTTTAGGCACCTGCAAAATCCTCACAGGAGGTGTTTATCTGCTCCATACCTGGGCAAGGGCCCCACACTCTGTGACGATGCTTCCCCCAGTCTCCCCATTGCACGGGGCTGCTCAGGGTCCAGGACAGGAGCATCATCTGCCACAGAGGTGACTTGCCCTCTGTCCTGCTTCTCACAGACATGCTGCAGAGTGCGTTTCACAGTGTGCTGGTAACAAAACAGAGACCTTTGGTCAGTGAGTGACTGTGTATCCTGTCACAGCTGGTGCCAGCAAGAGTAATAGATCCATTTTAAATGATGGCAAGTTTGTTTTGACGTGTTTCCCTCAGCCTGATCCTGGGTGAGGAGCTTGCCCCAGCTCAGAAGAAATGCCTGCACTGGTAAAACTCTTCAGTGGCAGGTGAGGCTTTCCCAGTCTTTCCTTCTGCTTTGCTTTCTAGATGGATTCAAAACACATATTCTAACTTGTCTCAGGGATTAAAAACTTCTGGTTCCCTCCCATCACAAATGCTTCAGCCACTTGGCAACAAACCAATGTGTTGTTTTCTGTCTGTCTGTGTAAGTGAGTAATATTTTTATTCTTTTCCTGCATCGTTCACAATTCTATGTGCCACACACAATAAAATGAAGCAGCTATTTATGGGAAACTGCTGGTATGTATGCTGTGATGCCAGTTCCCATTGCAGCTGGGTGAAAACAACAGATTTGTTGGTGCCTCATGCAAAGCTTTCCTTCCTCCCCTGTTTTCCTGGGAAAACGTTCTTGCTGACACTTCAATAGACATAAATTGCAAAGTCCTCTGAGAAAAAGGCTGAACATGAACCAGAGTGGATTGAAATGTCTTGCTTTCACTGGGCCTTTCCCCTAAAGGACTGATACTCTGCAGCTGAGCTGAGCATCATGGAAGTTAATGTTGGGGGGAGTCAGGGAAGAAGGCAGGGAAGAGGGCTGGGTGGGAGACCA
The DNA here is from genome assembly GCA_020745705.1 of Hemiprocne comata. Lineage (NCBI taxonomy): Eukaryota > Metazoa > Chordata > Aves > Apodiformes > Apodidae > Hemiprocne > Hemiprocne comata. Next base: position 8,903,925 of record CM036616.1, on the reverse strand, counting down.
GGGATTTCCCAGTGGATGGTGCTTTGAGCAGAGGAAATACTGTGAATTCAGATACCTCAAACCAATGAAAATGTGTTTGGATTTCTCTTTGTAACAAGTGCTGTTATCCTGGCAAGCATCCAGTGCACCAGCTCTGCACAGAAACTGTCCCTTCTATTGCACAATGAAGTCCAAAATACATTTTCAGCAGTATGAGCCAGCAGGGAGCTGGGAGCAAGAGGGAAGCAGAAAAGATTGTTATGAAAAGGCTGAAACAACACTCAGAGTTTTCTCTAAATATCCTCTTTTGGTGCTCTCACAAAATCTGGATGATGCCCTGCAGCAAATGACTGAAGGGGAAAAAAATGGTCATGAAAGTAGTTTAAAATAGCCATGCCTGATAAAAAAAATCTACCAGCCTTTGCACCAAAGGAAGAACAGTGAGACCAACAAGCTCTCTTACAGATAAGCTTTCAAATGTCAGGACTGAAGTTGCCTCCTTAAAAAAAACCCTTGTTGTCCTTTTCCTTTTCCTTTTCCTTTTCTTTTTCCTTTTCCTTTTCCTTTTCCTTTTCCTTTTCCTTTTCCTTTTCCTTTTCCTTTTCCTTTTCCTTTTCCTTTTCCTTTTCCTTTTCCTTTTCCTTTTCCTTTCCCTTTTCCTTTTTTTTTCCATTTCCTTTTCTTTCTTATTTTTTTAAATGCAGCTGTTATGAATCTCACTATTTAAAGAGTAAGGAAAAAAATTGAAAAAATGTTGAGATGGATATTTTTTTGTCATATTGATTGACCTGTTTGCTTGAATTTCCTCTTCACTCTTTTCTCTGACTCTCTTGTTTCCTGGAGGTGTAGATTGTTAAGGCCCTGACTCTGACTTGCAGGACACAGCTCCTCTTTAGCCCAGGCCTGCAATACTTTCAGAGCACCAAGATAGACAGCAGCACAGGACTGGCCTCACCAGCTCAGGCCTCGGGGCCAGTAAAACCAGCATCATAACCCATAAGCTTTTTTAAGAGATACGAACAATTCAAGCCTAGAACATGTTTTGGTACTGATGCCAAAGGTGAATACTTCCTCTGCAAGCAGTTAAACTTTATGGAGCATGTGTGACATATCACCATCCATCAGACCCTGCAGGGAAGATATGTTGCCTGTCACACCCACCTTGGGGCACTGGTACAACTTTCAAAGTCTTTTAATATTGCTGAGCATGTTCTCAGTGTTACTAGACTTCACCTGCTTGGCTGAAAACAAAGTAATAAAAGGAGGCAGGGAGGCTTATCAGGTAAATTTATTAGGTAAATTACTTACACATTAAATTAATTCTGGACAGCATAGAGGTTGCATTGGAAGTCTGGCATAAAACAGAGAGATGCCAAATATCAACCACTGAATTAAATGTAAATAGCACTCTTAGCAGTCTTCTAATTAAATATCCAGCAGAATGACTTGGATATCAAAACCATGTCAAACACCAAATCTAAGAGGAATATCTAATTTTTAGACTGGACCTGTCATCAAAACATCTACAGAAAGTCAAGTACTCTTCTGACGAAACTGAGCAGAAAAATGCCTTTCCACAAGCCAAAAGCTATAGTAAGTGAAACAATCTTGGTTTAGGAATGGAAGTCAATTAGAATAATTACATCATGCACTAGAGGCAATTCTTCTGCTCACTGAAACTAGACTAAGCTGTGTTTGCAAACTGCCACCTCTGTACAGGAAATTTGTCTTGTTTTAATGCTCACCTGCAAAAGGAATATTTTTCTTTTCCTTTCTCTGTAATGTAATACAGGTGCACTATCCTGTGAAACAGCTCAGGTTAAGATACTAATCACAATCTAGCATTCACCAGGAAAGCATAGGATTCGTGTCCATTTTAATGCACGTTTTGTACAGGAGATTGTTTCTTTATTTGGTTTGTGGTTTGGATTATATGCAACATGAGACAATTTCCCTTTCTTTACATGCTTTTGTGGGAACATAAGATGTTAATCACAGTTCTTAACTGAGAGATGAGACAGAAAATGCATACGTAACACAAAAGAATACTAGCTTTATGAGGTTTTCTCCATGGTTAGTGGAGAAAAACTTTAATATTCTCTTCTTTTTAGAATTTTCTTCAGCAGAAACCTCTGCTAAATGTAAATGAAGTTTAAACATATGAGGTTTAAATACCTGCAGCTGGGCAACACTGATCAGTCACCTAAAAGCAGAAATAGTTTTGTCTGAAATAAAGATGACAGAATCGAGTTACATGGTTCCTCTTTTGTATCGGGTGATATAGTTAATCAAGATAGTGAGTATGGAATTATAAAAGCCTTTAAAAGTTTTTTGCAGCTGAACAAGGACATCTAATTATTTTTAGAAAGCATCCCATTAGTGAGTGGGAATAATGCAATAAAAGTAACTAACATGAAATGCAAATTACCTGTTGCCAAATATTTGCAATTATAGTTTTACCAATAAACCTCAGAGACAGCTATAAACCAAAAGGAGACAAAGGTTAAAATGTCATTGAAAGCTCCCAGATTTTTATAAGCATAAAATGAAAATAATCATGACTCTTAAACCGACTACTAATAGCAAATTGTATATCCATTTCCTAAATAGTGAAAACCTTGGAGTGTCAGAGTTGTTTGAGAGAAAAATCTCCCAGAGAAAAGCAGTGGATTGTTCTCTAGTTAATCTAAAGCACTTAGTTATTAATAAGAAGTTAGAAATCCAGCAGTTTCTTCCCTCTTGCAAAATATAGCCTACTCATAGTTCTGAAAGAAATAAGAAACCTTGGAGAAGAAACACCACCTTAATATTTCTGTAATAGGTTTTTTTTTTTTTTTTAACTTTTAAATCTAACCATGACATAGGTTATTGCATCAGCTAGATTACTCTTCAGGAAAATATTTTTAAAGACAGAGGAATCCTTTAATACTTGGAAAAAAACATACCCTGTTTTTTCCATTATAAAATTGAACCAGCACTTTGCTGATAAAAGCAGAAAGGGAAGAGGAAATAACTAGAGAATAAATTTTTTCTGAGGACGAAGTTTAAATACTGAAGCTGAGCTAAAAAGGAGAATGGAAGGTGGTTTCGTTAGATCAAAAGACTTCTTCGGTGTAAAAGACATATGGCATCACAGGCAGAAAGAATTACAGGGTCTAAAATACCCTAACACTATCCATGCTTTGATGAAGCTATACCATTTATTAGTCAGCAGTTATGACATCACACCAATATATTTAATCATGCCTGTAAATGACATACAGAAGAAAAATACTAGATTTCCATGCCTTTTAAAGGTCTTTCATGATAAGTCTTTCCAATCTGAAAACTTAGAATAGTTATGTATATTTTGAAGAAAGCACAAATTTTGAGTGAGAAGTTTTGCAATTGCTTTGTTGCAGTTCTCCAAATTATTTTGTTCAGAGGAAAATTATCATCTTAAATGGGAGACAGATCTTTTCTTGAAAAAGGAGAGAGAAATCAAGTTTTTAATCACAATAAATGAATGAGGGGGTGATTAAAAATATCAGCAAATTGAATATTGAAGTTGGGCAGAGGTCTTCTTGATGTGATACTCAACTAAATACTATGGTTCAAGTCTTGAGGCTCATGAAATAAAATACTGTTTTTTTTATCATGGGCGATTGGACTCTGGAAGTCACTGCGAGATGAACCACTGCAGACAACAATTCAGCAACATTAACACATTAATAAAATGAATGGACACAAACACCAGAAACTGTATCAACATCATCACATGGGAAGAAGTAAGGGAGCATATAAATCCTTAATAAAGACATCAGGTGAGCAGGCTGTTTGCTTTTTTTTCTGAAGCTATGAGCTCTGGCCATGCCCCAGTCCTAGTTACCCTCTTTAGAAACCCCCCACTTCAGCATTTGCTTATCTCAGAGAGGTGATGCAACAGTGAAGCACACACCAGTTTCTTGGCAATAGTAGACTATTGTATAATGGAAACATTTCAGCAGGAAAGCTGGCACTTACTGTTCCACTTCAAAATACGCCATGTGTTTACACTAAATCCAGGACACAAACATAAAACTTAGGGACACTGTTGGCAACACACTACTCATACTACAGTATTATTTTTGGTTAAATGTCTGCAATCTAAAATTTCACAAGCTTAGGGCATATTCCATTCAAGGAATTCACAGTTATTTATGTACTGAAAGGTACAGGTTATGATCATGTAAAGGAATAAAGTACTGTATAAAAGGCCCCACTTCTGTTGATTACACTATGCAAGAAACAACTCAAGAAAAGACCAATAAAATTTAAATAGCAAAATTACGTTATTGTTATGTGGATAAAGAAGTTGTGATTTACCTTTGTGGTTCTGCAGGATTTCTGTATAGCATGAATATCTATGCAAATGTAGTGGTATGTGGTTGATATAATTGATTAGTGAAGCAAAATGGAAAAGAATCTTTCAGACTTTTAAAGGAAACCTAACACAGGTGAAATAGGAGCTGAGATTACCTCTCTTGACCTCCAAGATTGACTTTTCACCAATGAAAAATATGTTTGTGATTTCAGAGAAAATAATTGGACTTTCCTCCCTGCTAAAATACATTTTGAGATAGTTTATGTCAATAAAAACAAAACTAAAAAATCCATCATAAGATTTGTCAGAATGCTTTTAAGCTATTAGTGTATTTATTGGTTCTCACTATACTATCATTATGTTATATAAATGCTAGATTAAAATAGTTTAAAAAGAATGTTAACAGCACCTGAGAAACAATAAAATTCACTACTAAGTAGTCCAATCATACCAGCATCCAGCAAATGAACACTTGTCTAAACATCTGGATTCACAGAAATCAGGTCATACAACTCTGTAAAAACTAATGCATAAAGCTAGATAAAGGATATTATACTAAATTTCCTTAGGCTTTGTGGTTTTTTTTCCCATTTCAAATCAACATAAAACTGCAAGGTGTGTTCAAGAATGGAATCACAACAGGAAAGCATAAAAATTGCAAAGTTTTCCTGACAGACTCAGTTCAGAGTTTTTGTCTTTAAAAATTCTGTTTTCCTAGGAAGAATAACAGCAGCTAGTTTGTGAAAGGATATTTTAAAACGTTTTCAAGATATTAAATTAAAATGTTTAAAGGAAAGAAATTATTAGTGTTTGAAAAAAAAAATTATCTTCATAATAGATTTATTTAATTATGGTTTATATGCTAACCACATCTAAAAGTAGTGGGAACAGTGAGAAGCCATTTAAAACTCCTTTGTATATTGGGAGTACTGCTGTTAGCAAGAATCCCTTAATAGTACTGCTGAGGCTTATGAATGCATTATGCTCTTTAGCTTTTCCTTAGTAACTGTTGCCTACTTTTGCAGCTGATTACATGTCAAAGCAAGATGTGATATACAGGTGAATAGAATAATGTGTTCATTATATAGACAAAGTAACATTTATGTCTGTTAAACTGCCAGCTCGCTAATCCTTACAACTCCTTACAAGTACTTTGAAAGTGTGATTTTTAAGGTGCTGTTAATACCTGAAACAAAAAACAAGAGATACTAGAGAGGTTAACATGTGTCATTTTCTATATAACATATAACATGTTCTACTTCTCAGGGATTCAGTATTTTTTCTTAAAAATGGTATATGCCTTCCCCTTAAAAATCCAACAGTCCTGGAGGTTTTGTCCCAAACATTTTCAGACACTATTGCTCATATCATAATTATGAAAGACAGTTAATAATGAAGTTAGCATACAAAATAAAGTGGGTTTTGTGCTTACAGGAAGGTTTTTATAATTACTTGGCTCTGACTGCCAAACAAGCTCCCTGATAACAACTTGTACTTAAAAAAAATAATATTTTAGATTTTATTAGAGGGCAGGGGAAGCATTTTTATTTTTAAAGAATTTTCAGCACAAACTTAAATAAAATACAAACAAACAAACAAATAAACAAACAGAAAGACCACAGAATGTTAAAAATAAATGTTCAAGGCTGGTTTATTTAAATATCAGTTTATCATTCTTTTTCAGCTAAGCATCTTCCTATATGTTGGCAAATTGTATATACTTTCTAGATTTTTCTCTCTATATTTCTGAAGTCTAAACTAAAATAAAATGTTCACAGAAAATGCATATTACTTCAGTTTTGGTTTTCTTATGTTAATGTTTTAGAGAAAAAATTTATAATGAGCCCAAAACATTTAGTTGACTGACAAAACTGTAAAAAAATTAGCTGTTTTCTCAGTAGCTTTCAACTTCTGTGGTTGAAGAAATATTTTGAACTGCCACTGGACACAAAAATCAAACAAAACTTATGGATGTCTTCAGTAGTCTTATGACGATTGTATAATGAAAAATATATCCCACACTCACACCACAACAATTTAGCACTTCCAGAAACATTCTAAGGGGTCATCAAATGGTGGCCTCAATAGCTTTGCAGGGTTGTTTTGTGTTTTGTTTCTTTTTTATAGAACAGCAGGCAAGTAGGGCCCATTGTCCTGAACGCAGAGTTTTTGATGCTGAAATTCATTCAATTGCAATAATTAAGGAAGCTAAATGGTGGAAAAAATACAGACACAAAAGACAGAAGTGACATTTGCACGGGTATAAAATCAACAGTTGACCAAGAACAAAGCTCAACATGTCCTCACTCACCATCCAGGCCACTCTTTAGACACCACCCTAATTCTCCCAACAAATGTAACCAATTTCAGAGGCAGGATACTAGATGAAACACCTCATTGATCTGCCAATCTCATTTCTACCTGAGGTTTAACATTCTTAGCTTGTCCTGAGTTCAGCAAATACGAGACTGCACAGAGCAGCCTGGAGCAGGAGAGAACAGCAAGACAAGCATTTATCTCCTCCATCCCTCAAAAATACCATTAAAGATTTAATGACTGATGTAATTATGATTCAGTGCTTGTGAAATTCCAGGTCATTAACCTCCTCTGCCAAGTGTAAAATGGAAAAACTCCGTTGTTACTATTAAAAGAACAACAGACAGAAAAAACGCATACTTGTTAGACTGGTCCCACTGACAGCAGGCGGGTGGAAGCAGCAGCCGAGGCTGGAGGCGCCGTCTCTGGCTCCGCCAGGGGACTGCAGTGCAGCTGTGCAGAACCCCCTGCTGTCTCAGGAGGGTGGGATATCCCACCCAGTCTGCAGCTGCGTGTAGGAAAAGAGGGGTCCTCTGTAGGCCCTCTGTTATATCTGCCAGTCCCACATGGACACCCACGTTTACAGAGCCTGGTGCTACTGCCAGAGGCTCCAGATTTCCTCTAGTTGCCTTGTCCAGTTGCAAAGAGGGGGCCCAAATCTGCCTGTTCTTGCACAGACTTGAAGAAACCCTTTCTCTACTCCAGACTCCATTGAGAGTGTTATTTGACTGAACAAAGAGGCTGTTCCTGTCTTTGTGTTGGTGATATCATGGGGGAACTTGGTGACTGAATTTCATTACATCTGGTCTGTGTCCTTTTCCCTAGGATTCAGGGAGATCTGGGACAATGCCTGGCTCTCCAGCATTGCTTCTCATACGCTGATTCCTGGAAATGTAAAGATTTAATGGAGAGGAAGCCAAGAAGGCACGAGCACAAATGCTCTATTTACACTATTTCTCAGAGATTCTACTTAAATAAAGATTAAAAAAAGGAAAATAAATTCTGTGCACTTTCTGGTTTTGGAGCTGTTAATCCCAGATATGTTCTTCCAGTAGTTCACAGCTGTCTCCCAACGGTCACAACCATTTCATCTAACTAAAGTAAAACTCAGTGATTTCAAGACAGACATGCCCAGCTAATATGCTGCTCCAGGCTCAACTGGATCATCTACTAGTAACTTCTGGCCTTGGACTTTTCTTACTCCAAATTAAATCATAGTTATCAAAACATCCAATTAATGCACTCAGCAATCATTAGAGGAACAGAGCAGCTAGCCAGGCTCTACCAGTCCCACTTTAGGAGTCCAAGGCAAGGACTAGTAATGCCTGTGACTGTGCAGCCCTCTGCTGTGATTAGAGGAATCTGCCACAGCATGGCAGCTCAGTGACCTGGCCAGACATAGTGACAGCAGATCCAAGCAGGCATGGCTCCCTTGGGCACCTGGAAAGCTTGGTTAAGACAACTGTGTTCAGTCCTGCTTCCTACAGCATCTCCACCTGGAAGAAGGATTTGTTCATTACTTTCCAACACCACTTTGCTCAACAGGGGACACAACAAAAATGTAACAAGCGAGAAGTACACAAATGAGTCTTGTAAATCTGCCCAGCCTTCTCAGTCCTCTTGAGAGTAACATCTCCTGGATGTCAGATGGCAGAACATCAGGGCCTTTACAATGAACAAATGAAAAGATGTGCCCTGCCACGGACAAAAAACCTACTTACTCATTACCATAGGTCCTCAAGAATTTTAAAAAAATTAATTGGAATACATTAAGTCTCACATTTTGTAAGACTTCATTCAGATTTTAATGAAAGCCATCAGTTTAAATTGTTTAATTGCTTCATAAAAGCACCATAAATTCTGGAAGCTGCCTATCTACATATCGACAATACAGGTGTATTAGCACTTCAGCTGGGATCAAGAGCATGCTTCTAGAATGAATTTCCTGGTCATATCCGTGTACCACACACTTGTTCATTTCATGGAGCATTTTCAGAGCATGACAATAAGTTTTGTTTTGGCTGAGACTCAACCAATACTTACTGTCTGAAGCTTCTCCAAATATAATTTTCCTGCTACACCCTTGCAGTCCACAGGACCAGTCCTGGGTTAAACCAAAGTAAAACACCCTAAATTTGTTTAATGTGAATGTCAGCCCTAAAGGTCTTGGTGTGCAGATCTGCTTTTTTTGCTCTACACTACTTGCTAATGTAGAAATACTCATTTTACTTTTGGTCACCATAGACTTGAGTTGACTTCAGCTACATCCATAGTTTTGCTAAAATATAGACAGCAGGACCTATAGTACTATAGATACCACTATAGATACCACTAAGAAATAGTGAATAATTATATAAAGCTACCTTATTTTTATTGCTTATCAAGACTAGCAGTTGGAATAGTGGTGCTACCATCAGACCAAAATGCTGTTATCCAGCACTGCATAAGGTAGAGTTCAATAGTTTTTGGATAAGACTACAGTCACAATTTGACTCAGAATCAGCAATTAAACCAGAGACAAGAATGCTCTCGATCCCCTCCCCCAGGTAGAGAAGGAGAGATAAAATTATGGAGAGAGAGAGACTTTTCTGGATTGAAAACTAAACTAGACAGTTTTAATTAAACACTAATGATAAAATAAAATATGTACAATTATATATAAATGTGTTCAGGAATGTGCAAAAGCCTCTTGCCTCCCCCCACCCCCAGCAACTCCCCCAGCACTCTCCTGAGCTGTGAGCAGTCCCAAAATATCTCAGCCCACAGGCAGGAGATAAGGCAGAGCAGACAGGAGCTGAGGGGAGAGTGATGAGGTCAGAGGTGCTTGAGCCTGGGGTTGATGGTGATGGATGGATGGATGGATGGATGGATGGATGGATGGATGGATGGATGGAGTCCTCCCCAGACACCGGCCATGGATGGAAGAGAAGGGAAGAAGAATAAGCAGGAAGGAAGTTGTCTTCTGTGATCTTTGACCTTACACCAAGCTTACATAGATATACAGAATGGAATATCTCTGACCAATTTTGCTGTCCATCTAGTTACAGATAAGACTCTTCTGCTCTCGGTAACATCTGTCGCTGCAGATTCACTGGATAGAACAAACTGACCTTCATGTCTCAGCAGAAACATAAACATTCCAGTGTTATCAATTCACTAGCTGGAACACTTACTGCTGGGTAAAAGAGAGCTTACTGAAGGAAAAAAAATCAGTAAAAGGAAAATTGGCTTCATCCTGGCTCAACCCAGGACAACTACCAACATCAAGCACAGCTGAAAAGCACTTCTGTAGTCACTACAGTGTTCCTCTGTTGGCCTTTTCCAAAGCTTTTCAATGAAATAGTCTTTTGCAGTTTTGTTTCATAAAAAGCTTTTAGATCAGTCCCTTATAGCCTAAATAACCTTTTGGGTCTGTTCTGGGTTGACCCCAGCCAGAAATTAAACCCTCACCCAGTTTAGTCCCTGTCCGAGGGATGGGAAGAGAATCAGAAGGGCAAAAGCAATAAAAGCTCATGAGTTGAGATAAAGAACATCTAGTAAATGAAGGTGAAATAAAAATAATTAAAAAATAAGTGATGCTAAGGCAATCTTTCACCACTGCCCACCAGTAGACTTGTGCCCAATCAGTCTCCAAGCAGAGGCTAGTTTGGAAAAACCTCCTGCAGTTTTGTTGATGACCATGATGACCTTAGGGTCGGTCGTCCCGGCTGTTCCAATCCCAGTGTCTCACCAGCACCCATGTATTCCCTGAGAAAGCAGAGAGACACAAAGAAGATATTGATGCATTGCAAGCACTGCTTAGCAGTAGCTGTAACATCGGTGTGTTATCAAGGCTGCTTTGGTCAAAGACATGAAACACAGCCCTCTACATGCTGTTAGAAAGAAAAATCCAGCCCAGCCCCATGCAGCACAGGAGACCTAATTTTTATTGTGTTTCATCACTCTTAAATGGCACAGAAGTTTTTAACCAGGTGTTTTTAAAATTCACCTAAAATGGTCATGCCTCAGCGAGTTTGTCATTTGCATCTTTGACTCACCTTCACTGCTTTTGGTTCAGTCATACACAGACAATTCTTCTCTCAATATAGATAACTCACTCCATTGGTTAACTGACCCCAGGACTTCTTGGGCATGTGAACTTTCAAGGTCTTTGAAAATAAGATTACAGTAGTTACCTGGGAAAGGCAGAGGCCATTTTGAGGAAAGAAAACACCAGCACCCTTCTTGAAGCATTTTGCTGTGCTCATAACAATTCAAAGCCCAACACTATGTTGAACATGGGAATCTGTCAGTAAGCATTAAGGGAGGCAGCAGATGTAAAAGGACATCTTATAAATGATACATGAAGTATCAGTCATGTTGATGTTAAAATTAGAGTTGGTCTTTAACATTTCATAGAGGGCAAAGAAATGTATGCTTCTGTAACTGAATTCTGGTTTGAATTCATGGCCACCAAGGGGTAGGCATCGACTGCTCCTGACAGATGTACTGCCTGTCAGGAAGCAAAAGAAGGCACTTAATCATTTTTGTAAGTGTTCCTGTCACTTGAGACAACAGAAAATATTCAGTCCTTTTGTCTCTTCTTTCCTCATCTTCATGAGCTGCATACAGAGAACCACCAAATTTCTCCACTTCACCAGAGATTTTAGATACCAGTTTCAGTCAGAGCACTTGTCTTAGTGCTAGGTAAGAAGTCAGAAAACAGTTCGAGGTCAAAAATACACACTCAACAAAATCTACTATCTTCTACATTCTGTAAAACCTCAGCACAAATATTATGAATGCTGGCTTCCTACGTCAAGGTTTTACTGTGGGACAGCAATTAAATGAAAGACAGATGCTCTCTGTTAACCCCTCTCCCCTCCCTGGAAGAGAAAGCAAAGAGAAAAAGGGAAGAGAGTTACAGGTTGGAAACTGTACTACACAGCTTTAATGATACAGTAATGATAAAAAAGAGAATAAGGAAATATGTACAAATTTATACATGAACCAATATCACCCTCCCCTCCTTGCTCAATAACACTCATGTCACTCCAGAGGCTGCAGGGCAGGACCTGGGAAAGTCCCAGACTAGGGTCCTGGAGGCAGCAGCAAATGGGAGATGGATGAAGGAATGAAAGGATTCAGGAAGGAGTCGAACCAGGACACCAGCCATGGACAAAGAAAGCTTCATTTGGTCAATTTGGATCACTTGTCTGGTCTCCCCCACAGGAGGGACTCAGGTGTGACCCCTTTCCTCCCTTTTGTTTCCAGAGCATAAAGACACAACAGGTAAATTTTTCACCATGAGGACAGTCGAACATTGGAATAGTCTCCCAGAGGAAGCAGTAGCTTCCCCCTCACTGGACAGTTTTAAGTCTCAGCTTGACAACGTGCTGAGCCATGTCATAGAAACTATAATATTACCTAAAAAGGTTGGATCAGATGGTCCTTAATGTCTCTTCCAACCTAGCATTCCATTGTTCTATGGTTCTGTGATTCTATGTTTAGGAGAACCAAGTGGTGACCTTGATTTCTATTGGAATAGGCATAAGCAAGAGCCTTTCTGCATACCATTCTCTGACAATAACTAAACCTCGAGTGTTATCAGTCCTAGAAGCAGACTCTGGTTGAACAAAATGCCGTTAATTTCAGAAAGTGCTGGTACTTAGAAGAGACTCAACTGAGAAGAAAAATTACAAAAAAGAAAATGGGGTCTGTCCTGGCTCAAATCAGGACATCATAAAAGTTGAGCTACTGAACTTTTGGGTTGATATAATTGTAAATCTCCATAGCGAGCTACCATGGCCACTATGTAAAATCTTTCCTTCATAAAACATATGAACCTGCTTGTCCTTATTGATTGCACACAGGTACAGGTAAAACTCAAGCCTGGCTCAGAGCACTTAGAGTGAGAAGCAAACTGCTAGAACTAACAAAGCATAAAGCAGCAATGAGAGAGTTGTGTGGGTCACAGCCAAGCAGACAAAGAGATCTGGCTGCCTACTGGGATGGAAAGGAAAAAGGGAAGAAAGACATACAATATCTTCCCCATTTCTTTCATGGCGAACATTATTTCTGTGCAATACAAATTTTCCAATGGGAAGACTTGCAGTTGCAGTCCTACTTAGAATAAAAAAGTGTCAGTGTTTCTGAGAATATTGCTTTTAACATACTGTGAATATTAAATTGTCAATGCAATTATTTTGATTAAGAACAATGTGAAATGTCAAGGGAGGTGATTCTCCCCCTCTACTCCTCTCTGTTGAGATCCCACCTGGACTACTGTGTCCAGCTCTGGGGTCCCCAGTACAAGCAGCACATGGAGATCTTGCAGGGAGTCCAGAGGAGGCCATGAAGATGATCAGGGGGCTGGAGCACCCCTCCTATGAAGACAGGCTGAGAGAGTTGGAGTTGTTCAGCCTAGAGAAGAGAAGGCTCCAGGGAGACTTATCGAGGCCTTTCAATATATAAAGTGGCTTACAAGAAGGATGGAGACTTTTTACCAAGGTCTGCAGTGACAGGTCTGGGGCAATGTTTTTAAACTGAAAGAGGGTACATTTACATTGCATACAAAGACATTTTTTACAATGATAGTGGTGAGACATGGGTATGGGTTGCACAGAGAAGCTGTGAAGGCCTGTCACGTCCCACAAAGCGGGCACAGCTCCCCAGACCTGGGTGCCCAAACCAGGATGTCGTGCAGGACAGTGTCAAAAGCTTTGCACAGGTCCAGGTAGGTGACATTGGTTGCTCTTCCTTTGTCCATCAATGGGTTTGCTCCCTGCCTTCCTCTTCACTGGGACACATAGCTCCTGGGCATGGAGGAAGTGATCCTTGAATATGGACCAGCTTTCCTGGTGTCCCCTCCAGGATTTTGTCCCACAGTACCCTACCAAGCAGATCCTTGAAGAGACCAAAATCTGCTCTCTTGAAATTGAGGGTAGTGAGCTTGCTTCAAGTGCTTTAAACATGAAGATTACTTGTTCTAACTAACAAAAAACTGTGTTGTGACTAAAATGTTTTCACACCCTTAAAGTCACTTGGCAAAATCAGAATAATTTTTTGTAAGGGTTTTTTTTACCGATAAAGTTGCTTAAAAATTCTTGAGTTGAACTTCAAAATTTTCAGATTCTCCAGTCCTATAAGTGTAAAAGTAAACGGAAAGTTATTCTAAATGGTGTTGCTTTCAGTTAAAAACCTTAAATTCTTTGAATTTTAAAAAATATTTTTAAAATTATTTTAGGCACTGAAAGGTTTTATTGTTTTGGTTTGGTTTTTTTCTGTAAATAAATAAAGAAATGAAGTGGAGTTTATGAAATTTCACATTAGGAAATGTGGTTTGTTGTTTTTTTCACTTGAGGTTTTAGCTTTATAAATCTTTTAACAATAAACATACACCCTACCTCACTTTATAGATTGAATTTTCTAGAACGAGACTTTGCTATCAAAATGGATGTTAATTTCAATGGAGTAGAGTCACAGACAAGCCTATTTTAAATAAAAGATTACTGCCTATTTTCCTTTTCTATTTTCCTAGGACTTATGGCAAGCCAGTTAAATCACATATTTAGTAATGCACACTAAGAATTTCATTACAAAGCTGTAAAGGAGCTTCTTTGTGTATCTGAGTGCATTGCCTTCTCTTTTCAAAGGCTCGTTGCAGACTGATTTAAAGCAACTAATAACAATCACAAATAAAGCCCAAATGTCAACCAGGAAGGTGTTCCTGATGTTGCTTTCTCTCTCTCCTAATTAATTGGCATAAGAAATTTAATGCACAGGGGTTTAAAAGCAAACAGAGAAATCACTAAAGCATTACATGCAGATTTAGGCACTTTCACTACAAACCTACACCTGATAAAAATTCATGCAATAAACTTTGTGTAGCACTAAACCACAACTGACCTCTTGTTGCTGCAGAGCAGCAAGTCGCAGGCATGTTGCATCACTATGCCTGCTGTTGATGTAACTGAGTCCAATTAGAAAACCTGCTTTTATCCCCAGGGGGTTTTCTGAAGCAGTCAAAAGGAGATAAGTAGCAAAGTGATCAGCCAGATCATCCGACTCAGTAGAGTCAGACGTGCAGGACAAAACTGTCAGCAACATGCAAGTGTCTGCAGGAGTGACAGGTGGTGATATTTCAGAGCATATGGAGGACAGCATGTCAACTGGAATTGGTTCAGACTGCCCTTGCTGCAGTCTGAGGGCACTGATTAAAAAATGCCATGCTTGCTTTCTTCACCCTGTTAAGGCTGCCCTTGGATGCTACAGATAATAGTTTAAACAGTGCTTTTGCCAGCTGCATGATAGAGATCATTAGCAAGGAAGAAATCAAAAGACAGGAACTGCCACATTGGATCAGACCAGTATTTCATCAAGTCCAATATCACGTCCCTGTCAATAGCCCCTTCCAGGTGCTTCAGTGGAAGGAGAGAGAAACCATGCCGTGGGGAAGCTGTGGAGTGACTCTTCCTCAGGGAAAATGTGGCTCATGTGTCAACTCCCTCTCTCAATCAGAAAAATAATGAACGTGCCTCTGGTGTTTAGGATTAGAGTTACTGAAACAGAAGAGAGTGAGGCTTAATTCCCAATGCACATCAGGGTTATGTGATCAGCACAAGGGGGAAGGTCCAGAGAAGGGAGAAGCTTTCACATGTTGCATGTGACCAGTAATATTTGTCTTCTTCAGAAGAATGAGATAAGACTGAAATTCTTAAAGTTCTTAAAGTTTGCAAAGGTTTTTGCCTTCAAGTTGTATTGTATTTTGTATTTCTGAGATGTTACACTTGCTTGTTCCAGTTGTATGAACTCCAGCAACTCTCACAAGACCAAATAAATATTCACAGTACCACATAATACGGCCAAGTTATTTTAAAAGAATAGCAATTTAGATGTCGGTTTTCAGGTATTTAAACAGACAGTTTTCTAAGAAGACATGATTTGTGTTTTTTGATTAAGCCTCATTCAGGATCTGCAAGTTGGATGCTCAGCAAGGGACCCATCCAGAATTATGAGTGGCCTTGAAAGACTTTGATTTCCAGATATTATCTTTCCTGGGAACCTCCAGATAGCAGGCTAGGAAAGCTGTTTCTCATAGTGGATAGAGAGAACCAACTGGATTCCAGAGGGAAACAGTATTTTAAATCAAACTGCATCCTATACATATCTCTGATCTAAGATGGAAGTTAGGTCCAATCTAGATCAAAAGACAATTTCC
The DNA here is from genome assembly GCA_020745705.1 of Hemiprocne comata. Classification (NCBI taxonomy): domain Eukaryota; kingdom Metazoa; phylum Chordata; class Aves; order Apodiformes; family Apodidae; genus Hemiprocne; species Hemiprocne comata. The sequence goes on along the minus strand of CM036616.1, from coordinate 8,888,089 downwards.
AATTGGCTCTATTTGGAGTTAGTGTGATCTTTTCAGTATCCGTGTACCCAGAGAGGAAGATACTAATGCAAACAAGCTTTAAATCCAACATTTAGCATGTTTTCTAGCAAGTACAAGTTTGGTTCTGCAGCCAGATGAATAGTTCTTGGTCATAAAAATTAGTTCAATTTATTCCAATATTAGCAATGCAAATAAAAGCCAACTAATGTCTTAAATCAGGGAGGAAAAAGAAACAAACAAGACCCTCCCCCCCAAAAAGCCCCCAGCAAACCTCTCCAGAATACACTGCTTCTATAGCAAGAAATTTAAAACACCCTCTTTCTCATCATGCTTGTTAGCACATCTTTTAAAGCAGTGAAACAAGGTTTCTCTCCACATTAATTTTCACTTAAGATCCTGCTGCATCTCCCTACAAGATATTTGAAAAGTTATTGTCAACAATTGAGCTTTAACTCATTTCAATAAAACCATATAGCAGTTTACTGCTTATATTAAAAGAAAAGTCTACACTGCACTGACAATTGCAGCATCAGGTAGCTGTTGTTAGTTGTTTTTTCTGGTGGCTGAAATCTGTAACACCACATACTGGGTCCAGTGTAGCCCATTCTGCACAGTGAAGCTTCATGTGGTTTGACACCCCATGAAGCTGTGTGCAACTGGGACATTCCGTCTGTTGCCAGTTGTGCTTATGCCAGGACACAGGACCTAGACTTCTGTGTCCTGCTGTAATGCCTGCTGGAATAACGGGCTTTATCCTGTGGTTCTTCTGCACATTCCTGCTTATTTCCATCACCCAGGCAACAAAAATACCTAGACTGTGCTACTCTGCAGTTAATAATCAGCCAGTGGCAGTGAGTTCTGGCGCAGCGAATCCTGCTGTCTCTGCATGGGAGGAGGGGTAGGACATGTTTCTCCATGCCAGTTCCCAGTGGGTTTGCATGGGCTGAAGTCTCTGAGAGCAGCTCCAGGACCCAAGCAGCTGTGAACATCAAGAGTAGGTGGCTGTACTGGGTTTGGTGTCCCTTTACTCATTCTTCCTATTTTAGTCTGACCTCCTTGAGCAGGAGTGAGAAACTTGGTATCTGCAGGGAAATGGAAGGAGGAAGAGCAGAAGCAGGTGATGGTCAGAGAGATCACCATCAGCAAGAATACAATAATAGTGAAGAAATGCTCAGTGTGATTGAGGTTGTAAAGCACAAAGTAGAGATCTTGAATAGTGACATTATCTTACTGTTATGAAAGAATAAATATGAGATAACTCATTCACAGTATCTCTCTGTTTCAAAAATCCCACAATCAAACAACACCGGACATAAACAGTATAAGAATTTTCTTTTAGGAGCAATTCAACTTACCACCTTTAATAAGCAACTCCTTAATAGAAAGAATTCCAGGAATCTCACTGGCTCAACTCACAAGAAAACCAAGACCATCAGCCTTACTTGTGCTACCACTCTGTAAAAACAGAAGTAAAACCCTAAAACACTAAAGGAGCATTTTGCTTGCTGAAATTTCAGATAAAAGTAACTGCCTGAAAAGTCCAAAGCTAGGTTGCAGAAAGTTGGTTCAAGGGTAGGAAAAGAAGAGTTACACAACTGTGATCTAAATAGCTGATCTTGAAATGTCATGTATGATTGCTAGTAATGTTAACTTGCAATATTAACTAAAACTCCTGCTTGCATGGCGGGAAGTGAAGGTGGAACAGCTCCAGAAAACAAGTAATTTATGTGATTAAATACACATGTGCAAGATGACAAATAGCATTAATATGAACAAAAAGCTTCCCAGGCAGCTCTCAAATATGTAATTCACAAAAAACCATGTGCCACCTTCACAGAAAACCTGTACCTTGAATAGAATAGAATAGAATAGAATAGAATAGAATAGAATAGAATAGAATAGAATAGAATAGAATAGTTTCAGTTTGAAGTAACCTACAAAGATCATCTAGTCCACCTAGTTCCTTTTTGAATCTTCCTTTCTCACTCCCCAACTGCAAATAGTTTTGATAATATCAGATGACAGCCTAATATTTTTAAAAGTACAAAAGATTTGAGAAATACCAGGCATCCAGCACTCCTTTCACTTAGCACAGTGTCAAGGTTTCAGCATTCAGAGCAGTAAGTCCCGATTTCTTCACTTTCTGCAATGTATCACCTGACAAATACTCAGATACTTTGTTTCCAGCCTTTGTTTTCCTCCATCTGAATTGCTTCTGGGATTTTCACACACAGAATCACACAGAACTACCAAGGCTGGAAAATACCTTTAAGATCATCAAGTCCAGCCTATGACCAACACCACCACACCATCTAGACCATGGCACTAAGTGCCACATCCAGCCTTGCCTTGAACACATCCAGGGACGGTGCCTCCACCACTTCCCTGGGAAGTCCATTCCAATGTCTAATCACCCTCTCTGTGAGGAAGTACTTCCTAATATCCAACCTAAACCTCCCCTGGAGCAGCTTCAGGCTATGCCCTCTTGTCCTGTCACTTGTTGCCTGGAAAAAGAGCCCAGCCCCCACCTGACTACAACCTCCCTTCAGGTAGTTGAAGAGAGTGATAAGATGCCCCCTGAGTCTCCTCTTCTCCAGGCTAAACAACCCCAACATCCTCAACCTCTCTCTATAAGACTTCCCCTCTAGTCCTTTCACCAGCCTTGTTGCTCTCCTCTGGACCCGCTCCAGCACCTCAACGTCCTTCTTGAAGTGAGGGGCCCAGAACTGCACACAGTACTTGAGGTGAGGCCTCACCAGTGCTGTGTACAGGGGGAGAATTGTTAACATTTGCTAACATTTGGAGACCACTGATATATCAATGAGACCAAAACAACATACCAAGAAGGCCTAATACTCTCAGGAAAAAAGTTCATTTGCAGACTTGCAGCATGCTTGTGCTGTACTGTTAATCACTGTGCTTTAACTCCAGAGCTGTAGCCTACAACATCATCTAGGGACAAGCATTCCCTTTACCTATTCCTAAAATTCCCTGAAGTACTTCTAATGTTCCCTGCTTTATTACTTTGCTTGTTTGTTTGTTTTTCCTTCCTTGAAAATAAACCATATGCTTTCTTTTACCAAGCTACGCTTGTAATACAATTTTAAAAAGAAAGCTATGGGTGCAAGGTGAATGTCGTGTGATTTGTGTCACCACTGAGAACCCTTGCTTTTAGTGCACTGCAATAGCATAACAAAGCCTCAGCTAATTAAAATGGGCAAGCTTTGGGCCATGGGATGTCACTCACTTGTTTTGTAGTCCAGGTGTTCCAAAAGCAGAGTCCGTTACCAGGTGTGCAAGATTCAGATCCACACACACAGTTGAGACATTTGCTTTAATATCCAGCTCTGCACAGAACAGTGAGCAGGGTGGTATTCCACAAAGCAAGCTCAGTTTCCCAAGATGCTAGTGCTACTTTCATACCCAAAAACATGAGAAAGAATTTTATTTCTAACAATATTTTATCATTCACACATGATTGATCAACTAAATTCCTCACTTCCAATTAAAGTGGCAATGGCCAAAAAATTTCACCATGTGTGTTTTAAGAGTAAGGGGATTTTTGTTAGTAGGGGTCCCTCTAGCCTGTGGGTATTTTAGTGTGCTAATAGTTCATTAATATATTAATGGTATGTTAATACAGTGAATTCAATTACTCAGTGTTTTTCTACACAGTGCTCAAGACAAGTCATGGGGAGTGCTCCTTTCCATCCCTTTCATTTGTCTTGCAGGTGTCTTGCAGGTTTGTCTCAAGGCTGGGCTGTCGACTACTTGGCACATGTTTTTCTCAAACTGCAATCTGGTTTTGTCTAATTCTTACTGCTTCACTCTTGTGTAAGCTCTGTTTTTATTCTGCATGTCCCTTTTGTTCTCTTTCATGTAATTTTTCCCCAGATGTGATTTTTCTCCCAAAATTTTACTTATTGCAATTAATAACAGACTTCACAGGTATCTTCCATAAATGTATTAGTAAACCAGAAATATTGGCCAGTTTGTGACATTCAATTAATCAAGTTTCTAGCCATGCAGTGAAAACAACAAGGAGGACATCTACACTTTCCAAGAAAAAAAATCCCTATTTATCAAAAGGGTCAAGTCACTGGCCAACACAGTTAAGCTATTAACTTTAGAGACTAAAAACTCCTTTCAATCCAGTGAAGATGAGAAAGATGTTTTCAGACGACTAGGCAGTGTTATAGAATACTTGAGACTTTAGAAAATACATTAAGAGTCCAGATAGATGAACCTCACCTGAAGAACTTGCTGTCTCCTCAATGGAAAAGAAAAGCAACAATAGGAAATATAACACACCATAACAAGGAAAAAAGCAGATGTATGAATGCAGCAGCTGCCATTGACAAAATGACTGCAGTAGAGCATAAATTTATCCCAAATCAAGAATAAAGAGATGCTGTGGGGAAAGACCTTGAAAGAAAATGACTATACAGCAGGGACACTTGGTGATGATCAACTTTCAACTTACAGCCTAGCACGGTTGTCTTGTTGTCCCATCAGCCCAGACAGACACAGGCGATACAGCCTGGGCCTGCTCTGCAATACAGATCTCTCTACCTGTGGAATTGGAATTACCTTTCCACCTAAAAAAAACACCTACAGGATACACTTCTCTTTACATAACAGGGCATAGGTGATTCACAGACCTACTCACACCTTCCGTGGTAGTATGCAGTTATACTGGGGTGTAACACCACTGCCTCAGGACAAGAAGATAATGAATTGAGCATTGATAGTGCCCTACTTCAGCCCAGGGAGGCTGTGCTCTCTAGGCTCCATCAAAGGCCTGTACAAAAACACAAGCTTCTGCAGAGCACGATGAAGAGCAGTTAAATCAGATCTCTCTTTCAGCTACCTCGTACATGAATCCCCTTCTCACTGGTGATTGTAGAGACCCTCTGTTTATGAAAGCAGAAGAGTCTGTTTCTGGGGTCTTCTGCTGTTTAGTCCTTCCACAAGAGGCAGCATATATGCTTATGTCTCACTCCAATGCAGTGCATCACAGTCACTTACTAGGACCAAACAATATCCCAGGTAAAAGGTGGTAGAATAACAGAAATCTAAACTTTTTAGTGGGGTGCAATATCAAAATGAAAAGAACAAAATAAGTAAAACCTAGCAGGCTCTAGAATCCTGCCTTTCTGCCATCTGTAGACACTTGGCTTTAAGGGCTTTCAGATAAATATTACACATCCATTTATCTTCAGTCTTCCTGCACAGACATCTTTGAAAACAGCAATGCATCAGGGTGCAGTTCTTTCCATCTCTCTGAATAAGCATGAAGTGCACTTCAGTTTGAATGACAGCTGAAGATCTCGAACATTTGATCTGAGCTGAGTGAAGTGCCTTTAGGACTGGCTGTTGACAATATTTATTTTACATGCCACGTCCTCCAACATTTCTGTCAATTCCTGTGCTTCCCACTGGTTTGCATCAGCCTTCAAAAGTTGTTGATTTCTGCAAACCTAACAGGCTGGAAAGGCAGCAAAGATTAAAATAATTGGGTATGAAAATTAAATTGCTGCAGTTAAATGGACTGACTGGAGACCACACCTAAGCAGTCATGAATATAATTCACTAAGCAACCATTCAACACCACAAAATCTTGTTAGATGTACCCAAATTCCAACTAAAGTTTAAAAATAATTACAGAGAAAGCACATCATGTTTTGTTGTAAAATGTAAACCTCTTTAATAAAAAACACTCCAAAACCTCTACATCATCATAGCATCAGTCTGCTTCCAAATTCGTCCAATTGTCAATGACTACAGAGAAAGACAGAGAACAAAGGATCATGTATTGTATTATAGGTTTCCATAGCAGATGAGCTTACTTTCCTAATCTGTCACATTAATGGGTTTATTTATTTATTTTAATTTTCTTGTTCTTGCTGATGTTTTCTAGCTTGGAGGAGCAATATCAAAAAGTTTGCAAGAAATACCAAGGAACACAGGAAATGCAATCAAAGCTTCAACAGTAGCGTAGGATTTGATATAGACAGTAATGAGACTCTTTAAATTGGTTTTCTTGGAAAAAAGAACACAGCTTGCACATTTTAAATACATGTCTTGTAAGATCTTTGGATCATAGAAAAGGTAATACCAATGACATTAAGCAGATTTAATTCTGGGGTTTCTCTCTCTTTCTCTGTCCTGGTTTGAGCCAGGATGAAGCTCATTTTCTGTTTACTGATTTGTTTTCCTTCAGTAAGCTCTCTTTTAACCAGCAGCAAGTGGTCCAGGTAGTGGACTGATAACAGTGGAATGTTTATGTTTCTGCTGAGACTCCAAGGTCACTTCTTAGCTCTGCTGCTACAGAGGCTACTGGGGCAGCAGAATTGTATCTGTGACCCCCCCATGGGGAGCTGGACTAGACAGACAGCAGAACTGACCAGAGGGATTCCATTCCATAGATCTACGTAAGCTCTGAGGAAGGTCAGAGATCACAGAAGACAACTTCCTTCCTGCTTCTTCTTCCCTTCTCTTCCGTCCATGTCCAGTGTCTGGGGAGGACTCCATCCATCCATCACCATCCACCCCAGGCTCAGCCCTGACCCTCATAACTCTCCCCACAGCCCTGTCTGCTCTGCTGTTATCTCAGACAGTGGTCCGAGACATTTCAGGACTGCTCACAGCTCAGGAGATGCCGGGGGAGCTGCTGGGGGTGGGGGGAGGCAAGAGGCTTTTGCACCTTCCTGAACATACTTGTATATAATTGTACATCTAATTAAAGCTGTCTAATTTAGTTTTCAATCCAGCCAAGTCTCTCTCCTAATTCTCTCTCTCTTTCCCTACCTGGGTGGGAGGGGGAGGGGACTGAGAGCTTGTTGTCTCTGGTTTAATCGCCGATCCTGAGTCAAACCGTGACCCTTTTTTTTTTTTTTTTTTTTTGTAAAATTCATAATAAATTCATGTTTTTAACAGGACAATTAGAGGCCAGAGGTTATTATGTTCTTGTAAAGTCTGAGTTGATATTAACATTCACCCTGAATTTTCAATTAAATTAAACTTCTAGCAAGTTGATTCAAATAAACAAGAAAACAAGCAGCAGTTAATGACAGAAGGAAAGGTGGAGATGAGAATTTAACCAAAAGACATTATTTTTTTGCAACACAGATGGTGTATACTATTTAACCTGAAATATAAAGCACTTTATTTTGAGTCAGGAATAAATATAATTACAGTTTGCAATGAAAGTTTAACTCCTCCCCATCAAGGTCTAAAAGATATAGAACTGTGAAAGTGTTGTTTGTTTTTTTTAGAAAAACATGCTATTGGTCAGATCTTTTTTTCTGGTCTTAACTTTTTCAAACATTGAAAGGCTTACATGCACCTAATTAACATGCTTTCTGAGTCTTGGAAAATCTTGAGTGCACAGAATGTATTGGAAGACTTTTTGGGTTGTTGTGTTGTTAAGGATCAATTACAATAAATAAAGGGTTGATAAATATTTAAAGTTTTTCTTTGAGACAAATGTGTTTATGTTTTAATGCAAAAAAGCTCTACCAAGCTGCAGACATTAGTCTAGCTAATGATATCATTTGGTATCAACACTCTTTGCTTTTACTGTGTTTGGAACAAATTAGGAAGCTTGAAATTGATACAGAAGTATTATCATATCAGACATTAGTACATTGCTCAGATTCTTAAAATGTGCAGTAGTTAATAAAGTGCAAGAAATGCATGTGAGAGCAAATGGATACAAAACCTGAACACGAGAGAATGGAACAAGAGAATGATCCAGTGAATACCATGAGAGAAAAAATACACTCAGCTCCAGAAATTTGAAAGTAAAATTTCAAATAAAGGTTGAATTTGTCCTTTTGTTAACATTAAAAAAGAAAAAAAAGGAAAAAAAAAGGAAGTAGGAATCAGCAAATTTAGCAGCAGCTATAATAAAGAGGTACAGAGGGAGATCTTAAATCAACTTTTAGTTACAAAATGATAACTCTTGCAGGTAAGACGCAAGGATATTAAGAAAAGAGAAGAAGATTAAAAACATAGAAGTAAAATGACAAGCTAGAAATGTACTGCTGAAAGTGATACATCCAAGGACACCACAATTCATGGAGAAGCAGAAGGAGGATTTGCCACCTTATGGTCTCCCCCCAGCTGCCTTTTTTACATCAGGAATCTTCCATCATGAGGAAAATCTTGTTTCTCTCTTCAATATTGATTTTACGTATAAAACCACCTCAGGAGTTGGCAGGGACCCAGAAAACAAACAAACTTTCTCTTAGGAAGTAAAAGCACAGACTGTGTTATCGTTCTGTATAAATTACCTTGCTTTTTTGAGTTTGACTCTCTGACCCTTTGTACTGATTTTACACCATGGGTTTGAACTGATCACTTACACTGTTGTGCAGGAGAGGGGCCTTGGAGATACGACAGGTTAAGAGATGTCAGCAGCTGGCAGAGTATTTCACAGATCACTTTCTCAAAAGCAGCAAGCAGAACAAAAAAAGCAGGAAAACAGAACAAAGTATTTGCAGCCAGATGGAAGAAAACACAATAAAGAATTCTGATTTTAGTCTGTATTCTGAGAAAATAATTGCATGGCAAAGAGTTAGGAGGACCATAAATCAGTTGAATTGCCTGCTTTCCAGAGTTATGGCTTCATCACTGAGGAATATAAGGCCAGCTCTGTATCCCAAATACCTACGTTTCATCCCATAATCTCCAGGTGGCGACCTTGATGCTGAATCCTTGCTGCAAAGTCGTTGCTGTGGAGGAGTGTCCCAGACATCCCTTTTGCTTCTGTCCATCAGGAGATCTTGGTCCAGCTCCTGAGCAGCCCACAGTGTTTCTGTTTAACAGTTCTCAGGACACGTAGGTCCAGATTAATCCTCCACACCTTCGTGCCTCTCACTGCAGAGCCTGAATTAAGGTCCTTGCTGCCGGCCACCGGCTCCTTGTGTGGCGCAGGGGCAGAGGGAGGCGCTCCCGGGGGAGGCGCCGGCCCACAGAGAGCTGAGTCACCTTGCAGAAACACCTCTGTTATTTCCACTCTGAGGGTGACATGCAGGCATTGCCTTCAGCAGCTAGTTCTAGCAGCTCACAGCTCACTGAAGTTTGATGGCTCAGGCAAGTCAGAAAATTAGGCAGCATGGTTGAGGGTCTCTTTCCCCCATATTATTTTCCCATCAGCAACCAGAGGAAAAGTTTTAGTGGGATGGAAAATTAAATTCATAGCTATTGACAAAAGATTTCCTCTGATTTCCTTGGAATTAAACCTTGCAAGAGAGGCCAAGGAAAACAGAAGGGGCTTCTTCAAACGCATTACGGACAAAACTAAAACTAGTGGCAACTAGTGGACCCACTGCTGAATGGGAGGTGGGTGCCCTGGTGTTAGAGGATATAAAGAAGGCAGAGGTACTGAATGCCTTCTTTGTCTCTGTCTATACTGCTGGAAACTGTCCTCATGAGCCCCAGGAGGGCCCAGAGGAAGTCAAGAAAAAGGGGGGAATTTGCCTTGGCTGATGAGGACTGGGTTAGGGATCAGTTAAGCAATTTGGATATCCATAAATCCATGGGTCTTGATGGGAGGCATCTGCAGGTGTTGAGGGATCTGGCAGAGGTCATTGCTAGGCCACTCTCCATCATCTTTGGTAAGTTGTGGACAACAGGAGAAGTGCCTGAGAACTGGAGAAAAGCAAATGTCACTTGAGTCTTCAAAAAATGCAAGAACGAGGACCCGCTTAACTATAGACTGGTCAGCCTCACCTCCATCCCTGGAAAGGTGATGGAACAACTTACTCTCAGCCTGTCTCTAGGCATATCAAGGATAAGAGGGTCATTAGGAGCAGTCAACATGTTTTTACCAAGGGCAAGTCATGTTTAGCCAACCTCATAGCCTTTTATGAGGACTTTATGCAAATGCACGCAGCATGGGGAGGAGTTGGAGATGTGTGTGTGCCTGCAGGGCTATGATCGTACAGACCTGGTGGGATGGCTCCTATGATTGGAGAGTTAGATTGGAGGGTTATAAACTCTTTAGGAAGGACAGGCAGGGGAAACGATGTGTGGGAGTTGCCCTTTATGTCAAAGACCATCTGGAGCGCATGGAGCTCTCCCTGGGGATAGATAAGGAGCCAACGGAGAGCTTATGGGTTAAGATCAAAGGGCAGGCAGGGGCAGGTGACATTACAGTGGGGGTCTGCTACAGGCCACCTGACCAGAAGGACAGTATAGAAGAGGCATTCTACGGAACAGCTTCACGTTCATAAGCTGTGGTACTCATGGGTGACTTCAAACACTCTGATATCTGCTGGAGGGACAACTCTGCAAAGTGCAAACTATCCAGGAGGCTCCTAGAGTGCGTGGATGACGACTTCCTCTTCCAAGTAATTGAGGAATCAACAAGGAGAGGTGCTATGCTGGACCTTGTTCTCACCAACAAGGAAGGGCTGGTGAGGAATGCTAAGCTCAAGGGCAGCCTTGGTTGTAGCAACCATTAAATGATGGAGTTCAGAGTCCTTAGGGCAGCAAGGAGGGCTTACAGTGAGCTTACTTCCCTTGACTTCAGGAGGGCAGATTTCAGCCTCTTCAGGGATCTGCTCAAGAGAGTGTCCTCGGATGACATCCTGGAGGGAAGAGGGGCCCATGAAAGCTGGCTGATATTTAAGGATCACCTTCTCCAGGCCCAAGAGTGATGCATCCCAACTAAGAGAGAGTCAGGTAAAAACTCCAAGAGGCCAGTGTGTATGAGCCAGCAGCTCCGAGAAAAGCTCAAACTTAAGAAGGAAGTGTACAGAGGGTGGAAGGTAGGGCAGGTACCCTGGTGGGATTACAGAGAGGTTGTACGAGCAGCCAGGGATCAGGTAGGGAAAGTCAAATCCCAGATGGAATTCAATCTCACCAGGGATGTAAAGAACAATAAGAAAAGCTTCTGTAGGTATGTTGGGAATAAAAGGACAACCAAGGAAAACACAGGCCCGCTCCTTAAGGAAACGGGAGACCTAGCTATGCAGGATATTGAGAAGGCTGAGGTTCTCAGTGACTTCTTTGCATCAGTCTTCTCTGGCAAGTGCTCCAGCCTCATTGCAAAGGCCACAGCAGGTGAAAGCAGGGACTGGGAGGATGAAGCACCCCCCACTGTAGGAGAAGAACAGGTTCATGACCATCTAAAGAACCTGAAGGTGCACAAGCCTATGGGACCTGATGGGATCCATCCATGGGTCCTGAGGGAGCTGGTGGATGCAGTTGCTAAGCCTCTGTCCATAATATTTGAGAGGTCATGGCAGTCTGGTGAGGTTCCCAACAATTGGAAAAAGGGGAACATAGCCCCTATTTTTAAAAAGGAGAAAAAAGAAGACCCAGGGAACTACAGGCCAGTCAGTCTCACCTCTGTGCATGGCAAGATCATGGAACAGATCCTACTGGAAGATCTGCTAAGGCATATGGAAAATAAGGAGGTGATTGGTGACAGCCAACATGGATTCACTAAAAGTAAATCATGCCAATTTTGTGGCCTTCTACAACAAGGCTACAGAGATGGTGGATGGTGGCAGAGCAACTGACATCATCTACCTAGATTTGTGCAAGGCATTTGACACTGTCCCACATGACATCCTGGTCTCCAAACTGACAAGACATGGATTTGACAGATGAACCACTAGGTGGATAAGTAATTGGCTGGATGGCCACACCAGTGAGTTGTGGTTAATGGCTCAGTGTCCAAGTGGAGGCAAGTGATGAATGGTGTTCCTCGGGGGTCAGTATTGTGACCAGTGCTGTTCAACATCTTTGTTGGAGACATGAACAGTGGGATTGAGTGTATGCCCAGGAAGTTTGCTGATGATACCAAACTGTGGGGAGTAGTTGACACCCTAGAGGGAAGGGATGCCATCTGGAGGAACCTTCACAGGCTGGAGAGGTGGGCCAATGTCAACCTCATGAAGTTCAACAAAGCCAAGTGCAAGGTCCTGCACCTGGGAAGGCATAACCCCAGGCACAAATATAGGCTGGGGGGAAAATGGCTTGAGAGCAATCCTGAGGAAAAGGACTTGGGGTGGTAGTAGAACAGAAACTCAACATGAGCCACCAGGGTGTGCTGGAGCCCAGAGGGCCAACCACATCCTGGGCTGCATTAAAAGAAGTGTGGCCAGCAGGGCCTGGGAGGGGATTCTGCCCCTCTACTCTGCTCTGGTGAGACCCCACCTGGAGTACTGTGTGCAGCTCTGGAGCCCTCAGCACAGGAAAAACATGGAGCTGTTGGAGAGGGTCCAGACAAGGGCCACAAAGATGATCCAAGGGCTGGAGGACTTCTGCTATGAAGACAGGCTGAGAGAGTTGGGCTATTCAGCCTGGAGAAGACAAGGCTCCAGGGAGATTTTATAGAGGCCTTCCAGTACCTGAAGGGGTTACAGGAAAGCTGGGGAGGGGCTTTTCGCCAGAGAGGGCAGTGATAGGACAAGGGAACTTTGTGCTCATCCCTTCTAAGGGGTTAAGACCCCATCATAATATGCAATAAATCTTAATCAGTGCATGTACATCTCATCTGCCATCCCATCCCATTCAGGACAGGCCCACCACCTCCTCTCCCCTTCTCCTTACTCTTGAAGCCAAGGAGCCACCAAGGGAGTTTTGTCTGACCCAGCACTGGGAAAAAGGAGCAGGTCTAAAGGTGTAACAGAGCTGGATGAGAAAGACATGGCCAGACTGTGAAAAAATGAAGGAAACAACGGTACCATCCCGTGTAACAGCAATATTGGCATTGCTGAGGCCAATGGCATCCTGGGGTGCATTAGAAAGGGTGTGGTTAGTAGGTCAAGAGAGGTTCTCCTCCCCCTCTATTCTGCATTGGTGAGGCCACATCTGGAGTATTGTGTCCAGTTCTGGGCCCCTCAGTTCAAGAAGGACAGGGAACTGCTTGAAAGAGTCCAGCACAGAGCCACAAAGATGATTAAGGGAGTGGAACATCTCCCTTATGAGGAAAGGCTGAGGGAGCTGGGTCTCTTTAGCTTGGAGAAGAGGAGACTGAGGGGTGACCTCATCAATGTTTACAAATATGTAAGGGGTGAGTGTCAGGAAGATGGAGTTAAGCTTTTCTCAGTGGTGACCAGTGATAGGACAAGGGGCAATGGGTGTAAATTGCAGCATAGGAGGTTCAAGGTGAATATCAGAAAAAACTTTTTTCCTGTGAGAGTGACAGAGCACTGGAACAGGCTGCCCAGAGAGGTTGTGGAGTCTCCTTCACTGGAGACATTCAAAACCCACCTGGACAAGTTCCTGTGTGATGTGCTCTAGGTGACCCTGCCTGGCAGGGGGAGTTGGACTAGATGGTCTTTCGAGGTCCCTTCCAACCCCTAGGATTCTATGATTCTATGATTCTATGATACAGTTGTGGTACTGGTATGTTTCCCAGTGCCAGTACTGCAAATAGGTCTATAGAGCAGGAACAGGTAGGTACAGTAGCTGGGCTAGAAACACGAGAGGAAGCTTTTATTCTGTATGAGCTGAAGTGCTTCATGAGCAGCAAGCTTTGATCACTTGCCAAAAACATCTGCTTTGCAAGACAATATCATTCCTGTTACTTGCCTAAGAGATACACATCTTTCCACTACTGTAGGTAAACCTTTTACTTCTGCCTCCATCTCTGGCATGGCAGGCAGCTGGCAAAGCAGTGAGTGAGGCTGAGAATATGTCTATTCTATTTTGCAAAATCACATACTTTCAAACAGTATTTTTGAGCACTTTGTTTGAGTTGTTTGATAACATGCTCAGATACCAGAACTGGGAGTTACAAATCTAGCACTAGGCAATGCAGCCAATGCAGAAAAAAATAATTTCTCCCTGGCTTTCATGAAGCCCACGTAGGGCTGGCATGCACTTGTATTATGAAGGAGAGAGTTATGCCTTTTAAATATAAAAAATTTAAACCCATTAAATTAAAAACTATTTATGAAGTGTGGGGAGAAGAATGGAAAGAAGGTGTGGAATATAGCAGAGGAAAGGCCTAAAGAAGTGAAGAAATACAACTGTGAAGGGCTGAGACTGCCTGTTGTGAGAGATCCTGATGTGCTGCCAGTGACCTCTCAGCTGTGGGTCCCACAGGAACAATTAGGAGTGAGAGTCCAGGAGGAGGATGTCTGCAGCTCCTGCTGGAGATGGCAACCCAGGGTCCTGTCACACCACCAAAACAAGGCTCTGCTCCAAGCAGAAGTCCAGGGAAGAGGATCTGAGCCTGGTAGGGCCATGGAAGGAGAGGCTGAGCTGCTTTTCTTGTTGGGTATAGTCACGGACAGAGTTTCAGAGGAAAAACACAGCTGATGTATGTCTGGATGTCAGCTCTTCATGAGGACACAAACAAAGAAGGAAAAATGTATATGGGCTGGAGTCTTAGACTTGTTCTCTTAGCCCCAGATCTGCCCATTCATGGAGACAAAGTAGGGGATCAGTGTGTATGAGCTTACAAAAATTTTGTGGAAAGATGGGTTAATAATTGAGGGCTTCAGCTTCTCAAGCTCTAAATGCAGCAAAGAAAGGAGCTGCAACAGAAGAGGAACAAGAATAAACCACACTTTTAGCTTGGCTGTCACTGTAACAATGACATCCTCTGAAACCCCTGAATCAATGTTTTGGTGTTCTCTAATGGAGAAAAACCTCTCCGTATTTTGTGCAGAACAACACTTGGTGACTCTGCTTTCAAGTAGGGCACAGGGAGCCCTGTTGGGGTTAATTTAAACAGCTGACTTGTGAAGATGCTCTGTCGTGTTTGCTGCAGCAGACAGAAGTGTAGAGTATCACAGGCTGTATCCCTGTAGAAAGGACTGGGCAAAAAAAAATAAAAAAATTTTAATTTTTTCATGTCTTCCTTTGCCAGTCTAAAAATATATCAGACACCCACCTACAATAATACAGGTTGCAGACAGAGCCAGAGCACAGTGAGGCTACTCCTGGCAACAACAATCATACACTGCCTCTGAAGGAAGCTGTGGTGAAGAGGCTCTCAAGACATCACTTACAGTCCACTTCCTATAATGAAACAGGATCAAACATGGCTAAAACATCAGTGAAAGGTCTGGTCTTATAAACAGCAGAGGGTCTGGGAATACTGGCAGCCCCCAGGGGAGCACAGCTCAGCACTCAGTGTCTGTTTTACTGCAGCTGGTGCAGCTCTGCCTGTCTCTGCATCACCCCTGGGCAATGTTTGGGAACGGGGGGGTCCATCTTCCCTCTGGTCTTGCACTCACAGCTGTTAGTGAGAAGCAGTAAATCCCCTCCTGACTTTCCTGCACTGGTGTCAGTGACTGTGCAAGGCTGTGGAGGCTGGATTGGTCTCATGAGGAGTGCAAGGAGTCACAGGATGGCATGTTCTGCATGCACCAGAGTGCCAGCCACCCATCAGACACTGGCAGTGGTTGCTCCACTACATCTCCATCCATATGGAGGTGGGGAAAGTCACTAATCAGCACAGGAGGCACCAGCTGCCACTGCGACTGGTCTCTGTGCTGGGCACAGAGCTCAACAGCAAGGAGGAGGTGGGAAGAGTCAAGGTCAAACTCTGACAGTTAATGTTTTCCAAATGACATACTGGAAGGAGTTCTTTTTAAAGACTCTGACTTCAGTTTTCCTTGTGCTCTCAGGTGACTTTGAAGGAATTTCCAGACTAGCAGAACAGCCTCTTTTTCCCTGAAAAATTAAGAGTGCTGACATTTCACTAGAAACCAAAATGAATCCCCTCTAGGCTGCCTGAAGGCTAAGGAATTAGCATTTGCATCATTTGCCACAGATGCACCCGGCAAAGTATTTATAGTATGATTAAATTCTCTGCTCCACCAGAGCCAAGATATGAATTCACACAGACTTGTTCTACATCATTGGACAAGCGGGTAGCAATTAAATGGGTCATTCAACAACGTCAGCTCTGCTGGCAGGTGGTGTATGCACTTGTGCTGCTTGGAGGGAGGTTCTTGAGGACCTCAAAGTCACTTTGGAGGCTTTCAATAGCAAAAGGCCAGTCCCTTTGATGGGAATGACACTCTCTGTGCTCTGAAAACACCATCTCATTCTCCCTGCAGACAGCTTAGCTCCTGCAGCTTGGTGGCAAGAGGCAGAATTTCACAGCATGGCCATTTCCATCTGAAACCATATTCCATCCATCAAAACTTAATTATGGGAAATCTCAAATGTCAGAGCAGGCAGGAAAAACATCTGAACCTTCAGTTTCTGCATCTGAAGATGTAGGATTCACATTTATAACTCTCGTTACAGACTTAGTTGTAAGCATTCTTTAAGTAAAACTGTCATGAAAATTAATGTCCCCAGATTCTTCTTTCTGTTGCTAAGATGAACAGACTCCTGTACTTCACAGACGTGCATCTACCTTCTCCAGGAGGAGAAAGACTGGAATGACTGGAAGGACATTCCCCAGGAACACCAGTGACATGAAGATAGTTGCCAGTAGGGATCTGTTATGGCAAACAAAGACACAACGGATGTGAACCACCTATACTGTCAGTAGAAATAAAGCCAGCATCAGGAAATGATAATTTTTGTAACTTTTGTCTTATATGTAGATGCTCACCATTATCCTAGGATCAAAATATTTCACACTCCTGACTATAGTCTCTATCTCTAGGGGAAGTCAGTGACGTGGTAAGGACAGGACTTCTTCACTGACCTCAGGAAGCACTTGGCCAAGGCAGCTGTACGGACCGAGAGGATTCTTAGAAACACTAGTTATTCATTCTATCCTTGCCCTTGTAGTGAGGAGCTTGGCTGTAGACAAGAACTGAGCTAGAAATATGATTGTGCACAGAAAATCTCTAATTTGTAGTACAGGCTCAGACTAAGTGGTTTTACTATAACTGCACCTTTGCACCGTTTTCAGAGTAGATCTGCATTTATGACTAGGCTTCATAGCTGAGCTACACCACAGAAGAAAAAAATAAAAAGAAAAATATATCTAGAATATTTAGATGCCTGTAGTCACCTCAGAATATGAGCTTAAACTCACATTAATCAAATGTTCTGCTTGATAGTTCAGGTATCAACATCTATGGAAGGTGAGATGCATGTACCACTGAATGTCTCGCAGATCAGATTAACTTCTCTTTGCAGAGTCTTGCACCATTTTAGGGAGACACACTAGTGTCTTTTCTGTGTTTCCCTTTTTCCTTGATGACAGTAGTTATGAATCACCAGAAGAAGATAAGATTTCTAAACTTCCTTTCAATCACTTTTGAACCTACCTCGTAAAAACTTTAACATTCCTGGATCTGTAGCATCTCACATAAGGCTTGAACTACTCACAAGCCCCAAACCTGTGGAGTTAAATCTTTCTGAAATTTGGAAGCATTTGGAGAGGAACTTAAGTAATAATGTCATCTGTCACTCTCAGTCACTCCTTCCCCAATACAGCTAAATAAATGTTTACTGAGCCTTTTTATTCACTTGTTTACTATTATTTATCTGAACACAGAATTGTGCTTCATTCTTTTGGTGCAGAATGAAAAGAAGAGACAAGTTGGTTGTGTTTCTAGGCTGTCTACACATTTTATTGCTTCTTCTGGATAAACAAAATGAGGATCTGTCTGTTTGCCTGATGAAGAGAGTGATTCACATGCATATTACGACTTAACAAAAACACAAAAGCCATGTAGTTGTAAAGCATATACCAATATAATTAAAAATGGATATAATTAAAGCAAATGGCTGATAGCAAAGAGACATTACAGCACCACAGGGTGCTCACAGCTATTCTCACTGCAGAGAGATGCAGTTAAAAGGTACCTTTTTGTCAGTGCCGTTCTGTTCAGGCTGTGAAGTTGGTTTAGTTTAAAAACCATAGATATTATTATCTCATGTTAACCTCATGTTCGCTTTCCAGAAACTTTTAAGTAACAAACTTTGTCCTATTGCCTTTCAGCCACTTTTCTCTGCTGAAGTAGCACTATGATTGCTATGGCTGTGGAAGGAAGTAAATGAGCTTTTGCACATACAAGGTTTCCTTCAGGTCTGAAAATGATTAAGAAAGGTCTTAATGTGAATGAAAGGGAAATTTGCAAATAGGATGTGCTCCACTTACCCTACAAAGGGCACAGTTCCTGAAAACTGAAAGGTAAAATATTCTAAAATGGATAAAGGAAATGCTTGTTTTGTTGTGTTTTTTTTTTTGTTTTTTTAATTTCAGAAAGAGTGATATTCATGCTAAGTCAATGTGACAGATTATACTCGTATCTTACCACACTTAATGAGATTAGAAGTGCTGTGAGAGGACAAGTCAAAGCAAAACCACAGGTGACCCTCATCACTGCTCCTGCTGACAGCCTTAGTAGGTACAGAAAATGAATCACTGTCCTCTAAGTCCATGTAGAAATGCTTCAAGGTCCCTCTTAATGCTTGATGTCATCATGGCCTGGTATTTATTTTATACACAAGCATTACTTTTGTTATGGTAAAAATCTGCCTTTATTTTGAAGAGTGAAAAACGGTAGCCTGCTCCAGGCAGTGAGCAGAGGAAGAGATGACACCAAAAGAAAAGCTAGAGAATTCCTCAATGAGACCATCTTGTCAAAGAAACCTAAACAGCAAAGACATACTGGTAAAACAAGATGTATGCAACAAAGAGTGATCAACCAATACAAGTAGTTTTCTCTGCACAAAACTCTGGAAGAGATAGTGAAGCAAGAAACAAAATTACAGAATGGGGCAGGTAGAGCAGAAGTCCATTATCACTCATCAGAAGATTATTCAAAGGTTTCTCCTAGAAAGAAGTTTGAAACAGTTTGAAAAGCATAGTATCCTTTTTGAAATCTAAATCAGGCACTGCTGGGGCAAACCAAGCTGAAAGCTAGATAAGGATGAAAGAACTGCATTGCCTTCTCTCTTCCTACCATCCATCAGCCACTGCACGCTGATGAACACCTACATCCACTTTGCCAAAAGAGCAACGTCATTTACTCAGTACGAAAGGATATTCTCTCACACATTTATGGACTTTCTGAAATGCCTGCAAGCAAAACCATCAATCAGTGCCAAAAATATCATGTGTGCTCCAGTGACTACGTTTTTTATCATAAACACCTGTCACAATGACATGCAGTACGGACAGTGCAACGCTGAACAGAAGTTGGTAACTTGCTCCTCTTGCACATGATGCAGCCTTAGGAAAAAATACATTTACATCCTTTCATTATAATCTTCATATGACCCTCTGAAAGGAAAAGTGTTAATTCTTTTTACAAAAAAAAGAGAGTGGAGGTAAGACCTGAATGGTAGGTGAGACAATGGAAGGAAATAAGAATCAGGAACTGTTCAGAGGTGGTGAGATTAAAGTGGGCTGGATTTTCCTCTGGGAATTTTCTAAGGGATAACTCAGTCTAAGCTAAACTACCTCATATTTGCCCCAAGCTAGAAACACAACAACAGCTACCACAGCTCAGAAGAACTGCAAAGTTCCTGAGTGCAGTTACGTCTGCATGGGCCGATGGGCTGACCCAGTCACTCCAGGGAAGCAGAACACGTATTTCTTCCAACTGCTGTTTTGACCATGCATGGGGAAATTTCATTTCTTTGACAGCTGGGACACAAAAGTCAAAGTATTGTCTTTGTCCTGCGTATACCAATTTACTTTTCCCTCTCTCTAAAAAACCCACCATTTGCTTTGTGATCATGGCTGTTTTCAGAGGCCAGGAACCTCCAACCACCACCAAAGCAACACTCACACGCAGCCCTGAGAGCACGTGTCTCAGCCAGGCTTTGGCTGGTAAAACCCTAACCCTTTATAATTCCAGCATCAAACCCATTTAAAGCCATTTAATAGTGCTGATGTAACCAAAAAATGTACAAAATCTGTGATCTTCCACTTGGAGTTGGCACATGCTGAATGGAGCAGCTGTAATCTTGTGTAGGCTTTGTGATACTGAGTGTATTCCAGTGATGTTGGAATAAACATAACAATGAACTAAAAAAAAAAAAAAGGACAAATATAAACACACAACAGATCTCCTAGATGTCCACCTGCTTCAGGTCCAGAGACTTGTCTCATTCACAAGCTCAGTGTTTCTCTGACAATCTGCCTGCTGTGCCAGGCAGGCAAGAAAACCTGTGAGGCGGTGTTTTTATTCTGAGTGCTGGTAGTCAGGAGGCTGAGAAGGATGTGAGCACCAGGGATGCCACTGCAACTTTGTTTTCCTGCAGGAGATAAAGAATTGCAGAGTCTAAAACAGAGCTATGGATTTCATTGAGTTGAAAAGTACTTGGAATAAGTGTCTTAGTATTGTGGTGGATAAACCACTTAAAACAACTTTATAAGCAATTTCAGGGATCTAGTTGGCCATGGCACTTTTTGCATTTTGCTGTGCAATTCTGCTAAATCTGGTGTCAGTGGGTTCTATTGCTCTCACCCCTCGTCGTTCAGGGCAATACTGGAAATGACAATTTTTATCTGTATTAAAAGCTACTCCCTAGTAAAATGTTTTGCTACACAAATATTGCCTTGGACTGCACAAACCAAGTGTTGTCGCCGTCAGGACTCAGCTTCCCCGCAGCTGTTTGAGCTGTAACTGCCTCTGCCCCAGGGGATGTGCCCGGGCAGCCGAGGTGACCGGGCAGAGGTGTCTGCAGGAGGCAGCAGAGGCAGCTGCCTGTGCTCAGGGGATGCTGCAGGACAAACAGCTCTGTGCTGGGACTGCAATGCTCAGGTGAAAAAACCACCACAGGCTAATAATTCCAGACACAGACTTCCTCTCTCAGCTGGGGTAAGGGTTTCAGTCATCAAAATTACCCTTTCCTTGAGGGCTGCAAGGACAGTCCAGCAAGAGCAGCAACAGAAAATGTGACTGAAATCCACTGTTCCATTCACTAATTTTATGTCCAACAAACCAAAGGGAGAAGATTGAATTGCACAGTCTGCTGCTGATCTGAAGAGCTGCTCAATTTTCTAGATCCCTCTTATTACTTACCTGACAGTCATGTTCAGATGCTGCACCAAATTTGTTTCTGAAGAGCATGAGTAATTACAACCATTTGATGGGCACAACTCTTTCTGATCCTTCCCAACTTGAATGTGTCTTCAGTTATTGAACCTGCTTAAAATATCCTAAAACACAATGTTCTAAGGCACCCAAAGGGATTTGTTGTAAAGCGTCTTCAGGCACAGGAAACAATAGTCATGGATTTTAAGGTCCAAAGTGAGTAAGCTGCCTTCTTTCCCCTTCTGCTGCCCCAGCTGCTTTGACAAAAAATGCTCAAAACCAATTCACTCTTTTCTGCTGCTTTAGCTCTGTTCAAAATGAAACACGTCCCTTATTATCCTGTATAATGGAGCAGTTTGTTTCAAGTCAAGTGTTCCACACACCCTGAGTTGTTTTGTTTCCTTTTGTGACAATAATGGAAATATAGTCTTCAATCTCAGAAGAAGTATTTTTTTTTATTTGTTTGAAGGCTGCAAAAAAGGCAATATTTTCTTTATCCTGGGCAGATCTGGAGCATCTGCTGGTGAGAGAAACTGAAAAGTATACAAAATTCAATATAAAAAGCACTGACCTACACACTCGTTATGAATTGAGATGTTGAAACACTTGGATTAATCCAAGAAAAGTTATGTTTTCAAGATCTGTCATTCATTATGATTTTAAGCAAGGTGAAGTTGATTGACTCTTAAGTATAGTGCACCCCTTTGTAGACCTAATGAGTGCACCTGAAAAGTAGACACTTTATGATTTTGAAGATTAAAGAGAACCAATAATTGTATCATTTTTTGAAAGCCATCTAATATACTGGTCCAATGTTTTCTGCAGCATACTTGTAACTGTAAAATAAATACCAGATTCCATGTGCCCTTCTCAGAATAGCAAGGATGGTGAGTGCTGAAAAAGCAATGTTTTCTCATTCAAATCCTAGAATCTTTCCAGTTTTGCCATTTGTGGTGATTTTTACTCCTATTGGAAATGTTCTCCGTCAAATGTTTTTTTGTGTGCGAGTTTTTGTTTTTGTTCCTCCCCCCATAAAAATATGTGGGAATAGCTGTTCTCCACAAAATATTTCTACAAGGGAAATACTTGGGCAGAACTGTGGCATTTTTTCCTTATTGACCATATGCAATGTTTTATTTATTATACTATAGTTCCAGGAGAGGCAGAATTTCCACTTTGAGAGCAAAACGGTGCAATCTGTCTTTAAGTGCCCAAACATACAGCATCAATAATAACTAACATAAAATATTTCCAAGAATTTAACTGTTCTGAAATTAAAACAACTGTGGACTTGGGGGTTTTTTACAGATTGAAGAGATGCTCACAAGCAGTTTGCAAAACAAAATAGCCTAAATACGCTACTAAGAATAAAGGATTTAAAAACTGCAAAACAATCTTCCATGAGCAACACAAAAACTTAAAAATGCAATTCCAAACACTTTGGGGCCTCAGAAAGCAAAATAAGGTTGTGCCTGTGCCAGTCAGGGAACCTGCCATCAGTTACTGGGCAAGGAGAGCACGCCTGCAGACAGACAGCCCTGGGCTGGTGCTGCACTCAGGGGGAAGTGTCAGACCTGGGCAAAATGGGGGGGAAGGTGAGTGATCAGTGCCGACCTGGCTGAAGGAATAAAACAGTCCCAGCAGACATTATTATCTATTAAAAGCAGAGAAAAAGGTGTGGCAAAGTGAGTGACAGTATCACTCGCTGTCTGAGTGAGAGAAAATGTTGGTTCTGGCTTATTGGGCTGGTGAGCAAGGCTGCAATTACCAAACAAGGGTCTAAAAATCAGGAAATTCAGGGCCACTGCAGAAAAAAGTAAGATGGATACAGGTTGTTTATACAAGAGAGGGTGATGAGAATATAAACTAAAGCTCACGGTGTGGTCAGGGCTGTGTGAGGACCCTGCCCAGCCCTTTTGTGCCAGACAGGCAGAGAGGGATGGGGACAGTGACCAGCTGCTCCTCCATCCCCAGATGGGCACGGTGGGATGGGGACAGTGACCAGCTGCTCCTCCATCCCCAGATGGGCACGGTGGGATGGGGACAGTGACCAGCTGCTCCTCCATCCCCAGATGGGCACGGTGGGATGGGGACAGTGACTGGCTGCTCCTCCATCCCCAGATGGGCACAGCAGGATGGGGAGAGTGACTGGTTGTTCTTCTGGCCCCAGATGGGTGTAGAGGATGGGGACAGTGATGGGCTGCTCCTCCAGCCCTGCTGTGTGATGGCTCCTGTGCTCCAGGAAGGTGAGTTACAAGGACAGACCAAACCTCCAGGGCCTGGGGCTGGTGCCTGGAGCCAGGCTGGGGCTAAGGGCATGGTGGGGAAACCCTATTGGGAGTGAGGAGGAGAAGGAGTGGGAGATGAGGATGCAGCTGAGGGGAGGCACAGCTGTGCTGCCCCTCTCTGATCTCCATGGGAAGCATAACTGGAAGCACTTCTCTTAGTCTGGCACAAAGTACAGACACTTCCAGAGTTCAATCTTGTGTGACACTGAACACTGAAACTCCCATTCTGTCTGCTGGGTATAGCACATGGCACGTAAATGGCCTTTTCCACTCATCTGTTGGAACAAAGAGATAGCAAAATACAAACACTTTCATCAAACATCACCAGGTAAATGTAATTTAATTTAAAATGTGACAAATAACTCACATAATACTTGAAGCTGAACATGAACTTCCCACTGAATGGCATCCCAGCTTTTTAAAAAAGAAGTTTCTTCAGACTACACCCAGCCTAGTTTTCAAAATGTATCTGGTGTGTGCAATGGTCATAAATCCATAGACTTTAAACAGATGGATTAGTGACTGGACTGCACTTTCCCCTCAGAGCTGTGCTGAAGTCTGGGCTCCTCCAGGCAAGAACCAGATCTGCCCATCTTTGATGGTTTCATGGAAGCATCATCACAGCTCCTTCCACTCATTACTGGATTCATCTGCAGTAGGTTGGTGTCATAAGTTAATGCCATTATCCTTTTCCCAAACAGGTGGCAAACAGCAGGTTAACGTGAGAGCAAGTATCCCAAACAGTATTCTCTGGACTTTCCCTGTCCTTGCAGGTTCAGCACTCCTTCTGCTGGGTCACTTTTTAAACCACATCAGGTTGATGCAGCAGCAGCCGGTGACCTGCTGAAGCCAGGGTTGCAATCACTGTTGTCTTCTTCAGGAAGATTCAGCCTCCAGCATTTTTCACTGCTCCAAGACTTAATGCTCTTTCTACAGTGCTGAACTGAACTCCAGCGACAGTCTGCCAAAATTTCAGCACTGTTGTCAAAATTACTGGAAATCAAAGTTGTTTGAAGGAGATGAGCAAAAAGGAACCAGGACCCTTCTTAAAAATGCTGTAGGTTTCCATCACATTACTGTGTTATCCCTGGCACATGTTAACTACTGAGGAACAACAACTAGTTTCCATTTCAGAATTCACTAATGGTTTAAACTACAAATGGAAAATTTCTACTTTTTCATTAAAGATCAAGAGAAAAAAATAAACTAACATAGAAAAACAAAACCAAAAAGAAAAACCAAGAAAAAAAAGGGCAAAACCAGAACTAAAACATACAAACAAAAAACCCAAGCCACCACAAAAATAATTGTTAACCAGCAAGGTGGTAGAAGTAGTTTTTAACTAGATGAAGAACCATCAACTTCTCCCAAAGCAAAGGAATGTTTCTCTCTTACTTCACTGTTGTTGTTTTTTTTTTTTTCCAGAAAGCATACTGGAAGCAGCTCAACTGGATAATTACAGGCAGCCCAACATTTGAAAGTGTACTGTATATTCTTAACAACTATGCCTTGTGTCTTTGCTGGTAGTACTCTGTATTGAAAACCTTCCAACTCCCATGTTTTCTGCACCTACAGCTTAGAAAAACCTTTGCTTTCAGCTGAAATGGGTTCTTTTTAACAATCAGCAAACCATGCAAACACTAACCACTGACAAATACACCGTTTCAAGTACAAAACACACTGCAGCCCCAACAGAGAGATGTTGTAAAAATTAGTGGCGTGATATTACTGCTGGAAAATAAAAATTAAATTATTCCACCTATTTTCCAGAATGAGAAAAATCCTCTACCTTTTATGATGGGAATTACTTTAAGGTAATTTTCTCACTGCAGAAAAAATCATTAAGTATGAATAACCAGGTTAATTTGCAATGGTTATGAGGTGTTAAAAAATGTGAAATAAAGCCTGGAAGACGTGCATTTGCTACTGCTCTCACAATGCCCAGGAATGGATCAAAGCAGGTTTCTGCACATCCCATTTATGTTGCTTGCTTTGCACTGGGTAGCAGTAGTGACTATTTTCAGCTTCTGTTGGTGTCTCACACAACCTCAAGTCCCTGATCAGGGCTGATGTAGCAGAAGTTTCCTCCCTGCCTGGGCAGTAGCAGGTGTAAGGTACCTGTGAGCTACCTGGTTGTGCCAAAGGCTGGGCAACACTGAAGTGGGAAGCATGTTATGCTAAGATTAGCATGTTTTCTCAAAAATGAGATTCAAATCCCATGCTCAGCTGATACACAAATCATAATTTTTGTGGAAAGGGCATTCAACTTAATTTATTGCCATGCTATTTGACTTACAGACATACTGGGAATTCAAAGATCCAACCATTACATGCTGTTATGGCAACTGCAAAAATAAATTTGGTACATTTATAGGAGCAAAATACCAATAATTCCCCTGTCTTTTAAAAATGCATGTTATGGTCATAGCCTAAAGAAACGCTTTAGAATATGTTTAGCTCAGAAACCTATGCTAATAGTGTGTGGTAATTCATAACTGAGACCAATAGATGTCTGAAAGTACACTGTAATGTTTCCCTTAGCAGACACAATTAATTTCCTTGTGCACATACAGGATGGGGA
The DNA here is from genome assembly GCA_020745705.1 of Hemiprocne comata. Classification (NCBI taxonomy): domain Eukaryota; kingdom Metazoa; phylum Chordata; class Aves; order Apodiformes; family Apodidae; genus Hemiprocne; species Hemiprocne comata. The sequence continues at coordinate 8,862,284 of CM036616.1, read as the reverse complement.
AGTGCCAATTTCCTTAGCATTTACTTCATGTATTCATTAACCATAATATAGCCACACATCATGTGGTACAGCTTTGTCCCTGAGGTTTTAGAAGCTCAGACTGAAATTCAGGCTAAGTATACATCATGCATCTATATATAGATCAACATCAATTGTAGAACAGATACACAAGGTCAAAAGTCAGAAATGAAATGCAACCTGATATTCAGGTCACTGAATTAAGTTCCCACAAATGTTCCAAGGAAATAAAACATAAAAACAAACAAACAAACAAAGAAACCCCTCAAAAACTCGTTTACCTTCTCGGGATCTGTACAAAACATGCCAGAACTAGGAACTTTTTTTACAGTGTTGTTGTAACATTTTCTAAGGCAAAGACTATATTCCTAGTCCTAGAAGTATACATAGAGTATAGAAAAAAAGACACATGAAGTAGCTACATAGGCTGAGGAAACTGCTTCAGATTCTCCCTTGTCTTGGATCTTGCCCACAGGTGCAGAAGTTTAACTGCTTTGTAAGAGAAGGTCTCTCAGCTCCCAGGGCAAGCAGTCTGTTGTGGGTTCGGGTTGTTGACCTTCAGTCTGCAGCAGAGTTTCAGTGCCTTACAGCCATGCGTGCTCCCAAATAACCAGATGAAAGCACATTTGAAACAGAAAACATTAACTTCATTTGCCAAATGTAAGGAAATTTGCAGGGCAGACAGTTTCATAGGAAATACTTTTGCTGTATTGCAGAGGTTATTTGCTGTATCACAAATGTCTTTTTGCACCAGGTAGAGAGAAGGGGCATGGGCGCAGCCAGTGACCCTACGAAAGAAATAGCTTCATTTGAGTCCAGTGGGAAAGCCACCTCCTTATCTATGGGTTAAAGTTATACATATCCAGAATATTATACATGTTTTTATGGAAACAGGTGTCAATAAAAAGTAGATACTAATCACACACTGTGAGTGATCAATATGAGGGAAAAGGACAGTGACTTTATAATGGAGAAAGGAACATACACATTTCCAGGAGGAGACCAGAAGTCAGGATTACCTGTGGCTGTGATTATGTCATGTCTTTTTATGCCACTGCAAGGTGTGTCAAGAAGCTGTTCCAGCGTGAAGGGGCACTCCTCTAGCAGCTCACACATGAAACTTGGGAGGTTCAGCTCAGCTAAGAAGGACATCAAAGAAACCTGTGGGGCTGGACATGCCAAGATACAAATGTCTGTGTGAAGTACTTTGTCCTGATTTTCCCAGAGGTATGGAGGCAGAAGGCAGAACTTTGGCTAAATGGCTCCTGTTTTCTTTCCAGACAGACTGACATGAGGTGGGTTAAAAGCACAGGCTTTGCTCCTTGCAAAGCAAGGATTTGCCAGACTGGTCTTAGCTCATCTGTACATGGATCAGTGTCTGAGCGACAGGGACATGGCATGTGCAAATATGTGCACACACACACACATCATTTCCTGAGTAATATCACACAGATTCCTATGAAAAGTGCTGCAACATACTTTTGAGCTGTGTAGATGCAGCACCTTGAAAACAATCTTTCAATAATTGCTACTTATACTGCTTTATTTCTATTAGAGATCAGAAATTGCTGTGGCTTCAGTCCATGTCATACTGAAATGTGCAGTCTCAATCATTGTCAGAGAGTTTTCACAAGCACTTTCACCACCCCTTACACTAAATAATTTGAGACTTTTTAACCTGTAAACAGATGCCTAAAGGTCAGTGTCTGTTGTGTTCAAGTAGAAAAAAGACAAACTTGTTTCCTTGCTCCTTTCCTTGTCCCTCAGTATCTCAGGTACTTCACGCCCTTTGGATATTATAGAACAAAATTCAGAAGTGCCAAATAAGTGCATCCTTTACAGTCATTACTCATTTGCAGTGTCATGCAGGTATTTTGGTGCATTGACTGCTGCCTGGATCACAGTTACAAACTCAGCAGGTCATCCTGCTTCAAGTGCAGCACTGTATCAGCTCGATGATACCTGATATTTATATAAAGCTATTCTGATGTGTTTAAGCGACACTTCAGGCACTGCATGTACATAAATCACAAGTGGCTGCTAGTTGTTTTAATTAGCTGATCTCTTGGGTTTTTGGGGAACACTTCTTTCCCAGTGTATTTTCCTCTTTCAAGCTGAAAATTTCTCATGAAAAACAAGCATTTTCTCACAAGAACTATGACAAGAGTGGCAGAGTGCCAATCTGTCTCATTTAATCCAAGAGCTGGTACTTCAGCCATCAGTTTGCAGGGCAGTTCTGTGGCTTTTCTGTGGTCTCTCATGGCTGTGGGACAAGGGCTCAGAGGCAGTATTTGCTGCTGGGGCTCAGTCTGCCCCTGCAAGACCAACAGCACCTGTGCCACGGAAAGGTCATGTTCCTGCCAAATCCAGTTTGGAAGACAGCAGACTGGCACCCAGCTGTTGATATCAATTATTGCTTCATCAATCCCTAATTGAGTGGATTGCTTTAAAATGACAGGATCTAGGAAATTGTGTGACAGTTCCCAGGTTTTCCATTGCATTGGAAAAAGGTTTCTTTCTGTTGAGAATGTGGCAAAGTTTCCTGGTCTGTATATTTTTCAGAACTCCTGACTACACACATATAAGCATTTTTTCAAAGAGAAGCTAAATGTCACCTTTTGCAGGCCAGTGAGCTAGTGCTCCTTCTTGGAAATCTCTTCCGGTCACTCTCATCTGCTTTCTTCTTTGGTGTCTGTTTCTGTGACTTTCCATTTCTGTTTTACAGTGCTGTGATCTCTCACTGGTTTTGTTATGATTTAAAAAGTATCTGTTATCTGTCTGAAAGCTGGAGATCTTGCCCATCTGTGTCTACATAAAAGCTGCCAGGTTTCACGGTATTTTACAGCTGTCTCTTTTCCAAAGAAACAAACATGAGTCAGAATATCCAGAAATTTCAGAAAATTTAAGCTAACATCTGGAAATACGCATGGAGGAAAAAAACCCACCAAAACATACACTGTCAGGGTTGCCTTCCTCTGAGTCTAAGGGGACCAAATATCGTGATCAGAGGCACTTTTGCTAAATGCATTTTCAGCCAAGTTTCTAGTTTGTCTCTTCCCCCATCTTTCAGATAAATATCCTGAACACATTTGCTACTAACTCTCAAATCTAGCAGAGGTGTAGAGGTTCCACATGACCTGCAGGCATTCTCAAAGCAAGCTGCAGGAAAAAAGGTCCAAATATGCCTTCACTCTTGAATAAAAAGTTCAGCTGTGTAATTTTGGTGAGTACTGGGGAAAAAGCTCTGCTCTTCGTTACATTTCTTGTTTCTCAAGAACTGGCTCAGACTTTCAAGCACCTTTCAGCACTCTCCTCCATGTACCCACTCTGTCCAGTCAATGGTTAATAGATATGTACAAATCACAGTACTGATGAATTTTTTTTCCTCAAAATTTTGAAGCTTTTATGTAGTTGGGTTTTTTAGGTTTTCCTTAAAATGTAAGAGTTTTTCATAATCAGCCATGTTATTTGAGGACCTGGGCTATATATATATTTATATACATAGATACATACATCCTTCTGCAAGCAAGAGAAAGCAAAAAAGTTAAAGAAGCAAATGAAGATGTAGCACAGTCTTGTCAAAAAAATTTAGGAAGTGATTTTTCATACCATTAAAAAAAACCTTGTCACAGAAGGGCTGAAGACAATTATAGTACCTAAAGATGTGCAAGAGAGGAGGAGTAGAATAAATAGTAACACTCTGCTTTCTATCCTCACAAGATCTCCAGACTTGTGAAATACATTCCATATTTAGATGGAAAGAGAAAACAAAGCAAGATGAGTGAAGCACATAGCTAAGAAGTTTTCAAATGTTGTTAACTACCTCAAGCTCTCAGGAACTGACCTTATTTCTACAAGTTAGCAGTGTTTGCAGTATTCAACAAGTAATCCCCCATCTTCTTTGAAATTTTGAACGTGTCAAGAGCAAAATGCATGAAAAAATATATTCTTCAATATAGATGACACTGTGCCATGCAACAGAAGAACTTAACATGATGGAAAAAATAAAACAAAAATGACAGCAAGGCAATTCTATTGCAAATTACTGGCATCAAAAACATTTTAAGCTAGAGGTTTCAAATAACATCACATGGAGGGGATAACAAACACTCTAGTCAAAATATATCAAATACTTCTAGGTGGAGACTCAAATACTTGTAGCATTTCTCAATGAAGCTTCTCAAGCCCTGACTGTAGCTGTGGGGAAAAATATGAAGGTCAGCTTTGGAAGAAGACTCATTCCAGGAGTCTGGAAAGAACGGGAATATTTTTAAGACACTTTTCATGACTGCATTATCTGCCTCATGAGGAGGAACACGTTCATTGCAGAAAATATGTGAAAAGGCAGAACAGTGATACCCTCCTTAATAATAAAGCTTTAGGTGGAGGTTGGGAGACCTGAGGAAGAAATGACCTTTGATAGCATCTTGCCTCCTGATCAGGAGGAGCAGCAGGTAGAGAAATATTCAAGGGCAGGACTCCAACAAGAGTGCTCTTATCCCTTTGAGGTATAACTACTCATTCTAAATTACCCAAAACATTATGTGAACCACCACAGTAGTCTCCAGTTCTATATAATTTTTGATGTAAAGAAAATATACTTGCCTTATAACAGTATTGTGTTTTTAAACAACCTTGTGTTTACAGGTTCTGAATTCTCTGTCTTCCATGTGTTGAAGAAAGAAGAGGAAAAAAGAATACACAGAATTTTATATAACTGGCTTAATTCAAAGTAGGAAGCCTTTCATCACTGAAATATGGGGCTCAGAAAATTGACTCAAATAAAGTTGGTTGTGAACAGAACTGCAAATATGTAACAGATGGCACAGAGCTGTGAGCCAAGCAACTTCTCATCTCCACCACAACATGAGACAAAACCTTACAGGAGGCTAAGCCCAATTATTTTTATTCACTTGGGCAATCACACTGAACTCAAAAGAGACACCTGGGTGAAAAGGCAGGATCTGATTCTGTCTGAAACCAAGTATTTTAAAACAGACTACTGTAAACATACCCAGTGCTTCCATGACTGCATGTATGCAGGTTATTAGCATGTGTCAAATCTGTACCAAGGCTCCTGCTGCAGGTAAATTAGGACAGCAGACAACATATTCTATGCTGAATAGAAGTGCAACACTCATCTGTAATTAGATTTTCACTGTTCTCACTCACAAAATGAATTCATCTAAAATACTGGGAATTGGATTTTATTTTCAATTCTTACTTTAAAAATAAATCCCCCCCCCAAGCTGGATTTAAATTTTTTATTTATACTTAAGTAATTGGGAAGTCAATAATTTTTAAATTATCAAAGTTCTGTAGGCTAAATGGTTAATTTAAGTAAGAAAAAAGAAGAAAATCTAAATATTTACAAGTCTTAATTTCTCTAGTAAGATGTCCAAACACATCCAAGATCCTAACATGCAGAATGTCCTTTCATTACATTACCACTGTCTTTGGAAGACACCAAATACAGAAGCCACACTGCAGCTGGTTAAAAAAGGACTTGGGTATTTCATACCTTTTTTCATTCAACCACATAATTTTGGTAGTCATAAATAGATTTCCTGGGTTAGGTTTCATCAAAGCTAATGGGAATTTTGAGCTCAAAATAAGAGACAATGTTTACATTAACATTTTAATATTATTATTATTATCCAATGAAGATATTAGAAAACTGATTTCTTGAATCCATGATAAGAAAATACCAGAAATATATAGGCAGACAGCTTTTCTCCTTTTTTTACCCCTGTACTGTTAAGCCTCCTACAATTTTCCATTTATGGCCAGCCCAATGATTTTAAGGAACACATATTTCTTGTACATAAAAGCTATCCTTCATCTGTCATCTTTCCATCATCAAGCCACTTTTCATTCTTGAGAATTGGGAGGAGATCTAGGAGATCTCTTACTGATCCTTTAGGTCTTCTTTTAGTCTGATTTTAAAGATCTGAATGAAGGTTAGATGATGCAGCAAGTCTTCTATTGGCTCAGATGTCTTTCCCAGGACAGAGAAAATATAAACCAGACCAATGTTAAGAACTTCAACAGGGATGAAGTGGTTCAGAAGGACCTTCCTTTAAACCTGCCTTTACTGGAATAAATGCAATTGTAAATAGAAGGCAACGCAGTTCCTCTGCCACTATTCACAGATTTTCTTCCTTGCCAGTTTAACCTTACCAGGAATCTTGTTTCAATAAGGTCTGATAAGTGTGTATTTAATCTTTATGCAACACTCTTAGTTATTTTGCTGAGTTAGTAGTTTATAGTAATGTATAATTCCCAGACTTCTCAACTTTCTTCAATGCCACCTTTATGCTGTGAGATTACTGGACTAAATGAGAGTTTAAGTAGTAGGAATGATTGTGGGAGTTGAGAGACTATTATTTATTTTCAGGATTTTCTGATAGTTCCATGGGGACAACTGCCATAGCATTGTGGATTCTGGCTGAGTTGCTGATTATATTATTTAGTTACATCCACAACTCCATGTGCATGCAACTCCATGAAATACTCATTGCTGAAGGACAGAAAGATGAAATTATCAGAAAGGACAGTGATCAGCTGCGTATCAATGACCTTTAAGCAGAAGATCTTTTCTAAGAGGGAACTTGGGGCTTTGAAGAACAACAAATGCTCTGGTAAAATATTGGTCATTCGAAGTTACATGGTCAATCCTCCAACCAAGCAAGGTGACCTTCTGTATCTCACACTATACAGGTTTCAAGTCTGGACAGATGTTAATCCTGTCATAAAAGAAAACCCCTTTATATGTACAGGGAAATCAGACTTTAAAAGTCTTTTGGTATAACACTTTTCTTATGGTAGTTTACTTGCGAGCAGAAGTCATCCCAGATTTAGAACACAATATCCATATTTTTACTATTTATTTATTTAGTTAGTTTTCAATTTGTACTGCAAAGAACAGATGAGTTATATGAGACAAGAATACCTGGAAGTTAGATGCAAAATCCAGGGCAATGCTTAAATGTACTTTCTGTATCTTGTATGAGCATGAAAGGAGAAAATGCTGCCTGTTCTGTTATTTTGTAGCTCCAAAGCACAGGAGATTTTGCAAGGAAACAAGTCAGCCTGTAAGCCCTGAGACAAAATTCATCCTTCCAAGTGTCTGGTTCTTAAAGCACTCCTATTAAGGTAACATTCTAAAGTTTTGGGGTTTTTTTTGTTTGTTTTTTTTTTGTTTGTTTGTTTGTTTGTGGTTGGCTTTTTTGTTTTGTTTTGTTTTGTTTGTGTGTGGGTTTTTTGTTTTCTTTAATATTTGTTTCTCCATACATTCCAAATAAATTTGGAAGAAGCTTTTTCACTGTGCTTGGATAGTACAAAACTAGTAAGAAAAGGCATGTATTGGAAAAGAAACCCATTAAACCAAGTACCTGTACTTCCACACAGTTTAAATTCTGGCTTTCAATAGATCTAGACTAAAAAACCTAACTTTACATATTCTTCTATTTTCACATTACAACTACTAAAACTGATTGAAGAGAAATAAATTTTTCAGAGTTTTTCTTCCACAGCTTTAAAAAGCAGTGTACATTGTAAGCCATCTGAATTTTATAGATTTACTCTGTGTTAGTGAACCCATGTTCGTGTCTGGTTTGCAAATGCTGGGATGGAATCTAATTCAGTATGGATTTTAGTTATTTCTTTAACTTCCCACTTTTCATTCTAACTTCATTATTTGATCATTGCAAAAAAAGCCAGTTCTCCTAACATGTTGCAATTCCGACATTTCAGAGGGAAAACCAAAGAAGCAGAGATATAGTATGTAACTACTTTTGAAAGAAGAGCATGAAAAACTTAAAACTTGAAAGAAAACTGCCAGCCTGGTAAGTCTGTGGTGAACGCATTTCACATGTAGCTGTCCTGTTCCAGACCCATCTCTCTAAAGATTTGCTCCTCTTCCTACAAAAGGCTTTCTTGTTTCTCCTGGTGCTAGTGTTCCAGATTTAATTTGTTATTTTTACAAGCCACTGACACAGGAATGAAATCCTCAGGTGGTTGTATAGCTATACCCATGTATACAGGTGCATTTGCTGCTTCAAAGCCAACCATTGGCAAGACCAGCAAGGAGACTTGGAGTGTGACTGGAGCAGCATGTTTGTTTGGGTTGGAAAAGCATTTCTGTGGAAAATCTCTGGACCACCTCCACTCACATCACAAAGTGGTCTCTGAGCACGTGAACTGGCTTCCTTCCAGAAGACACCAACCTCATTTTGAAGGCTGGCAAAATGCTTCACCTGCTCTAGACTTTCACCTGCAGGTCTGGACTACAGCCAGTCTGAAGAATGATGCCCTGGAAGATCTGTTGTGTGGAGAGGCAGTGCCCTCAAAGCTGTTTTCTCCTTAAGCCCCCCTCCATTACTTGCAGGGGGACAGGCAGATGTCTTGTGTGCAGCTGAAGGAGCCATAACCCGTGTGCTGAAACCCAGGGACTCTGCCAAGTCCCAGACACCCAAGACCTCAGAGCACTGCCAATAAGGCTGGAGCTTACCTTTAGTTAAAGTTACTTCTGCAAACAGCTCCTGGGGAGCTGAACAGGGAATGTAGTCACTCCCACACACTCAGATCCTCTCACCAAAAATCTGATTATCTCAGTACTTGGTCACACCGTGACAGGACCCCAACAGTCCCATGAGTCTGGGACTGAAGATTGAAAAGAGAGGGTATACAAAGTAATCTCAGAAACACTGGGAAAGTCTGTCATTGTCTCAGGAAATGGAGATTTAAAGTGGAATCTACTCTTATTTGCTCCTCACAGCTGGGAAAGGGACAACGGGCAGCAGCCAATTGGCCACCACCAACTGAATGCAGGGAGAACTTCACACCAAACAGCTGGTAGTGCTTGTTGAGCACTGTTAACAGAACCACTCAAAGGCAACATGTCTGGTTAAATCCTGCTATAATGGCAGCTTTCAGAAGGATGAGTTGTACCTATGTAGCTATAAAAGAGGGGAGATTTTTAGGATAGAGAAAGGTCTGGGCAACTAGAGATTTTCACCCAGAACAAAATGGAGGAGAACTCTCATATTCAACATATGACAAGGCTGCAAAGCCAAATTTGTGCCAGTTTTAAAAAATGACATTTAAAAAAGCTTGAGGTAATATTTTGTCTCAGGCTTAAACAATTCTGTTTAATTGCTTAAATTCTGTTCAACTCAATTTGGTTTAATTTCAGCATTTTTTTCACAGTACACGGTACTGAATTAACCAGCCACAATTCTCAAACAGCAATTAAAAATATAAAAAGATGGGTTATGCTATTAAATCTATATGCTCTGTAGCTATATGCTATATAGCCTCACCTGAACAAGTTAAAGGAAAATTAACCTAAGGGTGCTAGAAGTTACTTGCCATTTAAAGAGAAAATTAACTGTGTATAGACATTTCTGTGTAGAAACGTACTTTATGTTGAACTTCACTTTACTTCAAAACAGATAATTTTTATTTCTTTCACACAAAACATAATAATTAACTGATTTAGACTTTGATATAAATCCCATTATATTCCAGTTCCAATATGTAAATTAAAAAAAAAAGAAATAAAAATATTGAGCTCAAAAAATATCACAGTGAGTATTATAAATCTACCATTTATTACAGTGCATGGCTATCGTGTTCTAAGTTTGAACCTTTTTTGGCCATAGAAGGATTTGTGAAAACATTAACAAAGACACCGAGTTACTCCCAACGGCCACAAATTCATGTTTTGTGAGAAGGGCACAGAAGGGTGTCATCAGAAGAGACCTCCCAGTGATGTCCATCAGGCTCAAAACCAGACACTGTTCACACACTGACTGCAGCAATTCTACTGAGTATTTATGGCCAAGAGACTTTGTTGTCAGACTCATTGATATGACTTCTACAATGCAGTTAGATTAATTGGACAGGGTTTAGAGGACCTCACTAGAGCAGGGTCTGGTGACACACTGTGTCACTTTAAAGCCATTATATTCAAGAAGTTCTCTGAGTTGATACTATTCTGCATTCATTTCTTTGATGTGATGCAGTGATTTAAAGACCTCCAGGGCACACCTACTGCTCTGCAGGGCTTTGTTTGCTCATCCCATTCAGAACAGTTATGAGAACTGATTACACACTGGTGTCCTGCTTCACTGGCAAAAAGTGCTGCATGCCACCTTGTTTCAGAAAATCATGCCCAGGGTGGAGAGCAGCTGAGCCTTTTGTCTCCAGCACATGGAGAGATGAGCCCTGTCAAGTTGCTCCCTCCATGTATCTTTCTATTACTCAACTCAATGGACCATTTAACCTCTGTAATTTTTAAGAGGGCAACATCTGGAAATTTATTTCTGCTTACATATTCAAAAATGGCTGAGGATTTGATGTCTCAGCTTCTGAGCATTTATTAAATAAAAAGCCTCTATTGAAGAATCTCAAAATGACTGACTTTTTAGTATTTTTTTAAAAGGTGGCACTTTGCAGATGTCATTGAGCCCTCATTGTGCAGAGTCGTGATCTGCAAAGGTGAAGTTTGACCTCTGTTCTTGTGGCATATGAAGAGAAGAAACTGGAGAACATCCACCCGTGGGACACCTGGGAGTGTTATCTGGGACAGCTGGGCAGGGGTTGTCACAGGTCCATGTCTGCTCCACTTGCAGTACAGACAAGCAGTGATGGCTTTCTGAGAGCTGGTGAGCACTTCAGAGCCACGGAGCTTATTGTCCCCTCCCCGTGGGTACAAGAAGCAAAGCTTGGGAAACACTAATTTCAGGCAGTGCAATCTTCCCTTCTCCTCCCAGCCATCCAGCTTTGGAAAGGGTGGGAGTTCCCCAGGACAGGCTCAAGCATGAGGGCATGGCTGCCTTTCCTGCCTGCCCAGCCACAACTGACCTGCCTCCCACCAGGCTGCAGGAATCCTTTCAAGTTATTCTCATTAATTTGGACAGATTTCAGCACAAACCCCCACACCTGTAAAAGCAGACAAGTTAGAAAACAAATCATTGTTTCAGTTCCTGGCTATACACACAGTGGATCTCTAGGTCTGATCGGAGCTTTGGGAACTACAAGAGCATAAGGGGACAAAAATGAAGAACAGTCACAACTAAATTGCAATTGACCTAAATAGTAGCAGAGGGATATGTCTCTCCCCTCAAAATCTATACTGCCTGGGATTGAATACTATGTTGCAGGCATTAAATTTCCACTGATTTATGTGGCAATCAGATACAACTAAAAAAGTATGTCCTTTAAGACCAGATGGTGGGTGTCAGAAAATGCAATTACAGGAAATGAAGACAAAAACTTTATTACAGAGAATCAATCTCTTTCTGTTTCTGAATTTTGGGGTAGGTGGAGTAAACTCTGAAGACAGCATCAGGCAAGGAACTTGTGTCATCAGAATGGGTTTATTTGATATAGAAGCCCACTACAGTGAGCTGATGAACACACTGCACGTACACACGTGCCATCCATTGTAGGTGGATCTCTTGCATGCTCTGGAGTGGCAGCACCTGGCTCTGCTGCCTGGGATGCTGCTCAGTGGTTGGGAGCAGCTGCAGCTCTTCCTCAGTGTTACCCTGCTTCACAGCTCTCACTGGTTTCCTCTTGGTTTGCACTGATCTTTTCAACTTCTAGTTCACTGATTTCACCACCTCTGTCTTGCCACATGATCTGTTTTTTCAGGCAATTGACAAATCTGGTTGTGTCTAATCTCCTTCCAAGTCTGGTTGTGCTCATTCCTTTGTCCCAGTCAGGAATTGTTCCATTCCCTGAAGGCTTCTGCACTTTGAACTTCTGTATTTCTCTTTGACTCTATTTAGACATTTAGCCATCTGTTATAGCTTCTACAGGTTTTCCTATAGAAATGTAAGTGGTGTGGTCTTGCAATCCATAAATCTTCAGTTTCAATTAAATCTGAATTTGATAATTTATTCTTTCTCAGGCAGTCCCTTAACAATTATTAACATAAACCCAAATGCTTTCCTAAGACCTTCCCTTCTTTCCCCCTCCAACAACCCTCATCCCCGATGTTAGAATGGTCTGACTGGTAACAGGAGGGTTAATCTGCACCAGAATTTTATATCCCTGAGGGTGACTTTTACGACTCTCACATCCCCCAGACCAAGCACTGATACCACAAGTGCCAGCACCAGCCTTGGAGCCTGAGCATCCCCGTTCAGGAGTTACCCTGTGCCAGTGCAGCAACCCTCAGCAGGGATTTCCAGGGGGGTCCTTGGAATTCCAGGAATGAGCAAGTGGCCACCTGGGCTGGGCAGGGAAAGCAGTGCACAGGGGAAAGCTTTACAAGGTCTCAGCCCAGAGCCAGTCCTGTGATTTCACTCATGAGGTGGGTGCTGAGGACTGTGCAACTCTGGGCTTCATCCTCCTCTCTGTGGTGAAGTTGAATAAAATAGGTATCTTCTGTTGGAAAACCACCTCAGAAAATACACTGCACATTTCTCATGCACTTGTGCAGTGGTTCAAAGGCTGTAATGGAGTTTTCACCAGCTGTCCCCAAGCTGGCAGAGGTTGAGGCCTGGCCTCTCCAGAGTAATGGTGCCAAGGGGCGCACAGGAGACATTTACAAGGTTCCTTGCAAAGTAATTGCCAATTTTTTTCTTTTTTTTTCTTTTCTGATGTAAAACTAATTTTTCTCACCTTACTGACTGTCACAGTTTGACTGAGGATCAGCAATTAAACCAGTGACAGCAATGCTCTCGATCCCCTCCTCCCTCCCCCAGGTAGGGAAAGGAGAGAGATAACAAGGAGAGAGACTTCTGGGTTGAAAACTAGACTGGACAGCTTTACTTAAACACTAATGGCAAAAGAAAATATGTGCAATTATATACAATTATGTTCAAGAATGTGCAAAACCCTATTGCCTCCCCCCACTCCCAGCAACTCCCACAGCCCTCTCCTTAGCTGTGAGCAGTCCCAAAATGTTCTGGAGTGCTGACAGGAGCTGAGGGCAGAGTTATGAGGGTCAGGGCTGAGCCTGGGGTGGATGGTGATGGATGGATGGAGTCCTCCCCGGACACTGGCCATGGACGGAAGAGAAGGGAAGAAGAAGCAGGAAGGAAATTGTCTTCTGTGATCTCTGACCTTCCTCAGAGCTTACGTAGATCTATGGAATGGAATCCCTTTGGTCAGTTCTGCTGTCTGTCTAGTCCAGCTCCCTGTGGGGGGGTCACAGATACAATTCTGCTGCCCCAGTAGCCTCTGTAGCAGCAGAGCTAAGAAGTGACCTTGGAGTCTCAGCAGAAACATAAACATTCCAGTGTTATCAGTCCACTAGCTGGAACACTTGCTGCTAGTTAAAAGAGAGCTTGCTGAAGGAAAAAAAAAAATCAGTAAAAGGAAAATTGGCTTCATCCTGGCTCAACCCAGGACACTGACATCATCATGATCCTGAATAGCCCATACTGTTTTTGTTAATATGATATGATTATTTTAAATCTCCATTCTATTTTATGCAGGAGCATGTGCTCACACATGCCTTCTGTTGAGGTCCTCACCAGATTAAAGTACTTTGAGTTGCCATGGTGTTAAACTATGTATATCACAGAAGAATTACTTTTTTTTTTTTAAACAAAATCTAATAGAAAAAAGCAAAAATATGAGAAAGCTCTTTAAGTCACAGAAAGATTGAATTCTCTTTCTTTTGGATGAAATTTCCGTTTATATTCACCAAGTAATAGAAATCCACTGTGCTTGTCCATGGCTTGCCTTGGAGCAGTCCCCCTAGGAATCTGAAAGCAGCTGAGTGCTGACAGTCAGTGCCAGCAATGATAGGGTAGAGTAAAAAGTAAGTTGCTGGGAGAACAGTAAAAGGAAAATTACAGTCAGTGTACAACTTCCAGACACAACAAGTTATAATTAAAAAATTATAGCCATGGACAGAATTTAACCCAAATCCAAAGGCAGCTGTAGATCTTCACCACCAGACTCCAGAAAAGCAGAGGACAGGTCATCACTTTGTCTGACCGACTTTAAATTCATCAAGAACAGCCTACAGCAGCAGAGATGGCCCAGGTTTGTTGTAGTTGAAGGAGGGAAGACTAGCTTCAGAATAAGCTGTTGTCCATGAGAACAGTCTATAAGCTTGGTGTTACACCTGGACATTGAGCTCTGTTGGATTGAGACCTGTAGAAAACTAAAGATACAATACTTCTGATGTTTTCAGTACTGTGTCAATGTTCTGTGCCCACAGCACAAAATTAGAATCCATAAAGGGGTGAAAAAAACCCCAGAAAACAACCTCAACTAATCAATTTCTGTCCCTTCAGTCTGCTGCCATGCAGATACCAATGCCTGGTCTGACCTGGACCCCTGGGCATCTTGTCCACCAGTGCCCTGGGATGGAGCTGCTGGTGACCCCAGGGAGCACAGTGACTCACAACAGCCAAGAGGGCCTTTGCAGGAGGGGGTTTGTGTCTGACATCATGGTGCTCTGACTTCAGCAGCAGGACAAGGTGGCACTGGAGCACACCTCAACAGCTTCTGCAGCCAGCCAGAGCTGACAGGCAGCTCACAGCACACACAGCCCTCTTCTGAGCAGTTCTTGTGCTGTTTTAGCCCCTGTGGGCTCATTGCATGTGCTCAAGCTTCAAGACTAACAGCCTGTGGCAGGCCACAGAGTCCACACAACATCTTTCCTCTGCTCTGATTGGATTAGCAGGTGCCTCCATCAAGAATAATTGTGCATAAAAATGTAAAAGGCGGTTTCCATGACAACTCAAAGGCGTGACTTCGGAATTTGCCTTCTGTGAGCACTTTTTGCCAGTAGAACTGGGCTACAGCCACACCTCAGAGGGAAAGGGGATTAAACAGGCAGAGTATTTAGGGCAACTGCATGGAGGGGGGATCTCTGCTTCATGCTGAGACAGCTCCAAGCACAAGCCTGGCCTGGGAATGGTATCCTCATTGCTGCCACAGTTTCAGGGGGCACAGCAGAGAATTGATTTACACGAGGAATGGTACTTCATGTGAAAATGAAACATTGCCATTTATTGGTTCCTCTTCACAGAATTTGTTTTGCATACTTGCTCCAGAGTCTCTGTCATCACCATGAACTGATGAAGAAAGTGTCCCAAACTGACAGCAGCTCTCACTGGCACAGCTCCCACACCTGTTTCCTGCAAATATATGCGGTGGGGCTGACAACCCACAGCCCTTTCTGGTACAGAGACTGGAACTTGGAAATGAGAATTGGCTGGGGATTCAGTTTCTCAGGTGTCATCTTCTGAGGCACAGTAACCTGTAGTTTGTTTTTTTGGTGAAAGTCTTGAATTGGCAGTTTTCTCCACCTGAATCAATGTGGATCATGTTAGGCTTGTTTACAACATTGTCTTATGTCTCTCTGCAGCCCTGAACTTGGATATTCTTATTGTGTAAATTAAACCATTTTTTGTTTAATTGCTTTTTATTGGCTGTGATCTGTCAATGTATTTAGTGCCATTTTCTGAGTATGAAAATTCTTACTCAGTTGCCTGAAGGATACACTTTCGCATTGTAAAAAAATGAGCAAATGGGATAGGTAAGCCCTTTAAAATCTTTGGAAAGAGTGAGTGGGAGTTCCAAAAATATAAACCACAGCTCTTTCCTCTTTTTTATTCTTTTAAATCCCAGTATTTAATTTCTTATTGCTCAATGTGGGAATTTGCAGTGTGTGAAGAGATTTCTGTGGCACAGTTCCATGTTTCTTCCCCGGGTCCGGGGTAGCAGTTTTTGCAGCAGAGGATGTAGGAGCACTACAGAAAAGCTTCCCCCCCAGGGACAGCTCCCAGGGACCTTGGTGGCACATAAGAATTGTCAGGTAGTGGGAAAATGCAATCTAGTGGAATTGCAGTTGTCCTGGTAGATGAGTTAAGCATGAGCTAGCAACCAAGGAGGCCAACGGAGGAACTGGGAATTGTGTGGCCAGTAGGTCAAGGGAGACCATCCTCCCCCTCTATTCTGCCCTAGTGAGACCCCATCTGCAGAACTGTGTCTGGTTCTGGGCTCCCCAGTTCAAGAGAGACAGGGACCTTCTGGAGAGAGTTCAGCAAGGGGGCAAGAATGATGATTTAGAGGCTGGAGCATCTCTCTTGTGAGGAAAGATTGAGAGAGCTGGGACTTGTTCAGCCTGGGGAGGAGGAGACTGAAAGGGTAACTTATGAATGCCTGTAAATATCTAAAGGGTGGATGTAAGCAGGATGGAGCCAGACTATTTTCAGTAGTGCCCAGTGACAAGACAAGGGGCAATGAACACAAGCTGGAACACAAGAAGTTCCATTTGAAGCTCTGGGAGCTCACTAAGCCTCTCTCCATCATTTATCAACAATCCTGGTCAACAGGGGATGTCCCAGATGACTGGAGGCTGACTAATGTGACACTAATGTGACAAGAAAGGCTGCAAGGAGGATCCAGGGAACTCCAGGCCTGTTAGCCTGACCTCAGTACTGGGAAAGATCATGGAGAGGCTCATCTTGAGTGAGTCACATGGCAAGTGCAGGGCAGCCAGGGGATCAGGGCCAGCCAGCATGGGTTTATGAAAGGGAGGTCTTGCTCAACCAACCTGATCTCTTTCTATGACCATGTTAGCCAACTATGGGATGAGGGGAAGGCTGTGGATGTTGTCTACCTAGGCTTTGGTAAGGCCTTTGCCATTATCTCCCACAGCATTCTCCTGGAGAAGTCGGTGAATCATGGCATAGACAAATGGACTCTTCCCTGGGTAAAAAACTGGCTGGAGGGCTGTGCCCAGAGAGTTGTGGTAAACAGAGTGAAATCTAGTTGGCAACCAGTCATCAGTGATGTTCCTCAGGGCTCAGTTTTGGGGCCAGTCTTGTTCAGTATCTTTATCAAGTGTATGTCTAGTGCTGACCCTGTGAACAGCCCATGGTGACCACGTCTGAAAACTAGTGTGCACCAAGTGCATCTTAAAAACTGAAAAATTTCTTTTTATTCTTGCTAAACAAGTCATTTGGATGACAATCACTTTTCAGTATTTGCCCATTTCTAGCAACTGCACAGCTTGAGAATTCATTAGCTGTGTTGCCTTTTCACATGCATAACCATTGATCTCTGTGGGGAAACGTACACTGGAAGTTGCTTTTTTCTCACTTTTTTGGGGAAAATGGAAAAAATGATCCTTATTTGCAGTGTTAGAAATCCTGCTTTTAATGAACCCTGCCTCTATATACTGAATAAGACATTTAACATGAAATCCCAAGCACAATTTTCAAAACCTGGGCATTTCCTATAACTCCATAACACACTAAACTGTTGTTCACTGGGTAAGAGAGGATCAGTCTCAGAAAGAAAACACCAATCTGTCCATTGGCATTTTCATGGCTCACAGGGCTCAGTCTGAACTGTCACAATGGCTAGGGTTGGCTGAGGAGGTAAAAAAAAATACTGACCTGAACTGAGTACAAGCAAATGCCCATGGAAAAAATGCAGACTTTCTAATTGGATTAAACTGCTTTGAAAACACATTTCATTTTGTGCATAAAAACTTGGGCGTAGTTCTTACTGGGAACCTAATCAGGTAGCAATAAAACTGACTTAGTATTCCTGTATGTATGAATGAAACAACTGCTCCTGCACTGTTCAGAGAAATGAATGACATTAAATCTGCAGGCACTGCTCATCTCCTGAATTTTACACAATCCTCAAAAACACTTTATGCAGGAATGAAGTGTTGTTACACACTGAAAACTGAGGCCAGGCTAGTTGGAGAAAGATCCCATTATTTAAGGAAGATGCTCTTAAATTCATCTTTGGACCAAAAATATTAACATCCTCAGGAACTATGTAAACTCTTGTTATTAATTACTATATATACACCTTCTGTCTTCTGCCTCTCTGTGCTTCATTCTTCCTCCTGGTCTCATTGTCATGTTATGTTGTCTTTCTGTTCTTCCTCTACACTGTTTTAAATTCAAAGATGAGTAAAATAAATAGGTACAATCATTATATTGTCCGTGTTTTGAAACTGTACAGAAATTCAGAAAATATAAATTAAAATGAATTGTTGGGGATGCACCTTCAGCCTCACTGCTGACTACACCTGAAGACATGGAGCTGCAGCAGCCTCACATCTGTTGGGAGACTGAATCCAACAGCAACTAACAGAAACTCCTTATATTTGTGGTTACATGTAGGTGAAGTGAAAGAAAATAATCCTCAAGTCCACAATTCTAAAGCAAGAGACTTCTAAAAGAGAGAGCTTTGCTTCAGGAATTTCATAGAGGAACTTCTTCTGAACTGACCAGAATGCAAAAGCACTCAGGTGAGAGGCAGATGTACCTCCTGCTTGATCCTGCTGCTTCAGTCTGGAAACTGAAATGAGTGCTGAGACTCCCAGAACAGGGGATCTCTTGGAAAGGCTCTGTAAATGGGGATGGAAAAAAATGCAAAATCAGCAAGTGACTATATCCTCCAAGTAGCTTCAAACAGTCTGCCAGACTTGAAACAGGAAAACTGCTTTAAAGGCAGTAGGTAGAGAGGGAGGGGGTAGGAGAGACAATTCTACACCCGAAGGAGAGTCGTACTTTTGCCAAAAGAACAATGTAGGAGGCTTGCCTAGGTAGGAAGAGCTGATGGTTTATCTCAATGCAGAAAACCTCTGGAGAGGAGAAAAAGCAGGAAGGAATTAGGTCTGCATGAAGACTGCATGAACGTGGTCAGTTACGAGCACATATTTAATGCAGTGTCAAACAACAGAGAGAAAGTAACAGTTCTGACAAATATTTAACCAAAGACACAGCCTGATTTCTCAGGAAAGCAGAATTCTCAATAAAACAAACCCATGATTCTGACAGAAACTACATTCTTCTCTGTTAACATTCGTGCTGTCCTCTATGTCTGACTATTGCCAAAATTTGGCTCTGAAAGAGAGGGGAATAAAGTGTTTAAAGTATTTCCACAGTAATACAGCAAAAACCCCTTTGCTCTTCTTGTGTCTGTGCTCTTAATACACATTTCTTTATGCAAGGAAGGCTCCCATGTGTGAAGATAACAAGTTTCCTGGAAAATCATTCTGAAGTTACTAACAGAACACCAATACATATTTTTTGCTTTGTGAAAGGGAAATTTTAGTTCTGCTGAGACCTGAACTGATGACCCTCCATCAGCCAAAATTTTCCTTTGTTTAAAAAGTCAGCAGGTGAGAGAAGGGAGCACAGACAAAAGGAGAGGAGGATCTCCTTGAGTACAAAGAGAAACACAGGGCTTTTAAAATAGGGGCATATCTTAAACAAACAAAGAAACCCAAACAAATAAACAAAACAAACAGTCAAATTAATCTTGGCTTAATAGGCCAGGATCTATTTCTTGGATGAATTAACTTTTATTTTTTCACCATTAAGATGTAATCCAAAGGCTTCTCACTATGAAATGCTGTGCTGTTTTTATTTATTTACTCAATTGAATACTTACTGAATGAGTCTCAGAATGAAGTGATAGTAAATTCACAAGCTGATTTGTCTATCCTTTTGAGCATTATTAGGACAACCTTTTGTCCAAGCATCCTGGAAAAGCATGGTAGCTGGCTGCTTCATGTCTGTCCAAAATAACAAACAGGCTAGAAAAAGTAGAAATAACTAAAAATCAGTCTGATTGTCAATTGATAAATACACACACACACACACAAAATTGTAATATACCTGAATAGTATACATGTACTATTAAGTTACTTCAGTTTCTTACTCCTGTTATCATAGGTGTACTTACTGTAAGGAATGACTTGTTTTAATTGAATTAAGGAGCTTGGGAAGGCTTGGGAAGTGTCATATTTCATAGAGTATTTTTATAATGGAGATCATAACTTTTTTTTTTTTTCCCTGAAACCAATAAACACACTTTTTTTTTTTTTCCTTTTTTTTTCATGTTCCTGAAGCTGGGTCTGAAACTTTCAGTGGTTTGGCTTCAGGTGGCTGGACTTAGTTGAGAAGTTCTGACAGAGGAAATAAAAATTCCTTCAAAACTTTTTTTGGCACATAAAGCAAATTAATGAAAAAGCATCATTACCATTGAAACAGCAGGGACTAAGTTCTACAGGATTTCACATGAGTGATTTGATATAACCACTGGACAGGCCAAGGTAAGCTCCACACCTGGTGGGTGCAGATCTATATGGATGTTTTCCTAGTGTTACTTTCTCTCCTCTCTGCATGACTGTTTCTAAGATATCTCTGAATTAAAGGTTTCTGTTTTGTTTTTCTCCTGGTGTTTATTTGGTCTGTTGTAAATACCCCTTCTCACCCTCACAGATAACAGCTCCATCATGGTTCTCCCCATGTTCTGCAGCAGCTTCCAGAAATCTCTGAGCCTTTTTACAGAGATCTAGGTCTGCCCTGGCTTTTCTTGAAAACCCTTAGTGTAACCCCAGGAAAAACAAAAAGAAAAAATACCCAAACAAACAAAAAAAGCTGCACCAAACTGAAGACCTGCCAGTGGACCTGCTCGCATGGAAAGGGGACAGGGATGCACAGGCAGCAAAAAGTCAGTTGCTCTTCCCTCTGTGTTGAAGCTCTTAGAGCACAGTTTGGCCCTAAAACAGGAACAAACTCATTTACTCAACAGTCCTCAAACCAATCTCTCAAATCCCCTCTGTTTTACAGGTCTTTTACAGTATCTCTCTTTTCTAACATTTAGGGTTCCTAAGGTCAAAGACATGGGCTTGTAGGGCCATAACCCTAATCCATAACTCCACAGCTGACACTTGAGTTTCCACTCTGGCAAAGCATTCCCTGTTCAAGTGTTGACCAGCAGCATTATTTCACAGCCCCTGCTATGCAAAAGGCCATTCTTATTGTGGAAGCTTGCTAAAAGGAGGGATAAAAATCAGCTGCATTATATTGATCAGCCATAATTTGTTTCTGTCTGGCTGTGTTTCTATAAGATAGTTAATTTATCTGAAGATGGAACAGATGGGGAGGATTCACAACAGTTGGAAATAAAGCAACTGTATAACTCTTCATTTATTTCTATTGCTGCCAGCACAGAAGAGCACAGTGATCTTCTGTAACAATATCAAGACAGATGGATGAGGGGTCTTAGAAAATATTTATGGCTTCCTGCAAAATACAACCCCTGCTCATGCTAAGAAAATCTCACCCACAAAACTTAACCAGACAAGAGGTTGCAATGTCTGCAAGTCCTTGTAGAAATGTACAAAGAAAATTCTGCGTGTCCTGCACACGTGACAGGTGGGAGATTTGACCTGAAATATGTGTTTGCATCCCTTCTGAAGATAGGGAGCACTGCCTCTGAAAACTGTCGTCAGTTGTCACACAGTTTTTGGGTTTTGCCTGAACCACCCAGTAGCAGTTAGCTTCCCCTGCAGCTCCCGTGTGGGGTTTGCTGCTTGGTGCTTGGATGAGAAGACCCAGAGAAAGCTGCAGCAGAGATGTGTGGAGGAGTAAGCAAGCAGAGGGGTCGCAGAGGGGTGAAATCCTGATTAGCCTCCCAGAGCTGAGTGCATGAGAGAAGACTAGGCTCTTAGAACAAGGAAAGATCATTCATTTCTTTGTACATCTTGTCATACAAAAGCACTGACAATGAGTATCTTGGTTCTATTCCATCTTTCCTCAGAGGAGTTAAAGTTGATGTACTCAAGCCAACTCAAATGCTTACGGCTTGTGCAGTGCCCAGCCTGCACAGGAGTGAGGAGCCCGGGCTGACTGGCAGCACCGTGGAGTCTCTTACAGGCACTCATGTTCCTGTGCCTGTTCCTGTTCTTCCTAGTGACTTTAAAACTTGTGGAGTCAAAGGCTACTAAATGAGACAGCTCTCAAACAGATTTAGCTCCCTAAAATGTCGTGAAACCAGAAGGTCAGGCAGAGGAGAAAAGCTTAACTACTGCTCTTTCACAGGAGAACTCACTGCTCATCTCTTGTCAAATCCCCTCAATCACAGGACACTGTGTTTTTTTTTTAATCTATAACAGTCAATCTTAGCCTTCTGCTGTTTAGATAATGTCCAGATTTTTTTTTTTCTACCTGCCTCTCTAGTCTTTCCTCTCACAATGCTATTGTGCCATCATGAATCACCAAGGAAGGATAAATGGGAGAGACAGTGTTTCCTCAAATTTTAACTGGTATTATAACCAGACTTCACAGAATACCATCTCATCTAATCAGTAATCTTGGTGCCTCATGGTCTACAGCACCCACAGAAATCCTTATATAGAAAAAAGTTACCACTTTTGGTGACCACAATTTCATTCCTTTGGGAATGTTACTTTAGACTATTTCCTTTCCTGGAATTAATAAAGCACAAGTAATTCCATATCTTCAGCTAGTAGTCCTGATCCATCACTGCTGTGTTCAGAGGCTGCACAAAGCAAGTTTGTTTCCATGAAATACGGTTGTTGGCATGAGCACCAAATTTCAGGTGGATGGGTGGAATCAGGGTTTGCACCCTGAGAAGGCTTCATTGCTTCCAGTGCCTCCATTGTCTGGAAGAGAGTTTGGGAACAGCTCTCCCTTTTCCTATAGTGATTGTTGTTCTGAACCAAACCCAAGTAGCTGAATGTGTCTGCTCAGCTAATTTACAGTCGTTGAGAAACACTAATTTTAGAGGCAGATGCTCACAGAAACAACTATGATGACTGCTTTTCAGATTCCTGATAGCACAAAAAGAAATTAGTAAAAGATCTGATAAGTCAACACTGATGGCTTCTTTTGTAAGACTCCAAAGAAGTCTAAGGAGCCTGGTTTCAAAGAGTGCAGTAAAAGTAGGCTGCATTTCGTTTTTCCTCCCTTAGTTTCACCAGAATAGCTCAACTAATACTCCACTGAATGCTACCACCTCAGACAGACCCTGATAGTTGTAGAAATGTATTAAAATGATGAATTTGTTGTACTAAGTTAGCTGAATGGGTTTCTTTTAAAATAATGTGCTTTGTGAAACTGTCACTTAGTTATGCCAACCATCCTGCAGGTTGTGATAACATCAAGTTTTCTAAGACCTGTCAACAGACATCACAGGATGTAGGGAGGCAATTAGGAAAGCTGAGGCCTCCTTGGAACTAAACCTTGCAAGTGAGGTCAAAGACAATAGAAAGGGCTTCTTCAAATACATTGCAGATAGAACTAACACTAGAGGCAATGTAGGCCCGCTGCTGAATGAGGTGGGTGCCTTGGTGACAGAGGATACAAAGAAGGTGGAGTTACTGATGCCTTCTTTGTCTCTGTCTTTAATCCTGCAGACTCTCCCCAGGAGCCCCAGATCCCTATAGCCCTGGAAGGAGTCAGGATAAAGGAGGAGTTTGCTTTGGTAGATGAGAATTGGGTTAGGGATCAGTTAAGCAATCTGGACATCCATAAATCAATGGGTCTGGCTGGACTGCACCCGTGGGTGATGAGGGATCTGGCAGAGGTCATTGCTCGGCCACTCTCCATCATCTTTTGTAAGTCGTGGGCAACAGGAGAGGTGCCTGAGGACTGGAGGAAAGCAATGTCACACCAGTCTACAAAAAGGGCAAGAAGGAGGACCCAGGTAACTACAGACCGGTCAGCCTCACCTCCATCCCTGGAAAGGTGATGGAACAACTTATTCTTGGCACTGTCTCTAGGCATATCAAGGTTGAAGGGGTCATTAAGAGCAGTCAACATGGTTTTACCAAGGGGAAGTCATGTTTGACCAAACTTACAGTCTTCTATGAGGAAGTAACTAGGTGGATAGATGATGGTAGAGCAGTAGATGTGGTTTATCTTAATTTTTGTAAAGCATTTGACACCGTCTCCCACAGCATCCTTGTAGATAAACTGAGGAAGTGTGGTCTTGATGATCAGGTAGTGAGATGGATCGTGAACTGGTTGAAAGGAAGAAGTCAGAGAGTTGTAGTCAATGGGGCAGAATCTGGTTGGAGGTCTGTGACTAGTGGAGTCCCTCAGGGGTTGGTACTGGGACCGATGTTGTTCAACATCTTCATCAACGACCTGGATGAGGGAACAGAGTGCACCCTCAGCAAGTTTGCTGATGACACTAAACTGGGAGGAGTGGCTGACACACCAGAAGGCTGTGCTGCCATTCAGAGAGACCTGGACAGGCTGGAGAGTTGGGCAGGGAGAAACTTGATGAAATTCAACAACGGCAAGTGTAGAGTCTTGCATCTGGGGAAGAACAACCCCATGTGCCAGTACAGGCTGGGGGCTGACCTGCTGGAGAGCAGTGTAGGAGAAAGAGACCTGGGGGTCCTGGTGGACAGGAGGATGACCATGAGCCAGCAATGTGCCCTTGTAGCCAAGAAGGCCAATGGCATCCTGGAGTGCATTAGAAAGGGTGTGGTTAGTAGGTCAAGAGAGGTTCTCCTCCCCCTCTATTCTGCATTGGTGGGGCCACATCTGGAATATTGTGTCCAGTTCTGGGCCCCTCAGTTCAAGGACAGGGAACTGCTTGAAAGAGTCCAGCACAGAGCCACAAAGATGACTAAGGGAATGGAACATCTCCCTTATGAGGAAAGGCTGAGGGAGCTGGGTCTCTTTGACGTGGAGAAGAAGAGACTGAGGGGCGACCTCATCAATGTTTATAAGTATGTTAAGGGCAAGTGTCAGGATGATGGAGCCAGGCTCTTTTCATGTGATGTCCAGTGATAGGACAAGGGGCAATGGGTGCAAACTGGAACACGTAACCATCAGAAAAAACTTCTTTACTGTGAGAGTGACAGAGCACTGGAACAGGCTGCCCAGAGAGGTTGTGGAGTCTCCTTCACTGGAGACATTCAAAACCCACCTGGACAAGTTCCTGTGTGATGTACTCTAGGTGACCCTGCCTGGCAGGGGGGTTGGACTAGATGATCTTTCGGGGTCCCTTCCAACCCCTAAGATTCTGTGTGATTCTGTGTGTGATTCATATTCTGGACCCACCTGGGCAATCTTACAGTGGGAGATGGGAGACAGGACCAGGATGGGACACAGGATGAAGAAGATAAAGGACTAGAATCAACAAAGACCCCAAAGGAGACCCTCAAGCATGCATAACTGCAAAGATGACAATGTAAAAGAATTCTAGGAACTCACTGGCATAAAACTGAATATGCATGGTTTTGGTGTATATCAGTTGGGGTGTTTTGCTAACTCATTGTAGCACTTATGGTGGAGAATCCCCAGTGCTGCAATAAGGAATGCCTGCTCAATAACAGCTTGTTGTTACTGGGTTTTTATCTCGGAATCCTTACCTAGCTGTACCCAGCCTCCTACTGTGGTGACAGTGTTAGAAAGCAAGGGGGTTTGGAAGCTCTGAATTTTGTTTCAACCCTTTACTGGAAAAGCCTTCAGTCAGCCCTCGAGGTCTTGTGTGCAAAATCTAACTGTGCTGACAACATCAGTGTAGTCACCTTTGCTGTGACCAAAGTGTGAACAGTTATCAGGGGTACAGAAAACCACCTGGATGGTGCCAGCACAGTTGCCACATTGTGAGGATGAGACCAGTGTGCTCTTAAGACATATGTAACCTCAGGCTTCTAGGGCACTTCTAGATCAGCAGGTCCTGGTATTTTCCCCACCCTGAATCTTAGCTGCATGACACCCATTGATTCATGGACAGTAGTGATGGAGGAGATCTGTTGTGGGACATGTACACACTGCAGGCTTCCAAGAGCATTTGAACTTCTCTTTTAGGCCAGTCTTTAGAATTTTCCCCTTTATGCTCTCGGGTTGTAAACAAACTTTGGATCCCATCTTTCTTGGTTTTAAATAATCATAAACTTGCACAACTCACAATTTACACTTTCCATCCAAACATTTACTTCATTCGGTTTTCCACATGATTCACCTTCTCTATCCCATGACACTTCTGTGAAGACCAACAGCTGTACCCAGGCCAAGATTAAACACATTGCTATGAATGTGCACAGAACCAAGCCCTGCTACTTTCCAAAACAAACAACCCCTCCCCAAGACATTTTCTACATCTGTGCTTGGGGACAAGGGGCTGAACCAGGTCCACCAGCACAGACCACGGCTAGGGACAGAGCTGTAAATAATGCTACACCATGGATCCAGAGCCTGCACAGGAGGAAAGGAGCAGGGCTGCATACAAGCACACCTGCAGCATAGATCAACAAAGGATGGGGATTAAGTGCAGCTTTTATGCTGCTGGATGAGAGCTGGGGTCAGGGAACATGAACAGGGGTCCCAGATGAGGCTTGTCAGGGCAATCAAGGCCAATTTGAATCATCTGGGGCCTGACACATGCCTGCTGAAGGTCATTCTGTCTCTTCTCCATGTTTAATTTATGTGACCACTAAACATTTTACTGTCTTTCAAAACAGTCCATAACATCCCCACAATATTGTCTTGTCTCTGGCTATGAAATAAAGAAAATAAGTAAAGGAGAAAGAAATTGTCTACCAAAATCCTCAATTTTCTTTTAAGTCATTTTCTATCTAAGAATTACCTGATCTCATTACTTGCTTTTGCTATTTCAGTGAAGATTTGGTGGAGGGTTTATTGGGGGGGGTTGAGATGAAATAGAGAGAAAACATTACTAAAAAATTTACATTTAATAAAAAGAAAAAAACAAGTCACTCAATACTGGAAAACCTTGGATGTTTTCTGAGTTGCTGTGGTAACAGCATTTTCCATACAAATATACTTCCTAAATGAAAGCTTGTTAAAAATTGGCTTGATTGGTACTGGAGGCTCACAAAGCCCCAGATAAAAAAGTAATCCTGGGTATGATTGCTAATTAAATTAAACTCTATTAAGAAAGAAGGAAGATTTAGGTAGCTTGGCTTTCCGCCTAAGAGATTTATGATGACCTGAAAGAGAAACTGCAGAGGAATTGTCCTCCCACTCTGACTGATCCATACCTAGAGTCTGCTCAAACTGCACGTGTTCTAAACAGCAGATTATTCTGAAAAATAATGTCCAATTATTACTCTTTTTAGGATGCAAGACAGAGCTGATTGTTGCTGTAATGTTGCAAGTCAAGATCCAGGGCTGCTGGGGAGGAGTGATTGCTGCTTCTTTTAACCACACAGTCTCAGAAAATGTCATGGACCAAACAGCTACAATATGTCAAAGCCTGTTTTAATGTGTCTTGCTAAAGAAAAACCTTAGGACTAATTTCTTCTCCCACCAGAAAAGCCTGGTGGGATTGGCAGACGTGCTGCTAGAGCAAAAATATGTGTAAGCATGCAGCACCTTACTTGACTGATAAAGATTTGCAAAAAGCCCTTTTTGTTGTTTTATCTCCCTGAGATTTTCACGATAAAATCTCAACTAAGGGAAAGAAATGACAGCAGCTCCCCGAGGAACACAATTTGGTGCAGGGTCCACAGCAGGCAGAGGTCAGCTAGAGGCACCAGCCCTGCCAGCCAAGTCACACAGCACAGTGTTACACGCAGTGGGCAGGAACAAACGCAGCTGCTTCCCCAGACCTGGTCCTGTTGCTTCCACCTGTACTGTCAGCTCAGGAGCAGCAGCATGTTCAAGGCTCACAAAACCTCAGGAACAGGTAGTGGGCTGCTGGCAGATGAGCCATGCTCCACACTTCACGAGAAAGACCTTCCAGACTTCTGAGAAATTAAGACAGCACTAAAATCAGTGGTCTCAGAAACACCTGGGAGAGGAAACCTAAATGTTAATGCAGAAGATGTGGCACTTCCACAGTGTGATCTGAAGTCCTGGAAAAAGCACGAACATTAATAACTTCTGTACATATTAAGTGCCACAAGGTCATGCCTCCCCACACTTGACCAATACCTGGAAATAACACTATATTTTCTGCTACTTAAGCTTCTTGAAACACAAGCCTTTAAGCTATATGAGGTTTTCAGAGATAGCACAATACTTTTATATGTAAAACGTATCAGCATTGCACAGACATCTAAACCATAAGCAAGCCAAAAGGCAAAAGATTTAGTTGATATTACAAAGAAATGTTAAGAAAAAATATAAAGAGAAGTCAGAAGAAAGTGAATAATAACCTAGAAGAAATACTGGCCCAACAGGTTTTTAGAGTTCAGGGAGAACTTTAACTTGGAATCAAAACACATCTGTAGTACTCAACAAGTAATTAACTTTGTTTTTGTCAATGTGCATGTCAATTAGCATAAAATATTTTAAAATCTATTTTGCACATGGGTTTTCCACAGAAGGAAGGGAATTTTAGTGGATAACGGGAAAACACAACATGGCTTTTGACTTTACCTTCTTATGTTTTATTTCTACTTTCTACCAACTGCCAAAACCCAGTTGTGATCATCTTTTTTGAGTCATAAACTAGCTACTTCTGATAATCTTAGATATCTCACAGAGGCTAATTTTTGGCAACCTTGAATATGCAACACAAATGCCAAGTTCAAAGTTGCGAGTGCAAGTCATCATAGACTCCTAGAATCATAGAATGGTAGAACGTGGAAGGGACCTCTGGAGATCTTTGAGCCCCACTCCATCACAGCTTATGAAATAAAACAATTCCCACACATCTAATTTCAATGTATGAGACGTGTAACATTAATTTACTTAACATAGCTTTGGATTATCCCTTAATCGATGTTTTTTAATGTAAAACTTACTAAAAAACTGTGGGGAAGGGGAAGAAAGATACAAGCAAAAGATAATCCACCACTTGGATTATCCAAGCTTTCAGAATCTTCATCCTGAGTCAAATATAATAAAACTAAACCAGTAAAATTACACTGATACGAAGTGAGTGCACAGAAAGGTCAAACTACGTTTGCATTTCGAACTAAACAGTGTTAATCTGACCTTGATATTTTGTTTCATTGAGAAGGATTTAAATATTTTACAAAAATAAATCTGACTATCTCAGAGAAATAGTGTCCCAAATCAAACACATTGTCTAATAGTGTCTGACTATTACTCAACTTTTTATGATCAATTTATTAAATAGCTTTGTTCCTCTTGCTGTACATTAACCTGTTTTAAGAACAGTATCCTCTGGAGACTGATTTTATGCTGCACAGGAGGCAGAAGCTGGAAGCAGAAAAGACACTTAAAATGGTAAGATAATTGAAACAAGAACGCTCTTCCGTAAGTAGTAATGAAATATATCATTCAGAAAAAAAATTAAGATACTAAGCCAAAGATAAATGCATAGATTCTTATGTGCCACTGAGCACTGTGTGGATCTATCCCTATATATGTATAAACCCACAGAGACATGCATATTACAAAGTAAATCGCCACAGTAAAAGAAGTAATGTGGTATTTGATATCATCATGGGCATATGCAGTGTGTCCCCTCCACCTGCATAATTAAAATTATAATTTGCATATATCTGTATTATAAATTTTAATGAGATGTGTTTACCTATTATTTTATTTTAATTCTGCATAAATTGTATTTTGTACTGTCTTCATAAAATCCATAGGATCATTGAAGAGTTTGGTTTGGAAGGGACATTAAAGATCATCTAGTTCCAACTCTCCTGCATGGACCGGGACATGTCCCACTGGACCAGGTTCCTCAAAGTCCCATCCAACCTGTCCTTGAACACTTCCAGTGATGGGGCCCCCAAAACCTCTATGGGAAACTTATTCCAGTGTTTCACCACCCTCACAGTGAAGAATTTCTTCCTAATATCTAACCTAAATCTAACCTTTTCCAGGTTAAAGCCATTACCCACTGTTCTATTACTCCATGGACTTGTAAAAAGTTCCTCCCCAGCTTTCCTGTACCCACTTCAGATACTGGAAGGATAGTAAAAGATCTCCCCAGAGCCTTCTCCAGGATGAACAACCCCCAAGTCTCTCAGCCTGTGATTATTTGCTACCAAGTGCAATAGACCATATAAGGGTGATTTGTTTGGGAATTGAATATTCTTCTCTGTTTTCATTTATAGACATGGGGGGAAAAAAAAAAAAAAAAGGGACTGCAAAAGGAAACCACTGGGATGGAATAACACCTCTCATTAATCCTCAATTCCCTAACATAGAGGACAGACGTCAGCAGTGATTAGTTGTTTGGAGTGAGATGTCCTGTGTGTCACCAGGAGGGCTGGCTGAGTCCTAACCAAACAGCCCACTTAGAGAGAAAAGGGAGCTGGGAAGAGGAAGGGCTCTCATTGGTAGGGATGTGTAGGGCTGGTGGTGGAGCAGAAACGTGGAGCCACCAGGCACGGGGGGACGTGTGTGTGTATTATCACCCCAGCTCTCCTCTTGCCATGCAGTTGTCAGCCCCTGGCAAAACTGCAGAACCTCATCCCTTTCTCCAGGCTGAGCTACTTGCCATCCCATGTGGAGTCAGAGCAAGTATGAGGCATCTCTGAGGAGAAGCTGACAGGCCAGGTGCTCACATTCTCAGTCACCAATGGGACTCAGCCCATGTGGAGGAGCTGCCACCAGCTTCACAAGCCAGTGCCACCAACATTAGCGGGTCACGCAGCTGACCAGGATCAGGCTCCTCAGCTGTAAAGTACAATGAACCCTTCCATACTGCCCGTGACCTGAGGGCTATGAACTCACCCATGTCAACCACACTGTCAAGTCACAGATGTGTGTGTTGCCAGTAAGAGACACCAACAGTGTTCTGCAGAATTCAGGGTGATCATTTTGGATGTGTGATACAGAGTGGTTAGGAAAAAACCTCACAGTACTAGAAGCCTGGTGCTCTGGGGTGTATTTTCCTGAAGGTTTATCTAGGCCCTGTTGATTTACTTGCAATGTTTTTTCCCATGAAATGCAGTGCAAGACAATAACATATTTCTTTAATCTCACATGGTGGCCTGTCCAATTGGCAGCTTTTCCAGGGCCAACTGAGCTGAGGAGAGCACTTAACTCCAGACAAAAGCTTCATTAACAAAAGGCACTGAAAGCACCTGAGAAAAGTTTGCTTAGATGGTGTGTTTTCAGGAAGTATTTTATACTGTTTCATCATTACTCTGTTCCCTTCACTTTCACAGGAGCTCTGCTAAAACAGTAGGTGGGCAAGAAGCAGTAATTTCAAGCTCTGTTAGTCCACATGTTCCCAAGCAGGAATCATCACCTGCTTCACCATGTCAAGAGCTGCCTTCATGGCATCTGATGGCCTGTGAGCTGAGCCAGGGTCTACTCCTGCAACACAAATACCTCCCAGAAACTGAACCAAGAGGAACAGCAAAACGTGATGGAGGGGTTGCTCCCAGATGCAGGTTTGGAGTGAAAAGGTGTGTGCTTAATGCAGTGGTTCAGTTTGGTCTCTGGGGGAAAGCAAGGGTTTGTCCAGCTGTTGGGGCTACCTAGGCCCTGAAGCCCTGCACCCTCCCTGCCCCGGGCCCCGGGCCGTGCCCCATGGCTGCAGGAAGCTGGTTCTGCTGGGATGCTCGAGGCACTAGCCAGGATCCCGAGGGCTCTGTCCTCAAAATGCAGCCAGTCCTCCAGGTCTGACACACAGTTTGGGAGCTGACAGCTGAAGGTCTTTGGGAACAGCCTGGGGAATGAGTGAAAACAAACCAGACATCTCCCACAACCCCGAGGCTGGAGAATCTTCTCTCAAAGGTAAACCAAGGCTCATCACTTAGCATGTCTTCTTTCCAGTCAGGCATCGGGCTCCCTTTGAAAACCTTTTGCACTTCAATCTGTTCAGTGGCTCTCAAGCTCCCAGTTCACATTAACTCCCACTAATCAGAGAACACTTTGTAAGTTTTAAGAGTGTTTTCCTAGTTGAGTGTCATCTTGCATGGCTGCTGGAGAGAATAAAGGAATGGATGATTAACCACCTCCCTGGCAACTCGAGAGTGCTGACAAATGTTGGTGCATGCTGTAGTGAATGCAGAAGAAAGAGTAATGCATTGAGTTCTATCTTTAATGCAAATCTTAAATACATATAAAAGTGCTAGGCTAAATATTAGCTCCCCCTCATTAATTCTGTGCATTTATATATGTTTTCTGGTTCTCTGCAAGCTTTAAAGCTGATGATACATGAATCAAAGAGATCATTTCCATTCCCAATTGGTTCACCAGCTTGGTCTCAAAATGAGTGATGACACTAAGTTTTAACAAATGTAACTAATGTGTCAGCTTGAATCATTCATGGAAATACAGCTTTTCTTTTCCTTGCAAAGTAAAAGGTTGTGAGCTACCAGTTGGGCTACTAGTTCTGTGATGTGATCCACAACACCTCCAGTTTGGTGAAAGAGAACCTAATGATTCCTACAGGACTCTCTTTCAAGACTTCATACCAATTTGAAGGTGGTATTTGATTGCAGAACTGCAAGAGTGAGAATTTGTGTCTTTCAGTATTGTCAAAGCCCAGAGTCTGCAATTTCAAGCAGAGATGTCAGATACATAAAGCATGTGTCGTTTTGGTTATATCCTCAGCCTTTCTATTAATGACCATCCATGGAATGAAATCTGAGCTTTTATTGACAACATATCAAGACCAGCTGCATCTTCAATGCTCCAGGAATATTATGGGTTTATGTTAATCACTTGTCCTAGAAAAACACTGGTAGCTGACAGAACCAGTGCTTGTGGAAGTATATTATTGATGTTGCCTGTGAACACCTCAGGAACAATTTATTTTGCTAAGCAAGTTAATTGTATGGGTTCTATTTTAATTGGCAATAATCCCAAATCCATGTCCATCCCTAAATTTTTTCTAGAAATTTCATAAAGATAGTAGTGAGCTATGAAACAAACTTCCAAATGAGTAGTTGGAAAAGGAAGAAAAATAATCAATAGCATAATTTTAATTGGAAACGGGTAATTTAAGAATGAAAAAGTGGGGAGATCCAGATTAGATATGCACAGTGGATAAAGATGCTGTTATTAAGCTCCGAAGACTGTCCTTTTTTTTTTTTTTGCATTAATCAGTACACAAAACTAAGAAGTAACAGCATCCCAGTATAATAGTTTTAGCCTCTGGCAGCAAGGTTTCATTTCAGGGTACTGGTCTTACAACCTCTGATGCTTGTTTAGGGGAACTAGTGAATTCTATCTGAGAGAAGAGCAATAAAATGAAGCCACCATCTCTCCTCAAGAGACAGGGAGAAAACCCACCTCACCTTCAACATGCTCTTGACTAAAACCCATAAGAAGAAATTTTAGAACAAAATGTATGTGATTATGTACCAAGAGAACTACAAATCTACAGTACCTTTAATAGGATATGCATGTGAGAGAAGTTACAGTTTTCTCTCTGGAGCATTAGAAGGACCGAAAGTTGACAATGTCTGTATAGAAATAATAAAAATAATAAAATACTTTCTATTTGGCTCCTGTGATGCTCAGAAATAAAATAATTAATGAAACTCAATTAGGAAAGTAATTTAAACTCCATTATGGATAAATACACTACTAATATTCAAATTCATGAATTACAAAAATGCAGCAGCAAATATATGTATACGCACACACACATATATATGTGTATTATTTTTGCTGCTTCAGAAAAATAAAGCAAAGGCAGGGAAACTGGATATTTGTAAGTTTTTGTCCATAAATTTGTTCTTAGGACCTAGCTATGCCAAATTGCAGCCTGAAGCAAATTTTCATGGTTTAGAAAAAGTTATAAATCCCTAAAATCATGGTTTCATAATGGAAACTGTGAGACTCTTAACAATAGCAGCAAGAGCAAGAGATTTTATAATACAAATTAATATATCTCCCTGGAAATATATAAGTACAAAGACATTAGGCATGAGGCTCTCTACCCACCAACTTTCCAGCCCCCCCTCAGACAAATGTTGACAGTGATATTAATTTTAAATTAGGTAGGAAACAATCATGCTGGCTCTGCAGTGCAGCAGAATATCGGGCATCCTTGCAAAACTGGCTCCATTGGTGCTGAGATGTGGGGCTGCAAACAGTAATGTCCCTAACATTTTTCAGGATGAAGGCTAACCACACACTACAGGGCTGCTTAGCCATCAGCTTTTAAGAGCTTTTTGGCCAAATGTTTGTGGTATCTGCAAAATTTACTCCCTGTTATCAAGCTGTGGAGCAAAGTACCAATCAACTTGGCTTT
This sequence comes from Hemiprocne comata, assembly GCA_020745705.1. Taxonomy (NCBI): domain Eukaryota; kingdom Metazoa; phylum Chordata; class Aves; order Apodiformes; family Apodidae; genus Hemiprocne; species Hemiprocne comata. The sequence goes on along the minus strand of CM036616.1, from coordinate 8,828,381 downwards.
TTGGGACCACAGTGTACCTATCAGTAGGTCAAGAAAATCTGTTTCCTCTCACCCAAACGGGTTGCACTAACAAAACTGTGACATCAAAATCAGGTGCCAGAAGTATTTACTTGGTGGTATTTTTCAGGATTTCATTATTATTGATGTTTTGAGTCCACATAATATGAAAAGCACAGAGGTCACCTTAATATTTGGTTGATACAATACAGTAATGATACAAATGAGAAGTCTTAAGAATTGAGCTTTGTTGCAGTTTATATGGACTGCCTGGATCCTGGTGGTTTTGTCTGTGGCATGCTCACATCACTTGCTGACAATTCCTGAGCACCTCAAAAACCCAACATCATGGAAGTTCCAGTGCTCCCATTTATGAGAGTAGTGCCCTGACTAATCTTGTTGAAGATTCAGTGGTGGGGCTGGTGTCCTGCCCCATCCTGTCCAGTTCTCCTTGGTCAATAGCTGTGCAGCTTCAGTACCCTGACCAGTCCTACAAAACTTCTGTACCTAATCAGACCTTGCACCAGCTCTGTAATTTGATCAGGAAAAAAGCTTGCATTCTGACTGTGGATTTGCAGGTGTGCATCATTAGGACTCTAAACAGAAATAGGCTTGCTATTTTTTTGGAGGGATCCTTGGGATGAGATGGAGAACATATAAACAGTGGACTAGTATTTTATAATGAAGGCACTCTAACAGAAAATAAAGGTTTTTTTCTGACCTCTTAATGCTTTGATTTTGCTGTAATTACAGCAAAACCAGACTTAGACTATTTAGTCTGAGCTATGTTTATTTTTTTATATAAGGAGTTGAATATCTTGTATTTAAACAGTACTTGCTTTTTGACTAGCCGACAAAATATCAATGTCCCCACCCAAGAGCAGCTCTTGCCCCAAAAATATGCAAGTTTTGAGGTAACTGCCATGCTCTTAAAAGCCAGTGAGGCTGGAAAACTTCTGACTTACTTCAATCTGTCTCACTTCAGACTGGAAGTTAAAAGAAAATCAGGTGGGAGTCTCCCCAGTGCTGTAGCTACAGACCTACAGTCAGTTCCAGCTGATTGTGCTGCCAGGGTGAAGTCAGGAATATCTCTGTGGGACACAATTTTAAGGAAAGTGTTCTGTCATCATCAGTGTACTTACCCCTCCAATAGTCAGAGAAGCCAATACTCAATCATCTGATTATATGCGTAATGAGACTGATGAAACACAGGAAAAGCTTTAGCAGAAAACACAAACGAGAAGATTTCACCCTAAGCATAATTAAAGCACCAAATACACAGCAGGAGCTATTAAGCTGAGAAGGAAGTGCGAGACGTTTTCTCTTCTTCTCTCATTAATATGCACCCTGCTGTTCTACTTTATCAGCTGTATGTTGGCCTTTCTAGGTAAACAATTTCTTACCTAGAAAATTACCTGTTTCCTCTTCAACCTGACGGAAGGAATATGTTCTTCCTTCATGTCTTGGTTCCTTAAAACATGACACGAGTTTCTTTGAGTAATTTATTTATGCTTAATTTGCAGCACCACTAAGAACAAGAAGTTACATTCCCTCCTTCACTGCTTTTTTTCACCAGCATTTACTTAATTAAGAAAGCAAGGAAAGAACTATATAGACTATTGACTCTTTAAAGCTATATAAGTAATAATAATGGCTGTATTACAGAATAACAAAAGCTCCCATGGGAAAGTAAAGCTCTTCAAGCACAAAAAGATGCCACCAAAATTATATTCACGTTCCATTTCAGAACTCTTTATTACTGACATTTTAAAGGTTTGGAGATTTGGTTTAGTATTTAATAGTCCTTGGGATTTTTGTTCTTTCAAGATTCAATAGTCCCATATGATTTATAATTGTACTTTATATATTCCTGACAAATACCCCAAAAGAATGTCAGTTATAACTCACTCCTGGCACAAGGGAGAATTGGCAGTAATAAAACTTCGATATAAATCAGTCGTAGATCTCAAGAATTAATTCAGCAGCACATAGAGTGTGAACATTTTACACACAATAAGGTTAACAACAGTTACATGTGCATATGGACCTTGACTCAATGACATAATTAAAGACTTCTGCAGCTCTAAACATCTTTGAAGCTAATGGAAATATGTAAAGACTTTAGGTCAGATCCATTATATTAGTACTTTGCTGGAAAAGAGTGAAAAATGTAGGGTTTTATTTTTCCCCATGAAAAGTGGCTGAACTCAATCCCCTCTCTTTTCAAATCACAGATAAAATGTGGAGAAAAGCATTTGCACTGTAATAATCAGATGCATTGAGTGTAAGGTCTTCACCTGTTAAGTTATTTTTGCTATAAATATTTTAATGTTAATGGTGGTGGACAAGGTATATGCAGATTTAGTTGGTCACTCAGGTGCTATGGCAACTGCATTTTTTTTCAAATCTGTCTCACCTGATGATGAGATACTGCATTTCTGCAGATGAAAAGTTACATTTTGAGAAGTATGTACAAGGAAATTCAGAGCTGTATTTGGTCAAACAAGTGGCAAGATTAAATGTGAAATTGAACAACCAGATAAAACTACCAGCTAAAAGCTAAACCACGGGGATTTTTAGCTCAAGCAATGTATTTAACTTAATTTTCGGGCTATTTTACCCTTTTTCATTTTCTGTTGTAGGGGGTTGGTTTGACAATGCATTTCAGAAACAAAAGAATTCCTGAAAAAAAAGAATTAAAAAACCAAACCTGAAATCAAGAATACTTCCTCCTAAGTCTTTCACCTAAAAATAATTCCCACACTCAGCTTCCAAACCTAATTACTTTGGAATACCCTGTTTCATAATATATACTGTTATAATTGTATATAGCTGCTGAAAAAAATCACCCAGTTGCACTGAGCCTATAAAGAATGCTAAATTGCTCAGCTTTGTCTCCTTCTGAAATACAACTTATGACCATCAACTCTTAAGAATGACTACAAAAAACAATAAAATGGGCAACAGACAGTAGTTCAGTTGCTGCAAAGCTCAGGGTTTGCCATGTCATGTAAAGTCACTTCTGCAACCCTAACCATGCTGTACAGTGTATTGTCTGTCTACAGGCTCATTAATTTCAGTGAATGTCAGTAGGCAGCAGCAAACACATCCTTAATGCTTAAACCACAGATGTTTAAAAGGCCTAAGAGTATTACCCTCTGAAGTCTTTTTGAATTACAGTAACACTGGAGACCTTTCAGTCCATTCAAGAATCCTGTATTTTAAATTTTTGCTCTGTAAGAGCCTTTTCTGTAGCTAAATTAATAATGCCCCTGGCCCTAGGATGCAATAGCTAGGACCACATAATGCTCTCTGTCAGACTGAGCTGAAAGGTTCAACTTTGGGGTTACCTGGTGTACCCAAGGAACTGGTACCAACCAAGGATCTTGTATCAACAGTAGTACAAGCTGCTTGCAACACCCTTTTGCTTCTCGTGACTTTGAGACTGGGTTGTGCGAGGGGTGCAAGCTTTAGTGTGCTCAGCATCCCCAAAGCCTCTAGTACCTTGAGTTTAAAAATGCTACAGTAGTGCTGTTGGAAAAGTGAAGGGCATTCTGTGTCTTCTAGATCTAAACACACAAATAAATATTTGACACTCACCTGCCTGGTCACCCATTCAGTCTTCAAAAAAACCTAAAATAATGACTGTGAGGCTGAGCATTTGCATTTCATAAAAGCTTAGGAAAAGAGTTTTTTGTTCCATTTGGTGACTGAGTCCTAACAAGGGGAACTGTCAAGGTCTCATCATGAGATTCAGTGATTTGAGCCTGCTGAGGTCCAAGAGGAATCTACACCCCATGAACACCTATTGTACTAATGCATGTCTCAGGGACAGCTCAGTCTGGCATTTCCCTTAGCCAGCTTGCCTAGTCTTGACTGGGAAAATAAACCTATTTCCTGCAGGCTCAAATCTAGCAAGTTCTGTGTGGGATGTTATGTTCAAGCAAACACAAAAAACTCCCCACAACAGCTCTTGAACCAACCTGATTGAAACTGCATAAAAACCTAAACATACATTTTCATCTGGTTCTTACCAGGCTTGTCTAGCACTCAGCCCTAACATGTCAAAATGTTTCTGAAATTCAGAAACTTCTGGACCTATGAAGCCTGCAGACTGAGTTGGCAATCAGCAAGAGCAGAAACATTTTCCCTTCTTCCACTGAGTCTTTACAAAAGGAATTGAAGCTTTGCCAGGAACACCTGCCTTGATAAGATTTCCAGATGAAGGAAGAAATGGATGAGTAGCTTTCTCTCATTGTGATTTAGGAGACTGTGAAACTGAACAATGAATAATAAACAAATAAATAGCAGATATTAAAGGAAGATCCAGAAGTTCCTTCTAGCTCTTTCTAAGTATTTTGTTCTTACCAAATTTGGTCAACTATCAGGATCTTTGGCACACTTCATATTCAAACAAGGTCAGAAATACCTTTGCTACTCCAGAAATAACCCAACAGTACTATTTTTGTGATCATTTGGCACATATACTCCCAACATGAATGAGAAACTATAAAAGCAATGTAGTTAAGTGATTGCTCTCACATTGAAGAATCTTCTTCCTACACCAAGATAAAATTTGGGAATTAGAGAATCAAAAATGGACACAATACACCTGGTGTGATCTGCCAAGTGGTGAGTGGAGTGGAATAATCACATCTGTTGATGTGCTGGCTGGCTGTGTTCCAGTTCAGACCAGGCTCCTGTTGGTCCTTGTTGCTGAATCATGTTCAGCTCACTCTCATGCAGGTGGTTTGCAAACACCTCCAGAGTCTTTCCATTGCAGCTGATCAGGCAATCAGGCTTTGCCTTGTTGTGCTGCTGTTCCCCTCTCAGGTGCAGGATTTTACATTTGTCTTTGCCAAACTTCTTGAAGCTCTTGTCAATCTTCCAGACTGCTGTGGTCTCTCTAAACGGTTACTTTTCCCTCCAGCAGATCTATCTCTCCTCCCAACATGGTGTAATCCAAAACCTCTGTGAGAGGACATTTCGTCCTATCACCATTACATGATACTGAATATTATGAGAATATTATTGACTATTCTGAGATACCAGTACTGACTCCTGAAGAAGTCCATTGACTAGCTGCCAGTTTGACTCTGGGCCATTAAGCACTAGTCCCTGGGCTCAGTAGTTCAGTCAGTTTTCCACAAAGCCAGCAGTCCATCTGTCCAGTTGGATTATTGTCAGATATTGTCTGGTGTTGTCAGAGTATTGTCAGATTATTGTCAGTGGTCTATCTGTCCAGTCAGATATTATGAGCTTTTCAACAAGGACATTGTGAAAAATCACATCAAACGCCTTCAAAAAATTGAGGCAGGTGAAAGTCAAGGCTCTTTTCTTGCCCATAAACAATTCTTGTAGGTTCCTTCCAACTGAAACATTGTCCTGTCTAGTCTAGAAAGCATTCTGGTTGGTAAAGGCACAATTTACCCTTCATAACTCCCTGGTGGTTTCATCCAGGAGTATTTTTGCCCTTCATGTACCTGGAAAGAACCTTCAAGATTACTTGTTCCATAATTTTTCCATAGACTGAAGTGTAGCTGACTGATCTGTGGTTTCTCAGTTAATAATTTATTCACCTTTTCATAGCTGGGCAGACATTTACCCTTTACCAGTTGTTCCCTCATCCCTATGGGTTTTCAAAGCTGATTGAGAGGCTTTGTAATGATGTTAGACAAGTCTCTTGACAGCCTCAGATACACCCCATTATGTAATCTCTGTCCAAATTTTGCAAATGGTCCTTTATATCACCATCCTTCCTTGAAGGAAAGTTATAATATGAGCTCAAGACTTAACTGATCTTGTTTTCTTTCCTAGGCAGTGATGGTGACTTTCTATGCACAATTTAATCAACTGAATTGACTATTGGTTCAACTTGTTGGTTCTCAACTAAATGGAGTGGTCAGAGAAGAACTACACATATTGGATATTTTTCCCAGATTGTTCATATTAGCAAACACATAGAATCTGCTTCAGAGAAGGTGTGTGGAGGGAGGGATATACCAACATTTTCCTGTTCCATCAAAATTCAGAATGGAGTAATTTCTACCAGCATGTATTCTAAACGTTTAAAACTTGCTGATAATTGTCTAGATAATTGAGTTATCATTAACTCTTTCTACCCAAAGAGATAGAAGTGAATAAAATCCTGGATTTCAAACAAGGAAAATAAGTATCCCAGAAGACAAAAATCAATTTGAGCAAAACAAAGACCACCTATATCTAGAATGTCTTGACAGAAATATGAAGATACTGACACATTTTGGGAAAAAAACAGACACATATCTCAAGAAAATCTCAGGGGAATAAAAATTCAACAAGGGAGGTAATGTCTCAAAAAACCAAAAGAAAACAGCTATTTAATGTGAAGAGATTAGAAATTCCAACACAGCACCTTTGACTTCTCATGTGTCTGGCAGCAGCTCGAAAGCAGACAAATATCCAAGCCTCTGGTAGCTGTGCTCAAGAACAATCAGTTTTTCTATGTGATTCTGCTGGTTCTCTATTATCAGCTTGAGCTGTTTGGGTACCATACTTAATTTTGCCTTTCATTATTGGTACTCAAGAGAACTTATTTTCACTTCCCAATCCAATAAAGAGAATTGGATTAAAACCTATAATAAAAAAGAACCGTAGAAATTGAAGTTTTTGATGTAACTCATAAATAGTAACCTAATTATCCCCATGTGTGTATAGTGGAAACAAAACAACCCAAAGTATTTGCTTAGGCAGATCTAGAAGTCCTGTATCTATACAGATCTTAGTAAAACTAGCAATTTCCAGGAGCAGTGAATGGAAATAAGGGTCACTCCCATAAAAATCTCACCGATTCAAGCTCCAGCTGAAGTTTTTCCTGCTATTTGGGTTTTAGCTAGATCTCCCTTATCTAATTGGTTGGAAAGGTCTCAAAAATACCCAGAGACTGGGGGAGAGGGGGAGAGGTGGGAGGAGACTAAAATATCTAACGACTAGTATAGTGTCTTAGAAGGGTCTGAGTCACTGTAGATTTTAGGCTGAAAATACACTCACTATACATTTCCTATCACATTGGTTGTAGGTACTGAGTCTGTGGGGGGAGATTGGTGTTTCAAATTCCAAGCAAAGAAATTCAGTTTCTCATTAACTTATTTCTTAAATACAGATGTGCAGAAGAAAACAGATACCAGCTACGATGAACAGCAACAGCCTGAAGTAGACACCACATCTCACTGCAAACACACTTAAAAATTGTTTTGCTTTCTAGCTGCTGCCTACATACATTGAATCACTAAAAGTATTCATTCCAAACATTCCATCTGAACAAAGTGATGTTCCATGAAGGGAAAGGAGAGAGAATAAGGACAGAGACTTTCAGGATTGAAAACTAGAAAGCTTTAATTAAATACAAATTATTTTAAAATTATGTACAAATATATACAAGTATGTTCAGGAATGTGCAAAAGCCTCTTGCCTCCCCCCACCCCCAGCAACTCCCCCGGCATCTCCTGAGCTGTGAGCAGTTCTGAAATCCCTCCCCTCCCCTCCCCTCCCCTCCCGTCTCCTCTCCTCTCCTCTCCTCTCCTCTCCTCTCCTCTCCTCTCCTCTCCTCTCCTCTCCTCTCCTCTCCTCTCCTCTCCTCTCCTCTCCTCTCCTCTCCTCTCCTCCTCTCCTCTCCTCTCCTCTCCTCTCCTCTCCTCTCCTCTCCTCTCCTCTCCTCTCCTCTCCTCTCCTCTCCTCTCCTCTCCTCTCCTCTCCTCTCCTCTCCTCTCCTCTCCTCTCCTCTCCTCTCCTCTCCTCTCCTCTCCTCTCCTCTCCTCTCCTCTCCTCTCCTCTCCTCTCCTCTCCTCTCCTCTCCTCTCCTCTCCTCTCTCTCCTCTCCTCTCCTCTCCTCTCCTCTCCTCTCCTCCTCCCTCTCCTCTCCTCTCCTCTCCTCTCCTCTCCTCTCCTCTCCTCTCCTCTCCTCTCTCCTCTCCTCTCCTCTCCTCTCCTCTCCTCTCCTCTCTCTCCTCTCCTCTCCTCTCCTCTCCTCTCCTCTCCTCTCCTCTCCTCTCCTCTCCTCTCCTCTCCTCTCCTCTCCTCTCCTCTCCTCTCCTCTCCTCTCCTCTCCTCTCCTCTCCTCTCCTCTCCTCTCCTCTCCTCTCCTCTCCTCACAGAAAACAACCTGGGTTTCCTGAGCACACACCACAGAGCTCTCTAACAAGCAGCACATCACTTGGAGTCACTCAGCAGGTGGACACTGTTAGTAATTAGTCCTTTCCAGACAGATCTGAGATCCCTTTTCCCACGTTCTGGAGTGACTAACTCTATGTGCATGTAGGAGAATGACATCAGGCTAATGTCATACACCTTGTCTCTCTGCAAGACTCAGTGGCTCAGGACCACACTAGCTTCCTTCACTATGTCCGCAATGACAGGTGAGGCATGCTATCTTCAAGGAGTCTTAATCACATCTGAAAACCAGAATGTAGGTTCTTTTATTTATTCATACCTTTAACTTGTACAGCAAGCAGCACGTGCTCTGTCTTCTACTTTGGCTGGAAATATATTAGTAAGGGAGAAAACGTGACTGTACTAGATGTCTGCTTCATTAAATCATTAGTTACAGGGACAATGACAAAGATACTTTAGTGTTAAAAAGCAGAGGTAGGTGTTCTTCAAAGAAAATTTTTTCTCAGTCTACTAGAAAGTATAACTTTTGACAGCAAATTATTTTGAAGGCACCTTTTTGGAGAAAAATAATCCCTAAAAAACACTTCTGATAGAAAGTTGAATAGCTTCATGAAACATTTTTGGAGAGGTCAGAAGAATTCAGGCTGGCTGACTAGGGAAGCTGAGCACTGACAGAGGTAAGAGCAGGTACAAATTGGTAACACCACTGGATATATTCACTGCTGGATGTGAGGGCTCTAGATAGTGCTGAAAATAAAATAAATTTTAAAAAAACCAACAAAAAAACCCAAACAAACCCAAACAAACAAACAAAAAAAAAAAAAAAAACAACCCCAAAACAACAAAACAAAACTAAAAAACAACCACCCGGTGTTTTAATGGTAAAGTTATTTCAACTGGTTTAAACACAGAACTGTGAAAATCTATCTGGTTTACAATAAAGTAACACAGTAAATTGAAGTGGCCTTTCACCCCACACCCACTTCAGTTTCACTTAATAAAAAGATCCTTCTGTCTGTGAGCAAGACAATTATATGGTATTAAATATGAAAGCAAGGACAAAAGGAGAGAAGGTTCCTTCGACAGTAAAGAAACCACACAAATAACTTTTAATGTCATTCTTCTGGAAACAACTTATATGTCACTATCCTCAGGGATGACTATCCTAAGAAGATCACTTACATAATTTCAGCATGACTTAAATGGTTTCACCAGCACACTGGAGTCAGGATCATATTAGAAAAGCAGAAGAGTATTAATGTCTGAAAGTGCCACAATTGCGTAAATGCTCTTTTATGGTTTGTTGGTTGGTTGGTTGGTTGGTTTGGGCTCTTGTGTTTTTGACAGTCAGACACTAGAATCTACTTGGCTGTTTAGTCTTCCTTCCTATTAATCATAAACATTAGGTATAAAAAATGATAAATTGAACATTGATACATGACCTTTGCTAACTCCAAATTTCACTTCTTTTGGAAGCAGACATTAATGATAATGTTACGATTTTGCACTCAGCATTATGAGTGCAGCAATGAAAGCAGTTTAAGTTGATGATCACAACAAAAGATTTAATGAAGTACTAGAGGCATAAACCAAAATGAAATAAACACATGCAAATAAACTATAATACCAGACCACTGAAAGCTAAATACATCCAAATAGCCTCCTGGTTGAAGAGTTTTGGTTTGGTTTGTTTTTTTTTTCCCCTCTACAAAAAGATACTGTGAATTACCGAGAGCACTACATTTTGGTTTGAAGGTTTACTTCAAACTTAATAATAGTTTGTGACTGACATTATGAAAGACCAAAGGAATCTGTTCAAGTCATTATCTACTAACAAAACCTGAAAATAAATCCTGAATTCAGTACAGGTTGTTTAAGAAAATATAAAATAATAATGTTGGAAGTGCTATTGAGGTGAATAAAACTAACTCTTTGATTGCAAAACAACACTATTCATATGGAAAAGTTCACAGTATAATCCAGGCTTTGCTGAGATTGCAGTTGCAACAAAAATATAGTTATGGAAACAGAGAGTATTAATTGCTCTCTTATTTAAAAATTCACTTCAGGGTTTACATGTCATTTTTAGTTAACACATGTCTGCTGCATTTTTCTGTCTCAAAAGAATATGGAGCCAACACAGACCACGTGGTGAAAAGACACTGCTGGATTGTTTGGTTTAAATTCTTGTTGGTTAAATTCTAAATAAATACACAAAGCAAGGTATAAAATGCCAGGACAAAAGATCAGCATTCTGAGGAAAAGTTTGTATTTTAAGTATATGAGATACAGGAGAATAGAATGAGATCCTGTGTAGTAAACACTACAGTAATGAAGCATTTCAGAACAAAACATGCTGAAATCAAGATTGACTGGGAAAGGAAAATATTACACAGCCTGCTATGAGGTGACTGACTCTTTCAATGAGTGTAACCAGCACTGAAGAGACACAGGGTCCTGATTCTGCAGCTGTGTCAGGCACAAGATCTGCAGCACTGGGACATCTGCTCTTCAAGCACATAGAAACCAAAACCTTTTGAAAGTCTTTAGAAACACCAGCTTTGGGTAAAGGCTTCTGTATGTCAGTCAATGCCCGTGTGAATTTGTACTACTGAGAATAAGATGCCATCCTCTGATCGAGAGGTCAGATGGTTACTCAGCATGTTTGTCCCTGATCTGGCTGGGTCAATTCAGGTTCCTGGTTTACACTCACTAGACAGCAGACAGCAGCACCAAGAAGCCTTCAAAAAGCTTGGCAATAAAAAGACTTACAAGTTAAGGAGTTTGGACTCATACTCTCATTTTCTTTGCAAAATGAGATGAAATCTCATTATTCTTTAGGAATAAAAAGGCTGTGAACATTGAGAGAAAACATGAGCATAAGTGAAGAAGATCATTGGTGATGGAGAGAGTAAGCAACTGAAAATTGCTTATTTATTGGCCAAGGCAGTGTTACTGTGACAAATTAAAAGTACCACAAGAAAATGGATGGTGAAGGCAGGCACTTGCTAGAAGGGCACTGTAGTATCCAGCACAGCTGTTGTGTTTGGTGCCATAGGCAGTGAGATGCCTGTTGAATATTCAGCTGATCTACCTGGTAAACTCATTCAGCTTTTCCAACGTTCCCAACGATGCAGCAAGCATGGCTGCTTAAGGCATCACTACTAGGAGTGACAGGTGATGGTTTTCAGAGCAATTTCAAGACTGTGTGGGCAGACTCAGCTCTCCAGGAGCTGCACTGCTATTAATGCAGTGCTCTGGAGACTCTGGCTGGACAGGAACCAGGGCTCCAGAGGGAGGCAATGACTGAACTCCTGCGTGATCACTCCATCTCAGGGCTAGTAAGGAACCGTATTTAAAGCAGGTCGTGTTTAATTACTACTCAAATCATACACTGTTGATTTTTTTGACTGGAAAAAATATTTGAAACTTTAGTCAGACCTGAGGATGGAGAGGCACATACTGATGTTATAAAAAAATGTCCAATATTGCAATATTATTAAACACAGCACAGCACAATTGATCAAATTCTATGAATTAGAAGCACTTATTAAATCTCAAAAAATATACTGACTTGAACACAAGAATGTTTTAAGGTCCTTCATCATGAAAATAGTGTTGGTTTTAAAACCTAGCACCAATCAGAAAAAAAATAAAATAATCAAAACTAAACCCAAACAGACAAGCAAAAAACATAAAAAAACCCCACCAACAAACTTTGTCTAACTCAAAAAATGTTTCCAGTATGTTTTAGGTCATCCAGCTCATTTTAATAGAAAACAACCAAGTTAATGAAGTGCAGGATTCATGAGCCTGTATATCAATATGGGGCTGGTGTACAGATTTGCTCAGAAAAAAATTAGAGATGAAGTCCCAGTGCACAATATCTGACTGATTCCCAAGACAATGTTTTCATCCCAATTTTTCTGTAGGAACAATACCTATTTTGACAAGCCCTATATAAGGAATTGCAGAGCCTTTAATATTTTGAAATATTTTGAAATATGTGCATCTTGCAGTTTAAAAATGTTACTTGATTTTCCCTTCTTCATATAATGCTTCATTTAATGGTATCCCAATAGTATTACTGAGGTAAAACATAGACTGCTCCTATTATGAGGTGCCTTTAAGAGATGCTGGTAAGTCTAAAAGCATTTGAAAAAGATATTCTATAAGATTTTCTGGATAATATATTTGTGTGGTAACTGAGTTGCAGAAGATTTGCAGCTATTTAGTCACTTGGAACTCATTAATAACAAATTGTATATTGTTGTGGATTTTTTTTAACTCTCACTGTGTAGCCATTCACAGTACAGCATCTCCTGGGACTTGGTGTACTATGTTTTGCCTAAAAACTTGCCCAGCAAAAAAGTCCTTCTCAGCTGAATTATGCAGATTATTCCACCTCTTCAGGGCAAACAAAGGATTGTGGAACCAGATGTGAACAAGCTGTTTGCTGGTTGTGCAGGCTGTTAAATCCATAGCTCCTTGAAACAGTTCAGGAACACACATTCCCTAATGCCTTTAGGGGGAAATTCTGGGTAACTGCCTAAGAAAGACACCTTAACTCTGGGGCAATGGCTAAGCTTCCCCAGATGCTGGGCTGAGGATTCCTGTGAGCTGAGCAGTCAGTTTATTGAATTTGTTGGCACAGTGTCTTGCATTTAACAAAGTCACAACAACAATTTTAGGAGCAGGGATTTTTCCTCTTAAGAAAATAGAAAAACAGAAAAATCTGACTAATAATATAGTTGAAAGTGTTCTAGGGATTATTATAACTATACTTTATAGAAAAAGAAAGCTGGTTAGATATACATTACTAAGATTCAATTTGCAGAAGAGAAATCCTAATTTGCTGGCTCTCTGCAGTATAATTAATCTCCAAAGCAGGCAAAAAATTCACAATGAATTCTAAAGGGTTCCACTCATTATATTTTTATTAGCCATTTTTCTGTTTAATAAAATAAAGGAAAAAGCTTTTCACACACTTCAGGTAAGAGGTCTAGAAATTAGAGAGAAAATGCTGAAGACAGAAAATTCATATATGGGTTCAGTGTTCTCCAACATACGTTTTGGAACAAGTCCCAGGGTACGTAGTATAAAGGTGTGCAGTAAGCAGTTATTTAACATAAATTGGAATTAATCTTTCCTGAAATAAACATGCAGTGGATGGTTTCATTTCCTTCACATACTCAAGCCTGAAGCAGGTTCAGTCCTTAAGGAAGGATCACAGAAACTTGGGCTGGGAGGTCCCTGCTACAGGGCAATGGGCAACACTTATAGCATTAACTGGTATTAATGGTAGTTCTGGACCCTCCTCTGTCCCCCTTCCCAGAAAGGATTCCAAATCCACACCTGGACAACAATACAGCCAGACTCCAAATATTAATGGTTGTAGCAGGTGATCATTCTCATTTCTCCAGCACTTTAAAGACTGACGTGTGCCTCTTTTTACTATTTCTTTGATTCTTTCAGAGATTGTAAATTCCTGCTATAAAAAGGAATCGTCATGGTTGAAAAAGACCTCTAAGATCACTGAGTCCAGCTATCCATCCAGGGAAAATAAAAAGAAATAAAGAAAAAAAGAAAAAAAAATACAACCACACGCCACAAAACCGACAAGAACACACAGCTGTGAAACATCCACCCTGCCCACTAGAGCCATGACCTGACGTGCAACATCTACATGTTTCTTGGATACCTGCAGGGATAGTGACTCCACCACATCCCTGGGCAGCCTGTTCCAGTGCCTGACTACTCTTTCAGTAAAAAAATTCTTCCTAATATTTTGTCTAAACCTCCCCTGGTGCAACTTCAGGCCACTTCCTCTAGTCCTGTTGTTATTTATATAATAAAATGCTCACATTTGTTTCCAGCTTTTGGACATCCGGTGACCTGAAGTCACTGAACAGCAGAAGATGGTTCCATCATTCTTCTCTATCTAAATCCCAATGTTGTGCAAACACATTTCCAATAAAGACACACTTGGGTTCTCTCACCTTTACTGTTTCTAGGTAAAGAGCAGCTGGCTTAGACTCACCAAAGAGAAACACACGATGGTGGCAAGATAGGGAAGTTGCTTCCAAGAGCTCATCAGCATGTCCCTCTCTTCCACAGCAATCTGCTGGTTCTCTGCTGTCAGAGCACCATGGCAGTTTTGGTCACATTCATCTGTCACGTTGAATGTGCAGGATCACATTGAAAGGTTGTTCATTCATCTTGCACACGCTAAAAAATGTTTTCCTTTTTTTTTCTGGCTGAATGAATCACACTCCCACTAACCTCTTGTTGCTGGCTCTGGCTTTTCACATCCATCCTGTAGGTAAGACATGAAAAAGCCTGAAAAAAATGAGAAATGTCTGGAAACCCTCTGCCTCCAAAATTCTGCATGACTGACAGAACTCAATGACTAAATGATTGTCAGTGGATGCCCCTTTAAAGACATGAGATATTTGCATGGGGCATCTTCCTTTTCCAGGTGACCCACTCAGGGTTGAATGGGTGGTTTGGAGAGGATGAGAACTGGTTCATTGACATTGAACACCACAAATCTGGTATTAAGAAGCTCACTTGTTTGTAACGATTTCCAGTTGGTCAAATATAGTTGTATCAACTACATTATGTTTTAAAGGGTTCAGAAGAACAGGTGATACCAAATTGTCAAGGAAGAACATCAGAGTGAGTAATACCCTCCATGCTGAAAGGTAGTTAAGTAAGTGTGCTATCATAAATCTGCAGACTTAAAGCAGTGCCCGTGTTTTACCCTCTGGAGTTACATGGACAAATCTTCACCTACTGTCAAGGCCAATGAAGACACGAAATTCATGACACTGGAGCCCACATTTCAAGAGCTCTGAACTTTGTGAGGGCTGTCATTTGACCTCTGCCTGTTTTAAAAATGTGGTGAATTTAAATAAATGGGAAAAAGAAAGCTGAGGTTAGTGATAAAAATTCCTGAACTTCCAGTAACACAGAAGAAAGACCTTTCTGTTTTTCAGCTAGTCCCTAAAAACAAAAGCAGGGTGGAATGAAAATGGAGTACAAAGAGGGACACGAAATCTTAGTAGGCTGTGGAGGATTAACCATTTAAAAATAGATAAAATTGTAGCAATAATGACAGGTTAAAGACGCATGTGAATGAAAAACAGTGATGAGGATTTAACATCTGACCACAGGAAACTGAAAGCGTTCAGATTGAAGATCTACAAGAACGGAGAAAATGGAAATCTGTTGAGGATGGAGCTAAATATTTGTTGTCCTCAGCATTGTTAAATATTCAACCATATTACATGTCAGAAAAGAAGGACTGACAGAGGACAGTTATGCCTAGAGTTGTTAATTTTTATTTGTTTCCATTCTCCAAGGCTGGTTTTGTTTCCTGAAGACAATTGCTTCCATTTGCTGATTAATGATATAAAGGGTTGATTTCTAATAAACATCCATGTTATAAACCCTTTTTGAAAAAGCAGAACATATGAGATTGATCATTAGAGTTTACATTAGTAGACAACTGAAGAGTTACCATGTGGTCTCCTGGACGTTACAGTAGTTTATATTAGTAGTACAAAATAGCAAACTACTGCATTTTATTTCTTGCCATCTTCTTATTTTCTGGTTTTTATAAACTCCATAACTACTACAAAAATGTACAAGGTCCTGTACCACGAGGAAGGCTGCAAATCCATTATATAGCTCAGTACTGGCACATGGCAGCAAAGTAAGAGGTCACATCTCATATTTTTACCTTCTCCAAATTTTTTAACTGGAAGAAAAGGACCTGATTCAGGGGGGAAGAAAAAAAAATCAGTTCATTTTGACATACTGACTGAATGCAAATGATGACATTTTTAAAAAACCTTGTACAGATCCCATACATACTAATAGATCACATCTTACTTCTCCAAATCATTAGGTGATTTGTGGAAATTACTTTCAAGCAAATATATTTAATTTATTACTACTTGTTCAGGAGGCACAGAAGAAAAAAATTGAGCCAACACAGTATGTTAAAAAAACTCCAACAGGTAAAAAAAATACTTGTTACCCTTGCCTGCTGTAGGTCTCCTAATATCTCACTACCCATGTCCAGAGACGACAGGGCGGTTTCTGCACAACACAGAGAGGATAAATACTCCCAGACTGTGCCACCCTTGTGCAGGGCTGGCCACGCTTCCCAGAGTCCCTCACATCCCTGGCACAGGCACAGAAGGTTGAATATTGCTTCATCACATGGACACCAAGCCAAGGTAACTCAAAGGAGGGAGCTGGTCAGAGTTCATGTTACCCTACCCTGGTGACCCCGAGGCATCTTAGGTGTACCAAGAAAATCACAGCTTTCATAGCAAAGAGGTTGGTTTTATAAAACAAAATTTTCCACTTTGTTTCAAGCAGGTAAGTCTGTTTTTTTTTCCAAATGAAGGAAAGCTGGCCCAGGGAATGATGGAGGGTTGTAAGAGCTGGGCTGATCACAGGAAACACAAACACACAAGGACACCAGACTAACAGTCTCTGTGACCCACATAAACTCATGCTCCTTCTGCCAAGACCACTCCCTGCCTGGGAATGCTGTTCCCAAATTTAGATATTTGGAGAAGAGAGTCATAAAATGATTGTGCTCTAAGCTCTCCTGTACATAGAAAAGGAAAATCCTGAATTGTTTGTTTACTCCTACTTGGAGTTTATTGTCCTGCTTTATAGCAGAACAAGCTCAGAAAAAAAGAAAGTTTATTTGCTGTTTTTGTCTTTATGTAGTTATGGACTGAACCATGTCATGTGAAGCACACCTACACTCCCTCAGGAAGAACTGAGCTTTCTCTATCACACTGGAATCTTTCTGGAAGCTGAGTGGCCTCTATGTGCCAGTCAAGGAACTGAAGCTCATACCACCACAGACATCATTATCTGTTTATAGAGGACAATAAACAGATGACCTTAGACAGTTCAATTAGTAAAGCATGACTCAACGATACTGCCATCGAGGAACAGAGTAATAAAAAGCTGGCAGTTCCATTTACTCTCCTGTTACTTCTGAAGGGCAGTAATTTCCCTTCTGCTGCTATGAGTCAGCATGGAGTTGTCTCGTGTTTTCATCTGTGTCTGAAGAGGACAAGCTGCCACCTAGAAGTCCAAATAACATGCAGAGTAAGCTTTTAAATTCAAGATACTACCTTGTGTTCAACAGCTAACAAGAAAAGGGTATAGATTTGCTGTAGGTCTTCAAGTGAAATGCTGTCCTGCAGCTCTGTGTGTGCCTGTGTGCACAGAGAATGATATTGTAACTGAATAAACATACATATATATATATATGTTCATATTTGCTTATCTTGCTATTTATCTGGAAATTTACCTACATGAATGCTTTCCAAGTGCAACCACAATGTCATTGTTTGCCCTTTTGTTACTCATATTTCTCATATTAAAGTGCTCATACATTATGTCTACAAAATACTTACATATGTGGTTACACTATTTTAGTATGTCTATGTTTGCCTCAAGACAAGATAACATTATTTACATCTTAATTAGTGCACTTTGACTGATGGGGGTCCTAGGTGGCTGATTTATCTACAGCTATATCTTTTAATGATACACACTCCCCCACACTCTACACACATTATCTGGCAAGTTATACATTATTAAAATAACCTTTCACATTGTTGTCGTTTACCTGCTTCTATTTTTGAACAAGCAAGCAAACAAACCCCAGAGTTTCACCTATTAAATCAATGTTACTTATTATATTTAAACACTTATGTGTGTTCTTTATGCTTGAACATTTCACCCATTTCACAAGAAAGAAGGGGAAAACCGTTTCCCATATACGCAGAAAACTGCAGATGCTAAGATGATAAATAGCTGAGGCCAAATACGATTTCCAGCAGATTCATGTAAACAATACAATTTCACCCCTTATTGCACCCCCTTACTCCTTGAAACAGACCAGGGTGCTTTGATTAGATTCCAATTTCAGAGTTCCTTTCCCTAGGTAAGCATCATGATTATCAGCCAAATCAAGCAGTTAGTGATAAGCAGAAATGTGTGATGAGCACAGGGAGTTACCCTGAAGGATTTCAGTTGCAGAAGGGCTGAGCAGACAAGGACTTTGTGTCTCCCTCAGACCAGCAGAGTGACCTGTCAGACACAAAATCAATGTATATTGTGGACCAGGGCCCAGTCTCTGCAAGTATTTTACTTTCTTCTGCCTTGCTCCCCAAGGGAGAGCAAGCCCACCATGTGAAAGAGCAGAGATGTCTCTGCTGCTGAATATGATCTCTTCAGTTGCACTCTGGGAAGAGAAAACAGGTTTTGGTAGAAAATCTGCAGAGCTTTCACAGGTTGTACAGGAGTCACAGTGGTGAAACACAGGTAAATAACTTCTGCTACTGAAGCTCATCAGTTACTCTTCTGAAAGAGGAGGTTATGGTTTGTAACAATGTCTTTGCCAGCAGCTGGAGTTGTGGTAGGTCCTCTGGGACTGAAAATAATGTTCTTCAAGCTTTTTTAAGACTCCTCAGCTGAAAGATTCCCTGACCAGAGTGTGAAGCTAGGAGATACCCAGAGCTCAGACATCTTGCAGTCATGGAACTGTGAGAGGACACTGAGTCCTAGACATTTTATGAGGAGAACTGAAAATTTTATGGAGGTTAAAGGCCTAAAATATATTGCTTTTAATTCTTAAAATCCACGTAAAATTATTGCATTTCTTAAACAGCTCTTAATTCAGCTCTACGTATGCATACCTAAGTACATTATTTTACAATATATGAAATATAATTTTCATTTGACGATTTCAGCAGAAAATAGTGCATACTAATAGGAAGGCTGTGTGCACAATTCCTTTATTTATTTATAATGTAAAGAAATTACTTACTATTTCTAATAAATTGAAATGTAATTACTTATTATTTCTCCATTATAAGTCCAAAGAATCTTCCATTATCATTGTTTTAATACTGTCAGCATGAAACAATTTCGTTTCCTCACATTATGTATATTGTAAGCTTCATTCAGCCTGACACAAGAGATTTCCATGGTGTGATTTTTTTATCTGCTGACTTGTAAGCTGGAAGAATTTCAACTCTTCTAAATCAGAATTACCCTTCTGATGGGTTAGCACCTGCTAAAAGTCTGGTCCTGCTAATATTTCTGCTTGCTTCCTCTTTAAAGATGTGCACTAAACAAACATTTTCTAAATTACAAAATATCACCTTCAGCTCAAGATTGAAATTTATTGATTAATGTTTTGGTATTTCTACAACTTAAGGTTATTTCAAAACGTAATTTGATGAGAAATATTTACAATGTGTGTATTCCAGTGCTTACTTGCCTCCACATGTTATTTAGTACCTCTGCCTTCAATTATTGCAGCAATTAAAACATTGTTTTATTTAGTGGAGATTCCTTAAATTCTTTATAATAAGGAATATTTAGATTACCTCTGACTGTCATACCCATTGTCCCTTCAGAGGAAGTCTGCTTTTATTTACAAATTATTAGAACCATCAGTTTTAAGCTGGCAAGTAAGTGCACACAGCTGAACTCATTGAGGTAAATTCCTGCTAACTAGAGTTGATAGCTGCACACCATCAATAAATTTAGTGACACACATTTGTATATAAACTAATATTTAATCACATATTCTGCCACTGACGTGAAATCAACCAAGGAAATGTCATTATTTCAAAGCTCTCACATGCAAAAAATTAAATCATTAGAGGTCATTGAGGAACTATTGATACATATTTGCATATCTTAAAGCTCCATTGGTCATTTCTGGGTTTTTTGCAGCTGACAAAAGCAAGTTTTCTTTTACCCAGTAACAATAAGAAGCTAGGTCACAAAACTATACTCATAGAACATGAGGACCAAGGACCTGTGCTTAATATAGTTTTTTTCATCTGAGTGATGATTTTGAACACAGCTTTGTCGATTTTTGCACAGGAACCAAAAAGGCTCTGGTTCTGCTGTGGGGAATGCTTTCAACATAATTCTATTTCAAGTCTCCCTTTAGCTCATTTACAGGAAAAAAAATCCTCCATCGAATTTTTTCTAATGAAAACTCTTAGTGGAGCTATCATTTCCCCTGCTGACTGACAGCTCACCAAAGTACTTCAGATAGATTCTGTTGGTGGAATAAAATTAAAACTAGAACAACTACTCTGCAGTCAAAGGAGTTAAAGTTTATTTTGAGTTTGCATGAATTCTGGCCACAATTTAATAATTATATCTGTTCTTCAGACACTTGATGGTCCTGCCTGACAGTCCTATCTGACAACAGATGTTCTCTATTGTTTCATGTAATTTCTGAATTGAAACTCACTGTAAGTTTATGAATACTGCAGATTAACATTTCCATTTTTACTTTTTCAGTTACAGTGAATTTCACATCCAATATCCATGGCAAATAGTCACATTAAGGAAAAATTCAATTCTAAATGGAGTCCTTTTTCGGTTTGTTTTCATGTTATTTCCAAGATTCATTTTGTATACCCATAATTCAACATGATAAAGTCTTCAGTCCCGCACTCATCACTTTCCATTGCTAAGTCGTGCTTCTCACAAATCAGTCTACATTTTTTTGCACCCTCTTGGTGTGTATAATACCCTGTTCTCCTATACCAAGTGCTGCAATAATGGAATAGTCACTCTTTTCACAGGCCCATTTCTTCATGAGAGGCAATCTTCCTCCCTGAAATCTCTATATTTACAGGAAAATATTGAATTCATGAGAGAATTAGACCTAGTTTCACACCATTCTTATTAACTACAATATTCCACAATTAAATAAGTAGTCTTGGGGAGTGCTCTGCTCCACGGATCTTAAAAAACATATGCATTCCAAAATACCTTGCAGAATTAAGTATTTACAATGGAATGATACAGAACTGACATTAGGAAATATTGCCCCCACCACCCATAATCCAGAGTAGCTAGAAAGCCAAATTCTCAGTTTTAGCAGAGGAAGAACCTGGAATGTAATAACTTGACTTTAAACAGTCATTTATATCAGCTGAGATAATGGCAAGTCTGTTCTATTTCCTGACAAAACATGCTTCCCAGCTGTGTTCTGGATGGATAGCAATAGGCATCTCTCAAGGCAGTTTTGTTACTAGGCAAGTTGTCAACATTTTCCTCCTACAGAAAGAGCTATCCTCTCTGCTACATTGTGTGCTATTGCTTCAGCTTTTGGTGAGGATGAGAACACTTCTCTGGGAGGATGAAAGAAACCACACTGTTAGTTAGGGCGCAGATGCATGCAGATATTAGTCTGTGAGAAAGATTGTCCCACAGAAATCTTTTAGACCTCAAGACTGCTTGGAGATGAAGTCTGGTGGGCCCAGCTCCAGCAGTACAAGGTCTCCTACCCTCACATCCCTTGCCCTGGTAGACATTGCTATCTCCTCCATGGCAGAGGCCCTGGAGAGGAATGTATGACTGTACAACAGCTGGGCCAGCTCATGGAGATATTCAGGTTTAATGCTGACAGAGCAATGGCAGGTTGTGAACAGAGGTGGCTGAGCTGCAAGTATCTGTAATTTTCCTCTTCCGCTTGTCCTGGTTTGAGCCAGGATAGAACCAATGTTCTTTTTGGTAATTTTACTTTTCAGTCTTTTCTAAGCAACTGCACTTGCTGAAATTAATGGCATGTTTTTCAGCAGTGTCTGCTTCTAGGACTGATAACACTCAATGTTTACTTATTGCTGGAGAATGGCATGAAGGCTCTTGCTTATACTTACTCCAATAGGAACTAAGGTTACTGCTTGGTTCTGCTAAACATCTTATATGCCAGAAATAAAAGGGAAGAAAGGGATAACACCCGAGACTCTCCTGCAGGGAGGAGCAGAGCAGAGAGGTGGCACAAACTGACCAAATGAAGTATTCCATGGATACATGTCATGCTGTTTATAAATCTGAGGGATCATGGGGGTCAAGTTTTCTTTGTTCATGGCTGGTGTCCTGGGAGGATTTGGCCTGTTCTTCAGCCTTTGATTCTGACCCATGCATTCCTGAATCTGTGCATTCCTGCATCCAGCTCCTGTCTGCTGTAGACTCCAGGACCCCAGTCTGGGACTTTCCCAGATCCTGCCCTGCAGCCTCAGTGGTGATGTGAGCATTACTGGGGGGGGAAGCACTCCAGTGTTTCTGCATATATTTGTATATATTTCATTATTTTCGTTTTCATCATTACTGTTTCATTAAAGCTGTGTATTTTGGTTTCCAACGCATAAGCCTCTCTCCCTTATTCTCTTTCCTTTCCCTTTCTGGGAAGTAGAGGGGCTAACAGAGACCATCTGTCATTCATATAATTGCTAGAGGACCTCTGGACTGGTGGGCAGGAAGGGGACTGCAGCATACTGAATGCCTTCTGAAGTTTGCTGCACAAAGCTCTAGTCAAAACATTTGGTTTTTTTCACACTCAAACTTGACATTTCCTCAGCTCAGTAAGAACAAGGGTGTTTATATGTTGTGTGTGACCTTGGAAGAAAGTTTCCCCATTAAGAACGTATGGAGTACCAAAGGCAGGGGCTGCACTCAGGTAAAAAGTAAGTAAATTACCCCTCTCCAGAAAACTTTTATTTAGCATTATCAACCGTATAATAGGAAACATGCAACAGTAGAAATTTTGTGTGTGTTTCTATTTTAAAAAAAAAAAACAACCCAGAAAATTATTTGGTTTTAGGTTTTGGTTTTGTTTGGTTGTTGTTTTTGCTCAGTACAAACATGTACTTCTCAGCCATCTCCAAACCACAGTTAGATGGCTTTGACTCCTCTTATTACGGAAAGGCACAACAAACTACATAATTGCCAGGAATACTGGGATACAACTGCCTGCATGAAAGACCAAAGGATGACCTTCAGGCACTGGTGAAAGTTTCTTCAAACCAGAAATCTGTCTTTTAGAAGAAAATGTAAGCATGAAGCACCAAAACTACATCTCTTGCAGGGAACCATTCAAATGTTATGGATCACAAAATACCTCAACTCTCAGCTGCAATGTTGGCTTTGGAATAATGTTCAAATATGTAAACATTCCCCAGGGAAGAGAAATCCACTCTATTGTGGTTATCTTCTGTAGTCTTTTGTGACAGCTGGAGATTTTCTTAGAAGCTTGTCAGAGCAGAAATTAAACATCCAGACATAAAATGGCTACTGAATGTTAATTTTTTCCCCCACTGATAAGAGTGGCATTAGAGAGTCTCTGCTTATCAGTGCCAGTGGACATGTCCAAATAGGCAAATGACTTAACATGTATGAAAAATATGCTTGGTTTGCTGGTCAGTTCTTCAGGTGAAATGGAGGAAGAAAGACCTCTACAGTAGTTAGACCCAGCCTGCCCCCTGAACCCCAAACACAATCCAGTTCCAAGATTAGGTTCTTGGGCAAACTCACCTCTGACATGATAACTGGCCCTAGACTACCTTACTAATGTCTTCTCTTGTGAATTGTACTTCCCTTTGTCTTCACTCTAGTTTCCTTCCTCCATAAATCTTGCTTCTTATTTTTCTGCTCCATTTCTCACATTCATCTTCCTGCTGTTGTTCTGATACATTTGAGGTGGCCCTCTGTTTCTCTGGAAAGTCATGTAAGATCTCATTGAATTGCAGTGACACTTGAGGAAACAAGACCTTCAGGAGGTGTTTTCGGAGCATTCTGACATGGTTATATTAATGATGGCTAATGACAGAGTTCAGTCAGAGGCTGAAGAGAGGCTCCTTTGATCTTGGGGATTTCTGAGTGCTCGCTTTGTGAAAATCAAGTTCTAAGAAGGAAAAACAATTTCCCTGTTCTGATCCCTGACTCAGCAGTTCATGCCAGACCTATCAAGGATGAAAAATATTTATTTCCCCCTAATGCAAACCACTTGTCTGAATCCTAATGCCCATTCCTCTGTTGACCTGGTCTGCAGAAGTGGGTGCTCTCTCTAGTGTCAGCTCAGATGGACACTTTGCTTCTTGGATGGAACAATGGTGAGAAATGCTGTGCTTCCTGTGTGCATGAGATGTGCTTTTTTGCAATCTTGTCTGCCAAGCTGTAGATTGCAGAGTTAATTCATTAAGTGCTTAGGTCTGGTGTGTGTACAGTTGAGCAATTCTCTCAGTCACTGCCACAAGAGATGCAATTTTAGGCATACTTAGTACATCTTTCTATCCACTCCACTTTCCAGCAGTCATCACTCACAGCTGCCCAGGCTATTTGGTCCTGAAGTATTTCATGGGATGTATCTCTAGACCAGTCTGTAACAAATATTCAAAAATAGTGGTTTATCAGCTGGAAGATTCATTGCCCCTTAAAACTGTAGGACTTGTTTTCAGGAAGGAGAAACGTGCAGAAACTTGAAATATCTGGGGAGTGCATTAGGAGTGCTGTTTGCCTCTGACCTGGGAGGCTGCCTTTTTTTATGACTGCAGTATTGTTCTCACACAGGCAGTTTACAAAATACAACACAGCTGCAGAACAGGAGGGCTGAAGGACCTGTATATATGTAAATTTGTTGTTAAGTTCTCCTTGTCTGCAAATTGTTTATAAAATGCACTTGAGGAAGGAACTACAGCAGTGTATGGGTAAACACTCTTGTAAGGGGAAAGTAGCAACAACAACAGACAATCCCAACATCATCAACCCTGTAAAGTATCCCCCAGAGTGTGGTGGTATGTGCAGAAGGAAACAAACTGACAGCCTTTGTAGTGCCACAGGCTTTCTTATCCCATGGGCCATCTATGGTAGTCGAAGTACAAAAATTACTCAGGCTGCAAAACCTCCTCATTAATTCCTTCCATCAAATGCAATATTTCCACTTCTTATCCTTGAAATACATTTCCATTCACTGGTTCCTGCTCAGCTCCTGCCTACCCAGAAAATTGCTCTCTAACAGCTTAATACATCTTTCCCAGAACTCATTTTTCCCATTTCTGATTTCCTCATCGTACCTCACTCTGTTGTCCAGAAGACAACCACAGTTCAGATTTCCCTCCACTTAAATCTACAGGGAGATTCCTGACAAATACAGCTTTGTTTCCTTCCCTGAATGGGCATTCAGTATAAAAGCATCTTCAAAATAATCTCAAGTATGTGTTAATTCCCATGGCAGTTCTAATCCTATGACTATGTCTAAGAGGAACTTTCTTCCTCATACTGTTTAATAGTGGGAATACAGCTGTCTCAGTAATATACGCACTGAAATTTGTGCACAATCCTGTCCTCTCCAAGACAGTATTTCCCACCACTTTGCATGGAACATATGAACCAACATGATTCTCTACCTAGTAGATCATTCTAGATAGATTAGTACTGCTATGTCCCAAACAAAAGTTTTCTCCTCTACACATAGTCACAGACAGCAATTTAACAAAGCAGTACCTTTACATGCCTTTGTGCACATGAGGTATTTGTTTCATTTGGTTTGAAAGAAAAAGGACTTGAGAATACCTTTTCAACAGCAACAGTGTGGGGGTGAAGAGAAAGAAGAAAATACTAATAACAATTTGTTAATCTTCTATCCCATTCCAAAACCTGAGAACATTAAGAAACATTTCTACACTGCCTTTATCCTTCTTAAAGTTTGGCTCTTGTTAACTCTTGTTCTGGTTTGAGCCAGGGTGAAGCGAAGTTTCCCTTTGCTCATTTTTTTTTTTTTCAGTGAACTTTTTAGCAGCACCAGTGGACTGATAATAACCAAGGTCACTTCTGAGTGTCTGCAGCCTCCCCCCCTACGGGGGAGCAGATTAGACTGAAGGCAGGATCAGCAAATCAGAATATTCCCTTCTCATCATATTGTCTCTGTTTGGCTTTCAGGATAGGTTAATACATCATGGAAGTCAAGCCTTTCTTTTTCCTTCTTCTCTCACTTTTTCTGCTTCCTGTCACTTCTCTCCCCCTCTCTTTGCTCTCTCTCTTTTCCCATGTTTCTTCCCAGCCGACACCCGAGGGCCCGTGCGTGCGCCCGGACACTCCCCCCTTCAGCTGGAGTCCCCAGGGAGAAGAGTTGCTGGGAGAGTGGCTGGGGGAGGAGGGAGGGGATGGGGTGTTGCACATCCCTTTACAAATATATATATATTCCCTTGTCACTAATAATTAAAATCAATCTGTTTCACTTTTCAACCCAGGAAGCCTCTCTTTCTCATTTTTCTCCCTCTTTCCCTACCTTGGGGGAGGGGGGGTGAATTGAGACTGTTACTGTTATTGGTTTGGCTGCCAAGTCGATGCCAAACTGTGACAACTGTACAGGGAGGAGGGAAAATTTGCAGTGAAGTCTGGTATAGACAAGGGAATGACAAATTGCCATGTCTTCATGGAGCAGCAATGTTTCAGCTATAAAAATAAACTGTGGATGTAAACATTCTGCCAGTTGTTCTGTCTTTATAAAGTTAGGCCATTTCATACCAGGAATGATATTCTCCCTCCTCCCATTCTCATTACTACAGAGCTGATCTGAATGAGAAATCAAAGCTTGAGCACAGAAGGGGGTCTGAACATTACCCCCCTATTCTGTACTCGACCCTCTCTACACCATCCCCTTTGGTTGCTGTTAGCAAATGAGCAAGGCAGAGATGTTTGCCTGTCCTAAAGCCCTGCTGTGCTCTGTCAGCCAGAGCTCTTCAATGGCCATTTGATTAGTCTCCTTCCCCACTGAATTATGGTATGGCTCTTCCAGCACTGGTGTCCTGCACCTCCCTGCCCTCGCCAGAGCACATCCAGACCCCTCCCATAGGTGTGGGTAGGCTGATGGTCAGGTCCTTCCTGGTACTGTCTCTGGTGCAAAAGGTGACAACAGTAAAGGCATATTACAAGAGTGAACAAGCAGACATCACTAGCATTTAAAGTGCAAGAAGACACAATTCCCTAAGAAGTCTCCAGCTTCCTGAAGATCACTAGTTTAGGAGCTTAACTAAATCACTTTTAAAAGGAGCTGCTACTCATCAATCACTTAGAATAGTAATGAAATCCCTCCCTCTCCCATCCTCCATCTTCTGTTTATGTGTGCCATAATTTTGCTGAGCTGGCATGCCCTGCACTGGCAGTTATCTTTGAGCTCTTGAAACACCAACAGTGTAATAAAGAAAATAAATTTGTGGAAGCATTTCTATTCTGCACTTCACATGTCCATCTGAGTTAAAACCTCCCCGCTATGCAAATAAGGATTAACATTAAAATGTGTCCAAAATGACAAGTCCTCGAAGGAATGCACAGCCTGCAGCTGAAACAGTCCATGTTAAAGAAATGCCACTCATCATTAAGGCTAGGTGACTGTCTCTTTCTCATGAAGCCAAAAATACAGTTGAGTCATGAGGGATCAGATCTCCTCCTACTCCCTCTCCTTTTTAAAAAAAAAATAATTAATGAAAATCCATGTGATTACAGTAAAGGTAAGTTAGTTCATAAAGCATGAAGAATGCAAAGAAGAGATCCAGGGCAATATTGCTATTGCTGCTAATTCACACCTGAACATTGACCCTGCAGAACTGCCTGGCTTACAGCATTTGCAGAGCTGTGGACCTCAGCTCTTGCTGCTTCATGATTCATTATTTCCCATTACTTCTCTGCAGACCCAGGAGAACCATGACTGGTGTGCAGTTCCTTGCCTGATTACAGCCAGTCCACGACTAATCTGAACACTGTTCTACAAGCCATTTGCAACACCCACTAAAATACACACAGCCATGACTAGGGTTGCCTTAAATAATTTTCCATGGCAAAAAACATGTGCTGGACATGGTTCTAGCAGTGTACTGTGGAATAACCTCCAGTCCCCAAAGCTGTGATTTCCCCACTAAGAGAAAGGCCCAGGGAAATGTCTTTCAAGCTACTTTGGCTTAGTCAATATTTGACTGAAGGCTGTTGTTGGTACAAGAAATAGGCTGAAACTCAATGTGTATTAGAACAACACATGAGAGGCTACAACTCAGAAAGGTGTTAGCTGGTTAACCTCTGGGATTTGTTTCATGACTCACTCCACTACTCACTGTTTAAACCAGGATAGATGAATGGTGTTTCTTCTTTGTCCTTAATCACTCATTAAAGTAAACAACCTTTAAGGAACTTCTGATTACTGATTCTTGCTTGGTGGGAAATAGATACACATAGAGAAATCATCATGGTGGAAAACTTAGTCTCATTAATGTCAATGAGGAAAAATTGAATTTATTATGTACTTATGGGCCACAAAGAGACAACAATTTCACACACCCTGTACTATTAGTGAACAAAATTTCACAGTGTCCTAAAAATACATTGCTTATTATCTGCTATCTGGTTGCAAAAAAACTGTAAGACAAATAAACAAGGAATTATAGAATAATAAATTCATAGAATGCCAGGTTGGAAGGGACCTTCAGGATCATCTGGTCCAATCTTTCTAAGCAGGAACATCGCTTAGATTAGACAACCCAGCACCTTTTGACGATGAGTCTTAAAAATGTCCATTGTTGGGGAATCTGCTAGTTCCCTGGGGAGATTATTCTAATGTTCAGCTGTTCTCTTAGTGAAACATTTTCCTTTGGTGTCCAATCAGGATCTCCCCAGGAGTAACTTGCACCCATTACCACTCATTATTTCCATGTGACTCCTCATAAACAGGGAGTCTCCATCTTCTTGGTGGCCACCTGTTAAGTACTGGAACATGGTAGTAAGGTCTCCCTGAAGCCTTCTCTTCTCAAGGCTGAGTAAACCCAGTTTTCTCAGTCTTTTCTCATATGGCAGGTCCTACAGGCCTCTGATCACCCTCGTGGCCTTTCTCTGGACCCTCTGTAGCCTGTCTGCATCCTTTTTGTAGAGTGGGGACCAAAACTGAATGCAATACTCCAGGTGGGGCCTGACAAGGGCCAAGTAGAGGGGAATAGTGACTTCCTGATCTCTGCTGGTGATGCCCTTATTTATGCAGCAAAGTTGGTGCATGAATTTAGGTGATGCTAACACAGTTTAGGCAGAACCTCATCCTGAAAGGCTAGTGATTAAATATTCTACCAGCACTCATCATATTAATTATGAGATATAATGAGGAAAATAAGGCAAAGGGCTTGTTCCCTAGTGACCACAGGTAATATTTTTGCTGTAATAAGACATTGCAATTAGTAAGACACAACTGTAATTCCATCTGTTTAATGCTGATTTAGAAACTCATCAAAGCTCATTCTTAGAGTTGTAGTCAGGAATCTCTTTGAATATTTGGGGGAATTATTTAGCTAAACAAGTGGGAAAATGGCCTCAGATGTTCCAAATACTGGCTGGAAGCCAGAAGGTTGTTACCCCTACCCCTTCAGGGTTTTTCCTTCTAATAAATAATTTAATTATGTTTATGGAAATGGCATATTCTCAGAGAAATTGATATTGTAAGTGGGATAAATGGCTTGTGTGCAGAGAGATTCTGGATAGTGATTGGAATTGGCTAGCACAGATGTCACATTAACATTTGGCTGCTGAGATGACAGATGAGTGTTTGCAGCATGGAAATGTTAGGCAAGTTGATCATGGGTTTCCTAACATATGCTGAGGTTGTTTCATATTGCTGGACTAAAAGAGCACCTCAACTGGCTGGAGCAGTGAAATAGAGAGGAAAGGTACATTACAATCAGCAATATACCACAAGGTTAAGTATGATTCAATAATATTCAGTCAATATATTCCAAATATTCCCTATTCAGCAGAGACTAGCCTTTTCTAACCAAACTCAAGATGTGATTAACTCACTGTCCCAGACAGAACGCACGGCAGACGAGACGTGTCTGCACTGATCAAGACTCATTGCATGGAACGTTGGGGTGTTGACTATACAGGAGGAGAGGCACAAGTACAGCAAAAGTGCAGGGAAATTGCAGATCAGAACAGAAGGGCAGTTTCAATGCAAAGGGTATTACATTAGCAGTGAATTTTACTACTTATAATTCAATCAAACAGCAAAGGGTAACTATTAAAATGCCAGCAACTTATCAAATTCTATACCAGGTCTAGAATATTAATTATCACTCTTAAAGGATTCTACAGTCTCAAACCTAATGATGAAGATTACTTAACATTAAGCTTACTTATAAAGACAGTGAAAGAGTTAATATTTCTCACCCTTGCCAGGCCAGAGCTGGGTATCCTTGGGTGTAATTCTTGAGCATTTATCCCTCTGGCAGGTGTCCCTGCTGGAGAGGAGAAAGTCCAGCAACCTTCTGGGAAAGTGTACGGAAGTCCCCCCAACCAAAAATGGGACCAGGCTTTAATAGAATAAAGTAGATTGACTGCTGTCATTTAACCAATAGCCATACCTTCAACAGTTCTCATTGTAGAATGAAAGGAAAACAGTAGAAAAAACCATGAAGGCCTTGTTCTCACCAAGCAAACTCTTTGTTTACCCATTCTGACAATAAATAAAAATACTTCATAAGAATGGATGCTTTGGGCTAGACTAGATGTGCTTTATACATTGTTCTATATTTTGGTCTCCAGTTCCAGCTGGAAGCTTGCTGGTTCTGGGAAGACTGAAGGGGACCTGTGTTTCTCTGACAGTCTCACTACCCATAGCAGTAGCTTTGCTGGTGTATTTCCATTAACTCAACAGTCATGTTCAGGCTTAATCTCTGCAAAGCCAACAGAGAAATCACCTGCTGCTCTGGACCAGCTGGAAGCAGCAACTCCTCCTTGC
Organism: Hemiprocne comata; assembly: GCA_020745705.1. Taxonomy (NCBI): domain Eukaryota; kingdom Metazoa; phylum Chordata; class Aves; order Apodiformes; family Apodidae; genus Hemiprocne; species Hemiprocne comata. Next base: position 8,797,612 of record CM036616.1, on the reverse strand, counting down.
AGGGCAGCCAAATGCAGGGAGCTCCTCTGAGCCACCAGCAGCAAAGCTGCTCTCTTCCTGGCTCCCATGCCAAGAAAGCCAAGGATGTGGCTGAGTACCAAACAGCTTGTTCCAGAGACTGTTTGTGGTGCAGGCTCAGATCCATACCCGGAGAGGAAAAAGTAAGAATTGGAGCACTACCAACATTTATGGTGGCCATTGCTATGTGCCTGTCAGTGAAACTGGGATTGAAAAAGAAGAGGAAATGAGGTCAGACTTGTTAAAGCTTCATTTCTGGTACCTGTAACACACATTAAGTATCAGTTCCAAAGCTGCTCTTCAGGATTTTTCACAGCACTCATCAAAATGTAGTTTGTCTAAGAGAAAAGCATGAGGTCTAAAATATTAATTCTTCTCCTTATCTATTTTTACAACTTCCCCCTTTTTCTTTCACCATTCCTTTTGCTTCATTGATATTCTACAATGTTGTCTGAAACAGACTTTGAATCAAGCTCTTGGCTTGTTTCCCTGAACACAGAGCACACAAGCACTTCGTTAATCAAAGAAGGAAAAGGAGATTAGAACATCAGGTGAAATGAACTATGTGTATAAAGAGAAGGAAGCAAGACTGGACAGAACAGGTACAGGAGACACACAAGGCAGGCACAGCATGGATGCCATCTGTGCACTCCCCAGGTTTTATCTCACATTACAACAAAATATGCAAGGCTTAATAATTCACAGTGTATCATGCAATGACATGTACTCATCAGTTGTAGAGATGAATGCTTTCAGATAAGATTCTTATTGCTGCAGTTTGGTTAGTGAAAAATGTTTCCTGCATGACTCTAACTGAAGATCACAGTGTCCATCGTAGGGAACCTTTTAATTGTCTGAAACTTGTCTTCTTCCTCTCTCTCTACAGAAGGTCATATATCCAGTACAGTACATATATCCAGTACATATATCCAGCACTAGGAATGCTGCAGGGACAAAGCGACGTTATAATCCTTCAGGAAAGTAGTGAAGTAGCATGTTAGGGGTTGGGAGAGTTCTGATAGTGCCTTTTCCCATGACCTGGAACAAGGTATATTCAGTATTTTCTTCTAAGTCCCTTAATCTGCCTCCAACCACCACACACATACCTGTGCATGTATACAAAATTTCCCTTCTGCAAGCTCATTCCAGATTCTTACTCTGTTCAAGGACCCTGGAAACTGTTATGATACTAAGAATTTCCTTTCCTTTATGGCAACCTGAAGACCCATGAACAAAAGCAGTCGCTCCCTTCAGCACATCTTGCCAGGTATGTCTGTGTCTTGCATAGCTTTATCTATCATTCCAGCTTGACAGATGGTGTAGAGATCTTTAATTCAATGTCACTTCACACTGGACATCTTTTTTAACCAGGTTAAATTAAAGAGTATTCCAGGATTGCAAAGACAGAGACTCTAACTAATGCATATTTTATGAATCAAAGGATCCTAGAGACCTACAGCAAAGTCAATCATCTGTAGACTTCTGACCAACTCCTGAGGTGTAAAGGCCAGATCCTTTTTGCTAAGCAGCTCACGGCAAATAGAGAGCTTTGATTCACTCAATTCTACCTCTTGAAAAAGCAGGTGTTGCTCTGAGAGCAGTGGTCAGCCCATGCTCTAACTGAGACTGATCTAGACAGCTGTTCATTCTAGTCTAAGAGAAATATCTACCCTTCTAACTGAAGAGGACCATCCCAGACAAGCCCTTTTAAGCTCACTGCCCAGCTTCTGACCAGGTAAGTCAAGGGAATTAAATCCAAATTTTAAAGCCTGTAAGCCAGCAAAGCTCCCTCTGTCATCGAAGTGTTGCTGCTGCACGTGCTCAGGAGAGGTACCTGGAGAGCTGAGCACTGGTACTAGAGCTGGAATGGAGGAAGGGGCTTCTGATCTGATGTGTGTGTCCTGGCCATGCATTGCCCGATGAAAACATGGGATGGGCTGAGCTGTTGTCCTTCAGGAGACACAGCTGAGCTGCAGTTTCTGAAGACTCCTTTTTAGTGTTAAGCATTCAGAGGACAAATGTCCAAATAGAACTTGGAAAGAAGGTAGGAACCCTGCTGGAGGGAAAGCCATTACCACTTACTCCTTCTACTCACTGTCTGATCTGCAAATTGCATGGTTTTATCAGGACTGCCCTCACGCTTCAGCAATTCAGAATCTGATAGTGAAGTGAGAGGCAAGTCTGAAATTCCTGTGCAGGAAACTGGTCCTGGTAAATCTGTCTGTTTTATCTGGATGGTCCTGAATCTTTATCAGGCTTTTCAAAAGACTCCAGTCACACTTTGAGACAGGCATCTTCAGCAGGGGCATCAGCAGCTGAGGCTCAAGGGAAGAGCCAGCTGAAGAAACACTACCCTCTTCAGCATTTGTCATTGGTGCCTCTAAACAGCTCTTTATTCAAAATAAAACAAAAATAACCGTGCACCACGCACCCAGCATGACATTTCACCTTCAGCCATTTCTTTTTTCAGAGGAGTACTTAAGAATTTGAAACTTAACAGTAAATGATGTTAAGACCTCTGTTTACAACAGTAGAGCTTCCTAGCACTCATATTGCCAAAGTCTGTTCAACTTCTGCAAATGATAACAGGTTGAAGAGCAGTTTGTATATTTACATCTAACCTGGTCTGCCCAAAGCAAAAGGATCGCTGGATATATAAGAGATAAGGGAATTTTAGGTCATGCAGAAAATGACCACACCACAGAGTCCCTCCAGAAGCTCAAGGGACCAGAACAGTGATGGGCAAGTGTTATTTAGACGTTATGCAAAAGTCAAAGTGGGTTTGATTGTCACAGATCCAAAACCAGAATGAAGGCAGATCGCAGTTCACCTCTAAAATCACAATCCTCATTCATTTACAGCCAAAATAATACCAAAATGAACCATAGGTCCACCTATCCTGTAGAAAAACTGAATATTTCTGTAAAAAAAATGTGAAGACGAGTGTCCTGGTTTGAGCCAGGGTGAAGCGAAGTTTCCCTTTGCTCATTTTTTTTTTTCTTTCAGTGAACCTTTTTTTAGCAGCGCCAGTGGACTGATAATAACCAAGGTCACTTCTGAGTGTCTGCAGCCTCCCCCCCTACGGGGGAGCAGATTAGACTGAAGGCAGGATCAGCAAATCACAATATTCCCTTCTCATCATATTGTCTCTATTTGGCTTTCAGTATAGGTTAACACATCACGGAAGTCAAGCCTTTTGTTTCCTTTTCCTCTCACTTTTCTGCTTCCTGTCACTTCTCTCCCCCTCTCTTTGGCTCTCTCTCTTTTCCCATTTCCCTTCCCAGCGACATCCCAGGACCCCGTCCGTGCGCCCGGACACTCCCCCCTTCAGCTGGGAGTCCCCAGGGAGAAGAGTTGCTGGGAGAGTGGCTGGGGGAGGAGGGAGGGGATGGGGTGTTGCACATCCCTTTACAAATATATATATTCCCTTATCACTAATCATTAAAATCAGTCTGTTTCACTTTTCAACCCAGAAAGTCTCTCTTTCTCATTTTTTCTCCCTCTTTCCCTACCTTGAGGGAGGGGGGTGGGGATTGACAGCATTATTGTTATTGGTTTGATTGCCAACCTGGAGCCAAACCGTGACAAGGTATAATGCATAAGACAGAGGTGGCCAGCACTTTTCTGATTCTTGCCTCTAGTTCTCCAAGTGGACTTATGTTCCTCATCTTCTTCCTAATACTCACTTGGCTTTTGCTATGCTGCTGTGTAAGATCAACATAACCCATCATTGGAGCTTATACTAGTCCATCTTTACTCATGGAAAAACTTTATTTCCAAGTCCACAGCCTGTTTCCTGCTAATAATCTTCAGATAATTTTGCAAAGAAAGAAGAAACATCCATGGATGCCATGGTTTCTCCCACCTTACTGAAGTTCACAAACAGGTCTTGTTACACAGAAAGACAGCATCTGTGCAGTCTGCATTACTGCATTCACCAACCATGTTTTCTACCTCCACTTCTACTCATCCAACACGACCATCCATGAGATGACCTACAAATGAGGACATCTGAACACTCTGAAAGACGTAAATGTCTTCTACTCTGCTTCCAGAAGCTGGAGCTGGTTAAGCACAATTGCCACACAGCTCCTGACCATGAGCAGCAGGGTTGGCTGCTCCACAAATTGTGGGGATCCAGGAGTGGAGCATGGAAACAGGTCAGGTGTATATTGATGTGTATTAATGGAGAAACACAAACCACCTGACTTCTATGATAATCTTACGGAGACAGAATTTGTTTTCTTCAGTTTTGAAGGGTCATTTATTAGCCCTTGTTAGCATGATTTTCCCTTTAGTTTATATGCATACTTCTCTGTGTAGCTGTAGGCTGGTTTTATGTGGTTTCCTACCATTTTAGTAATTTCCATTCAGTGTTCATACTTGCTCTTTGCGATTGATGAGGGACTGTGTTCATGCATCCTTACAGCTGTCAGCTCTCATGCAAGGTGATTTATCCCAGCCATTTCGAGCAGCACTTTGGAGAACACCTTAGCACAATTTAACACCTTGCTTCAGAGATAATCTCTCTTGGATCAGAATCATGCCTTTTATTTATAGCATCTGCTGCAGAAGATACCAACTGGTGTTTTGTGTTCTAAAAACAAGAGCAGCACGAAACCTTGTCTTTTTCTGTCAGAAAACCCCAAACTAAAGCAAGAGAAAGACACTGGAGGTTTTAAAAGCCGCAAAACATGAGAAAGCAAGGATTTGTCCCTGGGACTGACTCCAGTATTCATGAAGCTACTTGTCTGGTGATAGCCACCTTTCAGAGAGAGGTTCTGGATGGGCTGGGACACTGAAGTCAAGTAGACCAAGATGCAACAAACAGTTTTTTTAGGCAGCAGACTGGCAGAACTCACTAAAAAGCACAGACACTCTGACCACTGGGCTCACTAGAAAGCCTGTGTCCAGCCGAGGCCTTCCTGCCATGAAGGAAGGCATTCAGAAAGAAGAGGATGCTGTGACCCACATACCCATGTCAGTAGCCTTGGCTATCTCCTTCAGCACAGCATTAGCCGAAGCAGTTGTCAACAAACATGGCCCAGGGCTCTGCCTCCTCACCACCTCCTGCAACTTCTCATCACCCTCACCTTCCTTCTCCACCTATGAGAACAGGCAGCCAGTGTGGATCCCAACCCCTCCCTGAGGAGGAAGCAAAATCCGCCATTCTTCATGCTGCTGAGAAGTTTTGACTTTCCATTCTTGAGTATCTACTGCTTTGGAAAGGCCTTACAAAATATTTGAAAGAATTTCAAGTGTAAAATCAATTAAAAACAAAAGGCAATCAAAAAACCCCACCCCTCAGGGAAAATAATAAAAAAGACAGACATACCTTTCCTTTTGGAAGGAAAGAGTCAGGGAGGTTTTTGATTTCATGGTGGTTCAAAAATTATGCTTAAGTGCACTCTTTGCATTAGTCATGGAGTGTAGAATAAAAAGGAAATTTAGAGTTTATTTGTATTTTTCTATGTAGGACTCAAAGACAAAAAAGGAATGCTGTGCTGTTGAAACCAGTCCTCTCTAGTTACAGGTATTGCAGACAACTTAATTCCATAGAAAACCTACTCCACTGGCTTTGAGTCACTCAATAATTCACATTCTCTCTTCCCAAATTAGGATTTCAAGTCAAACACCATGCAATATATCTAATTTTATGCTTTTCCCATGTTGAAACCTTCTTATTTCTTCCTAGCTTTTATAGATGCAGAAGTAATTCTGTATCAAACAAATTCAGAAAATACAGAACTCTAGGAGCCAGAACATTATAAACTCTACTCTACAAAGTTCTTAAGACTTACAATTAAAAAAACATTGAAAAAGCTGCATTCATTTGGAAATTTAGTGATTCTTCTGTAACACCAGCCTGCATGACTGACTTCAGTCACCTTTGGATGGGGACAGCACTGTCAGCAGCACATTAAATTTCTCAGTGATGTGGTGTGACTTCCACTGATTTCACTGTATTACCAGCTCATACACTGTGTTAAATGGCAGAATTAGAACTAAGCTATGAACATTTTAAAAGCACGATTTCTACGTAGTTATAAAGTCCAGAATGTGTTAGTGAGTTCACTTGGAGACTTTTAGGTCTCAAACTTCAGAAAACAAACAAACCCAAAAATTCAAGCACGTATGTTTATAGACAAGCACGAATTACCTAAAAACTTTAAAGCCTGCCATTTTGAAATATTTTATTCTAGACTTTGCTAATTTATTTTTCTGATTAAAACCCATAATAGGCTGAGGGGGATAATCACTGGGTTCATTACAATGTGTTTCTCTGTTTGAAAAATTTAATTTAATCTTAATGTCTTGAAATATGTAAACTTAACATTTAATCAGACAGCGTGAGTTTCTACAACCTATTTTCCAATCAATGCTGCAACTATAGATCAGAAAAAAACCACTCAGAAGTAAGTAGTAGCTACTGGTAAGTTTCTGGTTTAAAATTTAAGGCTTTATGAAGAAAGTGAAACAAAGTTTTATAGCCTTTTTCAAAGAAGCATAAACTATATAAATACTATCTTTAAGAGAGCATACGAACAGTTTGTTTTCGTTTTGACACAGTCAAGCTTTCTTTTACTGAATATTTTTCAAACAAAATACCATTTGCTTACAAAATACTGAAAAAATATTTTTTCAGTTTTCAGTTAAAAAAATTATTTGTAGATTTTGACAAAGTAACTTCCAATTTAAACTCAAATTCAGAAATATTTTAACCATTTTATCTCTCAATGACACTGTTTGCTGCTGATACCCCGGTGCTGTCTATGACATTTCAGAAAATGCAATTATGTATTTTTCTAGAAAATCCAAGGACATTTTATGATTTTAATTTATGCCTCCTAAAAAAGCCTAAACTTGACAACAAATAAAACACACTCTCAGCTGTTATTCTGGAATTCTGCAGTTGCTATAGTATAAGTGACCTTTTGATTAAATAAAATGGAAACAAAAAAGTACACATCTCCCTTATGTTTTGATGCAACTAAATGTAGTCAGGTGTCTTTAAAAAAAAACAAAACTAAGCAAGACAAAAAAAGGAACACATGTATTGATTAGGAGCAATAATTATTTTGTCTGTTTTAAACAACTAGCCATTTCATGCCCATTATTAGAACATCTTTGCATTCCACCAACAGATCTGGTACAAAAATTAAGGTATCAAAAATTTGAGGTTACTAAATGGTATCATCAAGGGCAAAAGAATTGCTAAGTATCTTGTGTGCAGCAGGTGGGGTGATTTTTCCAAAGATTTTTCTATGTAATACCATCATTGAATAAGATCATTTTCCCAGTCCTTAAAAACTGTAAAAAAGAAAAATAATTTTTTTGTGAACAGTAGTTGACCCAGTTGACTCTGACCCTTCCAAAAACAGAACATAGACTTTCCAATAAAAAAAAAAAAAGCTGAAAACCAAATCTTTGGTTCATTGTATCAACACTCTGCTAACTCTTCAGAGTTTTTTTCCTCATCTTGTTTCATTACCCACATTTGCATAGTTCATTAGTAATGTCATTTTGGTTAAACTTCATCCTGAGGAATAACATAGATTTTGAATTCCTCATAACCACAGTAGTAACTTGTCACTGCATTTAAGTATCTGAAACTCCAAAGCAGTCAAACATATTAGGAACATCATGAGTTACACAAAATACAAGAAATTCCTCTCTGTGAATATGGTATGTTTCAGTCCCAAGGCATGGGGGGATAGGAAAGGGCTTTACTCTCCCAACAGCACTTTTGCTTCATGGAAAAATACCTCTGGTACTAAAATTCACCAGGTAAAACAAAGCGTAGTGCTCTGAACTTAGTACTTCCACAGATAACTTTGGAAACCTTGCCTGCAGTACTCTTCATTGGCTGTCGGCCAGACTGCAGTTATTATCTTGGTCCTTTATTTGCCTCCAGTAATTTCAGACATCCCTTTGATTTCTTCCATAATGCAAGCAAACAGTTTCACCTAGATAGAACAGCCCCAGCCAAAAAATCCAGAACTTTCAAATCAGTACTTCTCTTACTGGCTTGGACTGGATATCTGAAAACAATCAGAGAATACAAATTGGGCAGACATGAAACTCACCTGCATGGCCAACAAAGCTCCTGAAAATGAAGGTTTCCCTCTCCCATGGCAGAGACTATGTATTGTATTACAGATTTCAAGACCTTGACTCAACACTGTTAAGTTCATACTGTAAAAATGTGTACGCACATGCACAGAATGGTTGGATTCACACAGGTGTGGATATGAATGCCATTGCTGGCATTAAGAGCCAAGGTAGGAAGTCTCTTTGTCTCTCACACTGCAGGATGTCAGTTACCAGTAGAAATACCTGAAGAAAAGTCCTTCCTTGTTCGCCAATCGTGCAGGCGCCAGAGCTGAAAACACCCCTTGCTAAGCTAGGTTATCTCTGGTTATCCCCTGCTGCTCTGCTCTCTGAGCTCTGTAAGGCATCCAGAAGACAGCATTAGAAAAAAAGGGATTGAATAATGCATGTGAAAAGTAACTGTTTTTTAAGAGTTTAAACCTAGAGAGTAAGGCATTAGAACATGACTGACAAGTTAGCTAGTGCTTCAAAGATCCAGAGAGGAAATTGACTTCTTAGTGTCGAAACTGATCTTAATTGACACTAAAAGATAAGATTACCCCTAAATCATTCCCTTGCATGAAAAATGCAAAGTGTATAACATAATTGTACTATATATAAAAAGAGGAATATGGACAGCTCCAATTATAGATATTTTGCAGTCAATATTTTATGAACTCTACTAAAGTGGTGAAGCGTCTCCACTGCTAGTGCAGGGCCAGGGGGAGGGGATGGAGGGGAAAAACTTCTCCTTGGCTTCAACCTCCCTCCAGTATCTGAAAGGGCTACAGGAAAGCTGGGGAGGGATTTTTACCAGGTATTGTAGTGATGGGATGAGGGGGAATGGCTTTAAGCTGGAAGAGGCGACATTTAAGTTAGAATGAGGGTGGTGAGACACTGGCAGAGGTTGCCCAGGGGAGTTATGGATGAAGCACCCCTGGAAGTGTTCAAGGCCTTGTTGGATGGGGCTTGGAGCAATCCGGTCTGCTGGGAGGTGTTCCTACCTATGCAGAAGGGTTGGAACTAGACAATCTTTAAGGTTTCTTCCAATCCAAACCATTCTATGAGTCTATGACTCCATGACTTCTCACTTAAGACTACCCTCATACAAGTTCCAGACCAAATTATATCACTCTTCTACAACAGAAAGTGTGCAGAAATAAATGTTTCAAACAAATTAGAGAGGCCCGTGAATTGGAGTGCTGTTTACAGTTGACATTTTGCCATTACAATCCCTGTTATAATACACAACTACAGCTTTTATTTCAATATGCTTTTTCTAAAATAAAAAAATATCTAATATTTCCTTCTTCTCTCAAAACCTTGTTTTTGTAATCAAAAAGATTGATTTACCAACATGTTTCTTCAGCAACACTGTATTATTTTGTGCACAAATATTTTGCCATTTCTTTTGCTTCTCTTATAGCAGAATAAGCAAGAAGAAACAATTGTTGGAACCTTTACATTTGTGTCTGAACCTTACTGAAGAGGCCTATAAGGAAAGGCAGAAATAAAGTGCTGTAATGTCCTCATAATTTCATCTAGTTAGAAACTGTCTGAAAACAGCCCAAGGCACACTAACGTTATCATAGGGTATCCAAAATTTGCCAGGATGATGCTGATCTTTTCTTAATTTCAGATGAAGAGACCAATGAATAACTTTCATATAATTCCACAAAAAATCCCTCATGATTTACATGACTCATGAGAGAGAAGATGGATTCTGTGTCATGCACAAGAGCCCACAGAGATAGCAAAAAGCACAGTAAAAAAGTTAAGATTAAAATAATTCCTGTGAGGACAGATCTATTGAAGCATCCACATCCTGTGCTCCTCCACTTCCCATCTCACCATCTTGGGTTTTGCCTTTTCATCACCAGAACATTACTGCAAGGAATGCACCCATTTCAAGGTTAGAAACCTTGAAAAATCTCTTCTACTTCAGTATCATGTGACCTCTACTGGGATGCACACAAGAAAGCCTCCTGTTTAACTGCCTTTAACATCTCCTTGTGACATTTCTGGTTCACTTGCCTGCTGCATCATTCTGTAATGAAGACATAAACCTGAGTTCACATTGTGAAACTTGCCCCAGGCTTTTCTCAGCAATGGAGGATGGGCCTTTGCAAGTATGAAAATGTAGCATCTTGTATAAAAGTCCCTCTTTCAAATTGTACATTATTATCTCTTTTACTCAATGTGAAAAGTTGACAAAATGCAAGTTTTTTTCTGTTGTGATCAATATTTGCATAAAGCTCAACTAGAACTTAAACTAGCCATCTCTGCAAAGGATAATAAAAAATGCTTTTATAAATACATTCATAATAAAAGGAGGGTCAGGGAAAATCTTCATTCCTTGTTGGATGAGGAGGGGAACTTAGTAATGGAGGACAAGGAAAAGGCTGAGGTGCTTAATACCTTCTTTGCCTCAGTCTTTAACAAAAAGACTAGCTACCCTCAGGACAACTGGGCTCCTGAGTTGATAGACAGGGATGGGGAGCAGAATCCCCCTCCTGTAATCCAGGAGGAAGTAGTTAGGGACCTGCTGTGCCACTTAGATCCCAACAAGTCCATGGGTCCGGATGGGATTCATCCTAGGGTGCTGAGGGAGTTGGTGGAAGAACTGGCTAAGCCACTCTCAATCATTTATCACCAGTCCTGGCTCACTGGGGAGGTCCCAGATGACTGGAGGTTGGCCAATGTGACAGCCATCCACAAGAAGGGCCGGAAGGAGGGTCCAGGGAACTATAGGCCTGTCAGCCTGACCTCGGTGCCTGGCAAGGTTATGGAACAGATCATCCTGAGAGACACCAAGCAGCATGTGGAAGAAAACCAGGGGATCAGGTCCAGCCAACATGAGTTTAGGAAAGAAAGGTGCTGCCTGACTAATCTCATCTCCTCCTATGACTGGTGACCCGCCTAGTGGATGAGGGGAAGGCTGTGGATGTGGTCTACCTTGACTTCAGCAAGGCCTTTGACACAGTCTCTCACAGCATCCTCCTGGAGAAGCTGGCAATCCATGGCTTCGACAGGTGCACCCTTGGCTGGGTCAAAAACTGGTTGGATGACCAGGCCCAGAGAGTGATGGTGAATGGAGCTGCATCCAGCTGGCGTCCGGTGACCAGCGGTGTCCCCCAGGGATCAGTACTGGGCCCAGTCCTATTCAATATCTTTATTGACGACCTGGATGTGGGGATTGAGTCCACCCTCAGTAAATTCGCAGACGACATCAAGCTGGGGAGGAGTGTTGATCTGCCAGAGGGTAGGAAGAAACTGCAGGAGGACCTGGACAGGCTGTATCGATGGGCTGAGGCCAACGGCATGAAATTCAACAAGTGTTGAATAACCACAATATTCCCAATAACCCCAATAACAATAACCCCAGGCAGTGCTACAGGCTGGGGGAAGAGTGGCTGGAGAGCAGCCTGGCAGAGAGGGACCTGGGAGTGCTGGTGGACAGCTGGTTGAACATGAGCCAGCAGTGTGCCCAGGTGGCCCAGAAGGCCAATGGCATCCTGGCTTGTATCAGGAATAGTGTGGCCAGCAGGAGTAGGGATGTGATTCTCCCCCTGTACACAGCACTGGTGAGGCCTCACCTCGAGTCCTGTGAGCAGCTCTGGGCCCCTCACTTCAAGAAGGACGTTGAGGTGCTGGAGCAGGTCCAGAGGAGAGCAACAAGGCTGGTGAAAGGACTAGAGGGAAAGTCTTATAGGGAGAGGTTGAGGGAGCTGGGGTTGTTTAGCCTGGAGAAGAGGAGACTCAGGGGGGACCTCATCACTCTCTACAACTACCTGAAGAGAGGTTGTAGTCATGTGAGGGCTGGGCTCTTTTTCCAGGCAACTAGCAACAAGACAAGACAGCACAGCCTGAAGCTGCTCCAGGGGAGGTTTAGGTTGGATATTAGGAAGCACTTCCTCACGGAGAGGGTGATTAGACATTGGAATGGACTTCCCAGGGAAGTGGTGGAGGCACCATCCCTGGATGTGTTCAAGGCAAGGCTGGATGTGGCACTTAGTGCCATGGTCTAGACGGTGTGGTGGTGTTGGTCATAGGCTGGACTTGATGATCTTGAAGGTCTTTTCCAGCCTTGGTAACTCTGTGATTCTTTGATTCTGTGAAATCCAAGCTATGAAAGAACTAACTCAGTCATTAAAAGGAGTGATATTTGCATGTGTTAAATAGTTCTTTCGCAATAGTTCTTTCTCAGCAGCTCATGTAATTAACACATTTCTCCTTATATCCATACATTTTAAGTGTGCTAGTGAGATAGAGGTGGTTTCTCTCTTGATGAGTAGCATCTAAGACAACAAGTGATTTGCTCAAGGTCACACAAGCTAGTCATAGTAAAGTACAAAATCCTCACACCTTCAGTATCTGAAGGTCACATCTTAACCATTGCATCATTTATAATTAATATACTGACATCCAAATGCAAAGGGTGTGGAAGAATTTCTGTATTACCCTCAAAGATGTCTTTCTTATTTGATCAGGATCCTTGGAATCATCTGCCACCTCAAGAAGCAGATGCCTTTTTCCATCCTCCGTCAAGACAGATCCTCTGTCTTTCAGAGGTCTGAGACCATCTCACTGCCCAGGTACAGACACCAGTGACCATCACCATAACCACTCGTGTGGAGCCCAGTCAGATCTTAGGGTTTGCTGCCGGGGAAGAGATTGAATCAAGCAGGAGGAGTTATTTCTTCAGCTTTTAGCTTTTCCTTCAGAGCAAATGAGTGTTTCCAAGTGTTTGAATTCAAGCTTGTCCTGCTTCCCAGGAAGGGGCTGTTTTCCTTTGCACTACCCAGTTTCGCTTGAATTGAAAGTGCAGAGTGGTTTTGGAGTAATTCTCAAACTTCAAAGGCAAGAAGAAATATTTTCCTTCCTCTTTTGTTTGATAGAAAGGTTTTGTCTTCAGAAAACAGGTAAGTGTAGGAAAACCCATTTCCCATTGATTATATGAAGACAGGGATAAGTCTTCAGCTTCAGTGGTTGGCTGATGTATAATCTTGGTCCCTCTGATGTCAAACTTTTGCTGCTGTTCCTTCTCAAAATGAGAAGCATATCAGAATGTCAGTGAAATATCTAGGGTGTGTTCTTCAAGTACCAGGCCTTGAATAGAGTATATGCTCTGGTGAAGCACACATTTTATTTGTGATGAAGGGTTCAATAGCAGCAGCTGAAAAGTTATTAAAACCATCAACAAAAATATATATATAACAGTATCTAACAAACACTTTTGCATCTAATGGCATTCTTCTTTAGGATGTGCCCATGACAGAACTGTAGGTACTACATTCCATTTCTAGTTAAGGTGAATTTTCCCCAATAATTAAAAGTACCTAAAGTAGGTTAGAAGTGTTTAAATGCATTACACATTAAACAGGCTATAGCTCATGAGGATGGGGGTTACAATCAGGTGAGCAAAGAGAGGAGACTGGAAGAAGAAATTACAAAGCATTATTCTATGTGCACAATCATCTGCAATTCATTCAAGGTTAACTTAGGCGTTGTGAAAGATGAGCTAACTAACATTAATGTCAAACAGCCTGTTTGACATGCCCTGCTGGTGGGACTGTACAGCAGGTAGGCAGGTAGGAAGCACCCTATAAAACAGTGTCCTGGTTTGCACCAGGATGAATCTGATTTTCTTTCTACTTTTTTTTTTTTTTTTTTTTTTTTTTTTCCCAGTGGATTCTCTTCTAAGCAACACACTTCCTGAAACTGGCAGCAAGTTTTCCAGCTGGGGGACTGATAACACTTGGATGTTTATAGTTACTACTGAGAGACCAAGGACACTTTGCTCTGCTTGTTGAATCTGCTACTTCAGACACTAAAGGAGCAGAAGGGTCGATGGGTGACCAAAATTGGCCAAAGAGACTATTCCATCCCATGCATATCATAATGGGTATAAATTGAGGGATCACAGAAGTCGAACTCTCTTTCATCCATGGTCCCCCCCCTGGATGCGACACTGGCATCCAGGAAGAAGTCCATCTGTCCATCTCTTTTGATCCCTAGCCCTGTGCATTCCTGACCCTTGTGTCTCTACCCTCAGCTCCTGTCTGCTTTGCTGCTATCTCCAGAATCAACCCAGGATTTTTCTGGACTACCCTAGGGATCATGGGAATATAGTGAGATTTGCTGGGATGGGTGGAGGAGATAGGGGCGTTGCACACATTTGTATATATTTGTACATATTTTCTTTTATCACTAGCATTTAATTTAAGCTTTCTAGTTTAAGTCTCTCTCCTTATTCTCTCTCTCCTTTCCCTATCTGGAAGGGGAAAGGGATAGAGATCATTATTGTCATTGGTTTAACTACCAGTCCTGTATTAAACTGTGACAAACAGATAGCTGCAATTTATGACTATGCTAATTTCTTTCCTTATATATAACTATTTTTCATGGCATTTCTCTTTCCCCCTCTTCAGACAGTTAAAAACTCTGTAGATCGTCATGCGAGCTTCTGCTTTTTTATGGGCTTTAGATTTTCCACAGAGTAATGAAAATGTCAGATTTATTTCAGTACACATGCTTAAGTATGCAAATCGCACCTGTAATAATGTGATGTTGTGCTGGGAGAGCAAGGGGACAATCACCAAAGATACATGTTTGCCTTCCTTCCAGGGGAATCAATACATTCCCACCAAAGAATGACCTACTGAAGGGATTTCATATAAAATTAATCTCAAACATTTAAATTACATCATTGATTTTTTGGTGGTGAATAGTACTTGCCATTGACATTCTGTTTAGCTTGTTTTAACCTTTTTGGTTTTATGGGTTTTCTACCATTCTTCCTCATATGTGCTATACGTGAGTGTGACAGGACACAACTGTGACCACTTGCTGTTGGTAACAACAATGCAGTGAGACTATCTCAGCCCTGCTCTCTGCCAATGAAGCTGTCTGATTCTCCCGTGTACTGGCAGGACTTTTTAGCCTCCAGCCCCAGGAATACTATCATAGAATCATAGAATTGTTAGGGTTGGAAGGGGCCTCAAAGATCATCAGCTTTTGTTTTCACTGAATCTTCTGCTCAGAGAATGGGATGTTTTACTTGCTTATGACCTGTGGGGCTGTATCTCAGAAATCCAAGAGATTAGGCAGTGAATTAGAGCAACTAGTTCTGCAGTCTTGGTTCCATGCATTATTCCTCTCCCTCCTCAGCAACCAGAGCAGCAGAGACTCCAGCATGCCAAGGATAAGCCCCTGCAGAAATGGAAGCCAGTAGCTTATGACTAAGCTGTGCATATGCAGAAGCCTTTCCCACTGAGAGTCCTTTGTTAAAGAACAGGATGACATTTATCTTTGTGTCTCGAACAGTGCAGCAACCAGCCTTTTGTGTGGCAGTATCAGTCCAGGGATACCAGGATTTGTCCCACAGATGCTGGGGAAGGACCCCTGTCCCAGGTCAGATTACCAAACAGGAGAGACCCTGCTTGCCACACCTCAAAAGCTAACACCCAGCTGATCTTTAAGTCCTGAAAGCAAACATCTCTAGATTTATTCACTGACAGATTCAATTCAATGGCATGACCGTACACTGCATGAAATAAAGCACACATTTCATTACTTACAGGATCAGTGCCTTCTTAATATTGTTGTTCTGCTGCCAATAGAGCTGACTTATAGTCAAATTATAGGACAGATGCTAAAAAGTCCCCTCAGAATTTAATGAGCCATGGGCTAAGTGACAGACACATTTGCCTAAGCATCCCAGTCTGACTGGCTTTGTCATTTAGCCTATGAGATTACCCAAAGATGTCTTTCCCATTTGCCATGCATATCAGTGTATTATTGTGAGTAAATGTCAGACAAAGGCATTATATTTTTTTCCTTGACTTGGTGGAACATCAACAAAGTGTGTTGGGAAAAGCTGTGTTTATTTATGTCTTGATCGGGTAGTCTTCAAATACACTGAATGAGTCCTCAAAGAAACCAGTAAAACTAGAGAAATGAAAATAATCACAGTTGATATTACAGTGCCAGAAAGTAGCATTAGTAGTTTAAGATAATATCTCCCCAAGAATACCTGTAGTCAAATGGAAATTTTTTCTTGCCTTGCAAACAAACAAACAAATTAGCTTAACAAATTGTGCTATGACTAAACAAGGATTGCAGGAACATTTGCCCTATGTCTGTAAAAGTGTATTCTGAAGTATATTAATTTAGTGTTGGCTTTTTTAAAAAAAAAAAAATAATTTTTTTAAAAAAAAAATTTAAAAAAATAGCCGATGTTTTTAAAGCAAATGAAATAAAATGTGATAATTTAAACCAACATTGATTCCAGCTTAAAATATAATTAACGTTGGATCACACAGAACATGGAAAAAATTACACCAGGAGGCTGCTTTGAAAGATCCAACTTCCAGAGGGAAAAGGATCAATTTGAGCAGTTTATGTGACCAGTTACATAATTCGATCATGCAGAAATTATACTCATTTAGACTCCAGATGCATTCTTTTTCTATAATCAGCTATCTTGAAGAGGTCTTTATTACACTATCTGTGTTTCTTTAATGTTACTTTATGCCCTGACTCATATGTCTTTAGCAATTGTACTTAGCAACATCTTGGGACAACTTGTGAGCAACTAATTTTCTTACTTAAGTGGCAAAGAAAGCAAAGAAGGCCCCTTATACAGCAGCCCACTGAGACCTGTGTCCTGGAGTACTGAGGCTCCTCCTCAATCTCAGGTCAGTGAGCCCATAATAACTAACTGTTGATGGTCTTTTAATGAGATTTAAAACATTCTCACTTGTGCTCTATTGTGCTAAATGATTTGCTAAGGACAGAGTTTGAGAGGTTTGGGGAGGGAGGTGGCTTCAGTAGGATAAACAGAGAGTCCAATTCTGCTTACTCTCTGCAGATAGATTTATAACATTTCAAAGGACAGTTAAAGACTGAAAAATTCATTGAAAACAGATTTATTTTTTTTCTGGTATAAAGCTTCAATGAACAAAGTTTAAATCTTTTACTAATAAGCAAGCTCATGTGTTGGTTACCAGACTGTTTTGAATTTTTCTAATTACCTCTGAAAGCACAATGGAAACTAAGTTAACATTTTTCTCCTCTACCATTTTGTTTACAGGTCAAGCAGATCTGCATTAGTAAGAAAGGTGTGATTTTTATAATTTAAAAATCAGAAGAATTGCTCTTTGCTCTTATATGCAGAAGAACTACATTTCTGGAAAGTTGTAAATTGGAAGAGCACTCTAGTAAAATGATGACAGAGTGAATTAAAAAGTAACATTACTTTCCAAAGATTATTCCTTGCAACAGCCTTGAAAGACTCAGTTTCCCATTCTTTAAGCCTCTGAGTTTCAGTCTTTATTGCTTTGCCTGACTTCCTTGCCCCCAGTTTGAAGCCTTGAAGAATTACTCTGATGCCTTCCATTGAAGAAAAAGATTGCCTATCGTAAATTTCAATTTCTTGTTCCAGGATAAGGAATTTGAAACTGTGAAATGTAGGCTTTTGCTCCTTTCTTGTTCACTTAGGTTCTGTTCATCTGCTGATACAGCTGTAGGGAATTCTGTAGAAAAAACCTTTGACAGACACAGATGGGATAACCTGTGATGAAGAAGCATCAGCTCAGGAGTCTTCCCTCTCACTTGTAGAAACACTCCTTGTCTTCCTGCCCCAGGTCCACGGGCACCCAACAAAGTGCCATTGTTTAAATTAGTGTCCAGGTCAATTTATGGCCTCCACTTCAGGTGTCAGAAATGTAACATTTTGAATGGCAGTGTTTTGGGGGGAAAACACACTGCAAGGACAGCCCAATGTGTTTGGGTTAGGATGCTGAATTCTGACTAGAAATAAGGGCTGTAGAAACAAAGTTCACTGTGTACACAGTTCCTGCAGTTATAAAATAAAAATGTTCAAATGACACAGGGACTGCACTGTGTGCTGAGCAGGGTACAGAGTATCTTCTGTTAACAGAGTTTCCACTATAAGCCATCAGACTGATCAATAGTGTGCAACAGATACAGGAAAGAGAAGAAAGCTGTATCTCTAATAAATATATGCTGTTGAGCAAAACCAAATGGATTTGAAAAAAAATAAAAATAAATCCTCTCAAATCAACATTAACTGTTACTGATTTCCTCATATTACACTACATGCTTATAACTACACTGACTACCAGTGAAATGGAAACAAATCCCCACCTCCCACCCCTGGAATTTTTTCATAAAATTGGGAATTGAGGAGATTGGCTTGGAATTCTTCTATTTTTATTCAACAAAAAGGGGGAAAATAATAATAATTATAACAGAAATGTTATTATAGAGGTGGTTTGATTGCCACTGTAATTTTCTTCCTCTTTTCTTATGTTTCTACCTCCTACCCACTAATAAAGGTCCCACAAACTCAAGCAGGAAAACTTAGATCCTCCTCCAAAAGAGACGGCATGAGCTAAGTGTATAGTGTGATTTCTAATAAAAACCTTCAAGACTGACAGCAAGAAAGTCTCACATAGATGAAATAACATGACACTTGAAAAATCCTGCTCTAAAATCCACAGAAATAATTTGGATGCCTCCCTTTAATGTCAGCAGCTTTCATGCCAAACTTGCATAATCATAATATTATTCCTATTGATCAGGTACAACTTGACATTGAAAATCAGAGTTACTCCTGTTCCTCTTTGCTGAATGTTCATCCTTTGGGACTTTGGAGGATTTTTTCCTATACATGCAGTTATACAGAGGCTCTCTCAGTATTGTTTTGCTCTTTGAAAAACCCCAAACAGGGGCATCTGTAAAACAAAAGTGAAAACCTGTGATAGGAAGGAATAGTAGTTAGAATTTTTCTGAACATGGGGGGTAGGGGGGGAAAGAGCATTTACTACCTTTGGAAAAAGGGGCAGGCAACACAAGAAGAGTAAAAAGATCTTCTGCTCATACAGAGAAAAAACTAGAAATGCAAAAGGCCAGCTATCTCTCAATCTGCCCATGCCATAAGAGCCAACAAATTACATTAACAATAAAAAAGAGCAAGGGAGAATCTCCACCCCTTAATGGATGCAGGAGGGAACATTACAACCTAGAATGAGGAAAAGGCTAAGATACTTAATGCTTTCTTTTCCTCCATCTTTAGCTACCCACAGGATATTCAGCCTCTTGAACTGGAAAATAAGGACAGAGAACAGAACAACACCACCATAATTTAGGAGGAAGCAGTTAAGGACCTGTTATGGCACTCAGACACTCACATGTCTTTGGGACCTGATGAGATCCACCCAAGAGTATTGAGAGAGCTTGCAGAGGATCTCTCCAAGACTCTCTCCATCATTTGTCAAGAATCCTGGTCAACATTGGAGGTCCCAGATGACTGGAGGCTTGCCAGTTTGATGCCCATCTACAAGAAGGGCCAGAAGGAGGATTTAGGCAACTCCAGGCCTGTCAGCCTGACCTCTGTCCAGGGGAATATAATGGAGTGGTTAATCTCGAGTGAGCTCAGATAGCAAGTGCAGCAGATCAGGCGCAGCCAGCATGGGTTCAGGAACGGCAGGTCATGCTTGACCAACCTGATCTCCTTCTGTGACTAGGTGACCCATATGGTGGATGAGGGAAGAGCTGTGAACTCCGTCTAGACTTCAGTAAATCCTGTGACACCAACTCCCACAGCATCCTCCTGGAGAAGCAGGCAGCACATGACATAGAGAGGTGCACTCTTCAGTGGGTGAAAAACTGGATAGATGGCCAGGCCTGGAGAGTTGTATTGAATGGGGCTGGATCCAGTTGGCAGCCAGTCACCAGTGCTGTTGCCCAGGGCTCAGTTTTGGGACCAGTCTTGTTCAATGTCTTTATCAATGGTCTGGATGAGGGGATTGAGTACACCCTCAGTAAGTTTGCAGATGACATGAAATTGGACAGGAGTGTTGATCAGTTCAAGAGTGGAATACTCTGCAGAGGGAATTGGGCAGGCTGGACCCATGGGCCAAGGTCAATTGTATGATGCTTAACAAGGTCAAGTGCCATGTCCTGCATTTGGGTCTCAACAACCCCAGGCAACACTACAGCCTTGGGGCAGAGCGACTGAAAAGCTGCCCAGCAGAAAAGGACCTGGGGGTGCTGGTTGACAGCAGGATGAACATGAGCCAGCAGTGTGTCCAGGTGGCCAAGAAAGCCAGTAGCATTCTGGCTTCTATAAGCAACACTGTGGCCAGCAGGTGTAGGGAAGAGATCATGCTGCTGTGCTCATCACTGGTGAGGCTGCACCTCAAGTACTGTGTTCAGTTCTGGGCCACTCACTATAAGAAAGACATTGAGTTGCTACAGTGGGCCCAGAAAAGAACAGCCAAGCTGATGAAGGGTCTAGAGAACAAGTAATATGAGGAGAGACTAAGGGAATTGGGATAGTTTAGTTTGGAGAAGAGGACACTGAGGGGAGACCTCATTACCCTCTACAACTGCCTGAAAGGTGGCTGTAGTGAGGCAGGTGTTGGCCCACAAGTAAATAGTGATAGGACTAGAGGAAATGGCCTGATGTTACACCAGGGGAGGTTTAGACTAGATATTAGGAAGAATTTATTTACTGAAAGAGTGGTCAGGCACTGGAATAGAGTTCCCAGGGAAGTGGTGGAGTCACCATCCCTGGAGATATCAAAAACACGTGTAGACGTGGCACTTCAGGACATGCTCTAGCGTGCAAGGTGGTTTTTCTGGGTTGATGGTTGGACTCAGTGGTCTTAGAGGCCTTTTCCAACCATGCTGACTCTGTGATTCTGTGAAAACTGGTTGGGAAATTCTATAGAATACCTCTAATGGCTGCCACTTTTTTGCATGTAATCAAAGTGTCAAAAGGTTTCATTGTAGCTCAAATTGTATTATGAAATGAGCATGAGCACTGCATTTAAACACAAGAAAACTACTTTCAGGATCAAATAGAAAGATGTATTTCCATGTGTTCCAGTGATAAAATTCTGTATACCAAATACCAGCTACTAATGGATTCATAATGGTTCAACATAAACACTTACAGAGAAAGGCCATCTACAGCTTTTCCAAGCTAGAATAAAAACAGCTCATGATCAAGAAACATTTTAGTCTATTAAACCTTAAAATATTAATTTTTATCTCTCCTTTTTCATTAGCTCTCCTTGACAATAACCTTGAAAACACAGATGTTCAATTATGGGCAAGACATGTAATTTATCTCTTCCATAACTGAAAAACTTTACAGCAGAAAAGCATGTGATTATAATATACCTGCCAGATGGGCTGATGTATTCACAGCACACTAGAGAATGGTGCTGAAACAGACTGCTGAGAAATTGTGCTAATGCTATTCCAGAAATGCCTGTGCAACGTAGACTGGCCCATTTAATGTACCTGGAACCTCACTTGTAATAATGCCATGAACTGACACTTGACAGGGCACAAAACAGATATTGCTTTGGTCTGCTACTACGAGGAAGCAATTAGCACATCATGAGAAGCTGGAAGATCTCACCACAAAAAATAACTGTAATGATTCCAAAATGAGTCGTTCATTTTAACCTTCAACACAACTGAAAGAGAATTGCATTTTGTAATTATTTTTACATTCTTTTCAATCCATTCTTTCAGTGTTTTCATTATGAGTTAGTAATTCACTCTCAGAAAAACAAAATGCAATTGTAGCGATTAATTAATTTCTAAATAATTATACTTCTAGTTCTGGACTGTCAGTTTCAGAAGGATGGGAGCAAGGGTAGGGCAGAGTACTTTTAAAACTCCTTACCTAGATATTCACACAAACTTGGCTATTTACACATTCACTGTGGCTGAGGGAAAAATCATTCCTGAGAACCCTGTTCCAGGGCTATTTCAGGAAGAGTGTAGCTGCCTGTTAATTTACGGTATGAATTATTCTATTTACTCCTCTGAGTGCTCTTCTACGGGGTAAAGCCCAGATGACATTTTTCTGACTTCCTTTACTTTCCTCTGTGGCTCCCAAAATCCTCTTTTAGGAACAGATCTGAAAGCAGAGGCTTTTACTCAAGTTCTCAGTATCAGCAATCACACTGAGCTCTTACGATGATACATGCAACAAAACATGAACACAGGCCAGAAAATTCTGACTTTTGTATCCTTCTTGTTCTCTCAATCCCTACAGGGTCACCACTTCTACATGCTGGTGATCATTGCTCCAGTGTGTGATAGCACATGCACATTGGTCAGCTCCTGTTTCAACACTTCTATCTCATAGTCCTCTGACTTGCAAAATTATAAACCCCTGCCCAAAGTAAAAGTATGGAAAGGGTTTATTGATGCAGAGTTCCAGAAAATACTTCAAGTACTTCCGCATCTGCTGATCGCTTCCACCTCCAGCATATATATAGGCTATTTCAGTTCCTCTCACACCACAGATGAGGTATAATTTCCCATGAAATTTGGTGTTTCTTCGAAGTAAACAAAGCATTAACAGCCAAACCTACTCCCTGTTGAGCACCAGGTCTTGCTGGTGCACTAGGCCTCCACCACCAAGGCCTTTGCTGGGAAATGAGAAAGCGTTTAAAAGTATTTAAGAAAAAGAATCCTGTGTGAGCACAGAAATACAGGGTGGAAAAACTGCTGTGCAGTTACACAGAGGACCTTGCACTTGCTGCAGTTAGGCAGAGGAACCATTTGTCCTAGACTAAGTGTGAGGTGAACGCCAACACACAAATACTGCCAGTTTGATCCAGATAAATTTAGAAGAGTTGTAGGGTCTAAAACAGACTTCCTGGAGAGGTGGTTTATGTCCAAGCCTTTTAGTGATCAAGAGACATCTAGACAATTCCCTTGATAATGTGTTTTAATTTTTTGCCAGTCTTGAAGTGGTCAGAAAGTTTGCTTAGATGATTGTTGAGTGTCCCTTCCAACTGTTCTGTTCTGTTCTGTTCTGTTCTGTTCTGTTCTATTCTATTCTATTCTATTCTATTCTATTCTATTCTATTCTATTCTATTCTATTCTATTCTATTCTATTTTCTATTCTATTCTATTCCTTTTCTGTGCTATTCCTTTCTATGAGGGGAAATGAGACTCACCTATGACCTGCTAATATATTGATAATTTCTTCAGGAGAGTTCTGAGATGGAGACCATTATATCCCATCAGGGTCCATGACCTTAAGTATGTCCAGTTTGCTTAAGTATTCCTCCAGCTGTAAGTCTTCCTTGCTCCAGATGTTCCGTCTCATCTCTGGGGCCTGCAGTTGGTGAGTATCAATCTCACTTGGAAAGACTGAAGGTAAGAAGGCATTCAATATGCCAGCCTTTCCCATGTCCTGTGTCACCAGTGTCCCTGTCCCATTCAGCAGTGCATCCTCATTTTCCCTAGTTTTCTTTTTGTTGCTGACATACTTACATAAGCCTTCCTTGTTGCCCTTGACATCTCTCTCCAGATTCACCTCCAGGTGCTTTTTGGCTTTTCTATCCCTATCTCTTGAATCCTTGGATTAATGTCTCTATAATCCTTACAGGTTACCTGTCCCTGCTTCCACCTTCTGTATACCATTACATTATGTCTGAGTTTAGCCAGAAGCTCCTTGTTCATCCATGTTGGCATCCTGGCATCTTGCTTGACTTCCTGCCTGTTGAGGTGGAGTGTTATGAAGCTTGGAGGAGGTGATCCTTAAATATCAGCCAGCTTTTTTGTATCTCTCTTCCCTCTAAGGCTCTAATGAGAAGATCCATTAAAAGCTCAAAGTCTCATCTCCTTAAGTCTTGAAAAAAATTCTTAGAGTTAGAATTTTCTTTCTATTAAAAAAAAATTAAGAAGACAAAAATGAAACAAAGTCACATATATTAAAGACATTCTAAAGGGGAAAAAAAATACCTATATCTTTAATGTGTATGGTGCTGTATAGAACCTATATAACTTCTTTTAGATACAGTAAGTATGGATTACTGACTCCAGACTCCTCATTTTCCTTTGTCAGTATTTCTGCTTTTCTCTCTAGAAAATTAGAAGGAAAAAACTTAGTCACCTGGTTTTTGGTCTTTTTTTAGTAGAGACTGGGGTTTTGAAAACCAGTCAGCTTTGATCTCATTCTGCTTCCATTCAAATACGTTGCAGTCCTTCCCCTTTAACTTCTTTGGAAGCTCGAGACAAAGTGTACTGATCTCATTTATCTCAATGTACTTCACAATTCCATGCAGAAATATCAGAAATATTGAGTAGTTGACTAGGATAGATAACAAGGTTGACAGGGAGTTAATTCAAATACAAAACAGTAACCAGAATAGTAGTAGTAGTAGCAGCAACAGCAACAGTAGCAGTAGTAGTAGTAGTAGTAGTAGTAGTAGTAGTAGTAGCTTAAAATTGTAATGTCAACCCAGAGAAGAAGGTTATCAGGAGTAGTCAGCATGGATTTACCAAGGGGAAATCATGCTTGACTAATCTGATAGCCTTCTATGATGTTGTGACTGAATGGATAGATGCAGGGAGACCAGTGGATGTAGTCTACCTCCACCTTAGCAAGGCTTTTGACACAGGTTCCCATAACATCCTCGTGAGCAAGTTCAGGATATGTGGGATAAAAGAATGGGCAGTGAGATGGATTAAGAACTGGATACACAATAGAGCCCAAAGAGTGGTGACTAATGGCATAGAGTCCAGCTGGAGACCTGTAACTAATGGAGTCCCTCAGGGATCAGTGCTGGCTCCAGTCCTGTTCAACATCTTAATCAATGACCTTGATGACAGGACAGAGTGTCTTCTCAGCAAGTTTGCTGATGACACGAAGCTGGGAGGATTGGCTGATTCACCTGGAGGCTGTGCAGCCATACAACAAGATTTGGACAGACTGGAGAGCTGGGCAAAGAAGAATATAATAAGGTTCAACAAGAGCAAATGCAGAGTCCTGCACCCGGGAAGGAACAACAAAATGCACCATTACAGGTTAGGAGGTGATCTGCTAGAGAGCAGCTCTGTGGAGAAGGACCTTGGAGTCCTGGTAGACAACAAGTTATCCATGGGACAACAATGTGCCTTTGTGGCTAAGAAGGCCAATGGTATCTTGGGGTGCATTAGGAGGAGTGTGTCCAGCAGATTGAGGGAGGTTCTCCTCCCCCTCTGCTCGGCCTTGGTGGGACCTCACTTGGAGTATTGTGTCCAGTTCTGGGCTCCCCAGTTCAAGAGGGACAGGGATCTACTTGAGAAAGTCCAACAGAGGGCTACGAGGATGATTAAGGGAATGGAACACCTGCCTTATGAGGAAAGGCTAAGAGATCTGGGGCTTTTCAGCTTAGAGAGGAGAAGACTGAGGGGGGGGGTCTAATTAATGTCTATAAGCACATGAGGGCTGGGCATCAAGAAGGAAGGGACAACCTCTTTTCACTTGTGTCCTGTGATAGGACGAGGGGCAATGGATTCAAACTCGAGCACAAGAAGTTCCACCTCAACATGAGGAAGAACTTCTTTACTGTGAGGATTACAGAGCACTGGAACAGGCTGCCCAGGGAGGCTGTGGAGTCTCCTTCTCTGGAGAATTTCAAGACCTGTCTGGATGCCTTTCTGAGTGATCTACCCTAGTTTTTGGTCCTGATCTGGCAGGGGGGTTGGACTCAATGATCTTCAGAGGCCCTTCCAACCACTGACATTCTGTGACACTTTGAACCCAATTTATCTCATAGAGGATGATGCAACCTAGACATAGTCTGTGTGGTGGGACAGAATCCACTTGAAATAATTTTTTACTTTACTGTTTTAGTAACTAGTGACAATGTGGTCAATTCCTACAGCAGCAGTGCAGGAATGAAGGAACATAACTATTAAATTAAAGTAAATTAACTTTTAATCTTGAATACACTTGCTGATAGTTTTGTTATATATGTGTTGTAATTATTGCACAGCAAGGAGCTGTACACTCAAGTGGCAAAATGGGAAAGGATGAGTAATTTTTAGTGTTTCTTCCCTCCTCCTCTCAAAGTTTCACAGTATCACAGTATCATTCTCGTTGGAAAAGACCTTCAAGATCATCAAGTTCAACCACTACCCTAACTGCCACGTCCACCACTAAACCCTGTCCCCTGGCACCACATCTGTCTTTTTAGATGTATCCAGGAATGGTGGTTCAACCACCTACTCGGACAGCCTGGATCACCAAGTCCAACTCCCACCCCAGAACAGGACAATGGTAAAGTTCACACCATGTCCCTGAGGGCGTTGTCCAAATGTTTCTTGAATATTGTCAGGCTCAGTGCCATGACCACTACCCTGGGGAGCTTATTCCAGTGCTCCACCACCCTCTGGGTGAAGAATCCCTTCCTAATGTCCAACCTAAACCTCCCCCTGCACATCTTCCTACCATTCCTTCAGGTCCTATCATTGGTCACCAGAGAGAAGAGGTCAGTGCCTACTTCCCCTCCATCCCTAATGAGGAAGCAGTGAGCTGCAATGAGGTCTCCCCTCAGTCTTCTCTTCTCCAGGCTGAACAGACCAAGTGCCTTCAGCCACTCCTCATATGGCATCCCCTCTAAACCCTTCACCAACCTCATGTTCCTCCTCTGGACACTCTCCAGTAGCTGCATATCCTTTTTGTACTGTGGCGCCCAGAACTGCACAGAGGACTCAAGATGGGGTCACACCAGTGCAGAGTTTGCCATGCACAGGTATGTTTTTGAGTCCTGGAAACTTTTATTTTAATGTTTAACTTTGTAGATACACATAGTTAATTTTTGCTAATCCTGATGGGCACAGAATTTAACATGTTCATGACCATACAAAGGGTATCACTGCACACAATATGGCAATGAATGCTCAGGTCACAGTCAGCTCTGAGTTAAACCAGGTTATGCATAATGTAAAATGCATGTGTATGGAAGATTTTTATTTTGAAACTGATGGAACCTGTGTTTCAAAGTGAGACTTTTGACCTTGATCTCTCTGGAGACAGACTCCAGGTCTCCAAGGATATCAGATCAATATTGATATTGAGGAATCCATCCATGACATGGATCTACCCTGTAGGGTTTGGTCATAGAAATATATAATACAATGGAGCAGTGTTTCAGAAGCAGAGTGCTCCAGGCTCCAAGTTTCCAGTCTGTCAGCCTACCATGACCTGAAGTTCCCAAATTGATAGTCAGGCTCAGGTTCCCTGGTTCTTTGCTGTAAAGCCTCATGAGCCTCAGTTCTTGCCAGAATTGTCTTTTGGTTCCAAAAGGCAGACCATGGAACAAATCAGTAGCCATCAGTACTTTCAGTATTATGGTTTGAACAGCACATGTTTTGTCAAAGTTCTTTGCACTAATTTTCAAGTTTTTTCCCTCAGGTGAAGTTTCATTCCAGGATGCTTTCTCTATGTGTAGAGGTTTCACATACAACAATTTTTAAAACAACTCTGTTGATTTTTTAAATTTTTTTTGATGAAATTAAATTAATCCTAACTTTATAAGGAGATTCTTGATCTACCTTGGATAAAGGAAAAAATATAGCATAGTAGTGCTCTATGCTTGCTCTGCTCTTCAGTTTTTCTTTCTGTATCTGTTTTTCTTTTATGGAGACAGACTAACGAATGGCAGAATTAAATGAACATTTGGTCTGACATAGTAAAACTATTCTTGTTTACTTGCATTTAATTCTGGATTTATGGGATTAACAGTCCCAGTTGAGTCTTCTGCTGTACATAGCCATTCATATTGACTCTACTTTGGACTCAGCATTTAGACACACATAATTCTGTAAGTGCAATACCCAAAGACGGACCAAGAACTTCAGCTGAAACTTTACCAGAACAAAATCAACAGAAGTACAGACTTCTAGACAGTGAAATGCTTTCCATTTTCTTGTCAGCACAAGTGAAAAGGTTTTCTCCAAGACCCACAAGAACTGGAAGAGAACTTTACTTTATGTAAGGAGGAACACCTGAGGTTAAGAAGATCTATGAGACAAAAAAATAAAAGAAAAAATCTCTGTACTGTACAGACTTAAGAAATGACAGAGAGATAAGTATACTAAAAGGCTTTAGACAAGCTGTGCAACATTGACTTAAATACCATTTCAGGTGAGAGTTCATTGAGATCCAGTGCCAGGATCTCATAATCTTTGGATGGCTGTGGGCAGTTTTCAGACTAATTACATAAACGCTCCCATCCTTTAAATGTTTAAACAAAGACAAGCATTCCATTTTCCCTAGAGGAACGTTTGGTGGAAACTAGCAAAAGTAATTAATCCAGTTCTTTTGCGCCATGTCACATCTTCAAATGTGCTTCAGAGCACATGGGCTTTTAAACAGGCACATTTCCCTGTGTATGGGAAAAAAGATGTTTGGCAGAAAGGTGAGACAATGATGCAAGCATCTTTGTGATGACAGTTTTGGGGGCATATTTCAAATTAAAAAGAAAAACCTTTAACATTTAAAAAGTGCCGCTGAATAGTAAGCCCAACTCCAAATATAAGCAAGTAACTAACAGAGCTCTCTCCAGCTTTAATCTATGTGCTTTTTCATGCTGTATTTTCAGCCTGTGATTTCCATTAATGCCTAGACCAAATGCACCAAGAACAAAACTGCAGCCTTGTTTTCTTCTTACGCTCTCTTTTTAATTCTGTGTCCCTTTTGGTCTATTCCTCTTGGATTTTTGCTCTGACTATTCTCCAGGATGGTTGCCAGCATCCATAGACATCTCTTTGCTGTAGCCTTCTCCTTCAAATTTTGCAGCACACACTGGGTCCTTGTGACCATATCAATTCCCATCCCAGCCTTCTCTCTTCAGCATTCTGGTCTTAGGATCTCCAGCAGCAGTCCCATCAACCTCTACAGGGAAGTGACCAACAGGGTATAACCCCCAAGATGTTCTTCCACTCACCGGACTGTGCTTGCTGTGGCTGACCACCAATACACCTCTAAAATGGAAGAAGTCTCAGTGGAGATGAGCAAGAGCAATTTACCCATGAAGCTCAGGGAATAATGCAGGAAGTGACTGGCCACAGCTGTTGCAAAGAAAGATGACTTTATCTGAACACAAAGGGGACAACTGGAGAGTAGCCTTTGTCTTAAATAAATAGCTATCAACAGCTGAGTGGGTCAGCTGGTAGTGTAAATGTTTCTCCTTGAGTTCACCGAAACAGTGTGAATTTCTCTCAGAGTTAGCTAGACCAGTGTGGGGGGAGTGAATATGTGGCTCTATTCAACACAGTGTATGACAACTAAACAATAAACAAAAGTATATTGAAAGCAGCAATGACCTTGAGCAGGCTTTAACCAACATATTCCTTCTCAGTGGCTGAGGATACCCAGTATCCTGTCGATGAGCAAATTGTAGAGGTGAGTAATGAGAATCACAGTGGTATTGTGTTTGAACTGTGTATTGCAATTGCTGTTTTCCTAAGTATAACTCTACATTTCTTTGGTGTATTCTGTATGTTTTATATCACTCTGCTAAATCAGAAACCCCATGTAACATCAAATGTCTTCAGATAAGTAAATATATTATAAAACTTTACACCTTCCATGTGTGAAATATCTAAAACAATCATACAGAGCATATAGAGAGTGTTGAACTCTGACACCTGGACAGAAACATATCTGCCAGACAATCTTTTAGCAACTTTATTGCACTCTTCTAAAACCTCTCTTCTAGGACTACACAGCTCCTTGCTGTTCCTGAAGCTGACAATTTTTATTTTTTTACTTTCTGGAAAGGGATAAACTTGTGTTTGTCAGCATCAGAGAGTCACAGGACATAAATTCTGTATCTAGCTGGAAATTAAGTAAAGGTAACTGGGAGATCATTAGGAAAGTTTTCACAAAGGATTGACTGCTTTATCCTGCTACTGATGTCAAAATCTTTGAAGGGTTTCGTCAAAATGAGGTAAGTTTAAAAAGTTATCCATAGTGTACTGCTTGACTGCTTAAGAGTAATTAATTTAAGGCTAAACAACAAGATAAAGAAACAATTAAACATTAGAAACAGGAACTTTGAATTAATTTGGGCAATTGGTCCAAGGAACTGTGTAGTACTGTTTAGCTCAGAAAAAAACAGTGTTCTTTGAGTGAATTTTGCTATAATAATATGAAAACCACACCCCTAGACATTAGGAAACCCACCTCTGCTTGAAGACCTCTAAGCATCAAGTTTGCGGAGTGGAATTACAATGTACTTTATCTTTAAATCAAGATAAAGAAAATCTTAACCAATAGTATGCAAGTATCGGATCATGATTACCAATGCATATGTTAATAGATCGATGATGATGATTTTAAATTTTGTAACCAGTCAGTGTTAGGTGTGCTAGCCTTGTGGACTTGTCACCAGAAACTCTCCCTGTGCACAAGAAGGAGTTAAAAAACTAGTATTTTTAGTCCATGTGTTGCTGACGTGCACAGTTCACACCTTTCACATTGGGATGAAAGTTAGTGGGACAACACCACGAACTTCAAATCTTTCTCTACTGCAGGTTCATAAAACCACTGCCTGTATTGACTAGTCTCTTCCAAGAATTGTCCCAGAAGAACAGCATTGTCCATCTGGTTTTAAGTGCTAATATTTTGTCTCTCCAGTTTTTCTTGCTTTTAGACTTGCTTGCCTCACTGTCATATGTCCAAGGAAACCTGAAGGTTTTGGAATAGTTCACGATAATCCAATCTGTAAATAATTCAGCTATGTAAAGAACACACAGGACCATAATACTTTGCATGTGATTTGACCTAAATTACCTTGCTCTGATTTCTGAAAGGCACAGGAATTCCTTGTCCTGAAAGACTAAACTTCTCATAAGCACAGTGAAATAAGATGGAACCACTCCAGAACTTAAGATGAAGCTAGCCGTGAGACTACTGCACTTGTGTGTGGAATACTCACTTTTCTAAGGGAGTATTTTCCATGCTTGGTATTAAAGAAAAATTAACCATCTGAAGAACACTTGCTGTTATTGAACTGAAAGCTTGCTAGGTAAAATCTATTCCAAACTATAGATTTAATAAAGTTATCTATGAAAGAAAATGTCAATATTGTCAGTCAGTCTATTCTAAATACTTCATGAAGAAAAAGGCATAATGGAACTGTGTCAATGCATTCTGTTCTTCCCCCAAATAAATATTCTCATATTCAAAACATATTGAAGACTTAGGCCAAAATTCCAAGTGATCTTAATACAATCAGCTGTCTTAAACAATAAATAAAATCGCTATTGTTCTGGCAAAATACCTAATACATTCACTTAATCATTTAAAGGCAAACAGCTTCTGGGGAGTCCCTTTGCTGCCCCCCAAGTCAAAGATCTTGGATTCTGAGCACTTTCAAAAAGATGCTCTTGATTTCCAGAATTATCACAGAAAAAATGTCATGACAGAAAAATCAAACTCAGACACCACTTCACCCTCTCTTAAACTGCAAATATACACTCTATCTTTCTCATTATTACAAATATGAAAACACTGACAGCATTTGTTTGGATAAAAATGAAATGGAAAACTAGCATTACCAGTGACCTCATTGAGATGACAGCAGATAATATTGGCAGGGCAGTGTCAGAAATCCTGTGTTGTTCTGCATTGATGTCTCTAGCCATCATATTGATTTATTGTATTCATTTTAAAAGGAGAAAAATGCAAAATAAACATAATATTTACTCCCAGTTGAGCTACTGTGAATATAAATTTACTAATATGTTTGTCAGTTATTTGTAACAAAAGGGAAGGTAACATGGATCCCATAGAAAAGGCTTTATTTCATCCTAATAAAATGGCTACTTTATTGATCAATTAAAATGAGTTATAAATATTTAAAATATCTGTGGCTCTGCACTCTCAGGATTTATATATAAATTTCCTATGCAAATCCAACTATCTTCTTAAAACTATAATCCTGTCCTGAGGAAGTAATATCCTGTGACACAGCTAGGTGAGAAGAAAACTACACATTAGAGAGGTCTCAAAGGGCAACAGCTAGAACAAGCAATGAAGGTTAATTCTGAAACTCAGACTACAGACAGTCACTTTTAAAAATGATAAAATAAACTTATGTTTGTTAAATCACCACTTGCAAAGTGGGGAAAATCTGAAGAAGCCTGAGAGACTCAGTTTTGATTAGTAATCCCGGGTTTAGAAAGGGATGGGTACAAAATTCATGCTGCACCTCTATATCTTGAACTGAGCAACCTAAGCCTGGATATCTCCAAGTCACTATTCCTTGTGAAATTTTTGTTAGAATTAAAAATATCTGGCATTTCTTGGAGTACTAAGGCAAACCTATTACCTATGCATATGCCCTCTTCAGTAGGAATACTTGTTTCTCCTGGCTGATGTG
Source organism: Hemiprocne comata (assembly GCA_020745705.1). NCBI lineage: Eukaryota > Metazoa > Chordata > Aves > Apodiformes > Apodidae > Hemiprocne > Hemiprocne comata. The sequence continues at coordinate 8,765,281 of CM036616.1, read as the reverse complement.
TTATCCAGTGCCGTGGAAAGGATTTATTTTTAGCCTTTGGAATAAGCATTTCCTCACACTTCTCTTTCTAATGGTAATTTTGTGAATTTTTGTGCAGTTCAGCTTGCAAGTCGGTTAAGAGATTCAATCTCTTTTTACCTTTAAAAATAGGAGATGGAATTTTGTAGCCAACAACTGGGTGAAAGATTCTGCTGGCATTTTTGTTAGTATAAATCTGGCATAATCCCATAAAAGTCCTTTTTGTGTCACTGAGCATTTAACAGTGGTTGAATTTAATCAATGGTAACAGCCCTACTCCATTATATTTCAACAGTATGATGTCTTGGGAGAGTATTGAAAGTTATAACAGGCATAGTAGAAATCGGGTAAAAAACAATATTATGTCTACAGGGGTCACTTTCAACTGCCTGAGCTGCAGTCAGTTGTTTTTCCATCTTCCTTCCTTCCTTTCCAGCCAAAAGATGAGGTGAGAAGGCATGGTCTCTTCCTCTGCACTTGTGTACTGAGAGTTTCAGTAATTCCATTGTCAAGATCTGAGCCAGAACACTCTTGTATCAGACAACAGCATTGCTCTTAATTAATTAAAATGTCTCCTTGAGTACCTGAAGTTAAAGTTTGTTTTGTTGCAGTACAAAGTATAGAGTAATCCTTTAGCACAGAGGTCTTACAATAATAAAGTAAAATTCTCACCTCAATCTGTTATAATCATGACCAGAAATTGCAACCATCAACTTTATTGTTGGGTTTTTTTCCTCAAAATCTCTTAGCAAAATGAGTCCAGTTCACAGAGGAAATCAACAGTATCTAATATTTTAAAAAATCAGTGGTCTAATTGATATTAAAAACATTATTAAGTGGGTGATTAGCTTCTTTTTGAGCTGAATTAAAATCCCATGTTTAATAGGAACAGTGAAGCACGAAAAAATGCCCCCAAAAAATAAGGAGGAGCCAGCTGTGATGTGCTGGGTTTTCTTTATGAGATCCTGTCAGAAATTCAGAAGCACAAAGATGACAATCCTTTCCTGGCTAATTGTAAAATTAATGTTGTATTATACATGCTCTAGAAAGTGTGTACCTAATGAAATGACTAATGAGCTGTTAAGCATTCATTATCTTGCTCATGGTCTATTAAATGTGCCCCTTCCTCTACAGCAGGTTGTGAGCTGCCTTGCAGATTCTTTGCACCAAGAAGCAAAACAAAGCTTGAGGTTTTCTTTCATGCAAGGACCCACACGTGTTCTGCAAACACATCCTTTGGGTCCCCAAAAGGTCAGTGGATCAGATGGCAGCAAGAGCAAGAGGATCCCATCAGCTTTGTGAACCAACTAACCAGTACCATGGTTTGAGCTCTATCAGTGGGTAGAAACTGTCACCAGGACCATGGTGTGCAAGCAGAAGAAGGGTGTCAGCTCCAAGGATCTCTCTAAAGGGGAGAGTACATGGGTGCAGTTATCTCTCAAGTCCTACCATGCAGGGAGATGATGACCTCTGTCCCTCAGTCAAGTGTGGAGGAAGCGTAATGTCGGAGGAAGCCCTGGGAAGGTGAGAAGGCTGTGCAGGGGGTGACAGGAGAGAGTCCAGAATAGCTCCTGAGGCTTTGCCTCAACACACAGCCACACTAACCCAGGTGGCTCCTTTTGGCTGATCTGGAGACAGTTCACTGTAATTGAGATCATTACTGCACCACTACATGAAACAATTCTTCTCACAATTAGAAAGAAGCCTCTGCCCTTTCCCTTGCGTTGACTTTGATCTGCACTTCCTAAACAAGCATTTTATTGAATTGGCAGGTTTGAAACCTTGAAGTGGCATTAAAAAGACTGACACAGAAACTGGCACTGCCTCCAAGGTATTTCCCTGGGACTTGTGTGAAATCCAAGACAAAGAGCAAGGTTGAAAGTATGAGCTTTTAGCCACACTTGGAACCACAGAGATTCCCCTCCCAAGCCCTTGTAGAAATTCTATTTCTGAAGTTGGAAATGGTCTCAGAACCTTCCCTTCTTTAAAAGGGACAGCTCTTACCAGTCCAAAGCTTGCTTAACCTTAGAGCAACAAAGGTTCCTCTTACCCTGTTTTTTCTTACACCTATCTATCAGTTTGCTAAAAGAAGAGAAAAAAGAGAAAGGAAAATGAAGCCAAAAGAACAGGCACCTGGGCTTAAGGTCTCTTCATGTCTACAAAGTACTGCTACACATTGATTTTGCCCCTCAAAGTGCATTAGAATTCCATAGTTCACCCTGTGTAATGATACAACAGAGTCTGCTTCCTAATTCCTTGCACATGGCATCATTAGGTTTGTGTCTCTGTACGTCCTCACTGCAAACAAGTGTTTGGCATCTGTTTTTGTTTAGTTGTCAAGTGTCACCAAAGGCATGTAAAGCAGAGTGTGTTGGCTGCTGCATCTGACCACGTAAAGCAGCTGATCAGGATATGGAAGCCACTGTCCATACAATTAATGTCACAGCCTGCAGCTACTGGCCAGGAGCCAACACTGTGCAGGAATTACTGGTGGTGGCTCACGCTTCTCCCTTCTGCTATTCAAGTTTATTCCCTGCTCTCAGGTGAGAGCTTCTAACACAAAAGCACCAGAGGGATACTGTAACACCTTATCTCTTGCTCTGATATTCTAAGTGATTATGTTTTTACATTATTATCCTTTTCCTGTTGTGTTTCCAAAGATAAGCTGCATTCTTGATGCTGAAGTTGAAGCTGTCGCTGAGGGTCAGTAAGAACTGTGGAGAAGCAAATCTTTGCTTCTTCTGTTACCTGATGATGGACAATGTACAACAACCAGCCATCCTCTTTCATGCAGAAAGACCAAGTCTATGTTTAAAGAGCAGCATCTGCTGATGCCTCCAAGCAGAAGGCATCCGACTTCTGTCCTTTGCATTTTGAGGACCTGACTCTCAGCAAGAAGAAGGCAACTTCCAGCCCTAGCCCTGAACTCCCTCCTGAAAGGCTGACTGTGGGTCCTTGCCTTCCAGACCTACCTAGAAAAGTACCATGGATGCTGTTTCTAAATTTGTGTGTGTTGCTGCTCCCATAGGATCTGGTTAAACCTTCAGCTTAGTCAAATAGTGTCAGAGTTCTTGTTTGCAGTAAACAAACATAAGGAGTTTTTAAGAAAAAAGACAAAAGTGTGGCCTATCAAAAAAGTCTATTTGCCATTAATAGAGAACATTTCAAATCTGATACAGAGACCAGATCCATTTTTTGCACATTATTACTGTGCAGCTCTTTCTCTAGCAATACATTTGTTAGGAATATAAACCAAGGGACACAGTATAATGCTCTGCCAGTGCACTGATGGGATCTTCTAAGCCAAATGTTCCCTAGGAACAAATAATCCTTTTAGACAATACATTTAAAACATGTAAAGTGCCTGCCTGATTTTAAGCTCCCAGGTTTCTTCATTTGCTAATAGTATTTTGAGTACCTGGAAGTGACGATCTGACATGAAAACAGTCATTTGCTTCCCTCTTCCCCATCAGCCCATCTGCAATAAGGCATGAAAAAGTCAGAGGACCAACGTGAGGAGGGCAAAAATGAAAATAACTGCCCAGATGGGAGAGTGGACATTTGGTAGTGCCAGTTATGGGTACTGCAGCAGCACATGATCCTTCACAGTAGCTTCTGATGAGGAGCACACACTGGGCTAGAGAGAAGTCTTCAATGCCTGATTTAGGCAACAACGTTGAGCGAGATGCTATCAGTAATATTCAGAGTGAGCCCAGAGAAATCAATTTGAGGAGTCTGAAAAGACACCAGGTAATCCTCTGGCTTATTCTACCTTCTGCCAAGGCTCCTGTATTTCATGTGCTTCTGGAAACATCTCAGTTAAAACATTAAAGCTCCGTTTATCTGAACTGTCTTAGGACCAGAGCTTCCAGCCTTTCAGGTGAATGAAGAAATTGAGGCTTGATATGGGAGAAGATGAGAAAAAAATAGCAGCTTGTTCATTTATAACACACCTTCCCCTTGGTCCCAGAAGAAAGGCCTAGTGATGGCAAAAATGCCCAGGGCTCTCTGTGCACAGACCCATTGCTGAGACCGTGTGGGTCTGTATGATCAGCCACACACAGGCTGTCACAGCAATCTCCTGAATATTTACCATGGAAAGGTGTAACAGAAATTACCACAAAGGCCATGAAGGAATCAAGCCAAGAGCTTCCAAGGATCTCAGTGTCCCTGTGCTTTTTTTCTTCCATGAGAATTCAAGTGCCAAAAGTTCATCTCTGCAAATATGCAAGGCAGTCCAATCTGTTTCTCTAGGTATGAGTTATTTTAATGTATGTGAGCCTGAACTTTGGAGTTTTTGGAGCTAAATAAATTACAGGGTTTTTGGAAATGCAAAGATTTTTATGTGCTTTTTGAATCCTTGCATCTCCCCCTGTCCTCAGTGAACAAAGCTCAGAACAAGGCTCTGTAAGGTTGAATGAAGAGAAAGAGAGACAGAGTAATTTTGCAAAGTCTGATTCCAATAAGATAAGTATCTACCAGGCATAGAGGAAATTTCTTCAGCTGACACTTTGATTTGAGTATGAAAAAAACACTGCTTCCAACAAAAGCTTTTTCACAAATAAGAGATTCTTGTCAAAATAACCTCCAGGTGTATAATTGAGTGTGTGTTTGTGCTTGTGTGTGTTTCAGGGGAGGGGACTTACACAATGAAAGCTTGTAAATTTTCCATAGAAGTAAAGTTTCATAAATCAGAGAATCACAGAATGCCAGGGGTTGGAAGGGACCTCTGAAGATCATTGAGTCCAAACCCCCGTTCCAGAGCAGGGCAGATCACTCAGAAAGGACCCAGGCAGTTCTTGAAAGTCTCCAGACTCCACAACCTTTCTGGGCAGCCTCTTCCAGTGCTCTGTAATCCTCACAGTAAAGAAGTTCTTCCCTCATGTTGTGGTGGAACTTCTTGAGCTCAAGTTTGAATCCATTGCCCCTCATCCTATCACTGGGCACAAGTGAAAAGAGGTTGTCCCTTCCTTCTTGACACCCAGCCCTCATGTGCTTATAGACATTAATTAGATTCCCCCTCAGTCTTCTCCTCTCTACACTGAAAAGCCCCAGATCTCTTAGCCTTTCCTCACAAGGCAGGTGTTCCAGTCCTTTAATCATCCTCGTAGCCCTCTGTTGGACTCTCTCAAGTAGATCCCTGTCCCTCTTGGACTGGGGAACCCAGAACTGGACACACCAAGATAACTAACAAATTTTGGTTCGTATATTTTTGTTAAAAGATTATCTGGCGCAGGAGTAACTGTTAAGGGGCATTTTACTCAAAATGCTCAGCACAACAAAATAAACTGAAACACTATTATAAAACACAAAACACTGAGTAGTTAACAAAAGACATGATTAGGCTGTACATCAACTTAAAAAAGGGGCAGCCTATTTCAAGAAGGGTTGACAAGACTTTTAGTTTCTCCCTTAAGTAGCAAAAATTAGTAAGATATTGAAAGTGGTTGAATAGCTTTTGTAGAACAGTGCGTACAGGGACAACATATCAAAGAGAAAAAGAAACTGATGAAAGCTTATAACTCAAAAACCCAACGTAGGTTGAAGTGGCTAGCACTCCAAAGCTGAGGAAAGGTTTCATCTAGGAAGTAAAAAATGAGATTCAAATGCTAGGTCTTTGTCAGGCCATCCAGCTGTTTCTAATTTCCCATGTCAGGAGTAATCACCACTTTTCTATGAAAATCAGACCAACATAATGGTTTTATTTTGGTTAGTCTAACATGGAGTTGTATTTAGTGTGGCAGGTTTATTCCTGTTCCTTGACAGAAATGAGTCCTCACAAGTATTTATTCAGAATGGTAGAATTTAGCAGTGTTTGAATCAGTCACTGAACCGACTTTAGTAAGTTCTAACTTGCTTTCAAGTCAGCAATTAATTAGCACCTCAGTCAGCTTTCAGAATTATCTCCTGCAAAACGCATTAAGTGAAATCCCATCTGCCTTCCCCATTCTGAGTGGATTTTTCCTTCCTGTGTGTAGCACACAGTGTTGTCTGACCCTAAAAAAAGAAATGGAAACCACTTCTGCTAACAACGAAAATATAACCTCCTAGCAGAGTTTAGATCTAGAACTGTCATGGCATACTTAAGCATATACTGCCTTTCTGACTTGCCACATACAAGAACAGTATTGATGATAGTTGTGAAAATCAATTCTAAATTAAAAAATCTCACATCCTCATGATTGAGAGAAGAAAGTTGAATATTGCCACTCCTTCAAAAGAATCATAGAATCATGGGATGTCTTGGGCTGCAAGGGACTTCTAAAGGTCATCTAGTCCAACCCCATTATGATTAGCAGGGACATCTCACACTAGAACAGATTGCTCAGAGAACCATCAAGCCTGACCTTGAATGTCTTCAGGGATGGGGTGTCCACCACCTCTCTAGGCAACCTGTTCCAGTGATCCACTACCCTCCTATTAAAAAATGTTTTCCTAATGTCCAACCTACATCTACCCTTCTCTAGCTAGAAACCATTACCCCTTGTCCTGTTGTTACATGCCCTTGTGAACAGGTCTATCCCAGCTTTCCAATAGGCTCCTTTCAGGTATTGGAAGGTCATCAGAAGGTCCCCCCAGAGTCTTCTCTTCTTCAGCCTGAACAACCCCACATCCCTCAGCCCATCTTCATCAGAGAGATGCTCCAGCCCTCTGATCATTTTTGTTGCCTCTGTCCTCTGGACGTGCTTCAACAGGTCCACATCCTTCTTGTGCTGGGGGCTCCTGAGCTGGGTGCAGTACTCCCAGGAAATTAAACACAACCTCTACTCATGGTTTTAAACACTATGTACCACCATTACATTCCTCTAAAATGTTAATATTGCAGGTAGCTCCTCTCTCTTCTTTCATGTACCATTTATTAACTCAAGAAGAAACAGGAAGCAAAAACATAGGATCAAGAGGAATAAGGTTTTCAGAAGCCTGATGACATATCCAAAGGCCTTGAGCTCTGACTGCATATTACAAAACGCCACTTAAAGTGTCTTAAAAATTAAGTAAATCAAAGGGCACCGATTTTCTTTCAAAATTATTTTAAGAATTTTAAATGTCATCTGTGTCTTTCCACGCAGATACCCAGGAGTAGAGATAGTAAATTATTGGTCTGGGAAAGGAAGACACTTGCTCTGTCCTTAACCCCAACAAATATTTTCATTCCAGATACTTCTCATCAAAGTACAATGAGGAGGAAGAAACACTCTTCACACATAAGAAAAGTGGCAGGTTATGTTCTTTTACACAACAGATTTATGTCTGACATGTAGCTCTAGTCTCACTTGCATTCACTCTGCCTTACATTTGCCTACAAATAGTCTAGGAGATGAATCATTGTGTAGTGCAGCCATCACCCATCCTTGGATCTGGAGAAAGCAAGTGTGAAAAACAGGGAGCACTTGATGCCTCTTCCAAGCTCTCAGGCCTGTTCCAAATGCAAATAAAAGTACCCATTTTTTTCCACTCCATTAAAATTCATTTTTCTGAAGGGCTGAATGAGTTTGTGATTCCAAGAATACCTGTTCACCGCCTCTTTTGCCTTTTTAGAAAAGATGAGTGGTGGTTGCATTCCCTCAGAAATTCAAGTATTTTGAAGGCTGAATTCAAAAGACAAGTGCTCCAGATCTGACATATAGGATGACTCCTGCATCTGAGAGACAGATTTCTTTTAACAACTGGGTTCTAGCAGCCATCACATTTAAATACTTATTGTATGAATTCCAGGATGTACTACTCCAAGGAATACCAAAGAGATTGGAGGAATAAGACTATCTTGTGGTTTTCTTGTCCCCTGAGAATAGAAACAATCAATGCAGATGGAAATCTTGGCTAATCTCATCATTAAGAGTATTTAAAACCTTAAGCATCCAATTCTTAAGAGATGGAGGAAACATAAGAAATTCCACGAGATATGTCATTCCTCCCCTTCACCAGTTCCTTGTATTAATTCTTTGAACTGCAAAGAGCTACTGGGAAGAGAAGAACAACAATTCTATTTCTGTGGAGAAACTGCTCCTCATACTTTCTTCCTTGCACCACCCTGCCCCCTCTCTGCTTTCTCTCAAGGTAATTAGGGCAGTGCATCATTTTAAGCTGCAAACTCACAAGCTTTATCTGCACACTCCAGAAGACAAAGAAGACAAAGAAAAAAGCAGTACCTGGCAATATTTCCTTGCTCTCTCTCACACATCTGTAATTCCTTAGAAACCTGTTCAGAGTCTTTGGTTTCCCACTTTGCCTCATTTGGCCAGATAGTGTAGATAACACATGAGAATCATGGAACTCAGCCTTCTCAATATCTGCATTATCTGTGCACACCCCACCAGTACCACCAAGTGCTAAAATAGTAATTGAACTAAACAGGTATGTTATCTGTGATTTACATCCAGGCAGGCCTCCTGGTATCCTTATCTGCCTTTCTGTTTGTTGGGACACATTGCCTCTGGGCTTGATGAAGCGTGCCCTCTCATGACAGCATCAAAAAACTCTAAGAGGAGTTTTAAAGTTACACATGCTGCAGAAACAGACAGACCTGCTAGCCCAGTTTAGAGATACTCAGCTGTAGTCCCCTATTGGGAGGAAGTGCCACTTGTAGATGGTGGTTGAATGGATTTGTCTGGGCCCAAGGTCCATGCTGTACTCCATGACCAAAATATGGGTATGTGTTATTACTTAGAGTGGTGAAATAAGTATTTGCCAGGAATCTGAAGATAAAGGGTTTGTGCAGAATTTAGTGGAAAGATAAACCTTTTTTTTAAAACGTTTGTGTCACTGGTCAAGGAAGTTGAGATCTATCTCTGTAGGTCATCAGGTGGTACATGCAAATGAATCTGTAGGAGAAAGTTGAGTTGTCAGACACCTTTCACTGCGTTGCTTCTACATTGGGTAGCTGTTCCATTGGTGCCCAGTTTTTCATGCTGATGTGGGAGCAGATGGAAGACAACTCTCCATCAAATTGTGCTGCCCTTTCTCAGCCTGTCACTGACTGTGTAGAAAATTGAGTCCAGATGAAGGCTTTCAGCTTGCAGAGGATCCGATTATCTAAATGATGAATACATGTTCTCCTCCCTGCTGTGGGCAGAGCTATTTCTCTTACTTAGTTTTGATTGATGTTCCTGTGTGGGAAAAACAGTGGAATTGATGGAAAACAACCCACATGCACAGTGTGAATACATTGCAATGAAAGTCATCATCTCCCACAAGCAAAAACATACTTCTCCTTTTGAGCTCAAATGCCATTAATTTGGAACATTCACCTACAACTTTTTCTTCCATACAGTTATTAAACTTTGAATTTCTATAAATGACAAGGCAATCCAAATCATATAGCTTAATGAGTAAATACTGCTTGCATGTGTTGATGCTGTGTATTGTTTCATAGGAGCTTCGTGCATTCTGTTCCAGTTCCTCAGAAGTACGAATGTATCAAGTCATAATTTGCTCCAGGAGCAACAATAGTCCCCAATTTCTGTCTAGACATTTTCAGCATGTTGAGAACATCTAGATAAATAGCCTTCTAGAAAAGTAAAAAAAAAGCAAGAGCATAAAACTGACAGTACTGTAGGGACAAGAGTGGAAGAAATTTCTTTCCCTTGGAAGGAGATAACGAGGGGGGGAAGGGCAGATACTTAAATGGCAATTTGTCTGCCCATAACAATGATAGATTTCTGTGAGGTTTTTTGAGTACTTAAATGCAGAATTGAATTCAGAGACTGGAACTTTATGTAAGTAGAATGTAACATTTGTTAGACATACCTAATCTGATCTGTCATTGTAGTTGTGGAAGAGAAACCGTACAAGTTATTTTTTAGTACCTGTAGCAGGACACTCCATCTCTCAATATGCCTGCCTCAGTTTTACTCTATTATTCAGCTGCTTTTGTCTCTCAGTTTTGCAGGCTCAGGTCTGAAGTGGAAGGGTTCCCATGAGAAAGGAAAAGGCCTAGCAAACTCTGAGCTGGTAACAACCCTGAAAGGTACAAACAGAGGCCAAGTTGATGTTCATAACACCAGCTGCTCTCTGGTGCTGAAGAACATGGAGCTCAGTCCAGCCACAACAAGGCCCGGAATGGAGATAAAGTAATAATGAACAGATAAACAAGAGAGTTTGCTTGGTGGGAACAGGGCCTTCATGAATTTTTCCACTGTTTTGCTTTTATTCTCCAATGAGAGATTTTGGAGGTACAGCTAGTGGTTAAACGACAGCAGTCAACCCACTTGATTCCATAAAAGCCTGGTCCCATTTCTGATCGGTGAGACGTCCATACACCTTCCAGGAGGATGTGCTGGACCTTCTCCTCTCCAGCAGGGACGCTTGCCAGAGAGATTAGTTCTTTAGAATTACACCCAAGGATACCCAGTTGTGGTCTGACAAGGGTGAGAAATATTACTCTTTCATTGTCTTTACTAATAAATTTAATGTTAAGTAACTTTCATCATTAAGTTTGAGATTGTGGGGACCATTAAGAATGATAATTAATATTCTAGGCCTAGTGTAGAGCTTAATAATAAGTAAGTTGCCAGCATTTTAATGGTTACCTTTTGTTGTTTTATTGAATTAAGTAGTATAATTCACTGCTAATATACCCTTTGCATTCAAATTGCGATTCTGTTTGGATCTCCTGAGTTTTCTACATTTTTTGCTGTGTGACAGCCTCTGATCTTGTGTAGTTAAGACCCCAATGTTACATGCAATTAATCTTGATTAGTGCAGATACATCTCCTCTGCCGTGCGTTCTGTCCGGGACAGTACCAACCCCAAAGATGCTATTTGACATAAGTCTCATTACAGGCAAAGCTGGATCAGAGTCTGTTAAACATTCAATTGCAAGCAGTTAAATGCAAGGCTCTGAAAACCTGCTGACTCCTCTGACCTTGAAACCCGTCTGCAATCTCAGTCTGACAGAGGCAGGTTTCATAGTCCATCATTCATAAATCAGCACTCACATTCTCCTATGGTTAGATTAACATTAGACTAACATCCAGCTGGCCAGACCTGTTATGTAACTAACCAGATACTAACTTGAAGCTACTGAGCATCAATCCCAGGGAGGCTGTGCTCTCTCCACCCCTCGAGTTTTCCAGACCCAGCTGGACAAAACCCTGAGCAACCTGGTCTCGTACCATGGCTCATCCTGTGTTGAGCAGAAGGTTGCACTAGAAACCTCCTGAGGCCCCTTCTCACCTGACTTAGTCTGTGATTCCAGGTGCACAACTTCAGTTTGAACATTGCTACCCAAGTGGCAGACTCTACCACATCTGGGCTAACAGAAGCCAGCTTCATTCCCACAGGCTGATGTTGGGAGCCAAATCTAGTTACCCACATGAGTAAAGGAGCTTGCATGCAGAGAATTAGGCTTGCAGAAGGAGGTTTCTCAGCAAGGTTCAGGTGTCAGTGTCATGCAGCAGCAGCAGGCCTCTTGTTCCCCATTTGCAGCCTTGCTGGTGAATTGAGATCACAACAGTAAAAATGAAGAAGAGCAAAGGGTTTGCACATCTGAGAACTACACAGTGTGTCCCAACTCAAGCTCGTTTCCCAGACACACTCCTTTATCTCAGGAGTGCCTTTCTTTCAGGATTTATGGCTGTGGGAATCTCCATAACAGGACCTTTATGAACCACAGGTATTGGTCTCAGAAGTCTTTTTGTTCTGATAGCTGAGGATGTGTGTCTACATGCATCATCTTAATTGATCTGCTTTCCATTTCCAGAGAGATCTACTAGCAAATGAGGCTTGTTCTTCCCACTCATTTGCTACTGAGGAAACAAGGGGAATGCTTTAATGGGCTGTCTAAGCAGGCAAAGGAGCTGAAGTGGCTGTTCTGAAACTCTCTAAGGACCTATACACTTAGATGCTTGGCTATATTTCTCCCTTTGTGCACATCCAAATATGACAACTCATAAATTTGTTCAGGAATCATCCGTCCATTTACATGGGCCAATGGCAGATGTGTTAAATTTCCCCATGCATTTACATAGCCCTGCTTTCCAATTCAATTTAGCCATTGCTTGGCTGGTAGATGCATTTTACCATGCAGCCTGGTTTTTATTAACCACTAAACAAATCATGTGAAATTAGAATTCCCACCCACCTGGGGAAAGGAATCATGAACAACAACTTCCAAGTTCCCATGAAGAAGCAGAAGAGTCAGAGTGTAAGGCATGAAGGAGGTGAAAGGGGAGAACCAGGAGAAGGTCCATGGATCATTTTAACGTGTTCTACCACAGGGATTGGCTCAGGTCAGGAAGAGTAGCAGTCTAAGTTAAATCCCCAAGGAGATAAACCAATGGACTCCTCCCTTCCCCTGGTGATGCTGCACAGGTAAGATCACATACATGTGTTGTCCCAGCTTAGATCTTTTGCACATGAACTGAAGATGATACTATTAATTTCAGCTAGAGCAGCATTAATGGTCTCTCTTTGGCCTGCATTGACCTAGGAGCACAAATGATTTCTCTTTCTGGGAAATGTGAAGGAGTCCAACTCATGCATAAGTAAACACATGTGTAAACCCTTCTCTGGAGATATTCAAAACCCACCTGGATGCAGTCCTGTGTAAAGTGCTCTAGGTGATCCTGCTTTAGCAGGGGAGTTGGACTACTTGATCTCTAGAGGTCCTTTCCAACTCTGATAGTTCTGTGTGACTCTGTGTGTGAAACCCAGGCTCTCCCTCAATTCTCTCTAGAACCATTCTCAGAAAGAGAAGTCACCAGCAGAGAAAAGAAACAAAGCTTTTGAAACAAAACATTCAGAAACTGAAATAGTTTTATACAAATAAAACCTATCCTATCTCTCTTACCATTTGACCAAATAGCACAATGAGCTTCATCTGCAAATTTGCATTTATCCATATCCCTAGTTTTGTTCATTTTGCCAAGATTCAAACATTTGGTCAAGAGTGGTAAGTAAACAGAAAGGAGACAAAGAAACTCTGCAAGGGAACATGGGGCAGAAAGGTGGGAAATTTTTTCCCAAATAAAAAATCTGAGTGGGGGAAGAAATCCCAGAAACCTCACTGAGATTGTTTTAGAGAGGAGTCTGTGGAATTGATTTGATCACCGTTTCAACATGCCTACACAAAGAGGAGGGAAAATCCAAGACTCTTCATTCTGCAAAGGCAGGTTTAATAAGGCACTGAGGGTGAGAACAGAAGCTCTCCCTGACAAATGACAGAGCTGCCCAGCCAGCAGGCAAATAGGATGAGACAGGGACTGAAGGCACCTTCATAAATTCTAACTGAGAAACACCTGGGAGACTTTTCAGCTTTCCAGTTCAGTTTTTCATTCTCTTTCCATCCTGCAGTAATCTGCTCTTTGAGGGATAAACCCGAGAAACTTGGTTGCCACAGGATGAGTCAAAACTAGAACAATGAGGCAGACACAGTCCTGAAGCCTCAAGGCAACTCCATAACATCAGGCTGCCTGGAAGAGTAAATGCCAAAGTACCTGAGCAAGGATGACTGACATGGAGGCTTGTGCATGTAGTTACACATGACACAGCTCTGTGGTCCAAGGAGCAGAGAAATGCCTGTGGACCAGCACTCTGTTCTGAGATGGCCTGTCAGCATCTCCAGGAGCAACACTGGAAAGAAAACGTTTCAAGTGAAGCAGAACCCCATGCAAAGCTCCCTGAGATCTGTACTGTAGGCTATGCTAATCAATTCCATAAAGCTTTTGTAACCAAAGGAAGAGGGAGTTGTTCAAGGCCAAGTAACACAGGGCAGCATTTGAGCTACCATCTCACCTTGGCACCACATCTCTTTAATTTCACTTAACAATGCAAATGACACCATGAGGGCATCATTCACAGCAGCTGGGTTACTTTTCCATGGGTAGGAAGGATTTGATTTTAATAGTAAGTTGTCTTAGTTCAGGGCAGATCTGCTGCAATTCAGAAAAACACAGATTTGGGCAAATGTGGGCTTTTGGAACTGAGCATTTGACTCGTAATAAAGATTCCATCTTATCAGCTTATTTGCTTTCCACTATCAGTCTGTCTGTTGCCAGCTGGGAGGAGCAAACAGGTTTCCACAGGGCTCTGCCTTCCAGTTTAGAGGTCGAATGAGGAACCAGAAAAAAAAAGGCATTTTAGGCAAATCACGAGAGAGAGAGTTTTTTCAGAACATGTTCCTTTTGGATTAGCCTTTCAGGAATGCATTTGGAAACCAGGTATTCCTTGGGCTTTTCTTCCCCTCTTACAATAACCAAAACACATTGTTTGCCAAGCCAATCACTCTGAAGGACAAATGATCCCCCAACATAGCAGATAGATATCAAAACATACAGTACCTTGAGAACAAAATTTGACAACCCCTTTCTCCAGTAAGATACTTTGCAGGTCAAATTTTACTCTGCTTCCCCTCAGTGGCACAGACTTGCAGTCCTGAGGTCTGTTTTCTATCCTGGTAGGTAGTGAGAGCTCCATTAAGTTGTCACTTCCCAGGTGGTGCCAGGTGCTCTCATCTTTGTTATTCTTCACAATGTTCCATTGCACCAGCTGTTCCACCCCACTGGGCTCTCCTAGCATGTCTCTCTTACCACTGCAGCTTGCTGCTCTCAGCTGTGATATATCATCCTTCCAGCAAAAGCTGAGTGCAGCCTTCAGAACTCACACCATCTCCTCACATACAGGAAAATCCTGAATAAGACACATCTTTCACTCATTGCTACAGTTCCTACTGCTGCTATTTCTCAGCTACTGGAAAACTCAACACTGAATTTCTGTGTCCTCTTCTCCTTCCCAAATGTTATATTTTGCACCCCAATCCTGAAAACCATTCATTTGGTCAAGGGTGAGTGTCTACCCCACATGTATTTAGACAGGCTCGGCCTCCTTTCCTTAGACCTAGCACATTTTTCCCCACTTTGTGACGTGCCTCCTCTTGTATCAGGGTATCTTCCCCTAACATACCACAGTGATATGAGTGATGAATAGACTGGGAGCAGCCCTGCAGAGGAGGATGGGGGATACTGGTGAATCTAAAATTGTACATGAGCTGGCACTGTGTGCTTGCAGCTCATATTCTGGGCTGCATCAGAAGAAACATGGCCAGCAGGTCAAAGGAGGTGATTGTGCCCTCCTGCTCCAGTGAGACACTGGATCAGATTGCCCAGAGAAGTTGCACATGCCCCATCAGTGGAAATGTTGAAGGTTAGGCAGCACAAGGTTTTGAGCAATCTCATCTAGTGGAAGATGTTCCCACCCATGGCAGGGGCATTGGACTAGATGATCTTCAGAGGGCCCTTCCAACCCAAACCTTTCTATCATTTTATGACTTCAGGGCAGACAGGACAGCAGAGAAATGGAGAGAAAATGCCATCATGACAGTGAGATAAAGGGAGTGTTTTCTTGGACCCCCATGTGTAAAAAACTCAGGATTTTGCCAGCACCTTGGGGCAGAGTCCTTTCAAAGCATGAAATGCATCTCCTGATGTCTCTGTGGAATTAGGTCCCAAAGAAATTAGGGAATACCCAGGTACTCTGAGATGCCAGGTACTGCCTGCATCTTTAGACTTCTACAACTCCTAAGAGCAAAACAATTTTCAATTCCAAATGAAAAGCAGTAGAAATGGCATACTTTAACAGGCCCTTGCTCAAGAAATGAGAAAGAACCCTCCCAATAACAAGACACAAAGTACTCCTGAACAAAATTCCATCTTTGTTCACACAGAGGTTGCTAAACAGCAACGTATGATCATGGGCATCCTCTGTTTGCTTAGGCTGGGGGAGAGAGAGATCTCTGCACCCTGGGCTACAGAGAAATACTCCATACAATTAATACCTGCATAACATGGATCAGTGCCAAACTGTATTCTGTTCTTCTCAGCAGAGGCTGAATGTTCTAGCAAAAAAGCAAGGTCTGGTGGGAACCTGATCCTGCATCACAATTTTATCTCTGTGTTCCAAACATAATTATTTCAGCATGGATTTATGGTTATTGAATAATATTATTGAAACAGCCAGTAATAGCTCTGGCTCCAGCCCCTATTAAATCTTGGAAAACCACTTTATAAAGCAATACTCTTCATTTCCTCTTAATACAAAGACTGGAGTGGACCAATTTGAGGGAATTTACTGAAATTACATGTGAAGTAGATACAAGAACCCAGGAGAGTAAAATGGAGATGACTTGTTGCAAAACAAAGTTAACACAGTAGAGGTGAGTGAGAATCTTATATCTGGCAGGATACATGACCAAGATTAATGGGGCCCCAGGAGTTTGGCAGCAGAGGAATCTATGATGTTGTTCAGTTTATAAGGGACAAAATTTTAGAAATCCCCTTGCCTTCTGATAAGAGCTAAGAAAATATCATCTTTTTTTAGAAAGGAGGAAGAAAAAAAAGTCATTTTAAGGTCTTGTTCTTTTAAAGCATTTAAAAACAAAAATGGAAGAAGAGCAGCCATTTGAATGCTGTAAGGAAAAATCTACCAGTGGGATGGGTAATGGACAACTCCACTGTCCAACATGGCATATTGCAAAAAAAGTGAAACAGTGTTGATCATCGGTCACTAATTAGTCTTCAGAATCAACTCTGCTGTATTGATCAAAGTGCTAGAACTGTGCAGTCTCTGCATTTGAGGTATAAAAGAGACTGGCATTTCACTTGAAACATGCTTCCAATATATTTGCATCAGGAGCCTAAGCAAGCCTTTTAGCTATTGTAATTTCATTTATTTGCAGAATCCAACTTTTCATTTTCCCTTCCTAATTTGAAAGCAAAGCCACTTGAAAATGGCTCAACATATCTCCAGAAAGAAAGCACCGAATTTAACTCTTTATAGCCAAAATCTAATGCCTGTGCTGGAAAGGTATGCACAGTATTCTGGCCACAGAATAAGGAGAACTTCAGGAGTAACATGAAGAGATGTTCTCGTGCATGGGAATTTGGGATAGATTAGATGTGAGTAGAGGCTGGACATCAGTGAATTATGTGTAACAGTTGTCTCTGCTCTGGCTCCATTGCCTTAACTACAAGTTACTGAAGGCTGCTAGAACGTCCACCCCAGTGATTTCTTTACAGGTTAAATAAGCACCACTTCCAGTACCTCATCTCGTGTGTCATGTGCTCCAGTGGTCTTACTACTGCTGACTTCTGCAGCTTGCAACTACCATTTTATTCTTTGTCACAGTTTGGCACTGAGTTGGAACACTCGATTCACCCCCCTCCCCCAAGGTAGGGAAAGAGGGAGAAAAATAAGAAACTTTCTGGGTTGAAAATTGAAACAGATTGATTTTAATTATTAGTGACAAGGGAATATATATATTTGCAAAGGGATGTGCAACACCCCATCCCCTCCCTCCTCCCCCAGCCACTCTCACAGCAACTCTTCTCCCTGGGGACTCCCAGCTGAAGGGGGGAGTGTCCGGGCGCACGGACGGGGCCTCGGGTGTCGGCTGGGAAGGAAAATGGGAAAAGAGAGAGAGCAAAGAGAGGGGGAGAGAAGTGACAGGAAGCAGAAAAGTGAGAGGAAAAGGAAAAAGAAAGGCTTCCATTATGTCTTAACCTATACTGAAAGCCAAATAGAGACAATATGATGAGAAGGGAATATTCTGATTTGCTGATCCTGCCTTCAGTCTAATCTGCTCCCCCGTAGGGGGGGAGGCTGCAGACACTCAGAAGTGACCTTGGTTATTATCAGTCCACTGGCACTGCTAAAAAGTTCACTGAAAGAAAAAAAATCAGCAAAGAGCTTCACCCTGGCTCAAACCAAAACATTCTTGCAGGTCTTCCCCAGCCTTAGGCTCTGCATCCTCATCAGGTCAATGAGTTTTCAGTACATCAGTACCATGTCTGAAGTTTGATTCAGGCACACTTGGGCCAACCTGAGCAAAGACAACATGATTTGGGATTCTTACTTAGTCTTGTACACCTTACTGCTAGGAAACTTCTAAGAGTTTCCCATCGTACACAAGGATTTCATTTCACAATTGGTGAAACCCCTTAAGGAAGATGACAATAGGCAAAGACAAGATGTCATGGGCAAATCAGTTCTCACAACAAAAGGCCATCAAAGAGGCCTCAAAAACATTGTCATGGAGAAGCAGTACAGCCGAAAGAATACTGATGCTCTCCTGTGATGTGTTCCTTTGCTCAAATTATTAGCCTTTGATGACTCTTTCCTCACAGATTTAACAGCAGTTCTTGCATGCTGTGCTAGTTTTGCTGGGGTAGGTTAATTTTCTTCATAGTAACTAGTATGGGGTTGTGTTTTCAAACTATGCTGAAAACAGTCTTGATAACAGAGGGATGTTTTAGTTGCTGTTAAGCAGTGCTTACACAGAGTCAAAACCTTTTCTGCTGCTGACACCCACCCACCAGCAAGTAGGCTGGAAATCCACAAGAATTTGGGAGTAGACCCATCCAGAACAGCTGACCCCAACTGAACAAAGCAACATCCTACACCATATGACATCATTCTCATCAATAAAGCAGGGTGAAGGTTGGCCAGGGGCTGCTGCTCAAAGACTGACTGAGCATCAGTTGGTGATGAGCCATTCTTTTCATTTGCATCACTTGTCTTTCTTGTGTTTTATTTCTCTCTCTATTTTATTTTCTTTTGTATTGCAGTTTATTATTTTTAATATCATCATTATTAGGTTGTTTTATTTATTTCAGTTATTAAACTGCTTTTATCTCAACCCACACATTTTCTCACTTTTAACCTTCAGAATCTCTTCCCTGTCCCACTCAAGTGTTCAGTGTGTGAGCAGCTGGTTTTGGCTTAGTTGCTGGCTAGGGTTAAACCATGACAGATTAGCTCCTTTTTCCTGCACATTGGCTGAATATTCTAGGATGAACAGGTTCGTATCCAGATACCCTGGATTTATAGCAGCAAAGAAGGAGGACAGAAAGAGAAAAATGTTTTATGGCAAATACATAAAAGGGACCTTTGGACATTTCGAGCTGTACTGGTGGAGTGGAGAAGCCAACTGGAGCAGTGTCAGTCAACTTTATTACAAGTGCCACTCAACAATAAATTAGATATACTAATCAGTATTTTTTATCCATTTAAACTCAGAAAGGGCTAGATGTCTAGGAAACACACATTTGCATAAGTCTTAATCCAATATTCAACAATGAAGATTTGCTGGACCAGATTAGAAACTAATAATTAATAGAACAGTGTAACATACCTCTTATTATTTTCTTTAAAGAAAGGAACACACAAAGGCATGCACACACAAAAAACCCAACCTCACAGCAAGGCAGATCTTCTCTGTGTGAAGCTCAACAGCAAACATTGATTGTAGAATATCTGGGAAATTTCACCTTACTGGACACGTTGAAATGAAGTAAAATCAGCTCCACAGAAAAGGAGGAACTGTCAGGATGAAAAGTATACTTTTCCTAAAATGGAAACTTACATTTAAAAAAAAAAAAAGTTAAAAAGCCCTTATCATTGTTATTCTTTTTTTTCTGCTACTGGCTGCCTGAATAAAATATGTATTATTTTGATATTTCCCCCAAATTCAATTATCACTTTAAAGGATTCCCCATAACTACAATGCATCACTGATTTTTTTTTATAAAATGTCAGTCAAAGAGTCAGCAAGTTTAACATTTTACTCTTTTTGCAGTGGAACATGTGGAGTTTTAAAACACAATTAATTCTGAAAGAATCAGAAAACCTTTATCAGCTTCTTAATTGAATAATGGTCATTTCATTCCCTTTCACAAGAGAAAAATAACATTTTGATTCCTAGTCAAGGATTTTACAACACTGATCAGAATTATTCTGACATATTCACAATGACTCTAATATTTTCTATATTGGTAAAGGACAGTTTTCATAGATTTGCTTTCATAGGTATTACCCAAAAAAACCTACAGCTAGCCAACCAAAGTAAAGCAAAATGAAAAAACATGTCAAAAAGTAATCCAGCCTTCACCTTGAAAGGATAAAGGGTCTGTACTCTTGCAGAGGGAATATAAAGATATCAGAAAGGAATAGAAATATTTGTTTTGAACTATTTTAATTCCTTGTGCAAAAAGCTGGACAAAAGTTGAACACAGTAAATAGTTTTCATTTTTTTAAATTTAATTTTCACAATTATTTTTAATTAAAAATTAAATAAGTTTTGGGATTTAACATTTTATCAGTTTGTCCGAAATGCACGAATAAATAAATGAGGAGGAAAAAAAAAACAAACTGTTTCAGACAGGACAGACAAAGATAGTGACTTCTTCCCTTCTAGTTCCCTGTGGTGTCTTCACAGGATTCAATATCACTAGTAAGCACAATGCAGTTTCCCCAAAGTCAGTGTCATCATCTATAACCATGGGAGCACGAGAAGGGAGAGCATTTTTGGGATGCACATTCCTCAACTCAGATCTCACTCTGATTAGTTTTTAATTCTTAAGGAATGAAGGCCTCTGTTGCCCAGACACCTCTTTCTCCCACAAGAAGTCTTCTGTGTTGCAACAGTTCTCACCAAACCAAGCAAGATTCAATTTATTGCTAAACAAACCCCAGGGATTTTAGTTGTTTTGCTTTCAGGCACAAATACTGAGAGAATATGAAATCAACCCTCTTAAGAGTCTCATATAGTGAAAGTGCAGAGCTGTCATTTCTGTAGGCACCTAAAGCAGAATAGTCACTGCACATTTAAAAACACTTAGTTTTGCTATCAAGTATCATGGGGTTTTATGTAGTGTCATTCTCATAAGTTTTGTTTCCTCCAAATTTAAAATAGTACTAATACATAAGGTAAAGGCAGTATCTTAGTTTGATCTAGCTAGTAGGCTGGATCCAATGCATGACCCATTGACATCCTCATTCCAAAGGAGATAAAAATCACTAGAATTCAGCAAGCAAGCTGATGGTGACAGCTGTTGGCTCACATGTTGTGGCCTGCAAATCATTGGAGTACTCAAGTTAAATAGAAAGCTACCAGTGAACAAAAATATTTGCACTACCAAGTTTCACTGTCTTAGCAAGTGTGGAAAAAGAAAACAGGACCAGTTAGTCAACCTGGGTTTTTGCAGGAAATACATGATAACATGTTGAGAGATTTTTGCAAATCTTGCCAGCCTTTCTTCCACCATAGCACATGTTTTTGAAGGTGAGCAGTTCACTAGAGACCATATTTCAGATTTCCCAGCAGTGCAGTGTCATTTCAGAAAAACTAGTCTTCCCTTAAGAAAGAGGTACCAATTTTGTTCCAATGACTGAAAAAAAGCCTTCTTGATGGCACTTTCTCAGCAGAAGACAATCTTCTTTTTCAGCTAACACTAGAGGAAGTTCAAGATCTACAACCATATTATATTATTTTATTATTATTTTTCTTAAGTATCAACTTACATGAATAGGAAAAAAACACTGTTGCACTTCAAAGGCTTCAGACAACACAGAGACCCTCAAGTGTTAGTGCCTTACAGAACATACTGATTAACATATCATGTCCCAAAAGAATTACAATTTCAAATGGTATATGGTAGAAACAGTGGCTCAGAAAGTGACATAAAACTGCCTAAGATAAGTACAAAAGCTATCAGAAGCATGAAAAGCCTTTGTATCCCAGACAGCACTCTTGCCTCTTACCTATGTCACCTGTGTGGTGTTCACATGAGAACAAGACAAGACCAGAAGTACTCCCATCACAATGCAATCCCAGCCTCTACTGAACTTATTTATTCCCCACCTTGTGACCCTGTTTGCATCCTACTGAGCTGAGCACTCATGTTGTGCTCCTGTCCAAGTTCATCCACACTCAGAGCATGTTGTAGGAAGTTTACTGCTAAAGACAAAAAAAAGTACTTATCTTTACTTCCTAATATTAAACATACATATCAGGGAAGGTACAAAACACTCTCTTTAGAATGCATTTAATTGCAATGAAGTTGATTCATTTTGTGAAGGGAAGATAGCAGAGCTGAAGTGCTGTGGCAGACCTACTTTTATGAATATCCTTTCTTTCTTACGACCAGACATGAAAACTGCACAGTGGAAAAACACATGTAGTGGAAAAAACCGAGTGGGAAAAAAGCTCAGCGTGGGAAAAGACCTCAGAGTTCAAACAAACAAACAAACAAACAAATAGAACATAATGGAAAAAAACTGAAAGACGAGATAATATTTCATGTGATGTACAGGGATGATTAATTTTCATTACTATTTTCCCACAGAAATTCAAATCGTAACAATTTTCATTTCTTATCTAAAATAAAAAGTTTACTTAATCTTTATTATTTCTAATCATCTCAATTCATCTGCCGAGGTAGGTGAGAAAGAAAAGATACAATAAGACTGGTTCTGCAGAACACTGAAGTTCTAGGTTTGATTGGCCCCGTTGATATGAAATACGGATGGTTAGGTATCCAAATACCACTTTTATGCAAACTAAGCATCACTCTGTTTGGATTAACAAAAGAAAAAACAAAAACAAACTGAAGGCGACAACCCTGCGGATGGGGGGGGAGTTGTGGGGTGGGGGGGCTGTGTGGCTGGGACTCACACGAGGAAGGGCAGAGACCCCTGCCCCCCTTGCTATGTGTGCAGCCAGGACCCAGCCTGTGGCTGGAGCATGGCAGTATTGTTACAGGAGACACAGGTAGGAGCCGAGGACTGAGCAGACTAAAGGCCGAGATCACCGTACAAACGAATGTAAATAAGATGGTCGTTGTGGGTCGTTATCGGTCGTCAGTGTTCATTGCTCTCTGCTGCTGGAAGAAAGGAGAGAGAAGAAAAGAAGGAAAGGAATAGGAGACGAAATTAAAAAGAGCCTTTGGTGGCTGGGGTGGGACTCTTGCAATCTTTTTACCCCTGCACCCCCCTGCACTCCTGTACTCCTGCTATACTTCCCTGTTTCCTGCTTGCTTGCACTCCTGCCTCTTCTTGTGGAGCCTGCTCGCCAAGGAGCTGTGTGAAAGGAGCTCCAAAAATGGAGAAGAGAGCCAGAGCACACAGAAAGAGCTGAAAGAGCTAAAAGAGCTGGAATCACTGCTGGCTCCCCAAACCCTCCGTTTTCAGTGCTCCCAGGCCAGTGGGTGCAGCTCCAGCTACATGTACAAACTCAAATACCCAGTTCATTATACACCCCAAGTTTTGTCTCCTATAACTACATTTGCATATCCTCCCCCCACCCCCCCCCCTCCAAAGCTGTTACAGTGAAGTGTATTTTAAGCACACAGTCTCTGTGTTGGTGCTGGTGCACACACACATCTGGGCAGGGTTTGTGTTCTACAGACATACCCGGTGTAGCCAGTTGGTCCTAAGCTAGGGACGGGCCCACTGGGAAATTAAAACCAGTCAACTGGGGGCAATTCCTCCTCTAATTGAGGAGAAGAGAAGGGGCGATCCATGTCTCGACTTGAGTTTCCCAGCTTGGGTCCAACTCAGACCACAACAGCTCTACTATGTAGAATTAATCATTAGCATGTTGCATGATAACATTTAGCACTTGTCCTACACGATTTCTTAAAAACATAATAAATGCTAGAGGTGTGAAGGACATCTTCCTGAAGTGTCAACAATAAATATTTTTTTTCCCAAAAAAACCCATTCAGAATTCTATGCTTCTTGTCTCTAAACATAGTGAAGGGGTGGGGGCTATCTGCTTCCAAAGATTTAGAGTTCAGCTAGAAGTTCCTTTGAGATGTCTGCAGGGAAGATGCCAGTTACCTACTGAGTTCCAAAACATCATTGATTACAGCCTATAGTTCGGTTCCATTTTTTCTCATAATTTCTCCTTGTTCAGAAACACTTTTCTTCCTCCTTTCTTTTCCTAAAACTGCTTCTGTTTTCATGGCTAGCCATTGATTTTAGATGACATTGCTCAATAAAATATTGGTTTGGCAGGCAAATGTAACATTAGATAAAAACCTGAGTTGCTACAACATTTTCATTAGCCTTCTACACCAGGAAAAATTATGTATGATCAATGTCCAGTAAATACTACTACTATTTATGGCTCATATTTATAGATCTTTATCTGGGTGATGATGAAATGCCTATACTGTAACACCAAATAGCTTAGCAAAGCAGCACATTGTTACTTTGGGAAAGAAAGAATATGATGTATAAAAGGAGGAAAGGAACAAAAGGAAATAAATGGTGTGAACTTATTAAAACACCAAAGCAGTCTTTTCCCAAGCTTTTCCCTTGAGACAAGTGGTTTCTAGAATATTTTTAAAAGCATGAAATCCTGAGTAATTAAAAAATCTGAGTGCCAACGGTCTTGTCACAGGATATGTGTCACCTAGTATAAATCCATTATTTTCAAAAATACTTGTTTGGTTTTCTATCTGTTTCCAGTGAAGAACTGGTAAACTCATACAGGTTGTGATTTTTCTTATGTTCTTATACCAAAGATATGTATCATTGTATAAAGCTTTGTGAGACATTTTTCAGTATGTGCACTGAAAAAAAGCTGTACTCCAAGGTCTGCTCAACTGAAGCATTCAAAAATATTATGCAAACAGAAATCTACCCTTCTACAAAGAAAAACCTGGGTCTAGATGATATGTATAGATAATTTTATTGGCGTTGATGATACATATTAAGATTTAACATTAAGTTTAAACCTGCATCTTAATTTGAGAATAAATGTTTTTAATGTTGCAACATTAGTATAGTGTGCAACAGTTTGAGACAAGGCTAGCTATATTGCAAACATGTAAGTTGTAAGGGATGTATATTGCTGTATGGAAGCTCTTGCTATATCATGAAAACCTCTTCTAAAAGTCACAAAGTCATTTTAAACCTTTGTCCTGGTTTGAGCCAGGATGAAGCAAATTTTCTTTTTACTGATTTTTTTTCTTCTTCAGTGAAGTCTCTTCTAAGCACCACACTTGCTGAAATGAACAGCAAGTTTTCCAGCTAGTGAACTGATAACAAGTTAATGTTAATAGTTACTGCTGAGAGACCAAGGACACTTGTCTCTGCCTGTTGAATCTGCTGCTTCAAAAACTAATGGAGCAGAAGACTCATATCTACAACCATCCTGTAGGGTGGAGCAGGCTGACTAACGGCAAAATTGGCTCGAGTATTCCATCCCGTTTATATATATACATCACTCTCAGTATAAATTCAGTGATAATGGAAGTGAAGCTCCCTTTTCCTTTTTGTCTATGGCAGGCATCCAGGGAGGACTTCATCGTCCATCTCCTTTAATCTGTAGGCTCGTGCGTTCCTGACCCTCATAATTCTACCAGCAGCTCCTGTCTGCAGCTCAGGAGAGTACCATGGGAGTTGCTGGGGGTGAGGGAAGCAATAGGGGTTTTGCTCATTCCTGCACATATTTTTATATATTTGTACATCTTTTCTTTTATCACTACTATTTCATTAAGCTGTCTAGTTTATTTTTCAGTCTAGAACCCTCTTATTCTCTCTCTTCTTTCCCTATCTGGATAGGAGCGAGAGGGAATAGAGAGCATTATTGTCATTTGTTTATTTGCCTATCCTGTGTTAAACTCAGACAACCTTGTTAATTATAGAAATGGTTTTGAAAAAGCTGTTTACAGCTTACATCAATAAGGACATAATTTCATACAGTATCTTCATAGATTTCTTCTCTGATCTAAGAGTCATTTTTCGAAAATGTTAATTTTACTCAAACTTCCAAGGTTTAAAGAAAATGAAATATGTAATATCACTCTTATGCCTCTCAGTCCTTTTTAGGAGGAATCCTTGCACATGATATTAAATGGAGTTGTGTTTTGTAGGCAAACCTATCTACTAGAAATTAAGTTCTGATAAATAAGTAATTTCTTAAAGATTCTCTGGATAGCTGACTCTTAAAGATCCCCTGTGATTTAAAGCTCATTTAAATCTTTCTCACTACATTGTGTTTCTGTAAATTCCTCCATTTAGAGAGATTAGAATTCACTAAGTGAAAAACACGAAAAGAGAACATCAGAATACTGTCAGTATCTTACTCTTTTCAGGAAGAAAAATATCAGTGATTTATCTTATATTTCCATTTGTTTCTTTGGAGGCAAAATCAAGCTTTGAAGCTTCTTGCCATTTCTTATGTTAGAAGTACCCATTTCCTCTTTCTCAAGACATTAAAAGCCACTTTTATGAAATAGGAAAATTTTAAAGTCTGCATAACAAATCACTTCATTAGAGCCATGCAATTAGCTTGCTTTGAGAAATTCTAGTAAAAGCAACATTTTCTCAGTAATTAGTAACAGTGAGAGAAGATTGGAAGATAGAAAACCACTAAAATCCCATTACAGAAATATAATCTACTTTCCTTCTTCTACTCAAGTTAATACATGCCACAACAGTAGAGATTCAATACTTCAAAATGTATTTTATTTTCTATCAATAAAGAAGTTAAGCAGCTAAACTCACTTAAAACAAATGAAATAAACAAAAAAAAGTTCCTTTAGCTTCTCAGAAAAATCATGTAGATATTTGCAGTCATTTCCATTAAAGGTTATTTGCTGCTTGTGCTTTCTCTTTTCCTTTCTAAACTAGAGGTCTTTAAAACATTTGCACTTAGTATCAGTCCCCATTGGGATAAATCTCATTACCTGTATCTATTTATTTTTGTAAACATATTAAAATACTCATACAGCTTGTTAAAGCACACATTACCTTTTTATATCAGCTTCAGAATTCTTGATATGCTTTTTCTAGGTTTTAAATTCTATACTGCTACTGAGTTACAGACTGCCTATAATCCCTTCAGCATTCCATATGTTCATCCTTTTCAATATCATCCTGTTCTGTTTTTTTTTTTAATTTCAATAAGTTTGTAGAGCCAACAACGACATAAACTGACTCCTAACATACATGTCCTCTTGATAAATATAATTACTAGAAATAGGTCTTTTGAGCCAAATACTGATAAAATATTCACGTGTACATAGGTATGTGTATATAGTGTACATGCATATAGCTATGAAAATTATACATAAAAGAGTCAAATGCAATAGAAAAACATGATTCCCCACTACTCAACACTTGTGAGACAATATCCGCAGTTCTGTGTCCAGTTTTGGAATCAGCCAGACTGACAAATTGGGGTGAGTCCAGTCAAGAACAACAAAGACGGTTGCAGGTCTGTGTAGCATATAACAGGATGGGACATCTGAGTTTATTTTGTGTGGAAAAAAAAGAGAAAGCTAAGGAAGGGAATCAACGGGTATATTCAGCTCCTCCTGGGAGGTAATAGATAAGATAGAGTCAGATTCTTCTTAGAAATGCTCAGCAAAGAGATATGAAGGAAAAAAATACAATCTGTAGTAGGAGAAATTCTGATGAGCTATCTTTGCCATGAGGAGGTCAAACAGTGAGAGAAGAGCTCAGAAAGGCTGGCAAGTTTCCACACTTGGACATACTCAAAATTCAGCTGGATATGACTCTAATCAACCTAATGAAACTTCCAAGTTAGTCCTGTTATGAGCAGGAAGGCTGGGTGAGATGACCTCTGGGGATCCTTTCTGAACTGAACTATTTTATTACTTCTTTATTTACTTCACAGTAAGCTGAAGATTTCATACAAATATCATAGTCCTAAGAAAGTTATTATTAACCTTAGCTTAATATCTAAGCAGCCAAGGACTCTTTGGGTGATGTCTGATGGTCATTGGGCTGACTTGACCAAGTTACCAGCACTGGAGTTATTTGCCACTATTCTAGAGTCCTTAATGTTGTAGTGTCTTGAGCAGTATAGATACAAATCAAGTAATCTCACAGAAGAGAAGATGATGTGAAGGGACCTGAGATGGCTTTAAAAAAAATACACTGGGTTTTTCTAATGTCACAAGGTAAAGCCTCTCTGCAAGTTTCATTTAGGTAAAATGGACCTTTTTATATCTGCCCACTGTAACTCAGCAGATGATTGTATATGCTGGAAAAAACAGACACCACATAGTAGTTACAAGGCTTAGTCGAACTTCTATACTACATCTGCCCTGCTCTCATGGTTTAGATATGCACAGGAAAGAAACAAAGTGCAGATGAACTTGGAACACCTTCACGTCCTCATGATACTTTTGGAGTGGGAGGGCAGAAGGTGATAGTGACCCAGATAACAACCATCTATTAGCTTTAGATATGGAGAAAGGCCAAGAGATTGTCTTGGTGTGACATGTTCAGCAAGGCTATTGGTGGCTTATGCCAATCACCAAAGGGAGAAAGCAAAAAATTGTAAAAACAAGAGTCTCTCTAATGGGGCACACATCCACAGAAATCCAAAACCTTTCAGAAATCTGACTGCAAACAGGAACACAAGAAAAGTAGACCACCAGCCTGAACATAGACACCTCAACTGGCTGGAATGAGTGTCCTGTTCCCCAAGTCAATAGTGCTGGTCACAGTCAGACCTAATGCCTTGACTTGTGTTTCTTCTCTACAGAGCATGGAGTGTGTGTGTGTGTGTGAGAGAGAGAATGAAAACCTTAGAACAGAAAGAAATCAACCTACTGATTTCACTTAGTAAATACAGTTTAGATTTAGGTTTTTTTAGTCCTTGAGTGCTGTGACCTTGTCCTTGTGACTGCTTCACACTTGCATTCCTCTATGAGGATTAACATTGACACTGATACACTCTTCACTCTATTTCTTAAAAGCTAATCCAACAGGTTTTGGGGCCTGTTTTTGCTTTGTCAAGAAAATCCTTAGATAAGACCAGATTCTTCCCTATGCTCTCTGTCTGCATTCTCTTCTCCAAGACAGTATTTCTTCTTGGATGCTCACTAAACGAAATCATTAGAGTTGCTATTGTCCAACCTAAAAGGTCTGTCACACCATCTTTTCATGGTACGTTAGCATCAGGAGTTGCAGAGGATAGGTAATCTACCTGAAAGGAATTTGTAGCAAGGTAGGTGTCAATCTCTTTTCCCAGGTAACAAGAGATAGGACAAGAGGAAGTAGCCAAATTTTACTCCAGCAGAGGTTTAGATTGGGTATGAGGAACAATTTCTACGCTGAAAAAGTTATCAAACATTGTAACAGGCTGCCCAGGGAAGTGGTGAAATCACCATCTCTGGAGGTACTTAAATGACATTCAGATGTGGCACTTAAGGATATGGTTTAGTGGTGAACCTGGCAGTACTGCATTGTATTTGGTGATCTTAAGGTTATTTTCCAACATAAACAATCCTATGATTCTAAGAGATCCACCTCATATGCCATGGGAACTCAGCCTTCCTACACCTGCTTAAGAGACATGGGTTATTCTACTACAATGAAGCATTCTACTTCATTGCAAAGACAGGTTATCTGTCACAAAACTGAGTTCAGATGGATGAGCAGGACAAAAAGTATGCAATGTTCAAGTTAGCTGTAGAAGCTGAACAGGATTGCAAACAATGGCAAAGACTAAGCAAGGTGATTAGTCTAAAGATGCCATTACAAACATATGGCATGTGCCTGCAATGCTTATCTCTAGTTAGGAAATCACTGCTGGGTATGCCATTGAACAGCAGATCTAAATTTAACTCACTAATTAACCCACCTCAAAATAGGAGATCAGATTTCCACACCACATGGAATCTGAAACAAATAAACAAGAAAATACCTCCATTTTGAGAGCGTGTGGAGGCTAAGCTGAGTAACTATAATCTGGCAAAGAACATAACTTGTTAGAAGATTATTTCCTCACTCATCCTAGAACCACTGAAATTAAAAGTAACTTATCTAAAGACTTTAAATTGTCAGCTGTCTGCACAAAGCAATTGCTACTCACCTGCTTCTAATCACCCTCAAAATGGGGGTATTCTCTTGTTTATTTGTTTCAGTTTCCATGTGGTGTGGAAACATGATCTATTTTTAAAGTGTGTGCTGGGATGCACTTTCCCCTGTGCTACTACCCATCCCATTGTGACTTCTGCATGCTACACCCTCACTACAAAAAGATACTTACCCCATGTACATAACCTCTTGTACTAGTGGTGTCATGTACATTAGGCACAAAATACTCAAACAGAAATCACTAACAAATGAAAAAAATATATTTTCCTCATGTAATCCTGCAAAAGTAGCAGGTGGAGATTCTTGCCATTACATTCACAATATGTCTGTTCAATTTATTTTCTGAATGTCTTTGCTGAGACTCTGAAGGCTTGATACAAAGTTGTCAAAGAGGTAAATGGTTCCCAGATATCCATAAAACACTGAGAAAAACATATGCCACTCCTGTCTGCCAAATGGCCAAGAATGAGAACCCTGTGAACTATGGGCCTGGCACCTTCACTTCAGTTTTAGTCCTTTTTAATGTTTTCATTATTGATCTGGATGGTGGGACAGAGTGTACTCTTTGAAAGTTTGCTCATGACACAAAATTGGGATGAGCAGCTGAGAGCACTAGAGAATTGTGCTGCCATCCAGAGGTACCTTGACAGGCGAGAGAAAGGGGCCAACAGAAACCTCATGAAGCAGAACAAATGGAAGTGCCACATCCTGCACCTGGGGAGGAATGACCCCAGGCACCCATAAATGTTAAGGCCCACTTAGCTAGAAAACAGCTTTATAGAAAAGGACCTGGCAGTCCTGGTAGACACAAAGCTGAACATGACTCTGCCAGCTTGCTGCAAAGACAGCAAATAGTATCCGTCCTTTTCAGGCAAAAATATTACCAGCAGGTTGAGGAAGGTGATCTTTCCCTTCTGCTCAGCACTACTGAGGCTACATCTGCAGTATTATGTCCAGTTTTTGGCTCCCCACTACAAGAAAGACAGACTGGAGACGGTCTAGGAAAGAGTCAAGAGGATGATGAAGGGACTGGGGCATCTCTCCTATGAAGAAAAGCTGGGAGAGCTGGTATTATTTCACCTCAAGATGAGAACGCTAAAGAGATAAGAGATCTTACCAATATATGAAAATACCTGAAAGGAAGGTACAAAGAAGATTAAGCTAGGCCCTCTTCAGTGGTGTCCATTGACAGGACAAGAGCCAAGTGTCAAAAACTGAAACACAGCTGCTTCCATCTGAACACCAGAAAATACTTTTTCTCTGTGAGGGTGACCAAGGATTGGCACAGGTTGCCCAGAGAGACTGTGGAGTCTCCCTCTTTGAATATAGTAGCAAACTCTCCGGACAGGTTTTTGAGCAGAATGCTCTAGGTATCTCTTCTTGAGTATGGGCGTTGAACTAGATGACCCTCAGAGGCCCCTTCCAATGTCAAGTATTCTGTTTATACATAAGGTCCATCCTTAGGGTGAGAACCAGCTACTCCAGGTGCTAAGTGAGAAAGAAGTACTGAGAGTAAGCAGTCTTGGATGAAGTCACTAAAGGCCATCGTAATGTGCACACATACTTCAGAGCAGAATTAAGGTCATGCAGGCAAGTTTAATTTTGATATACAGTACATCTCAAAGGATAAATGTAACATTCAAAACTGCTAAAGAAAACCAGAATAATATTTCTGAATTGTATTCCTGTATTTCCCTCCCATCTTTGTTCACTGGTAAGGTTTAGACTGTTCAGTCTACATTACAGAGCTCTGCTCATTGTTCTTAGGAAGCTACAGGTACTGTCCATGCTGTGTCAGTGTCACTTAGCCTGGGAGGGTAATGGAGAGCAAACAAAGTGCCAGGCAATGTTGTACAGTAAGATCCAGAGCATTCTTAACAGTTGAAGCCATGGAAAAGTTTAAAACGAGCTGACACTGAGTATCTACCAAGGAGAAGAAAGTTTTACTGTCAGTAGTTTTCACAAAGTCTGACATAACGGAAAATAAACCAACCTGTGTCGGTTGGAAGAAAAAAAATCAGCAAAGAGCTTGCTCAAGCCAAAACACAACTGAATTGTGGCCAGGTTCAGTATGGTTCTTGCCTGTTCCTGCCTGTATGGCAGGAAAATTAGTCTCTAATGATTATAGTCTTCATCAAATCTGGAGCCACTTACGTTTGTTTTCCCTGTACTGAGGCATTATAGGAGCCACACCATTTTAAGTCAACTTAGTTTAGATGGATTTTAGCAAATAAACTCTTTCAGGCATTTTAGATGGCTACACACAATTTTCTAGTATAATATCCAAACATTTT
Source organism: Hemiprocne comata (assembly GCA_020745705.1). Classification (NCBI taxonomy): domain Eukaryota; kingdom Metazoa; phylum Chordata; class Aves; order Apodiformes; family Apodidae; genus Hemiprocne; species Hemiprocne comata. The sequence continues at coordinate 8,733,332 of CM036616.1, read as the reverse complement.
TAAATATTGCTACCTGCTCAACTAATTAATCTTTTTCCAGCAATGAAGTGCAAGCAAGTGACATAGTGATGGACTACTGATTTATATCTAGGTCAAGACACATCATCAGGATGTTGGACTATAATCTAAAGATTGAAAAGAAAGCAACTCCTGAAGAAACACTTATTCTCAAGCCTCATGCATTTTATCCAGCTTTTAAGTACTCCCACTTTCAGTTTACCAGTAAAAGGAAATCATTATAATAATGGTGTCCAGCTGCTAGTTAGACCCCAGATAGGAAATGATTGACATAATAATATGCTATTAAAATCCACAGAATTGACAAGATATTAAATGATTAGCATTTCCTCCCTCATTCACAAGACTGCAACAGGAAGTTAAAACTGATACTTCGGAAAGGTTTGGATTGTTAAATCCGATCTTATTCGTATCACACTTTAAGCAGGTTTTTTGTGTTGGGTTTTTTTTCAGAAATTGATTTCACTGTCAATTACATGATCCTATAAGAGAATAAATATTACACCCCTCCAGCTGTAAATTGACAGTTCAGCTTTCAATAGTCTAAGGGAGAAATGAATACAGTGTCTTGTCAGACAAGTCAGGTGTTAAATGAAATTTAAGCACCAATTTTTCATGCTTCCTTCCCCCATTTTGACTGCATCCAATTCAGAGAACACTGGTTTTAACTCAGCTTCAGTAAGAGTCTAAAGATAGAACATTCCTAAGTTTCATAGAAACGCAACAGTCCAAGGGCCAGAGATTGACAAAAGCCAGGAAGACTAACCCATATTAGTCTTTAAACCTTCTGTCCCTCAGGGAAAAGAGACACTTGAAAAGGTCAGCTCAAATTACCAGAAGTTATGAGCTGAATGAGTGAGCCAGTAGTGTGGGAATGTCATCATCTCAGAGGGAAACCCATGAACTGTAAAGGCAATATAAGCTTGTGGTTATCCAGAGCATTGTTCCCATTCTCGTCCCATAAAAACCCTGAAATATAACTTTGTCAAGTCCATTTCCAGTCACTTTCCCATGTGATGCTATCCAATCGAAACAGAAGGAGCATAACAAATTGCTTCACTTCAATTGCTTCACATCAGGTTTCACAAAATAGTTACTATTTTTGTTACATGCACAAGGACCAGATGAAATGGGAAACACAGAAATTATTATAAAGCATATAAAATAGCAGAAAACACTTCCAAACAATCTATGTATCATCTTAAGAAGCAGATTTTAAGAAACAGTGACATGAGAGAAGAAATAACTGCGTAGAAAACGTAAGTTGATGCTTTCATTGAATTAAAAATCTCACAGGTGCTTTCCTAAAGAAGACTGTTACAATAGTTTTGTTCTATGTCTGAAGAATATCTTTCATATCTCGTTGTATTGACTCATACATAAGCCAGATATCTTTAAAATCAATATTAAGCATAGAGTGAGATGCCATTATTTCTTTGACATCATTATTAAATCATGCAACTCTGCAGTGGCGATATTGATATACAGGCTGAGGGTGGATGTCAGTTGTCCTGAGTCCTCTAACAACACAACATCCATCTAGTTGGGTCAAATAAGAAAGTATAAAAGGAAGATAACTGTAGGAGGATTCCATTACTGCAGCCGGTATTGATAAGGGAGTAAATAAGATTAAAGAACAATTAAGAATAAAGAATAAAGGTTTTCCGTTTATTGCTCATAGTATGTGTAGGAACTGAATAACACTTGGGCTGCTCTGTCAGCAGGCTTCCTGCCTGTTTAACACAAGCTAACAATTAATGAGTCTCTCAGCACACTGTTTAAGATGACCCAGATAAGAACAGTCCATCTCTACAGAGAAGCAGATATCTGAGACTGATATTTTGACCCTGGCTGCAAGAGTCAGAAGAGAAAGCATCTGTGACCAACCCAAAAATATTTTAAAGCACTGTCAAAACAGAGGCAAAAAAACTAAGATTAGACATCTCTTTGAGGAAGAGACATTAGATGAGTGGAAGTGTGATATAGAAGTTACTGAAAAAAGCTCTTTGACCTATGCCATGTCATATCAGCTAAATGACAGAAGTGCCTTTCTGGAAAACACCTATTTAGAGACCAGACACAAAGGGAAGAATTAATCTGGGTATAAAATGAAGAAATATAATCCAAATAATGGGATATTTAGTCATGTGATTGTAAAGCACATTTCCTTAGGTCATCCATGTCTACGGTGTACTAGTAATCATTATTATGTTCAACAAAAATTATCTCAATGAGCTTCAAGCCAGGATACACCACCTTCTCTAGGTCCCTGTTCATAATTAGCGTAACAGAAAGCCCAACAACCCCACATCAGAAACCCTACACATAATTTGATTTGCCTTGACACTTCCCATACATTAAACACTTTCTGATCCATCTGTCAACTTCAACAGTATATATTGACAAAGTCAGAGATGGACTATTACATATTCAGTTTCATATCCTGATCTATCTTTGGGTGAGTGTCCAATCAGTGCCCACATACCAGACATTCAGACATTGAAAATGAACCATTCTTTACCCTCTGAGGAAATGCATGAAGATGAAGAAGCCTCCTTTGTACTCTGTTACAGAAATCTTGCTCATCAAAGACAAGTCCACCCCAGAACGGACAATAATTAATCAAGTAAGCAGTGCAGGATATTGAAAGTGCTGTGAGAAAAGTTCTTGGCATTATATGTGCAGTCCTTGAACAAGTATAGTTGTTTCCCAAAGTGGTTTTCTTTTGTTGTTGTTGGGTTTTGTTTGGTCTGTTGTTGTTGTTGTTTTCTGCACTCCTAAAATACAATTACAGATCTTGTTTCAGAGGAGGAAACTCCTGTGACTGCAAGAGCTCCCCAAAGCCTCCAGTTATCACAGTGTTTGTTTAAAACAGAAGAAGCCTGTCCACAGCAGTAAGGGATCTCTTGCACTTCCTTGGTTGCAGGGAAACACCAGTGTCTAAAGTGAGAGATAAAATTAAAAATCCTCCACAGGAAATGAGTTAGAGCTGACTAGCTGAAAAATAACCATGTCTTTACAGTTTTCATTTCAGCAATTCTTAGCCCTAGAGAGCCATAACAGAAACAATGAGCCCCATGTAATTTGAGGAAATAGTGTCCTCTTATGAGGTGATGAAATTTCCTAAAACAACACCTACCCCCTGTCTGTGTGTAGCATTCTGACAACTTAGCTGTATAGTGTGCAACACTCATAATAAAAGGGCAGAAATTATATGGACGAAGGTTCCAAATGCAAATGAAATACCTTTTACTTTATCTTATTTCTCAAGAGGAACTGGACAAGCTAACCTACCACAGCTGGTTTTAATTCCCGTACCTGTCACTCACCTTCAAAACTATTTAGAAGCAAGCATGAGTTTTACAAGTAGGGGAAAAATATTTTAAAAGCCTTTCCCACAAACAAATTCAGGAACTTTCTCAAGAGTAAAGAAGCAAAAGTTTCCTTCCTTCCAGTAGATGTGATTTTTTTTAAAGGCTTTATATCAGTTTCTGATAAGAGACTGAAAGAAAATGTAACAGCAAACACAGACATAATTTCATTTTGTGAAGTCTTAGCAGTATGGAGTGCTATCCACTTTGATTCAAATTTATTTTGTGACCAAATCTTTACTAGTACTTATTGTTCTCAGGCTTTGATGTCTGACCCAATTTGCCAAGCAACTTGTGTCTTCCAGGACAAGATTTCTGCCTTGCTTATTCTTCCCTCTGCCTTGCTCATGTTCTCTTTTTGATTCGTTTGCTTTTTAGAGACCCAGAATGACCATTACCCTGACAGAAGGCAAACCCTTTCATCAATGAGCTTACACTCACTGTAACAGAAGTGCCATAGAGGTCTTGGCATTACAAAATACTGTATTCAACTCCATGGCCAAGTTTTCCTGTGTGGTTAAAGTTAATGTTAGCTCTAAAAGCAGTGATATCATGTGACATATCTACTAATTTTACAATTTCACAGCTTGCTCAGAAGTTAACTTATTTTCCAACTGGCTGCTATTCAAAAGTCTTCTCTAGCTTGCCTGCAGTGTATGAGCAATAATTAATGGACTCCCTGACCTGGTTTTCTTTGAAGGAGAAAATTAATCTCAAGCATAAGTAATCATGGATAACACCTGACTCGGCACAGTTAGGTACAGAAGGTAGTTACCTGAAAAAAGCTCAAATCATAGTAATGTCAAGGAATAATAAAAATGTTTTGATGATAACAATGCAAAAGTGAGAAGTATTTTAGCAAGCGAGATGGTAGATACTAGAAGATTGACCATGGAGGATAATAGGATGCAACAGAGATTGAGCAGACATGTGAGAATGAAAAAGACCTTAAGTTTATGAAATTTTAAGTGAAAGGAGAGCAAAATGGGACAGATTATACAAACACTTCCACCTCCACTCCCTCAAGAAAGACCATGAAAGAATCATCTGATGGAAGAGGATAAAAAAACTTACTTAAGATACAGTGCACAGCTAATTTACAAAAACATTAAGAGGAAAACACAATAAAAGAATTCAGGAACAGGTAGGTATCTTCTTTTAGAAATGTGCATGTACCACATTGTTTCAGTATCCTCTAACCACTGCCAAAAGAAAGCAAGTAACAGAAAATATGAAGTATATGAAGTTTCCTATAGCTAGAATAATTCCTGCAGAATTTAAAATATGGATGCACATTGTCTGAAAACATTGTTTGAACACCTAGAAGTGGACTCTAAAAAGTTATGGTATTGTAGGTATCAAAATCAAAGAAGTGTCAAAACAGAGAAATGAAGGACACATGCAATGGTGAACCTAATGAAGGATTGAACAGTAAATGAAGTTCATAAATTTCAGAAAGACAGTGGCCAGATTTCCAGTGATATAGAAGATGTCCCTTAGCACCTGATTATTTGGGACGGGGAACTCCGAAGTGCCCCCAGAGACCAGGAAAAATTTAACACTGTGCAAATTGTAATAATGCCTTACTCTGACTTGCTGCACTCAGACCTCAGTGTGTGAGAGACCTGATTTTCTCACAAAACTCAGGAGCCATTTTCACAGGAAAGGAATAACTGTGATTACTGCAGCCCTCATGAACCGGTCATCAGACAACTGACTGTGAAGTTGCACCTCCAAGTCAAATCTTGGTATATATTCACCAAAAATATGCTTAGTACCATAGAGTTCTATTAATTTGGGATGCTTTTCAGAAATTTTACCTCAGCTTTGCCTATTAAAGGAAAGAATAAATACAAGTTTTATTAATCTTTCTTCATCCTGATGACATGTAGGTCTGAAGCATCTTTGTCTGAGTGTTTTTATTGCCTTTCCTGAACACCATCCAAAACAAAGATGAAAAAACAACAACTTAGATTGTGTTATGTTGTTCCATTGAGCTTCACTTTACTTATTAAGTTCACAGAGGAGCTTGCTGTTCCAATGTTTAAGCTCTTTTATGAACCACAAACACTATCACGAACAATATTTGAGACACATGGAGTAAAATGTATGGATCACAGTGTTTAGATCATGCTTTGCATGTTCACAGTCCCCTTCAGCTGTGGAAAACTAGTAACTCTCAATATTTATATGGCATTTTTATGTTTAGTTGTGTCTGTAGAAATGTTAACTAAAAATCATTGTTTTCTACAGTTTTTCCCTTATCAAAAACAAAACAAAAACCAAAACAAACAAGAAAGGTCTTGGGAAAAATGGCAAGCATAATCTGAACTGAGCTGTATGACTACAAAAAGAACAATCTTCTGGAAGAAACCAGAAAATCTGATTTCACAAAAAATACTCTTGCTGAAATCCAGCTAACCCAGTCTCTTTGACCAGCCAATGACAGATACCCGTGGAAGACTGGAATAACAGGGAAGAATTGGAAGTGGAATCTTAAGGAGCTTCGATAGCCAAATCCCTACTCATTCATTTCAATAATTTGTACACCTCATCCTTTTTGCATCATCACTGTTATTCCATTCCATTTACCTCAGTTATCAATAATTCATGTGATTGTGGAGAATAGTGGCATAACACCTCTTCAAAACTCTGCAAAGTATTTTATGTCTGCCATCATTTCTAAAAGCAGTAATAAAAAACAGACTCTGATTTAGAAGCACTGTGATGCTTCATATTTTACAAATATGTCTAAAAGAGATTGGACATATGCAAATATCTTTACAGTTGAAATTAAGTTTTTTTATTAGCAAAAGTTGTCAACTAAAGACCCTACTCATTACCACAAAACCCCTAAAATATTATCTTGATTATGCTAAAATATCTTTTTAATTTAGTTTCGATATGTTGTGAACCATGTGTTGCTGAATTAAAAACAACTAAGATTTGGCTGATTGTTTGTAATTAATTTCTAGCATGATAGGTGCTTTGGTACTTTAGTGGTTTGGAGTAAAAGTAATTTCTGCCGTTCACTTTTCTTCCTGTGGTCTGTGTAAGAATCTGTGATTGCACTTTCATAGCATTTTCAAACAGGTAAGTTTTGTGCTGAGTTTTCAAGAATTGTCTTTACTGATGCCAGCACAACATCCCCATCTGATGGTAATTAGTATTGTTAAGCAGCCTTCTCAATGCAACGAATAGCAAAGATGCTTACCCTGAAGACTAAGCAGCAATAAAGCCTTTTAAGATCTCTCTTTTGTATTTTCAGAGAAATGGTTTTAAGGGTAACATGAGAATTTTAAGATAGTAAGGAAAAGAAACATTTCATTTCTTTACAATTAAAAACAATGGGAAATTTTTTGGGCAAAACACACAGTTAATTCTCTCTGTTGCCTTGATCATGCACATTTTGCTATTTGTGTATTGCAATGTGGAAAACCATATTATTGCTATACTCTGGACAGAAGACAAGGCATACACCCCCAGCATGTACCAAGAGCAGTTCTGTCTTCACAACGCAAACACAAGCCCCAGGTGGACATGAAGACTATTCAGTTCTGTAACCCTTCTGTGGAAAGGATCCTGAGGAGCAGAAGACAATAGAGGTAGTCATCAGCTCCACTTGTAGCTGCTTTCTCCTCTTCAGCTGAATACATGCCAATGACAACTTTTCCATACACACAGCAGTGTTTCCAGGTTGCTCATTTGGATTCATTGGACTGTAAATCAACCCTACTGTAATTTCAGTTCCTGTTTTTAGCTCTCCATGCAATCATAGTGGCTCATTATAATAGAGATCAGGTACTGTAGAAAGATTTAGCAGTATAAAAGCTAGGAATTCCCAACACTACACTGACATCAGCTCTCAATCTCTGAGTCATAAAAAAAGAAATCATTACTATGTAGAATATGTACACTCAATTTTTATTCCTTATCTCATTCAATTTTAAGAGTGTTCATACTGTAAAAAATGTTAATGTTTTAGTTTTATGAGCTGTCTACTCTGTTCTCATCTGCATTTTCCTATCTATCAAGAAACCTAAATGTAGAGTAGAGAGTCTCATGAATTATAAGCCTCAGTGCCACTTGCCTTGCATTTCAGTTTCTTTTCAGTCTCTCCATGCTAAATTTACATAACCTCTGAAATTAAGGTGAGCTTTAGCTTTCAGATTTTTATGGCTTCCAAATTGCACAGCTAATGGCCACATCTGCCTTCATGCGAGCAGTTTGCTTTACCCAATTGACAGTAGTGCTAACAGCCAAAGTGTTCATTCTCCAAACATGCTCTTGGGTTGTTTTTTTTTAACTCTATTCCACCTTATGGTTGAAATTTAGGTGAGCTTAAATAAATAAATAAATAAAATAATTATGAAGAGTAATGACCTGCTTCTTACGAAGAAATAAAAACTTTTCGATATCTCATGTCCTCACACTTACTCTCTGCTTCTGCATGCTTCTAAACTAGAAAGATATTTTCCTCACCCCCAAATAGTCTCATATTGTTTCTAAACAAGTCCCAGTTCTATTCCGGTCAGTAAACCTTCAACTTTTGCATTCTCCCCTCTCCCTTCCAATAACTTCTTATAGTTTTACTCATCAAATCACACACAAAAAAGAAACAACCAAAACACACACACAAAAAAACCAAACCCACAGGAATTTATGGCCTTTCTTGTAAATGTTCACATCAAATACAGACTGCTTCTGTGGATTTATTTCTTTGCTCCACAGCTCTCTGTTCTTTCAGCAGCATAAAATTGTCTTGCTGACTACTTGTTCATCACAACAATCTACAAAAAACAGACCATTACCTCAGCTTTCTCTTTCCACATCCTTTGAAGAATTCCCTGCAGCCAGAAGAGAGTTGGGATGAGTGGGGAGAGAAGTTCTTCAGAGCTTTAACCTGCATCATTTTGAGATTCTGTAGAAATTATTTCAACATGTTCTACTTTGCAACAAAACTCCATGGAGACTAGAATAAAATCATATCCAGCTTTTATTAATAGATGTATTTCATTATGACTAATACACTCATATATGCAATGATGTTTTAACTACTTTATTATAACTTTTCAGTGATGTCACCTGGCCTTCTCAGATTAAATGTTTCTGGGCAATAAAGCAGATGGTGTCTAGCCCAACAGATATGATAACTGCACTGAGAGACACCTATGAGAGTTCTATGACTCTCTTATCTCCATTTCAGATTGAAGCACTTTGACAGATCATTAAAGCTCATCAAATTAATGTGCAGAGCTCAATGTGGGCATGGAGGCAGGCCAGCAGGAAATGGACATTCAATAGTCCATAAAAAATAGGCAAAGGGAACCTGGCAGAACAGGAATTAGGTATTGTTCCTTTTTGTGCTGTTTGTGTCCAGGAAAATTTGATTGTAATAACAGATGCTTTTTCTGTGTTTCATGGCAACAAGAATTATCAGATACCCAAAATTTCTCTAGCCACATAGAAGAAAGTGCTCAAAATGCAATATATATGTCTACATATAGAGGAACATACTTATTTTTCAAGTACTGCAAAGATCACAGGGAAGTGAAAACAGATGCTTTCTTTTGTTGGATGGTGTATTGCTTATATAGAAAGAGAATTACTGCAATACTATCAAAACATCACCATCTTAAAAACATTTGAAAAGCTGTGCAAGATTCAGTTTTGATCATTGCTGGTTTGGGGTTTTTTTCTGCCTTGTTTTTTTCCTCCCCCCTCCTTAATCCTCAGGTCCCAAAGACACAAAATTATTACCTTGCCTGTCATTGGAGAAAGAACAGATAAAACCGACTTCCAGCATTTGCAGTTGTGGAGAAGATCTCATGATCTATGTAGACCCCAGAGTCAGAAGGCAAATTAAATTGTTTTAATTTAATATCAGCCTCATGATTTCTTTTTTTTTTACATCAGCCAGAGATGACAGAAGTGCTGATGGAAGCCAGAATCTGCAAGTTCCACCTCTATTAGTGAGCGTTTAGCACACAGGAGAAATTAAGCATAAACTGGAAGCTGCCCAACACTGTCCTAACTGTGTGTGAAACCCTTTGATAGGAATATAAATGGGTCGAAATGAGCTACAGGTGCTGAAGGGAAGGATGCTGGTCATTGAGTATTGTTTGGCTCTCACCCTGAGCGATATATTTTCTGTTGTAGTTTTCAATTTCATGAGAAATAGAAATGGGTAGCAGGTAAACAGCTTCTAGATGATTGCTGTTTTAAAGACAAACCCCAAGCATAGCTGTGTTTGGCAACAGAGGAACTGTCTGAATTCAGAGTGGAAGTTTTGGTGATGCTCCATAGATCAAGAATATGCAGAAAAGGTTATTAAAATGAATTAGAGGAATTAAAGTAATGGGGTTATCTGAAAGGTACTGTAATAAAAACAGAGACTGAGCTATTGACAAAATGTATCTAAATTGTGCTATACAATTTACATAACTTTAGTCATTGTTGCTGAGTTGTAAAGAGAGAGCTACCAAATACCTAAACCATGTAAACTGAGATAGTTTGGGTTTTTTTTCTTTTTGACATCTTCAGTCAGCTGGCCAGATTGATCGACAACATTATACAGAAATCCAAGGACGATATTTATTACATCCTCTTATGACTTTTATAACCTTCACACTAGGAATTATGTGGGCTTGAGCTTTTGCAATTGTTCATTCCTGTAACTGAGAGCTTATTAAATCTATAAATCTTGACTAGTTATATCTAGAAATATAAAAAGGAAATAGCTCTGGCAACTGTACAGACAAGATGTGAAGCATGTCATAATATATTAATTTACCATTTCAGTATTCATAACTACTTATTTCCTCTTTTGGAGCTCTTCAGGTATGAGTAAAACTTTTTTGAATGTATTCTTACTTCATCAGGTTTTCCTTTGGCCTCTGTCTTCTAACCCCACATTCACTTGAATTACATGCCCCCTTCATGCTTACCTACCATTTCATTTGTATTTTAGCTGTACCGGAAAGTAGTTTCTTCCTTCTCAAAAATAAACTTAGATTAGACAAATCTGAACCAGACTGCAAATTTAAGTCCTTGCTCAAAGCATAGTGCTTACATGTTGTCTTAAATCACCTGGTGCAATATACCCATCAATGCAGTGCAAATTTATGCTGCTAAAAGTTAGAAACTCATCTAGCTATGTTGTTAAAGCCTTGGCCTACAAAATGAAAGATCCTCCAGGGGTGTGCAGGTGTGCATGCTGGAAGATGATTCTTATTTCTTCCCAAAACAATTGACTTGGTTTCCTTCCCTCCCTCCCTTCCCCTCCCCGCCCCCCCCCCCCCCCCCCCCCCCCCCCCCCCCCCCCTTGTGTTCAGGTTAAAAAGGAAGAATTCTGATGCTAGTTTGTGCAGGTTTTTTAGATAATTCTATTCATATGTAATAGTCCCCATGTTATTTTTCAAATCCAGTCCAGTAATTCTTAAAATGCAGCTGTTATCTAAAAACTGGGAATTTTTAATAAATAGGAAGAAAAAAAAATGTAACTATGGCATTAAAGACATTAATAATAGTAACAGCTCTGGGACCATTCTTGCATTTAAGGAGAAATTCCAGTAATTAACTTGGTCCAGCGGGTTTCTGCACAGTACCTTATTTATCTAGGTCAATGGTGCTTGTCAGACTTCCACATTTATGAGCCATTTACTACTCCATTCATTAGGGCATATGACCCAACTGAGGATGTTTAATGATTTGTTATGCATGAAGAAGACATAATTGAAGCTACTAGTTATGACAAAATAGCCATTATTTCCATCAGTGCTTCAGTTCTAGCATGTCTGAGTTGAAAATATATTTTAGGTCCAAAAAGATATGGGGAGATGCGAGCATCTGGCACACAAAGAGAGCCAGAGAGATCTGGATTTGTTGGGTCTGGAGAAGACATGGCTCACAGGAATCTTATCCCACTGTACAAATACTTCATTGAGAGTATTAAAGAAGATGGAATCAGATGCTTCTCAGTGTCACCCAGTGACAGGACCATGGACAATGGGCTCAAATTAAAATACAGGAGATTCCATTTAGCGTAAGAATTTTTTTTTTTTTTTTTTTTTTTTTTTTTTTTTTTTTTACTGAGAGCATCATTTGGTATTGAAACAGGATGCCTAGAGAAGTTGCAGAGTCTCTGTCCTCAGAAACATCAAAAATCTGATAAGACACAGAGCTGGGCAACCTGCTCTAGCTAACAGTGAGCAGGTGAGTTGGTGCCTGCCAGACTCAACCATGCTGGGACTCTATGAAAATGTCTTAATTTCCAGTTATTACCAATGAGACAGAAGGAGAAGAAAAGCAAGAAAAGACACTAAGGAAGAAAAGCAAGAAGAAAGAATAGATGAGTGAATGAATGAAAGAAGGAAAAATGTAAAAAGTAAAAAAAAAAAAAAAAAAATCAAACCAGAACCCAGCAGCAACCTGGAATGTCCATGTGTTGTCTGTCATATCCCTGAGATTTTTCAGGAGGCAAAGCAAAAATTTTCCCATCTGAAATATTTGGGAAAGATTCAAGAATATGCAGAAACTTCTGCAGCAAAAGCAACACTGATGAAAATTAATTGATCTCACAGAACTATGCATTTCATCTCTTGATAGCTTATAAATATCACCCTTATAATATGTTTAGAACAGAAGAGCTCATAATCCTAACTGTTATTAGGAGGACTGAACCTGGGGAATTAATTCCCCTGAACTGGGGAATTAAGAACTAGTCTTATCCTCACCTCATAGCTACTGAACAGAATAGTTTTCATTTCTCTGCAGGCCTAATTACTAAAGCAATATTTTTAACTTTTCCAGCTGCAGCAAAAACAGAGCTCTGAAATAGCTCGACATTGGTGTTCTTCAGTTGCCTCCTGGCCAGGATAAAACCCACTTACTCACTAAGGAAGTGCCTATTGTAGTCTGAAGACCTCATTTCAGTTTCTATGACTGGATCAAAAAAGAGGCTGGATTTTGTAGCACATGGGTCTATACACCAACCGGGCACACAGATTTTGCCTCAAATCATAGGCAAATATTTGAGCCTGTCAGGGTGCCAGGCCAGCACTACAAACCAGTATCAATAGACAAGCTAAGCAGACAGTTATGAAATGCCAGCTTATTTATGCCTAAATGGACCACAATCTCACCATATTAGTCTGCCGTGCAGTCATATTTACAGGACTGACACTACAATTGTCAGGGCTTAAAGGTATAGAGGCACTTTGTTCTTTCTACTGGCAGATTAATAAATTAACTCAAGTTTTAACAAGCATTTTAAGTTAACTGCCTTCTCTGAAGTTCATAGATCCAGAGCTCTTATATAAATTTCTAATCAGCTTTAATTTTTCTGATAATGACACTGTCTGCCACAAAAGCAAAAAACTATCCTATTCTGAAGGTAGGCTTAAATTTTTATAACACTGGATTGCTACTATCTGGAAATGTTATGACTGTATTGATTTTCCTCTGCATATGTGTTGTAGAACCAGTTTACAGTTTAATGTCAGTATACATGAAAATCCAGACAGGACCATTGTCATATCAGGACAGATTCCTCGCACAGAATAGTCCAGGTCGTCTACAAAATTTCTGGAACAATTGCAGAATACCTCAGGAGAATCACTGGGAAAATATTATAAGAGCTTATCTCTTGAACTATCATAGAGTCTCAGCATTATTGTGGAAAGATCCCTGTTTCCTTTTTTCCCTCAATTTGCAAAAACTTAGTGAAGTCCTCTTTTCTTCCTACATTTTCTACTGTTGTTCCTAAAAAAGAGAATTCCAAAAAGAGAACTTACGATCTTTTCTATGGTGATATACAACACAGATTCTAATGCTCAAAGTCCAATAGCTTCACTGGAATTGGGTAAATCTCCTAATAAAGGTATGTCTGGCATCCATTTGAGTGTTGCCAATAATGGAGAATCCAGCACAGCCCTGCACATACCACTCCAATTGTTTAACCCTTTTGAGAGTAAAAAGGCAAGAATATGTTTCATTTTCTGTCTGAATTTGTTAAGTTTCAACTTCTACACGTGGGTTTTGTTGTAACTTTTTACTGTTGCAGTAGATGTGTTGACATATTTAAGACTGTAAGATCTTTCTTTAACCTTACAGATAATTAGCATGTCTTCAGCTAAGTTGAGAAGGCACGCCCTATGGCAAAAATAAGCATCTCCATAGAATGCTTTTGCAAATTCACTGTGCTGCACTCTTCAGATATCATAACTAACACGTACTGTTGTCAATGCACTAAAGATTTTTACAGCAGATGGGATTTTATGTCCTAAGGGTTTTGCCAACTTCTTTCCACCAGTTTTCTATGTATGTTGTCCCATATAATCACAAGAAAAACTCATCCAAATTTTACTTAATCTTTGTAAATGGAGATATAATAACTGGATCAATACAAAAGACGGCCAATTTTCTTGTCACAAAGGTTGTGCAGCCCTATGGCAAAGTGTAATACAAAAGCAAGCAACCAGTTTCCTGCAAGCCTTTAAAACCTTCCTAAACATATTCAAATTTAACACATTACATGAGGATCATAATTATCATAATTATATTAGCATAGTTCAGATTGGAAGCCAGTAAAATGGCAATCAAATGGATTTTTTTCTCTAAACTGAATCACTTCTACACTGGTATGTCCTGTCAGACCTATCCAGTAGACAGGTACTATAACCTGTTAGCTTAGATCCAGTCCTTTATCAAGCCAATAGGCACTGTTAAGTTATGTGTTTCCAATAAATCAGTTTACATACTGTACCATCAATTTCTCAGAAGTTTCCCACTTTTTTCCATGTGACATGTGGAGCTTTGTTAAACTGCTTAGATGCTCCCTTGTCTTTACTGTAAAGTTTGCAAATCAGTGTCAGGCAAGTTTTAGAAGGAGTTCACCCATGTTAAGCAGACTAGCTGAACAATCCAATGTAGAGCTAAAAGTTTTGGCTTCCATTATTTCTTCCCCATTCACTTGAATTAGAGATCCTATTGCAAGCACAATGATCATCTCAATCTCATATTGCAAGTACACTGGTGGAAAATTGAATCAGAGCTTAAGCACTTTAATAGGAGAAACAATTGTATGACAACTTGTTATAGCAATTACCTCACTAAAATAGACCAGAGTTGTAATCGAAAGGTCTTGGGAAAAATGGCAAGCATGATCTGAACTGAGCTGTACGACTATAAAAAGAACAATCTTCTGGAAGAAACCAGAAAATCTGATTTCACCAAAAAGCAATTTATCCAGCAATTTCTCCGGTTTGTACTTGCATCCAGAAGAGAGCACAAACCCAGGAAGAGAAAGATGTAATTTATATATGCAAATCCTGATAAAAAGCTGTGGCTTTCAAGAACATAGGAATAATTCTGTTCATTTTACAATTGTGAGTGTGGGGAAAACTCACAGCCCTCATTAAACGTTTACTAACTCACAATATTGAAATATCTGAAAGCTGAAGTATTGTCTGATGCTTAGCAGCATTGTGACCTTACTCTGTGATGGTCAGAATCAGGCTATGGATGCTATATTTTGCTGAAAGAATGGAATAACTTAGAAACAACTTTGCTTCTTTAGGACTGGCTTACCTGAGGCAGGTATGATCATGTCCTGGAGGAATCTGTTTCATTGCAACTGGGTACAGGTACAGCTCTGAGGGTACTAATAAGCTGCAACAGCCCTGACCAGCCACATCTGGGGTGTCTCCCAGCCCTCCCTTGTGCCAGGGACCAGGGGCTACCCACTGCCCCATGGCCAGCCCTGCCAGACCTGCCTGCCCCCAGGGTGATCCTCCTCCCAGGCAGCCCCATCCCTGCAGCACCCTGGTACAGCCAGGCTGCAGATGTACATCTTCTCTACTTCATCTACATTCCTGTCTTCAAGTCTGCCCTTCTCTGCTCTTCTGTCTCTTCTAAAAAAATTTACTAAGCTAATGGCTGATTCCAGGAAAATTTGGAAAAGAAAATAGGTTTTCTACAAGTAACAGGAAGATGAGCAGCTGTTCTGGAAGAAGGGGGGCGAGACCATCTGACACCCTCATGAAAGCAGAGGGATTTAGCTAGTGAAGTGTTTGACTTGGCAGCAACCAGCTGTGCTGACACCACACATGTAGCTGATACAGTCTGCATTGTCTCCTGCCTAATGAACAGGTCATACAGAAAAAAACAGGTTTATTTTGAGAGTATCACAGCTCACAGGTTGTAGAAAAGAAAGCCATTTCGTTTCGTTGTTTGTGTTGGGTTTTTGTGTTGTTTTGGATTGGTTTTGGTTGTTTTGTTTTGTCTTGTTCTGTTTTTTTCCTATGAGCATTGCAAACAAACTAGTTGAAAGAAGCAGCCAGACTACTCAAGATACTGTACCCTTGTGATTGTCTTAAGGCACATTACAGAATATATGTGGGTAATACGGAAGTTGTCTGCATTGATTTCTCTATCAACTTCACCTCTCCTTGCTTAAAATTCTTCAAGAGCTAGCAAACTTTACACATTGTTACGGGCTGACAAGAGTAAAAATTTTTTTGGGTTTAGGCCTTCAAAAGAGTCAAGCTGAGTCCAAAAACCACATGAGAATTAGGTCTCAGGGTTGACTTTTTTTAGTGCCTTTAAGATCTCTTCTGAACGGGGATTTCCCAGCTCCTGGGCAGAGAATGTAACAGCAGAAGAGACCAGAAGAGAGAGCTGCATAAGGCAGTGGAAAAGATGGTATTATAGCCACCTGAAAGCACCAGAAACCAGTAAATATCCCCCAAGCATCTAAATAGTAGAGATAATTATGGAGGGGAGTGGTTTTGCACAGACTTGGGCTTACCTATGACAACAGGATTGTAAGAAGGAACACACAAAGCAGCCAATGGCGTGCAGCCATGTCTCAGAGAAAGAAGAATACAATTGTCAATATTCATAATGTGGACAACTACAATGGCTAAGCAGCAGGGACTGTAGTTGAGTATTTTATCCAAAATCTGAAAGCTGGAAAATCATACTACTTTCTCCTAGCTTTTTGTTGTGCTATTGTTCTTTTATAACCCTACATCCCAGTTCCTGTGTTTTACTTGTAACAACTCTTAGATTATTACGGTCTCCAAAGCAACTGGTTTCCTCAGATGAGCTCTTTCTCAGAACGGACTCAAGCTGGAAAATGTATTTTATATAGTCTCCTACACTGCTTAGGAAGCTAAATCTATAATTACCTTCAGTAATCAGAGTTAGATTTTACAATAACTCTTCTCCCAGGACTGCATTTACAGTGAAATTATTCATCTTTGGAGCCGATTCTTGCCTGAGCCAATTAATCTGTTGACAACATTGTGATGCTCTGTAAATAGTCTTAAAAGATGGAGATCCTAAAAACTGCAGTTCTAAAGATTCATGAGCAACATCCTGGACACCAGGCTTTAATAATGGCAGACTGCATTTGAAACTTTTCTATGAATACTAATGAGTTAAGGGCCAGGTTCAGTCCTCAATGGAGTAATGGGGGGAACAGTCTGGCAGTAAAGTTTTTAACTTTATTACCTGTAGCCATATACTATTTAGGCTCTGCAGCTTTACGAGAGACAAGAGCTTGCTATGTTTTTATAGTGTTGTTCCACTACCTCATGGGTTTCCACATGAACAGCCCAGAGCAAACTCCCATTTATCAATAGCAGCCCTACACTGCAACTGCAAAACAGGCTGTTCAGAAAGCCATCCACTGACACTCTGGGTGCCAGCTGGGTTGCTACCCTGGACTGCAGGAGGAGCAAAGCAAAGTTGATGATGAGGGGTTTCAGAAGTTTCTATGAGAAATGCACAAATATGTTTGGCTGGGTTGTTTCAAAATCTAAACTAGACTGGAGTTCTGAGCCAAAATCCACTTACAACTTTACAAAAGTTGTATATAGAACATAAATTTTTCCTTTGCAATTTTAGGCTTTACCAGTGTTTCTAAGATTCAGAACAGAGAGTTTTAAACATGTCAGAGTTCAGACAGAAATCTTCCCAACAGAGTATGGAGCCATCATAATCCAAACCACTTTCACACTTCTCTGACATCTATTTTCTGTGCATGAACTTTTATTTTTTCTTTTTCTGGAAGCATGTTATTTACTTGTTAGTTTGTTTTTTATTTCATTCCTAGATCAAGCTGCCACAGTCAACAGGGAACAGAAAAGCACCTTCTTTTTTTGCTACTTACTCAAGTTTTGCATTTTCTAAAAAAAAAAAATAAATACATAAATAAAAGTTTAATAACAAAACCAAACCAAAACAAAAAAAAAAGAAAAAAGAAAAAAGCCACCCAAAAAAACCCAAGGAACATTAAGGGACAGGAATCCTCTGCCTCTCTCCCCTTCTTATCCATACTTTGTATTTGTTAAAGTTCTGGGAAACTGCAAGCAAAAAGTGATAATTTCTGACATCCGCACAGAAATCTGCAAGCTTCTGTTTGGGTTTCAGGTGGAAATTATTTTGAGCAGGAAGTTTGAGAAATAACAAAAAGACCAATTCAAGGGCACCTTTACTGGAGACAACAGAGATTTTATCTGCATGTTTTAATCAGCCTCAATTCTTCAGCATATATTAGCAGAAAATAATTTGTATTAATCTAACAGTCTGTTTAAATTTAAAAAAAAAAAAGTGGTTAAAATTGGTGGCCCACATTTATTTAGACAGCCTGGTCTTCACACTAAACCTATTCTTAAAAAACAAAAGTCTGACCTTAGGACTTCAAGGCTTCCTACAGGATTAGGAAAAAACACGTGTCCTGAGGATCAACCAGAAGAGTCTGTGTCTGCCTCAGAGGAGACAGCAGAGGAGAGGGTAGGGTCACGGGGAGCTGGCCTTACTCCTGGTGCCAAAGTGGCCAGAGGGACACTGGAGGGGCCCGGGCAGCCCCACTGGCTGCCTGGTGAAGCACTGCCTGGTCAGCAGTTTCTGCACATTTCATTAACCCCACTACAGCCAGGAGGAAACCTGGTTTTGCAAGGCTTTGCTGTAAGAAGCACTGTTAGAGAACCACAGCAGTTGCATTACCTACCCTAGAAAAACTTGATTGCCTATTTTATTTGTGTCTGGAGCCATCTCTGCTCTACTGCTTCCCATAAGACAGGTCTTGAAAGGGACAAAACTCCACAGGACAAAGGACCAAGTGCAGCTAGTTAGCAATGTCCTGAAAGCACACCATTTGTCTGGAAAATGCATATATTTCAAAACAAAAAAAATGGCAGATTCTGTATTTCTCTTCTGTATGTAAGGAAGAAAGCAGCACTGTTCAGCTTTAAATTGCTTTTCTAAGCTGCCTCTAATACCCCCAAAAATGCAAGAAGTAGACAAAAGAGAACTAAAATTTTTCAACTTACTAATTTATCTTTTTGTCACTGTTTAATTTTCTTAACTGAATAGCTATAAGTAGATAGAATCACACACACATATACATATGTATGTGTAGTATCTCTTGTAAGAATATTTCTGATGTTTTGATTTTAGGGGGCTGGACAACCTAGGGACATCCATATGTGCATGTAGATAAACCATTAGGAGCAGTGCTGTTTTTCTTGAAGCCTGGATTAACATGCCATTGATGAAAGACATGTCATTGCAAGGTTGTTAGATATTAATTTCATGTTTCTAAATACAAAAAGTGTTTCCCTAGAAGTCGATCCTGCCAGTGAAAACTATACATCCCTAATTTCTGTTGTCCCACAGCACTCATCTGCTAAAATATTTATCAGCTCAGCTGGGGCTGTAGATGGTATTTTCCTTGTAATACATGTCTTCTGAATTTCAGTTTGAACTCTATCTGTCAAAGAATTCATTTATGTTTAGTGACATGTCATGCTGAAATCACTATTCAGACAGCATTTGATGTTGCATTTCAATTTACTTAATTTTAGGCTTTCCATACCATCTTCATCCTTAGATGCCTGTCATGAATGATTGTCTTTTTAATACAGCCTCTGGAATAAACAGATGCAATGCTTTTTATTATTATGTTGTTTGCCTTTTTAATATGATGGAACACACATAACAGAAAAAAAATAATTATCACATTATTTAAATACAAGCTTCTGGAAAAGAAAACTTACAGGTTAGTTTGAAAATGGAAATACTTAAAAAAAAATTTCCATTAAATATACCACTTCATTTTTTCCCCCTAAAATCAGTTTCTGCAAAGCAATTTAAAACCCATACGAACTAGAAAGCACTCACAAATGTATTAGTAACCTCAAACATGTATGTTTTTGCAGATGAAAGCTTTGTCCCTGACACTTCTCCCAATTTCAAGAAATGCTGTGATAAAGATGCTATCTTTGAGATCGCTTGTGCAAAGCCTTATTCCCTTATTTGGGAAATTTCTCAGTAAGGATAAAAAAAAAAATTAAAAAAAAAGAAAATCTGAAGTGGCAGGGGTAGAGGAGTAGTACCCTAAGTGGTTCAAGTGAAATTTTATCTGTTTGCATTAGAGTTATGAAATCAGACATCTTTTCATTGTTAGCATAGGTTTTCATGCAACAACCCTTAAAGGCATGGCAGAAGCAAAGTGATTGTAATAACCTAATTTGGTCATATTTTTGTAGGCAGTCGAGGTTAATTTGAACTGAGTCTGAAAACCTCAATTTTCCAACTAAGTGACACATTTTTCTGATGGCACAGAACCAACAACAATTTCATGCAGTCTGAACCTCTGTGGAAACTAACTATATGTCACATTATTAACAGACCTGCCCAAAAATTAACACAAGACAGGTTTGTTTCATTTTCTTTAATTATCTTTTCTCATTTACATTAAATGTGCTTAAAGCAAAGATGCTCAGAGAAAGAGATACCCTTTTCTCCACATCAGTTTCACCCAGAAGCTACAGGGAACTTCCAGAGTGTAAAGTGTTGGGATGGGATATTCTACAAACCACTGTTTTTTACTAAATTTGGTTCCACTAGAAAGATCCTGATAATCTCCAGTTATCAGCTGATAATAAGACCAAAAAAATTAGGTAGATGTATATATTAGTGCCAGCAGTACAGCAGAGCAATAACCAGCCTCCTCATATCACCTGAGAAAAACCATTGTTTATATTCCACAAAGTTTGGCAGCTTTAGGAAATATTATAAACATTTGGAATCCTCTTTGTTTTCAAAAAATACAACATTAAAACAAACATTAAAAAACCAAAGACCAAAACCAAAACAAACCAACCTCCATGCAACATCTGAGTTGTAATGGACAGCCTGGGACACATGGAATTACTTGTTATTTAACATTTTATTGAATAGTCTTTTTCCCTCTTTGAGCTGCTGGTGTCTCTGGATAGTTAAAGCACTGTGAATCATGTCTTTTTTTCAGGAGTACACGCAAAAGAAGATTATACTTCTATTTTATAATTATTCAAGTTCTGCAAGTAGGACTGTCATAGGCAAAAACCATGTTGTGCTGCTGTGCTTGCAAACTATAAGAGCTGACAGCATGACAACAAAAATGTTGTCACATAGAGGCCTCCAAGAGCCTTTGCCACAATAAAGTCGAGCAAATTTAAATGAGAGAAAGTAAAAATAAGAACTTACAAAATATTTCTTGTGTGGAAGCTGAACCTACTGTATCTGCAACTATTGTTTGAAATAATCTTCATTAAAGCTGTGCAGTAAGAAATTAATGTTCACTCTCCATTCACATTTTTCCTAAAATAACAGATTTCAGTGTCAATTCTAGCATCATGGATAGTGGTTATCCAAATCTGAAACAGTAAACCAGACTTTCATAATTCACTCTATAGATTCTTCTGATGATAAGCATGGATGTAACATTTCTTTTATTACTATGAATTAAGTACTTAGCTCTTCCAGGCAGCTTGTTTTTCTCATCCTAAGCTAACAGGAAGGAAACTAATAGGAAGGAACTATATAAAAATAAAAATTCTCAGAATAATGCAGAATTCACTCTCATATTTACTGACATGCCATCAGTCCAAGGACAGATTGCAGTAACTGCATAAAGACCCAAACAGTGGGGCCTTTTTTGATGCAAAGTTTTCAGACATGCCACGAGACCATATGCAATGAATCAAAGAAAGTCACAGCTGAAATTCTACAGTAGGGCTGTTAAGAAACCATGGCTGCTATCTTTAATTCTGAATAACTTACCTGTGGAAAGTCTTGCTTTTGCAGAAGAACTTTGGGCAAAGCCTCATACACCCTAAATCCATTCAAACAAGCCTATACTGCAGGCAGGTACTATGGTAATGCACAGTAAAATGTGCATAAACTCTCATTCAGTTCTAGCCTAAGGGGTTAAGTGAAAACTGGACATTGTCTAAATTATGCAAAGTTCCTTAACATAGGAAAACTTACATTTTTCACATCTTAAAGCAGTCATGATTCTGCTTAGGATTATCTGGCACACTAGAGTCACTTATCTATGTGTAATTCCTGTAAAGGTGCTCGATAAGGAGTTAAAGTCTTGCACAAACTGAAGCCAGTGAGTTTGAAGTTGTTGTGTTATATACAGACATGCATCTGCAGTTTGAATAGAAGCTTGAGTGCTGCTGCTGATCCTTTAAACACAGATAGCCTTCTATGATGTTGTGACTGAATGGGTAGACACAGGAACAGCAGTGGATGTAGTCTGCCTTGACCTTAGCAAGGCTTTTGAAACTGTCTCCCATAAAATCCTCATGAGCAAGCTCAGGAAGCGTGGGGTAGAAGAGTGGACAGTGAGATGGGTCAAGAACTGGCTAAACAATAGAGCCCAGAGGGTGGTGATCAGTGGTGCAGTCCCCCAGGCACTGGGGTCATTGCTGGGTCCAGCCCTGTTCAACGTCTTCATCAACGACCTGGATGAGGGGACAGAGTGTATCCTCAGAAAGTTTGCTCCTGGGAGGATTGGCTGATTCAGGAAGGCTGTGCACTCATCCAATAAGATCTGAACAGACTGTAGAACTGGGCAGAGGAACATAATGAGGTTCAACAAGAATAAGTGTAGAGTCCTACACCTGGGGAGGAGCAACAACATACACCAGTACAGATTAGGAGCCGACCTACCTACTAGAAAACAGCTCCGTGGAAAAGGACCTTGGAGTCGTGGTGGACAAGAAGTTACTGATGGGACAGCAATGTGCCCTTGTGGCCAAGAAGGCAAATGGTATTCTGGGATGCATTAAGAAGAGTGTATCCAGCAGGTCGAGGGAGGTTTTCCTCCCCCTCTACTCTGCCCTAGTGAGACCCCACCTAGAGTATTGTGTGCAGTTCTGGGCTCCCCAGTTCAAGAGGGACAGGGATTTACTTGAGAGAGTCCAACGGACGGCTACAAGGATGATCAAGGGACTGGAATACCTATCTTATGTGAAGCCCCCAACATAAGAAGGACATGGAGCTCATAGAGAAAGTCTAGAGAAGGGCCACAAAGATCATCCAAGGACTGGACCACCTCTCCTACGAGGACAGGCTGAGAGAGTCAGGGCTGTTCAGCCTGGACAAGAGAAGGCTCCAGGGAGACCTTATAGCAGTCTTCCAGTGCCTGAATGGGCTACAGGAAAGCTGGGGAGGGGCTTTTTACAAGAGCTTGAAGTGAGAGGACAAGGGGTAATGGATCAAAACTGGAAGAGGGGAAATTTAGGTTAGATATTAGGAGGAAATTCTTTAGCATGAGGATGGTGAGATGGTGGTACAGGTTGCCCAGGGAAGTTGTGGAAGCCCCATCCCTTGAAGTGTTCAAGACCAGGTTGGATGGGGCCCTGAGCAACCTGATCTAGTGAGAGGTGGTCCTGCTCTGGCAGGTGGGTTGGACTCATTGACCTCCAGATGTCCTTTCCAACCCCTACCATTCTGTGATTCTGTGATTCTGTGATCCAGTCCCATATGCATGTACCTGTTAAATAATCACATCTTCTCCATCCTCGTTCCTCATTTCCACTGCAGTTGCACTGAAATACTGTTGCCTGTCCCCAGCTTTCTAGTATATCTCTACCACCTTGCCTCCTGAGAAGACCCTGCCACCACCCATAGCTTGCTCTGAAAGAGATGTGTTCTCCTCCAGGTCAGAACAGGAGCCTGTGCCGCCACTCCAGGCTGGATTCAATGATTACGGCAGAGAGCTGTGTCTCTGCTTGGGAAAAAAAAGAGACTGCCTGAAGACAGAGGTCTCCTCACATTTTCTGTCTAATTTCCCTTTCTGCACACAGAAACAGGATGGCAACTTGGATATCCCTGTCATTTCACTGCAGTTGAACTGCCACTGTCTGACCTGGAGGTAGGTTATGTGACAGTGTCTCAGAGCATGTGGAGATATTTGACAGGCAGACAATCACATGAAGAATGAATGGGCAAGAATAGAAAGCACTAGAGGAGATTAAAATAAAGCTAATAAAGGATAGAACCTTCTGAGAAATCTGCTCATGACCATTAGAGAGCTGAATTCCTACATGTCAAAATGTGAATAAAGATTTTTTTAAATATCAAACGAAAATAAAAGTACCAGATTTTTCTTTGCAGAGAATGCTATTTAGAAGTAATATGTAAAACAGCCCCCTGGAAGCAGAAACATTGCTAGCCAAAGCATACATTTCCCTGAGATCGATTCCTGCAAGGTATTCCAACATTGTCAAACCAAATTCAAAACACAGGCTGTACTGATGCACATTCTGTCCTCATACTCATTTATGAGAAGCATATGTACATATATAAGCTTATATATAAATACATATATCTGTACGGGCGCATAAACATATTTGCAAAAACACACTACACATACTTATGTTAAAATATGATCCTCAGCCTTACAGCACTGTCACATAGAAGTGGATCAGCTTTACAGAGGTGATCAGCTTCCACTCTGTTGATTCAACGCAGCCACTGCTCCCATCACAGTACTTCCTACCCATTCCTCTAGTAACCCAAATCCATTGCCATTCAGCAACCCATACTGCACATCACCTCTGCAATGTCAAGAAAGAGTAACTTCATTTCACAAATGGAAGGTGAGAAAGGTTAACCTTAGCAGAGAATTTGAGTCAAAAAGTTTTACAACCAAGCCTTACTTTTCCTTGAGCAAAGTCCTAATGATTGCCATCATGCAGGAAAGAAGCTATGCAAAGTAATATTAAATACCTAAGGGATAAGGAATTTTATATATGACACACAGAAAGATGAGAGGATGAGACAGGGTTTAACAATTAAGACCTTTGTCCCTTTCAAGGAATACCTTCCTCCTACATTCTATGCACTTGCATGAAATACAGATGGGATTTTGCCAAGAGTTTTCAAATGGAAAAGTGAATTTGTGCTTAATAACAACAGCAAAACTACCAAAACTCAGACACCAGTTCATTACTTAACAAACACCCTAGCACAAAATTCCACCCTGGATACAGTAATCTTCAACTGCCTGCTCTGAAGATTAGTTTCTAAATTGCTCCTTCTTTTTAAGCTAGTGAACATTTCAGCTGGTTCTGGAAGAGGTATATGGACATAAGATTAACAGTTGCTGAAATGGCAGACAGCCTTGTGCCATACACAGGCAGTCACCTTTGTCAGAAAATCTTCCTTATGTGCACCTGCCAAAGCTAATCACAGAATCACAGAATCACAGAATTACCAAGGCTGGAAAAGACCTTTAAGATCATCAAGTCCAGCCTATGACCAACACCACCACACCATCTAGACCATGGCACTAAGTGCCACATCCAGCCTTGCCTTGAACACATCCAGGGACGGTGCCTCCACCACTTCCCTGGGAAGTCCATTCCAATGTCTGATCACCCTCTCCGTGAGGAAGTGCTTCCTAATATCCAACCTAATGGGATAAACCAAGAAAGAAAGAGAGTCACCTAGTGGCATATCTGGGCTATTCTTTGCATCTTATGAAAATGCTCGAGTTCAAATATTTTACATATGATCCACCAATTCTTTTCAACATTTGCTTGCTATTATGATTAAAAGAACATGTAAAAATATAGGGTATTATTTTCTTCTTTTTTTTTCTTCAAGACTAGCAATCAGGACTATTTGAAAAAGACATGAGGGCTTCATTTTTGTTATCTAATTCAACAGCAATTCCTTGCATTTATGTTCATCTTAAATAGAGAGAGGCCGTGCTGAAAAATGTCAATGATTTTTTTTTGCCTATGAAAGCATTTACAAGACTAAAACCACCTATGCAGTTCAGCACTTGACAGTCTACAGTTCAGCTTCTGGAACTAGAGAAGTAAAGAAAAATTGTCCTGAGCATCCTTGATAAGCAGAAAATGATACTAAGGAACAATCATTGTGATTGACAGAAAGCTTGCAAGTGTTACAGTTATTGCTGTTCTAAAGATCTTGTCTGTTAGTATGTATTACTGTACACTGGTAGAAATATCACTAAAGGAAATAGTAGTAATACACATATCTGAAATAAAGACATGAACAAAGAACTAACCTTCTCAACTGAGACTTTTCTGAAGTCTTGCTGAAGATGTTCTTATCACCTAGAGCTGTCCAACAGATGTATTTCTTTAGCATGAAACTGATTCATTCTTTATGTTGTGAGCTAGTTTAATATTAATGGCTACTTTAAATGCTTTAAGAGTTTTGAGTTTTTAGCCTTGTTGCCAAAGGTTTCAAGCATCATAAACATGGATTTTAAATGAAAGTTTTAAGTCAAAACCTAATAAACTAAAAGGGGGAAGACCATAAAGAAATAATGTCAGTGGTAAGATTTGTTACAAGGGAAATGGAAAATGTTCCAAGCATAGTACAAAGTATAGCGAGCTCGAGTTTTCTCAACTGAAAAGGCAAATCCAGTTTTGTTACCATGGCATGAAAGCCCAAGAATAGGACAAGCTTTCTGGAACAAGAGAAGAGAAAGGTTGGATTCAACGGCAAGCTTTTATGATTGTTACTATGAGAGGAATGGAAAGATCCTCTCTCGAAATTTCAGAGAACAAAATACAGACTTACTGCAGGGACTGTTTTCAGTGTATACAAGTGTGAGACTAAACTGTTGCTTCATCTGTAGATTACACTTCTCTCCAGGAAAAGCTGGATTGCAAATCAGTGCTATCATATCAACAAGCAGCAATTAAAGGCAGAATTAAAAGCTTATAAAGAAGAAGTAGTCTTGGAACAGCAAACTGAAGAACATGTACTACCACACAGAAGTCAGACCTAATCAGATGAAGAATATGGCCAAGCTTTCTCTGTTGGAGATGTGTCTCAGGCCTTTGACTACTTCTATATGGCACAGAAACTCAGGTATTTTCATAGAAACACTACTGCCTTCCTTAGACAGATCATTGACAACCAGCAACTGTGCAATTCCACCTTACTTTGCTTGTGCTAATAGAGGAAAAAAGTGGCAAACAACACCTTCAGAATGTGTTCACTGAAAGAATGTCCACATGCTTTGTGATATTAGGAACATCTGAAAATGAAGTTTTCATGCAGCAAGAAAACATCTCCCCCAGAAGCCTGGAGAACGTCTTGGAAGGCAAATGTTACAGGCCACTTGAAGCATCAACAGCTCAGGTTCATGATATACAGGATTCTTAATAAAACTATCAGAATTCATGTAGGCAGATTTTTGGAAAATATGTGCAGAAGTCATGCCAGAGTAGCAAAAAAAAGACAAAGCTGGGACAAGATAAAAGCAGTGGTGGTAAAGGGTTCCTAAGACAGTGTAAAACTAATCAGCACCACATTGTGCAGTACAAATAAGCAATGAAGACATCTTTTTGACAACATGGCTCAGATGGGCAATCTTTCTTCCCTAAAATGTTAAATCTTAGAGTCAGTAGCAACACAACAAGAACAAGGAGAGTTGGGATCCCAAGTTTGCCAACAATCAGCTGCAGGCATCCTTTTCGAGGTCTTCAGGATAAAGTCCAGTTCACTGAGGTTTTCACATTGCACTGAAAAAGATTTTTCCCAGTCTCTATTGAGGCCTCTTGAGACTCCTTAGTGAAATCAAATATGCTTGAGTTCATATTTGATGTAAAGAGTCAACAAGGAAAAAAATACATAACTTACAGCAGAGCTACACATATTGTATATGAACTTTTGGCACAGAAGTTAGTCCAGCTCCTGAGAGAAATGTGAATAGTGAGCAGTATAGCAATGTCATTACTATACTGGAGGTGAGAAATAATTTTTAAATGACATTTTGAAGAAGCTTAGTTGCAGAACCATTTCAGAAATATAAGTAAAAAAAACGTTTTATCAGTTATGCAGTTCTATTCTTTTTACTTCTACGAGGCACACCTCCTAGTGGACTTCTTTCTCTAGCAGTACCAGTACACTGGGAAGCATATACATAGCCATCCTTTGGTCTTGACAATATACTAGGATTTTTCATACAACACTAAAGAACCACATAAAAACTGTTTGCAAGAGAGAGACTGTGGGAAAAAGACCCATCACATACTCAGTCAGATTAATTACTTACTTCTCACTCCATTAAATGTGCTGTGTGGAGGTAGCAGCATTGAAGTCTCCTCTTACTAATTTGAACACGTTCCTGAAATCACATTAACATTTTATTAAATGGGTGGCATGGCAAGCAAATAGATCATACTGTAGTTTAAAGTTAGGGACCATTTCAGTGGTACTATATGTACTAAGGTAAAAAGAATCACTTCTTCCCAAATTGGTTTATGATGTAGGTGCAAAATGACATTATTAAACACTCAAGTGAAACAAGCTAGAAAAGGGTACAGATTAAGTAATCAACTTCTCAGTTTATAAAACTGAGAATCTCGACAATTTTATGTAGACTGGTATCTACTTTGCCTATCCCACTTAGGATTAAATAGAAGCCTGGCAAAAAGCTGCTCAAAATTTCTCCCAAAATTCAGATATCTTGGGCATATAAAAGTGCAACTTGAGGATTTGGGGCTCAAAAAGTAAGATATCTGCAGGTCTGTACATTATTTCACATTGGCAGGAGTGGAGAAAGTGTTTCCTTTATAACAGTGCATGCCTTACAACATTATATGCACTATCTTACTTTAGGCAGTGAGTAGTAATATGCAATACAGATGAGAAGTTATAGTTCTCAATTCATTCTGACAAGGGAAACTGACTATTACATAGTTATTTGATGTTTGCTCTATATGTCTTCCTTGTAATGGTTTTAGTTGTGCAACATTTTGCCTCTGACTACTGTCAGGTTGCTTATTCCACCTTGAACACTGGGCATGTGATTGTTTCTTTAGCCAGAAGACATTCAGCTACTGTGAAAAGTACTCTGTTGCAATCAGGAGGAATCATCATGCAGGGAGGAAAGGAAAGGCAGTAATTTTGTCATTTTCCTTTCTTTCCTTTTTTTTTTCCTTTGTTTATCTACTTCGGAAGTAAAAGAAACTCAGACTGAAAACACCTTTATGACTTGTTGTTGTTTAGGCCCAACACAACAACAAAGAAATGGCCACATGGCCGCCCACTCAACTCCCCCCCACACACACACCCTGGGATGAGGAGGACAAACCCAACTAGAAGTTCGTGGGTCGAGGCACGCACAAGGAGGGTTCTTCACTGATTAAGGTCCCAGGCAAAACAGACTCAACTTGGGGAAAAAAAAAAAAAAATTAATTTCACACTAATCAAACACACACAGGACACAGAGAACACACAGAGCAGTGCTTACATACCTTACCCCACCCCTCCCTTCTTCCCAGACCCAAATTACTTTGTTCCCCATTTCTCTCCCTCCTTCCCCCCAGCGGCACAGGGGGACAGGGGATGGGGTTTAGAGTCAGTTCACAGGCTGGTGGTTCCTGCTGCTCCTTCCTCCTCAGGAAGAAGGATTCCTTACAGTCCTCCCCTGCTTTCCCACGAGGTCCCTCCCATGGGAGAGAGTCCTCCACGAACCTCTCCAACATGAGTCCTTCCCACGAGGTCAGGAGCAAGCTGCTCCAGTGTGGGCTGCCCACAGAGACACGGGCTGCTCTGGGAACAGTCACCTCCCCTGGCATTGGGGTCTCCCACAGCTCCATAGTCTGTGCCAGTCTCCCACTGGCAGCAAATCTGAGTCCACTGGCCATAAAATCCAAGTCCAGTGGCCAAGCTCACCCCTCCTGGTGCCCCCAGGGAATGCTCCACCATGTTGCTCTACAGATGCAGATGGACAGCCTGCCATCTCGCCATGGGTTTTAGGGAAACTTCTGCCTGAGCACCTCCTTCCCCTTCTTCCTCACCAGCCACCAGTATCTTCACCCCAGCACTGCACTTCACCTCTTCAGCACAGCTCTTCCTCTCCTCTCCTCTCCTCTCCTCTCCTCTCCTCTCCTCTCCTCTCCTCTCCTCTCCTCTCCTCTCCTCTCCTCTCCTCTCCTCTCCTCTCCTCTCCTCTCCTCTCCTCTCCTCTCCTCTCCTCTCCTCTCCTCTCCTCTCCTCTCCTCTCCTCTCCTCTCCTCTCCTCTCCTCTCCTCTCCTCTCCTCTCCTCTCCTCTCCTCTCCTCTCCTCTCCTCTCCTCTCCTCTCCTCTCCTCTCCTCTCCTCTCCTCTCCTCTCCTCTCCTCTCCTCTCTTTTTCTTTCTACTAAGTGCTTGCTCTGCTCAGCTCTTGGATCAGTTCTTTCATATGTTAATTGCAGAGGAGCATCTGTTGTCCCTCTTATGGCTCCTTGGCTGGTTTTGGAGCACGGGGAGATTCTCAGCTTCTTACCAGAGCCACCCCTGGGGCCCTTCCCCCACTACCAAAAATCCTGCCAAACCAAACCAGCACACACTTCAGAAGGAATCTCCTGAATATGGCAAACTAAGATCCAGTTACTACAATCACTGACTAGCTTTCATTGAACTATTTCTAACAACGATTGTAAGACCAAGACTAAATGCTTGCAGTAACTGTGGACTTCCGGTTTGAAGATGTCTTCTGAGTGTAAATATGTAGCCATAATGAACATTATGCTACTGCTGTTATCATACTGATAAATTATAATTGCTTTTGGTATTGCATTCACTCCTCTATGTGTTTGCTCTCATTTGGGAAGATACGTGGTTTTTGGAAAATCCGTCTTACACAATTCAAGACTTGTAGTCACTGTATGACTTTTTTGTCCTCAAAATCTTCTTCATAAATATGCACCATCAAAAGCAATAAAGCTACTTCAAAATGATATACAGACTTGTTTTAACTGAGGTATTCCTATAAACAAAGGTTCACGTACACAAATCTTCTGACCCAAGAGCTTCAAAATTAATTCTAACACTATTCCATTAAGTCCTGTCATGAGTCATGACCTTAACTTTTTAAAAATATTTAACGCCAAAATGGGACTGAAGAGAAGCATTTTCCAACACTGTGAATCTGAAATTCAAAAATAATTAGAGTTTTCCATAATTTCTTGAAGTATTTTCATTCAATACAGAAATAGCAGCAAACTTTGGATGAGAATCTGGAAAAAGAACTGGTTTATATTTCAGAGAGACATAAACACACTGGATTCCCTGCATGTGTGTGTATTTTCTGCTACCCCTCTTCAGCAAAGGGAGAAATGTCAACCCTGATCCCTTCAGGGTATGGTTTAAAAATCAGGCCCAAACCTCAGGAGATAGATCACCAGAAACTTGTCCTTGTCCACCACAACCTACTGTTGTTATATACATTTCAGCTTGCTTCTTTGAAGCTATGGGCAAAGATGAGTTTCAGAGGTAGGAGTGGCATAAGTAGAGGTAAAAGTTCTCCTTCATTATTCATAACTGTGAGAAACCATTCATTTTTCAGAACAATACATTCAATGGCTTATAAGTGCACTTTCTAACCCATTCAAGTAAAAATTAATATTGTTTGCAAAACCAAAGCATTTGAACGACTTAAGCCAATCACACCCAGAGGACAGTAACTTTCAGCCAGAATGTACACTTGGGGACATACACTTTTCACTGGAAGAGAATGTCTGACTCCATCTTAAACATAAATTAAGTAGGATATGAAGCAGAAAGTCTTTCAGACTACCTCCAAAATGACACTTCTGCTGAGCCCTCAATAGAAAACATTCAGTTTGGCTGGACCACCTCTTCCTCCTCAATTCTTCTTTTACCCAAACCTCAAGGGGGTGGGAAGGACTTTAAGTTCATAACCAAGAAAAATTTCAGAGTACTGAAGAATTTTGTCCTTACTTATTATTAAAAGTCATTTATAAATGAGACTGGAAAAGATTCTGAGATATAAGAAAGTATATTCTGGGTACAAATAGTCAGATAACTAGGTAGTAATTTCATAACAATCTTTACGTACAAAATGTATTCCTGATGACTAGAAGTGATGTGATTTCTTGCACAAGAGCAAACTCTATTGTTATAAGATGATATGACCAGAATTATAATCAGATTGCATTTGTTGTCAACAAGAAGAAAAAGGCATTCTCTTTGCAAATCTACATTTCAAGGCAATTAATTCAGGTTTTTTTGACACTTGGAATTGGTGGAATAGCTTTGATGATGTTCTTTATGAGTACATTTAATCCTTTTTACTGCTTTATTTCATATACTGGTGATAACTTCTCCAAATGTTTTAATCAAAATTTGTGTCTATTGTTAAATGAGTAGGAGACTAAAAGCTATCCTTTTTTTCTTCCTGATAATGCATGTTTTATTGAGAGTGCCTCATCTAATTGTTTTTTTCTTTGTTTTATATAAGGATTTATGCAAGCTGGATCTAACAAGGGCGAGTTATTTACCTTCTATTAATGTTGTAAGTACCCAAGCAATTTCTGGCACTTACTAGAACTCCTTCTCGTGAAAAGGTGGTGGAAATGAACAAAGCTTACTTGCAGATGTCTTGAGACTTCCTTTGGAGTAAAAGATTTATATGGGTTTTCTCCATGAAACATCTCTCCCCACCTCCAACTTTAATGCAAGCTCAGCTGTAATGGGTGTTTTTGTTTTCTTACCTGAGGCATCAGAGAGACCATAGGCAAGTCCCTGGTAGAGGTACAACAGAGAAGTTCTTGCTTAAACAGTAATCTCTGTGATTTCTTTCTTTGCATATCTCCTTCATTTTTCCCTATACCAAAACCAACTGAACTAAAAAAAAAAACAGTTTTTAAAAAAATTATTTAACAAGCAAGTTCAAAATATCACCTAGAAATATGCTCAAAACTCATCTTCAAGCAGAACAAAGCAAAATCATGTTGTCAGCAAACTGCAGATCCTCTCTATTATTTACATTACTGAAGTCTCTTGTAAGAAAGGAACCCCAGCACTGTAGCTCCAGATAAGGCACAAAATTAAGACCCATCACTGATTACAGAAGGTTTATTGTATGAAGTTAGAATCCTACCAGATTTGCAGTTGATACTTTTATATATATTTAAAAACAAAATGTGCAGTATTATACTAAAAAAACCTGAGGAATTAAAGGAAATTTCTCCTCCCACATTCCAAAGGCTGGTTCTGTAACTCTTGGAGAAAAAAGGCAAGTGACTATTTAGGGTTCCTCATGGTAATCCCATCTCACAGACTGTTTTTACTTTTTTACAAGCAGCATATATAGTCTGCAAAGATTTCAAAAAAATTTAGCTAATTACCTGATATATTTCTGATGTTTATCCTGCTTTTTGTTGGAGAAAAGAACTTCTGAGACATATGTTTAAATAAAGTAACTAAGATTGTCATCTTTCATCATAAGCTGAATTGACAATAGAAAAGACATATTGTTCATGTCAGACCTTTTGGAGAGAATTAGATTTGTGGAGTTAAAGCAGAACAACCTGTTTATCAGCAGAGTATATCCCAGTCTAAAAGGAGGTTGACATGGAAAAGGCATAAAGCAGAAATTCCTTTACTGGATAGGGTGGGGTTGAACCACTTAGAGGAGTCGTAGCAACCTGTTGTTTATAATCTGTTTTTCCAACAGCTGAAATATGTTTGGTGTTTCCAATTTGGATTTAGCTTTGCCAAAAGGTAAAAGAACTTTCAAGTTAATTGCAGAATTTATGATTGTAGGGATCAGTCATTCAACTCTGAATTCAGCATTGCAAATCCATGTTTAGAAATCATGAAGCCAAAACTCAAGAAAACTGAAAAAGCAGCCTGAGCAGCAGGCTGTGAATTGCTTGATGCATGTCTGGGATGTGCTTGCTTAGCTTCTTCTTTAAACATGAACTATTGAGAACATAGAAACGTCACATTTTTGTACAAATTTCGAGTTTTAATAATCCTAGAAGCTGTGGCTTTAGGACAATATCTTTAGGCTCACAATACAGTCATGAGAAGTGGCAGTCTCAATGTTGTCAAGAAAAAAAGTGACAAAAAAAAAATTGTGACCAGCTTTCTTTTACAAAGTTTTCTTTTTCAACAGTTTTCTCAATTAAATGCCTCATTATTGATAAAATTTATTTAAAATATTATATAAACTAATAAATATCAATAATATAAATAGTTGCATTCAGATAGGACTTTTATGATGCCACTAGTGGACAAGAGTGTGAATCTTAAACCATTTCAATGCATTTGTGATATGCAATTGTCAAATTCTGATAAAGTTTAAATCCTTTACAGTATTTATAAAGTGAAGGAGATGAACCTACACACATGCAGAAGGGCAAGGCTTTTGAACTGGAGCCAGGCTGAGAGATTTCAAAGAAAGAGGTATATGAAACCACCTCCTATATCTTCACAAAAAGAGATTAACAGCACTAAAATTAAATCTCCTTCCTGATATCACTGAGAGCACCCATTTTAGAAGTAACCAGCAAGCTTACTATTTCAGTGCAATATTTTCATTGTAGTACTTCTTCTGTTATTTTTCATGCCATCAGTTGTCCTTTGTGACTACAGCTTATAAAGGTGCATGGCAAAGAGTTAAATTAAAAAGTTATGAGAAACCAACAGATTGTCTAGCAAACAAAGTATTTACACTTCAAATGAACTGTCACAAGTAAGTGTTTTGGTTTAATATAGCATTTACTAAAGGTTAATTGTTAGCTGATAAAAATATGTGCTTTGGTGAGCAGAAAGGAAAAATACATCCAGTCAGTCTACTCTTTATCTAAGATTTTATCTAGGCCATAAAATCTTATAATCATTTATTAAAATTTATGGATTTATCATTATCACTCAGAAATAAATGAACAATTATTAATTCATTGAACAGGCCTCCTAATAATGCTGTTCCAGATTAAATCATATGACATTAATACAGATGTGACACAGATAGAACAGGTCCATCTGACTGAAAGTTGCCAGAACACTTCAGTTTTCTCAGTGTGTTTCAGTACTAGCAGACCAAACAACTGAACCTGGAAATTTGTGAGGTTTTTGCTATGGTTTATGAATACAGGTTCTGATAACTATGTACTGACTTGAAATTCTGCTGCTCTGCACTGTTACAAATATTTCAGACTGTCCACATCACAAAGTGCAATCTCCCAAGTCAGAAAATGACAAGGGGTTGTAACTTTTAGGATGGTACTCCCTAAGTTGCTGACTGAAGACCTATGGCAATGACTGTTTCACCTGTTCTCACCTCATCAGTGTCAAAACAGTCAGTAACAGGAAGTAAGGAAGTAGTGGCTGTATTTCTAGATATTCCACAGTTTTGAATATTATTTTTCTTTAACTAGCCTATGGAGCTATTGAGTTTTTTGCAATACCTTTTGAGCTTCATTTTTAGGTTTTCCTGAGAGTAAAACCACTTGTGATAATTAAGTTTCTCACTGCGTATCAAACCTTTGAGTATAAATGATACATGCTCCAGAGGACTGATGTTCTCATAATGTTAGCAGATTATGTCCAGTTATACCACAAGCAGAGAAGTCTCTGAGAAGCATCTGAAAGTTTGTTTTCCTTACCTCTCAGATATGTATAAAAGTAATTAATTTCTCAAAGGAAAAGTACTATCTCTGTGGGTTTTTTTCTCATCCAGTGCCATGGAAGAATGGATAGAAATGTTTCATTTTTGTTAGCAAAATGGAAATAAGAAAAAAA
Source organism: Hemiprocne comata (assembly GCA_020745705.1). Classification (NCBI taxonomy): domain Eukaryota; kingdom Metazoa; phylum Chordata; class Aves; order Apodiformes; family Apodidae; genus Hemiprocne; species Hemiprocne comata. The sequence goes on along the minus strand of CM036616.1, from coordinate 8,698,069 downwards.
AAAGTTATTCTGAGTATCCCAAATACATGTTTTGTATTTTGTTCCCTTTCCCTTCCCCACCTCACAACCTTTCCTGTAATTCAGATGAAGGCAACCTGCTCTTTTACAACTGATTCAAACAGATACTCTAAAGGTGAGTGGTTATTGCAGCCGGTAGGAATATGGAGTAACAAAAAACAATTCTATAAATTCACTTGCATAAATTTGCCACTCAAAGACTCTCAATTAGAAATAATATCAATAACCTGATTTAATCTGGAAGATAATTACATCTTATCAAACTTCTTCACTGGAGCTGTGTATTGATTCTTCGTCAGTAATTTCACCATCTGCAGGCTCTTGAAAGTTTCATTCCTTGCTGAAAAAGGCAAATGAATAAGATGGCTATTGTCCTTGCAGGAACTGCATAAGTAAATTGCCATTCATGTAGTTTAATGTTGGATGGAGATCTGGCAAAATGTAATGTTTTTGATATAACACAGGAGAAGGTTGCAAAAGGTCTTCAGATACCAGTCTTCCTAGATCATAGCCAGTCATACTGAACAGGATTATATGCTGTATATGAGTAACCAAAGATTCAAAATAACACAGAAGTAGGCAGAGCAAAGACAGCCTCTAATTTGAACAGCACTAGGTGCAGGTGCTGTACAGCTTGAGGGGATTTGGGTAGGACATGGTTCAGATTTCCTCCAGCAAAACAGTGCACCCAGAATCTGAAGTCACCTCTGAATACCCAATATATGCTCATCCTAGCTCTGGATAAAAATGTACCTTTGTGTTTAAATTTTTCATTTAGGGATGGTGTATCTAATGAAAAGTGGAGGGTAGGCCAGTCAAAGTGATAGTCATTATGGAGGAAATTTATCAGATTCAGGTTTTCCTTCCTAGAGTCATGGGATAAAATGACATGCTTTATCATTGCAACAGTACTCCAAATATCTACCAGTTCAGAGATGAGTTATCAGCTTTCAGTTCTCCCACGTGATGGCCATTTTTCAGACAACTACTTTGTATCCTTAGTCATGTAGTAATTTACTTCACAAGAGGTAATTTTCATTTCTACATATTTTTAATCCTTCTGTGAGAATGGAAATAAAATTTCAGAAGTGTTTGCAAAAAAAGTTTCTACCACAAAGATGGTAGAATTAGTCCAATAATGGGGTTATTTGCAGGGCATGAATAGGCATGAACCATCTGGTCCCATTGGGACTAGTGGACATTCACATGCAAGTGGCTGAAATATTTACAAGCATTAAGCTTTGTGAAAATCAAGCCCTGTAAGAGATTTTTGGTTTGGGAATTTAAACATCAAGGCATTTAAATTATTAGTCTCTTCTGAAAATTTTAGTCTCTTGCTAAATAACACAAATGAGACACCAGAAACTTCAAGGAGGCAAAAAGGAAAAAGAAAAGTCTATATTGCTAGAGCATTCTCTGCTAAGTATCCTAGGAATTCAGTTTAAAAGCAGAACAAATACAGCACTCCTCAAACAAAAAACTAACAAACAAGAGAACCCTTGTATTTTGAGTAATTTTCATTCTTTATTCTCTCAAGCAAAAAAGCAGGAAAAAACTCTTGGCTTTTTTTTTTCCAAGTTCTTAGAATCTCCTTTTCACTTATTAAAATTGTAATTTTACCAATGAAATACCTTTGTGTCTTGCAAACTATGAAAGCCACTGGATATGCTGATTAAAAACTATTGCTGATCTGATTCAAATGTTGAGAAAACTGATCTCACATATGGCCATCTGCGAGACTCAACATTAAACAGTCAATAACTAAAAACCCTGTTTGTTTTTCCATCTGTATTCCATTTAGCATCCAGTCACAGAAATCATAATCATAGAAAGGTTATGGTTGGAAGAGACATTAACGATCATGTAGATCCAACCCCCCTGCACCAGCAGGGACACCTACCACTAGATCAGGTTAGAGCCCCAACAAACCTGGCCTTGAATACTGCCAGGGATGGGGCTTCCATGAAGTCCCTGGGCAACCTGTTCCAGTGCCTTACCACCCTCATAGTAAAGAATTTCCATCCTAATATCCTAATATCTAATCTAAATCTCCCCTCTTCAAGTTTTAAACCATTGCCCCTAATCCTCCCACTAAATGCCCGTGCAAAATGTCCTGCCCCAGCTTTCTTTTAGGCCCCCTTCAGGTGTTGGAAAGCCACTATAAGGTCACCTCAGAGCCTCCTCTTCTCCAGGCTGAACAACCCCAACTTCCTCAGCCTATCTTCACAGGGCTGGTGCTCCAGTCCTCTGATCATTTTTGTTGCTCTCCTCTGGACCCACTCAGGGGGTCCACTATGCCCTTCTTATGCTGGGGACTCCAGAACTGGACACAGCACTCCAGATTAAGTCTCACAAGAGCAGAGCAGATGGCGAGAATCACCTCTCTCAACCGGCTGGTCAAACTTCTTTTAATGGAGCCCAGGACACAGTTGGCTTTCTGGGCTGCAAGTGCACATTGCTAGCTCATGTTGAGCTTCTCATCCACCATCACCCCCAAGTCCTTCTCTGTATGGCTGCCCTCCATCCTTTCTCTTCCCAACCTGCATTCATGTGTGGGAATGCCTCGACCCAGATGCAAAACCATGCACTTGGCCTTGTTGAACTTCAACCATTTTGCACAAGCCCATTTCTCAAGCCTGTCAAGGTCCCTCTGGATGGCATCCCTTTCCTCCAGCATCCCATCATTTATTTCATTTCACTTCACCCCTGCTGACTGCTTTAGCTACAAACCTGCCTCTTTGCAGCACAGTTTGGCCTCCTGTTCCTGCAATTAACAGCCACTGCTAATTCATCTCAGCTGCAGGTCATTTTGCTACCACATCGATGAGTAGCTAGCTAGGACCTCTCCAGTCAGAGTTCTCAGGAATTCCTCCTACACTCACAAAAAGCTACTTGTTTCTGAACTGCTAAAAGATAACTAAGACATTTCACCCTGAAAATGTTGCATTTCCAAAACTCTGTTCTTGCCTTCCAACTATAACTTGTTTCTCAGAAGCAGGAAAGTCAAACTGACAAGGAAGCAGTACATAAACAATTTGAACATGCAAATCTAGTCACAAGAGGATTGGAGAGGTAATGAGATGAAGCTTTCTCTGGGTGTATATAAAATTAGTAAGATCAATATTTATGCTATAGTTTCTGTCAACTCCTGGCTGACATTAGACTTCACCAGGTTAGAGAGTGAACAGACATGAGACACAGCCCCTGTAAAACAAAGGAAAAGTCCTAGGACAAACAGATTTCTAATTTACAGACTATCAAAACCAGAGTATTTAACAAAAGCAGCAACAGAAACTCCACCTACTGAGACTCAAAATGCAAATGAAAATGACAGAAAGAAAGGTTTTATTTTTTTGTAATTATTTGAGAGAAAAGCTGTATAAAGCTTTTTCAAGGTGCTCTGAGAAAAATAAAAGTACTTATCCTTTTGAAATAATTTAACTCCTAGACTGCCATTGAAAAAATATTACATGTATAACTTCATGCATTAAAATCCAATCTTTTGCCAGGGATACTCAAGTAAACCTAGGTGGAATATATTAAAGCTCATGCAACATAAATCAATATATAATTAATTGGTTTTGATGAGGAGGAAAATAAATTTTCAAATGCAAAAAACCTACCCTTAAACAAATATGGCAAAGGTGCTGTATCTAACAGCTCTTCATTTTAAGGGATATTTCCACAAGTTTTATGGCTTAAATTTAATAAATCCATAAGTGGGACTTCCTGGCAATGTCATGACCTTCTATTCTGGTGACTTATTTTATAAAACTGTCAGGATTTGCAGTTTTTCGGTACTGAGTGATGGGCTTAGGAAGTTCAGCCAAAAATCACTGTCAAATTAAACATGGAGAAAGTCTAAACATAAATTAAAATGAAATTTAAATTCAATGAATCTCTTTCTTTGCCTCTTATACCACATATTTGAATGTTCTGAAAGTTTTCTGTATCATTACAATTAGGATTTGTTCATAATGATTGACAATTAAAGGAATTACTTTACCAATTCATATTTTTCTTGTTCAGTTTAAATACAGTGAATTCCACCTCCACAGTATGTCTAAGTACTGTTCATTTTTCTTAAAGATTTTAAAGATGGTCAGGAACTAAAGTTCACCAAGGATTACTGAATGTAAAAACCTGAAATGCATACTTTCTAGCCTTCAGTAATAATTTAGACAAGTAAACTAAGCCACATATTTTTTTTTATGGTTATTCAGTGTCCTGACACCAGTTTTTGAGGAAATTTGTTGTTTTCTCCACAGGTAAAAGACTTCAGACAGATTAAATCTGCCACGTCCACAAAATTCAACCAAGTCTTAACCATGTATTCAATGCCTGTGTCACCCCAATAAAATGGGATAAGAATTGGTAATCACTTTATCATATGGTAAAAATCTGAGTTTCTTTCCTTCTGTCTTTCCCAGTCAGTGCTCTTTTCTTCTCAACATCCATCTTCTCCTCACTTGTCAAAGCTCTTGGTACTGTATTCCAGTCTGACAGATGTGTTGCTGTCTGTTTGCCACAGATAAAAAATAAGTTTTATTACTGGTACTGCCAGACTGTGCATCTTTTGACAGTCACATTTCCCAGCCCACACCTTCTTTAGCCCTTTGGGGACTGTAGTATGGGGGAAGAAAACAATGTGCTTCCGTTTGGGTGGCTCACGCTTTGCACACCTAGATGGGACTCCCTGCCCAATGTCAAGAATCAAAAGAGAGTGTGCATTTTTTGTGATTCACATGAAGAAAATGCCCTTGTTTTCATTTTTAGAGGAGAAGTCAGTTCCATTGAACATGTTGCAAATACGTAACATCGCTGTATATTCCCCATTTTCTTTTGATAGTGTGGAAGGCACTTGAATTAGAGGTAGGAGGGGAAAGGAATGGCATGCTCTTGGACTTCCTTCTTTATCCAGCTCCAAACCAGCAGTTAGCAATCCTTCAAACCATTTGTCAACCACCTTCCTCCAAAAAAAAACCTCAAAATACTTTTGTCACTAAACTCACAGCATGGAAAATTGCTGTTAGGCTGCCTCTATGTGTGGGCCAAGACAGACTTTCCCAGAGACAGCAGTCTGCTGTCAACTCCCACCAGAACTGCTCACTAACAGCAAGGTACCTGGGCAAGCATCTATGCCACAATTAGATATTTTTTGCAACAACACATCTGACAGGGAAGGGTTTCCAAAGAGAAGTCATGGTCCCCAAATCAGAGGTTGCCCCAGTCAATCCCAGAACATTGATAATGAACATTGCTGTTCTGCTGTATGCATGTGTTACTAGATGGTTTCAAATAAGCATAGTTCTTCCTCTGGTCAATAATTTCTTTCCTCTTTCTCCACACCAGCCAAGTCTGGCATGAACTAGATGATTATGATGATTTCTTCTTATTCTCTTTCTTCTTCAGGTAGGCAGAGCCTCCAAGACAACGGAGAGTTACAGTCCTAGTCCTCTTTGCAAGACAGGATTAATCCCACTTAACAAAAATAGAACTACTTAGCTCAAATTTAAGTAATGTGTATATATATATCCTTTACTCTTTGGATACACAGTACTAGTATTTATTTTAGTTTGAATTATTTACACCCTCAGAGATTGCAGTTTTGAAGGAAGAACTCAAAAGGCACGTTTTTACCTGCTTTTAAGATATGAAGAAAAATAAGTTGGCTTGCATTTCTTTTTTCTTTGAAATAACAACAGTAAAACAAAACCAGCAACAACAGAACAGTCCCACAGACCCACTTACCACACAGCAGTTGAACCCTTCTACAGACATGTGTACTGAATAAAACTGTTCTCTCAGCCATAACAACTGGTCTCACCTCCCAGAAACAACTCTTGTTTGGGATAGTTCAGACTAAAGGGGGTTCCTGAACAGGAAATTTAGGATACCAAGAGATTCATTGCAGGAAACGTTTTGCTGCCCTAAAGGTACATCTGCTGTGGTGCTGTCTAGACAAATGAACATACCAGCAGTGACAATTAGTAACAGCTTTGCTTACAATGTGCTTGCAGCACAGGGAGGACTTTATTGGGTTCTGAAGACAAATTTTATCTGTATCTGAAGGCTCCAGTGCTCTCATGCCATCAGGGAGATGGTAATAGTTCTACATACATATGTTTTCAGTGTAATTAGAATAAATCCTCTTTTTATTCTAGCCATTTGTGCCACATAAAAAGGAGTCATTTTAAAAGGAAAGGAAATAAGCAAGGTGGAGGATGAACAGCTTCTCTTGCTTTCCTGCCTCTTCTGAGCACATGAGGCACACTATGCTCTGCTCCCTTCTGTGCACAGACCACTGCCACATTCATGGAAATACAGCCAGGTTAAGGCAAAGGGCACTGGGAGTGCATCCAGCAGGCATGCTTCATCCCAGTTCTTCAAAAGAGCAGGAAAAAACACATCAAATTGCTCTAGAGGGCAAATGCAGCAAGTCATCAGAGAACAGAAAGAAGTTAGCAATCCCCTGGCTTAATTACGTCATTGGCCTGCATTGCAATGTTTTGCAAATTTTCTTCCCCCCCCCCCTTTTTTTTTTTTCCCCTCTATAGAGGGAGCTTCTGGTCCCACTGGAGGTAATAATGGTGGACACTTGAGCTCCCATTACAATTATTCACCATGCTGCAGCCACCTGGACTGGAAAGCCAATATTATTTAGGAGGGTACTATTCAGCTGAGACTTCAGCAACACAATATATTCCTTTTCAAAATTAGAGGTATTTATACACCAAAAGGTAAAAAGATTTTTAAAAGAAGTGGGCAAAATTCTATTCAAATCCTGGGGAGAAGGTAATTTGGGAGATAATTTTTTTGTTTTTTTTTTAAACAATTAAAAAAACACCCTAATGCATAGTGTGTCAAATAGGTAGTGAAAGATTCTGCATACTTGTTAGCATCTTTCCATGTCAGTCAGAAGGAATTCAATGAAATTGAATGCTTCAGCTTTTCGTGAGTCTGTATTCACACTGGTTAAAAGAATAATGTTACAGAATCACAAGCCCCTTGGTTTCTGTACCTTTCAAACTTTCTCTTTCTCTTCTGATGCCCACTCTTTTCCCTTCAACAACATGCAAGAGCACATATTTAACATTGGGATTAACCTGGTAGTTCTCCTGATGTAAGAAGTGATTATTACTGGTTGTCAATCTCAGTACAAGGACCCATGAACCACTGAAGACCTGATGAGGGAAGAGATCTCTTCCGTAACTTACTGAAATGTATAAGGAAGGATAAGCATTCTACCCCATTGTTACTATACATATACAGAATGAAAAAAAAACAAACACCTTTTTAATTAAAAAGGAAAAATTATACTCCACATCCTGATTCCAACTGTGCATTTTTCTTTCTTTCAAGGTGCAAAATTAACGGAAGTACTTCTTTAAAACACATTTACAAAGAGAAAAAAAAAAAAACAAACAACAACAACAAAAAAAAACTTAACGGGGCAGGGAAATATGTTCTTAAAACAGCTCTTCTTTACTCATATTAGGTCTTTAATACGTACTATAAAAATTACATTTATTTATAATATGTTCTTTTCTTATCATTACATTTCTGCATGCCAGTGCAGAAGACTGCTAATAAATAGCCTGTTACCTTGGTAGTGAACTTTCATCTCTGAAGGGCAGAAAAAAATTTCCTCAAATCTTAGCCTGTAATGATTGCAATTAATTGCTATTCAGCTGAAGCCTGCAGACAGATTAGCTTTAAATAGCTGAGCACCAGAAGGAGCAGTACATGACAGCTGCAGCTGCTGGGAAGCAAAGGTTTGACTGTAAATTGGAAAGACACTGAGTTATCTTTCCCTTTCACAAAACAGAAGAAAATCCTCTGCTTCAGAGAGAGGCCCACAGCTAGTGTAAGAGAAGCAAGAACATGAAGTTCCAGCATAGAGTGGCAATGGCCTTCCCTGATCACAGTAAGGAAATGTTTGTTCACACTGTTGTCCTAAAATGGGGTTTGTTTACCTGGTGTGCAAGCCAATCACACAGAGTGGAGGCATTAGCAATTTGCTAGCAGTTCTGCACAGAAAGGGGTGCTAGGGGGTATTCCCACAAAGCTAGCACACACAGCATTGGAACAGTCATACAGTTATACTCTGTAAATTAACATATTTAGCATATTCATTATTCACTGGTGCTTACAATCCCTTATCTTAAAGCTGATTGATGTAGGGTTTCCTGTTCCTCTTTTAAAGATACACTGTCTTTTAACTTTACTGCTCAAGCTCAGTGGGTAGGGGTTGTGAAGAGGAGGCAGGTATCTTAAATCCTGCATATGAGATTTTAATATTATAATTAGTCAAGCTCACCGAAAGGGCACGTTTTTAGCTGATTCATACAACACTGCCAAGCTTCTTGGAAAACCAGCCCATTAAATTTTTTAGTACCTGTTTTTAGGTCTGTTTGTTCCTCTACCCCATTGCTTTGTCGAGGGGTGATTTACATCAGATATTTATTTTTGTTTCTAAAGCTAGGTAAGAGTTACATCCACAAAGATTTCAACATCTATATAATGGATGTCAGCAGTAGCTACCAAGATATGTGTAGCCAACAAGAGAGAAGAGCAAGAACTTCAGAACAATGTACAGTCTATAACTGCCACTGAAGCTCTGCAAAGCAAAAGTCCTCAAGATATCACTATGGAGAGAAGAAAATTACAGTAGAGGTGAAAGTTTCTTCAAATCTTAGGCTTATAGGGTACCTGTTATAAGCTCTAAATAATATATTGTTCTTAAATAGAATCACAGAATGACTTGGGTTGGAATATATTATAATTATAGCATTACAATTATTTCAGTTGGAAAAGACCTTTAAGAGCATCAAGTCCAACTGTTAACTCAGCACTGACAAGTCCATCACTAAACCACGTCCCTAAGCACCACATCTACATGTCTTTTAAACACCTCTAGTGATGGTGACTTGACTACTCCCCTGGGCAGCCTGTTCCAGTGCCTGACAATCCCTTCAGTGAAGAAAATTTTCCTCATATCCAATCTAAACCTCCCCTGGCAAAACTTGAGGCCATTTCCTCTTGTCCTATCAATTGTTACTTGGCAGAAGAGGCCAATATCTCCCTCATCACAACCTCCTTTCAGGTAGCTGTAGAGAGTGACAAGGTTTCCCCTCATCTGCCTTTTTTTGAGACTAAACATGCTCAGTTCCCTCAGATGTTCCTCATAAGATTTTTCATAAAAATCATAGAATCATAGAATGGTTTGGGTTGGAAGGAACCTTAAAGATGATTTGTACTTGTGCTCTAGATCATTCACCAGCTCTGTTGCCCTTCTTTTTACATGCCCTTCTTTTGTTTCACTGTTCCAAATGGTCAACTTTAAGCAGGGACACTTCCAATTGAAAGGCAGACAGGTCACCAACACAGTACAGTGGTTGGTTTTTGAAAGTGTCTGTTTGTTGTTACTGACATTATATAAATGAGTGTGCTTTAAAGATTCTCCAAAATACTGCTGTAGAACCTCCTGCTGTGCTATAATTTTACTGGTCAGATTTAAGTGAACAGAACAGAGAGGAAGATCTGCCAAAATCAGATAGCCTCTTCTAAAAGCATATAAAACTAAACTGGTTGAACTCAGCTGGCTGGGAAGTCTGCTTCAGAGAAGTGCAGACCTTTTCAGTTCATATCAACTTCTCTATGACAGTGATGGATGGTGCTTGTTGCAGTCTACAGCCTCATTACACTGAAAATGTTCTCATTTCTTGTATTGTGGCATTTTTAATTCCTTTGGGAAACAGCTGTCAAATTATGCTGATAGTTACAGAGTAAAAAACCAAAAGTGCATAATATTTGTTATACTTGTTCAGTACATGAACAACTTATTCAAAATAATCTTGCATTACATTTGGGTTATATCTTATTTATTAACTAGGAATGTAATCAAGTCTCTTCTGATGTCTAGCTCAGAAAGTTGATTTATTAAGTTATTATGTTTGCTAATTATTGAACCAAGTTAAATTGCTTATTATCCCAGAACAGAGGATTTGTTTAGTGACCAAGGCAATACCTTGGGACTTCAAACTTGAATTCAGATGCCAGCCTACAATGACCTCAGCTAAACTGCTGAGCCTCAGTTCACCATTTGTGAAAATGCAGCTTACTACATGCAGGGGAGATGTCAAGTGACCTACAGTAAGAACTGTAACTCACTCATGTGCTACAATATAAAAGAAAAAATACTAATATATCTAATTTCATGAAAGCAGTCAAGTCCTGGAAATACCTCAGCTTTAAAGATATCCTGAGCAGATCTGGAAAATGAGACAGGCTTTCAACATTTTTTGATGTTGAAGGCATTTAACATTTTCAAACACAGTCACTTTAATTTAGGATCCAGTTTTTAGTGTTGAGCAAAAACCTTTAGTAATGATGTCAAAGCACATAAAAGTCCAAATCCTACTAATGCTTTAGAGTCTTAATTACAAAATATTCTAAGTCATCCATAAAAGTTTTTCCTAACATAAAATCAACACCACCTAGCAGTAACAATGGTATTATCACAGCATCGCTGCTCGTAGCAGGGTCAGCCATGGGGTCAGCTGAGGATGCTCAGAGCTCTGCCTGATTTGGTCTTGAAACCCTCCAAGGAGGGAGATGGTACAATTTCTGAGATTACTCTAAGATGCTTCTTTTTCTCTGAGGTGCTATATACAAAGCTTAGAGACCTCACCTGTGGTTGAGAAATCCACTCTGTTAGACCTTAGGCTTAGGTGGTTCCTTGAGGTTCTTTGAGTCCACTAACCCAACAGCAGTTTAGAGCTATGATGCTTTTTACTGGACTAGGATCCAAGAGAAGACACCAAGCTTGTGTGAATTTCCAGTCTTATCCATGTCCCAGAGAGGAGATAACTTGAGTCTTAAACAACTGTGCTATTCCTGTCATTTTTGACAGCAGCTTTGACTCCGCTGACCTGATAAATAACCTTACATTTATTATCTAGCCTTCTACCTTTTCTATGTGTGGTTTTAACAGTTTAAAAAAAAATTAAAAAAGGAAAGAAAAAAATTGTTAAAATCTCACAGTCACACTACCTGACATTGAGGAAAATTTCAAGTTATTTAGGTATTTTCTAGGCGATTCTCTCAGCCTGATTCTTGCCAGAAAAGCTCTCCCTTCTGAAAAGCATAATTTCATGTTTTGAAGTAGATACAAATAGCAATATAGAAGATAGGTCCCATTGGCTTTATTTGTTGTTAGCCCAGGCCATCAGATCATTCACAAATTATTTGAAATTAATTCAAATTTATGCATTGTCCTTCGTGATTTGTTTTTTATGATTAAAGGATTACAACATAAACATTTATTTGCCCAAGGTCTCTTAGATCAGATATTTCAGAAAAACAACTAAGCGACATCACCTTGCTTCATTTATATGATGGTGAAGGTATAATTAAGTCTTCCATTCTGAAGGGAGGCCTGAATACTTTATTCATTACCAACAGTACCAAAAGATAGTAATATTTTCATAATATGAAGATTATGGAGGATAATTATAATTTAAAATAACCCACTTGAAAGTCTGTTTTGAGTACTTTATTTGGCAAAGTGTGTAAACTACTGAAGAAGCTAGAGGGAGCATTAAAAACAATATTCTAAATACTGAAAAATAGAGGATCAGTAGCAGATGTATAATATAGACATATCTTCCCTCTTCATATATAGTATCTTGATTTATAAAGGCTTTTGATACAAGAAAGGCAATGACACATCTAACTACTTGTGGTGGCTTAACCTTGGGTACCAAACAAACTCCCACCTAGCTAGTTACTCACTCCCCATGCTCAGCAGAACAGGGGGAGAAAATAAGAAAAAACAAGAATGATAAAACTCGGGCATCAAGATTAAAAAAGGGAGATTGCTTACCAGTTACCTTTGTGGTCAAAGAAGACTCAGCCTGGAGATCTTTAATTTAATTTGCTGCTAGATAAAACAGATTTGGGTAGTAAGAAACACAGACAAATACTAAACCACCTCTTCTTCCCCCTCTCCTGGACTCAAATGTATTCCTTCCCTCCAGACTACTCCTCTTCATGAGAGGGGAATGGGGCAGTCACTCTATTGATTACTGTCTATAAAAGACATCAGTTTTCTGCTACCTTGTCCATACTGGATAGTCCTAGTCTATTGAACTGCTTTATACTTTTGATCAGGATTGGATCCATTCTCTTAATCTTTTTCTGTTATAATCTATCATTTTTGAGCCACTGGAGTGGCTCAAAGCATTTGAGATAGGGGCATATGGTACATATAAATAGCAGCATGATTTAATTCTCTCTCTCCTTATAACTTCTAATCAATTCACTTCTTTCATTATTTCAGAGCACAGACATTTTGTGCCAGCAGCTATCATATCTCTAAGATCTCATTCTTCAACAATAAGAACCCATCATTCTGTAGGTGACATTAAGAGGGAGGGATCTAGACCCAGATACAGGTCAACAAGTTAGGCCAGAGATTGACACCTTTAGACCTCAGCCAAAATACAGAGAATGCTGTGAAATAAGGTTCTCAATTACAGGAGTATGGGAGAAAGCCAAATATCTGTGCTGTAGCAGCAGATTAAATGCAAAATATTATTCTGTACTCATCCACAGACAGACAAATCCAAAGCAAATCAGGTTGTCTTTTTTGAGTTACCTAATCCTCAATTTTTGAAAACAGAACCTGAAGACAACTTTATCTCTCAGTCTCACACAATATTTCAGAAATTCTCTATTCACAATATTTAGTTCTCTTCTGAGAAATAAGTTAAATCTGCTAAAGGCTCACTGATCTTCCACAAATAAACAAACAAATAAATAAATAAATAAAAATTACATAATAGCTTGAGAGCAATCATTGTCCCCAAGACTCCAACTTCAGATTTCATGTCAACCAGCAGAACTTAAAACCTATTTTAATTGCTCTCCTCATGGGGTTTATTACAAAAAAACTTGGAATAATTTCTGCTTCATTAGGACTTTGATAATCCACTGAATGAGTAAGAGCAAAGGGATGGAGGAAGAAGCAAGCAAAGAAAAGAAAGTGTTATGAAAGACATCTATACACTAGAAGAAATCTTTTTAAAGCTTACTCTCAAGCTCACACAGTTGGGCTCTAGATAATGATAGGTCTAATTATTTTAGTTAGTCATTACTGGTATTGAGCTGTCTTAAGGATATTTATGTCTTTCTTGATTAGTCTTTTTGCCTTGACTAATGTGTTTGTCAGTTCTAATCCCAGCTGTGTTGTGAAAAGCAGACAGCCAACACTTTGGTCCAACTGACACCGTGACACAATGTTTGAGGGACTGGGTGCTCTTAATTAACTTGCTGCAAGGCCCACACATTACCATTCAAAATGTATGAAAGGACTGAAGAATGGCAGCTTTTTATCCTCTTTTAATGAGATTTCTGTACAAACCTTTAGAAAACCTTCTAGAGATCAGAGTTCCAGCATAGCATATTTTGAACAGTTCACTTAAATGAAATCTGATTTATCGCATTTTCTATAACACAAGACAGTCCAGATAGCCAGAGACAGAAGCATAGCTGGAAATCTATGTGCCTGGTGCAAAAGTGTGTTTAATACCACAGCCCAGGATAGTACTTACTCACTGATTCAAAGAACTTGGTTAGTTTACACTTTAATCTGTAAGAGTTAAAAATACTCGCCCAGATATCTCTGACTGTGCAGACTACAGGCTTTTCTTCTTATATTATTACTAAAATAAAAGATTGCATTTAACTCTGTTCAGTTACAGACAGAAAGAAAAAGCACGACAGATGAGAAAGTTACACTTGTCTCTTTCTGCCTGGTTACAGTAGCTGAGTGTTTTATACTGGAATGTACTTCACAACTGCGAAAGGCTAAACTGGATTCTGATGTAATCAGAAAACAGATTCAGATAAGGTCCATGTAAGTCAGCTCTTGGCAAAAAGACAGTCAGTGGAACAACATTCACACTCTTGCAATGATGCTGCAAATCCTGCCCAAGCTATAGCAGATGTGGGTTGTACTATCAGCCAAATTCAGCAAAGAAACTATGACCTATATTAGTAGCAAACTACTATGCTTGTAAAAGGCATACATGGAAAGTCAGCTAAAGCAAGAATTGAATTCTGCCCCTTGACCTTTAAAAAATGAATTCCTATTGACCCATTGACCTGTGAGAAAAGAAAAAGCTTAGATGAGGGGTTATTCTCTTTCAGATAATTTTTTAAGAAGGGAAACAGAGTAATTCTGGATGGTAAAACATTTTTCACATTTGTTATCAGCAGGAAAAGAATGAAAGCATCATCTGAATGCATGAAGCTCACACAGCCTGTGTCCCATTCTTCATATATATTGCACTGGTGAAGGTAAAGTTGACCCTCCACTTGTCCACAGGCTGTACATTTACACCGAGGACCAGGGGAATGTTTTGCTCTCTTAAATATCAGCTAGCAATTTTTCTAGCCATTGCTCAGCAGTCATATAAAGTCACATTTTTCTTCCTCCCATTCTATAGCCACATGTACTGAAAGGAGGAAAATGGTGCATATAAGGTGGACTGCTCATTCCCTCTGCAAGACAGAAATGCCAAGTGATGCCATTGCACAGGTTTACCATCAAGAATCACTTACAAAAGAGAGTTTGATGCCCCCCCCTCAACTATCAGATCACTTTTAAACCTACCTACCCAAACTATGAGACAGCGTTTGTATGTGTAAACTGCATGTTTATGACACCAGAAATAAAAAGACAGTGCAAGAGAAGCTGCAAATGATTAATCCATTTCCATTCATAGATATTCTAAACAAGAACCCAAGATTAACATACTGCAAGTCAGGAAAATAATGCCTTCTTCAAGCTTATATTAAAACTCTGAATGGAGGATGGATTACAGCATTAATAGGAAAGTCTAAGTGCTTTCCTAGTGAAAACCATTCCAACTACTTTGGTCTGAACAGTCAGACTTTATGGGAAGAAAAGAAATTCAGAAAGGAAACAACTCACTAACCCCTTCAGGTTTAGACTTCTGCTGTCATGAGAGACCCTTGAACCTCAGGGATTTCAACCATGCTATATGAAGTGGTGTATGAGTAAAAGCAATAGCCTGGCTTTAAAAAGCTTTGCAGTTCACCAGGGAAAGCTGTGAAGTGAATCAGTGCAGCCACAGAAGAAATTGTGAGGCAACTACTTGGGACCTTGCTACAGTTGGCCTAATAGCTGTCTTTTCTGCACTTTTAAGGCTTTTTTTTTTTTTCCATGTTTTCCTTTTAGTGAGGGAACCACAGCTATACTTAGCGTTTAGCTCCACTCCTTTCACATTGGAGTGAAAGGCTGTCCCAACGCCTGTTTATTTCACTTTTCTTCATCTTGGTTACCTCTGGCAGAAAAAACTCTCTGTGCAGAACAGAATGTACCAGAACTCAGAAAAAAAGGAAAAGCACACAGCTTTGTTCATGCAAAAATCTTCATTCCCACAAGTATTACTCATGTTCAAAGAACTGAACATTGCTTGAAGCTGGCCTTAAAAAATAGAGCAAAAAAACCGCTTTGATAAATGGACTGGAAAATGCCATCCAGTTCAACTGCCACTTTTCCAAACATACCTGCATAATTTTCTCAAGTGTCTGAGTGAGAAACAAGAACATTTCAAAGTCAAGCAAGCAAATGTCTATGATCTGCTGGGCTGGCCAGAGGTCAGGGCTTAATTATTAGCATTGAATCCCATCCTATGTGCTCACCTTTGGGAGAGAAGAAAAACTTCTGCTAGTCCCTTTCATAGAATCATAGAATCATAGAATCTTAGGGGTTGGAAGGGACCCTGAAAGATCATCTAGTCCAACCCCCCCTGCCAGAGCAGGGTCACCTAGAGCACATCACACAGGAACTTGTCCAGGCGGGTTTTGAATGTCTCCAGTGAAGGAGACTCCACAACCTCTCTGGGCAGCCTGTTCCAGTGCTCTGTCACTCTTACAGTAAAGAAGTTTTTTCTGATATTCACCTTGAACCTCCTATGCTCCAATTTACACCCATTACTCCTTGTCCTATCACTGGTCATCACTGAGAAGAGCCTAACTCCATCTCCCTGACACTCACCCCTTACATATTTATAAACTTTGATGAGGTCACCCCTCAGTCTCCTCTTCTCCAAGCTAAAGAGACCCAGCTCCTTCAGCCTTTCCTCATAAGGGAGATGTTCCACTCCCTTAATCATCTTTGTGGCTCTGTGCTGGACTCTTTCAAGCAGTTCCCTGTCCTTCTTGAACTGAGGGGCCCAGAACTGGACACAATACTCCAGATGCGGCCTCACCAATGCAGAATAGAGGGGGAGGAGAACCTCTCTTGACCTACTAACCACACCCTTTCTAATGCACCCCAGGATGCCATTGGCCTTCCTAGCCACAAGGGCACATTGCTGGCTCATGGTACCCAGTTCTTGTTGTGTTTTGGTTTTCATGTTTTTCAAAGACTTGAGATGGAGAAAGTAGCTGAAGTAAAGCCTCAACTTTTTTTTTGGCATTTCATAGTACAACTTCAGTAGTTCTAGGTTTTTATTGTTAAAAAAAAATAAATTGAGGTCTCACAAAACATATGGCACAGTCCCTGAACTTGCTTCAAAACCAAATCTGTCTTGCAGTCCCAAATACTGAAGAGGAAAAAAATAAAACAAAACCAGTAATTTAAACATTGTCCACTGCTATTTGTACAGCACACTGATGAGGGCAGAGGGAACACAAAAAAACTATTAATTGAACAGTAATAATTAGTTATTAATAATCAATATTAATGCATTTAGTTTATTATTAAAACATTAATTAAAAGAACACAGTATTAATTGTTCATACACTCATATTTCTCATTCCTATAGTATTTAAGTTTCTCAGGCTCTCTGCATTAAAAATATTCTCACTTTTGCAGGCTTTAGCCTAGCTGGAAAGACTTGTATGAGTTTGTAACATCCAGAAATAGGGAATGTAAGCCAGTATTTGTTTTGGTTTTGGATGTGCATATAAAGGGACAAGGACTGGACTGTCCTTTTCCCTGTAGTCCCAGGGTAGTTTCATTATTATTTCTCCTTTTACTCTGTTTTAGGACAGTGTACAAACCCAAGAGTTTTTATGGTGTTTCAAACTATAGTTCCCTGGTCTGATGGAGGACTGCAGGAAAACATTTATGGCAGGGGGGTTGGAATTAGATTACCTTTAAGGTGCCTTCCATTCCAAACCATTCTGTGATTCTGTGAAAGCTCTGGACACTAGCTGAAACACAGGAGGATCCCCCTGAACATTAGGAAATATTTTTGTATTGTAAGGGTGACAGAATACTGACACATGTTACCCAGAGAGGATGTGGAGTTTCCATACCTGGAGATATTCAAAAGTTGTCTGGACATGGTCCCAGGCAGCTTGTTGTAGGTGAATGCTTGAGCAGGACGGGTGGACCAGATGACTTCTGGAGGTTCCTTCCAACCTCAACCATTCACTGGTTTTGTGGTTTTGTGAATCTGTGATCTGAGCTGCATAATAAATACATAAATATGAGCAGTACTATGAGTAGTTTCCAGCACTATGCTTGGTTTAGAGGCTTTAAATTAGGTCCCAGGAGACAATGAAAATACAGTTGTGTAAATATTCTGTTAATGAAGAACAGCTTCACTAAGCTGATGGGCTGGGAATTATTATTTGGGTTTTGGGGGTTTTGGGGTTGTTTTTTCTTGGGAGGGGATGTTGCTTTGTGTTTTTTGTTGTTTTGGCTTGGTTTTTCTTGTTATTGATTTGGTTTAGGTTTTGGGTTGGGTTTTGTTTTCTTTTTGATTATAAGCTATAGTTTTTGAAGGATTTACCATTTTGTCCGAGTGGTAAAACCATATCAGATACCACAAAAAATAGTGATCTTTCTAAGTAAGTTAGTTTTCTTGTAATAACACAGTCTAGAGCTAGAAGCAGAAGCATATTCTGATGAACAATATTATTAAAACCTGCACAAATATGCTGCACAATTCAGATGAATTTTCTTGGTAGCTTAAGCATTTGTTGATTAAACACAAACTAAGCTTCACGTATCAAATACAGCAAGAGAGAAACATGTATAATTTGGCACTAATATTACAGGAACTGGAAAGACAGAACAATTTCTTGTTTCAGCAGTGAGCAGTGAGAATTCAGAGTTGGAACTTTAGATAAACTACCATGTTTTAAATAAATGACCTACAACAAAACGAAACACACTATGTCTTTCAGTATCTTACACAGCTAATTAACATGCTTGAAAACCAAGTAGTTTGAACCAGACTATTTGAAGTCATGATATATTTTCATTCTGAGATTCTTATACACTTTCTCTGAACAGCCAGTATCAAATAAGGTGTCTAAGTTTACATAGGTTTTGGTACAGGCACATTGCAAATGGTAGGGCTGAGGAGTAATGTGCTCTGATGGTGTACAAGTGGTCATAAAGAGCCAGAAAAATAAATAGTTAAGAATAAACACATTGAGTAAGCAGATGAGAAAAAAATCATGGTAAAAACGAGAATGAGATGTTTCTTTCAGAAGCATCAGTATCTAGGTCTGAGATGACAAGCTCTCAATTTGCAGAGAAGAAGAAGATAACATGACAAAATTCCCTGGATCATATTTTCCTTGTACAGAAAGATTATATTTAACACTTCTGCACTAATACATGTTTACCTTCTGAAATGTCCTGCTGTTCCTTTTAGCTTGTTTTCCTGAAGCTACTGTGACATTCTTTCAGGTCACAATGTGTCTTAACAAGTAGCAGGCTCCTAAATTACTGCACAGCCACTGTCTTTGCACAGCAGCTGCAGGCATGGTCCCTGATGACTTCCTTGACTACTCCTGCCTTAGTTACTCAGCAGCTATATTGAAACCTTGTTTATTATAGAGGAGATATTATATCCTGTGATGCTGAGATACTACAGCATCTCTGCGTGCCAATGAGGATTGATTAAAAAAATTTTTAAAAGGATTTTTTTTTATGATGTGTGTTCAGAGCATATAATCAGGAGCAGTGTACAAAAAAAATGTAGCATTTTGCATAGATTTTTAACCACAAATGATCATATCACAGTTTGCTATACCACATCTAGATATTCTCGAAGTGTGATGAAGAACAATGAACTCCTTAATGGCAGGTTCTGTATCATGATCTTAAAAGGGAAAAGTAACCCATTGTTCCATCAATCAAGTGCAACTCTCCTATTCATTCCCATAGAAGATAATTCGTTGCTTGTACTCAGGGTTGCAGATGAAAGAAAAAACCTGTACACAGCTTGTTGCCACCCACAGGGGATGTAAAAAATGTATCTATATACCAACCACCATCTAGGCTCAAACACATGCATGATTTACGCTGTTATTATTTCTCAAGAAAATTTAATAAATACCTTGTTTGTATTGAGTTAGTGTGATAAGTTAAAGTCTCTGTAATTTATCAGTGATTAAGAGAAGAAGAGATTTGAACAGAGGTCATATTATAGCAGAGAGTTTGTACTCAGATGCTATCAGCAGATACCTCATGAACAAATTGGAATGAAATGATGAAAAAGATGAAGAAAAACTGTGGCAAGTTGATAAAGGCAGGAAGTGCTTGATAGCATTTTTTTCTCCTTTTTTATTCTTATTTTTCAATCATTACTTGAGATTTTGTGGTGGACTTTCACAGCACAAAAAAACTCTGTGTTTATCAGACTGAGTCATTCTCATGGTACATTAACAGAATAATACTATATTTCACAAGACAGTAAACAAACTGAGAGGAAATTCTAATCAGCCTTCCATTACATGACAAGGTTTAATTTTGTTTCTAAGTCAGACTGCTGTTACTCAGATCTGAAATTGCTTCTTTTACAGGTTAAGAAATAAAAATAAAAATGTAGAATAGGCACAGAGGCTAATTCCAGTCCACATTGTGGGTCCACTGGTCCCTACTCCTTTTGAGATTTAGTGGAGCACTTACACACTTCATTTTAGGAAAAGCAGTAATCTCTTTAGAACTGATAGCATTTTAATATTGTTCTAGATTGAGGTTTATGGTTTCCTTCAAAATGCATGTGTATCTGCTGGGCATCTGTGTTATGGAATCTTTGTCATTAATCCATCACTTCAATGCTAATTTCTTTCTTAATGATAATGTATGTTGGAGTAGAACTATAGGCAGCTAGGTTTAATGATCTAATCTAGGTTTAATTATCTAATTATCCAATGACCTAAGTATTACACATACGATTGCAGTGATCAGTAAGCAGTTACCAAATATTCATCACCATTTGCAAAATCACATCTAGGTAACTACATTTCAGAAACATGTTCACCACCTCAGAGCTCAACCATTTATACAATTCAGAAGTTTTCTTACTGTAAATCACCAAAGAATGAGCCCAAGAATCCAACCTAAGTTTGCATCTGCTCATAGTATTCCTTCTGTAAGTGACAGGAGCATGGTGCTAGAAGACACTGACTTGGTTATCAAGTCTGTTCTCTTCCAAGGTAATCTGTCTGACAAATCCTTTCTTCGGATGGAGTTTAGGGGTTTTGTGCTGGAAATACTTTCACCCTTCTTACTCTGAAGGAAATGGTGTTGTAGACCCTGGCTGCCTTAAGGCAGCTTAGGAGCTGCTGCCTAATCTTCAACCTTCTTTTACTGATAGACAATTTCTACGTATATGTTTTTGGGCCAACTTCACTTGCCAGATTTTCTCTTTTTAACATTTACCATGCTGACAGAAGTCAAATGAGCACTGATGATCCCTGAATGTACACTTTGCTAGGGCAAACAAGACAAGATCTTCTGTCACTTGACTGCCAAGATGATGCTCACAGTCCTACTCTGCAACTATCCTGTCAGTCTATCTTGTTAACTCTGCTCACATTGTGCTGCAAGTTGAAAACATCTTACTAATGAGAAATCATTATGTCTTAGATCTTTACAGTACTTGACAGCATTGAATGTTTTTCAATGTTTCTTAAAACAGGACATGAAACCATCCAGTTCTTCCCCTCATTAGGGAAGAAGGTGAATGGGAATCTGAAAGTAACCTGAACTTCCCATTTACAATTAATATTACTGCCAGGGGTTCAAGCCTAACGGATAATGTTGTGGATTCATTCAGTGCTAAAAAACAGAGGCTCCAAAGTGCCTTCAAGAAAGACCTTGGATGTTCTCAAGAAAACAGCCATGGCATACATCAAAGTAAACTAATGGAAGGGAGGGAGGGAGGGAGGGAGGGAGGGAAGGAAGGGAAGGAAGGGAAGGAAGGGAGGGAAGGAAGGAAGGGAAGGAAGGAAGGGAAGGAAGGAAGGAAGGAAGGAAGGAAGGAAGGAAGGAAGGAAGGAAGGAAGGAAGGAAGGAAGGAAGGAAGGAAGGAAGGAAGGAAGGAAGGAAGGAAGGAAGGAAGGAAGGAAGGAAGGAAGGAAGGAAGGAAGGAAGGAAGGAAGGAAGGAAGGAAGGAAGGAAGGAAGGAAGGAAGGAAGGAAGGAAGGAAGGAAGGAAGGAAGGAAGGAAGGAAGGAAGGAAGGAAGGAAGGAAGGAAGGAAGGAAGGAAGGAAGGAAGGAAGGAAGGAAGGAAGGAAGGAAGGAAGGAAGGAAGGAAGGAAGGAAGGAAGGAAGGAAGGAAGGAAGGAAGGAAGGAAGGAAGGAAGGAAGGAAGGAAGGAAGGAAGGAAGGAAGGAAGGAAGGAAGGAAGGAAGGAAGGAAGGAAGGAAGGAAGGAAGGAAGGAAGGAAGGAAGGAAGGAAGGAAGGAAGGAAGGAAGGAAGGAAGGAAGGAAGGAAGGAAGGAAGGAAGGAAGGAAGGAGGAAGGAAGGAAGGAAGGAAGGAAGGAAGGAAGGAAGGAAGGAAGGAAGGAAGGAAGGAAGGAAGGAAGGAAGGAAGGAAGGAAGGAAGGAAGGAAGGAAGGAAGGAAGGAAGGAAGGAAGGAAGGAAGATGCTGAAAGAGTCCAGCACAGAGCCAAGTGTAGAGAAAGGATCGAGTCTCTTCTCAGTGGTGTCTAACGATAGGACAACAGGCAACAAGTGGAAGCTGGAGCATAGGAAGTTCCACTAGGAAAACCTTTTTCACTGTGAGAGTGACAGAACACTGGAATAGGCTTCCCAGAGGTTTTGTGGAGTCTTCTTCTCTGGAGACATTCAAAACCTGCCTGGACATGTTTCTGTGTGACCTGTGTGACCTACGTGGTCCTGCTCTAGCAGGGGATTCGACTAGATGATCTTTTGAGGTCCCTTCCAACCCTTAACATTCTGTGTTCTTTGGTTCTGTGTAATATGTGACAGGATTTTAACACAAAGAGATACTACAGACTCCCAGTTTAGTAGTACATAGCAAGCCAGGTAATTTGCTGATTTCAGTGGATTTGCAGGTAGCTTAATCAGTGTTGAATTTAGTACAACACTTCCCGATTTCTAGTTTACTTTTTGCTTTCTGTATTTCTGGGCATTAGGCTGAGGAAACTTGGCTGTGACTGATGTTCAGCCTAAAATCTTGCTGTGAGGGGGGAATAATATCAAGAGAAGTGCATTCAGATGGGAATTGTTTTGAGGTGGATAATAAGTTAGGATCCTGGGATTAATGTGCAAACTGGAAACACAAAAAAAGCTGCTATAAAAAATGTAATTATATTCTATTGACAGAGCAGTATCTTTTTATTGCATTGTTTATGAATAGAAGAGACAATGTAATCTAGCTAGAAGCACCAGTGTTAAAGCCATATTATGTTTTATACTGGATTCCAATTTGCCCACTTTGCCATACACACATACACACACACACAAATCTTGCCAGCAAGACAAAAGTATCTGAATTTCCAAGTAAACTTAAAAGTCTCAGATGAGTATGCCAAAAATCTCATGTTTACAATATGCGCTCTCCTTTGATATAGAGGGTGACTATGTAAAAAGTCTATTGAAACAACTGGGCTAAACTCCACTCTCAAAGCAGCTAGGCACCTAGCTGTAAGGGAAAGCAGATCACAGAAGCTTTCTGCCATACAGAAAATTGTGGATCTTGACATAACCTGTACCCTGGAGCATAGCATTAGCTTAATGAGCTAAAGGGTTAGGTTTCCCTTGTAAAATGTGATCTTAGTACAACTAGTAACTGTGGACTTGCAGTAATTTGCTTGCCATATTCTCGTCCCGTAGTTTAGAACAAAGTAATTCCTCTGATAGACACATTTCTACATAAAGAGATCTCAAAATCATGATGCTTAGGATGGAGCTTGGGATTTTGCTGTATGAATATTACAAATATTCTTTTAAAGTGCATCCAGATTTGAACTACATATTTAATTTATTTTTTTTTTATCAGTACCAAAATATATGTCCCCACACCCTCCCTTGCTCGCTGACCAAACAAATACCTATTGAAATTTTCTTGCAGGTCTACCTGTGAATATATGTCCCTGCTTCACATTAATATTCATAGCGAATACCTGGCTAAGAAACATAAAATGGCTGCTTTATTTATTTTTCATAGGTGGCTGAATGGCTTCCTCACTGGATATCTAGATGGCTTTAACATATGTGATATGTTTATGTACTACAAATTACTTTGTGTCTAAAAGACAAATTCTTTATCTGCAAAATATGCTCAGAGTACTTCCTAGCTTTGCAGTGCTATCTGCTAAAAACCCTTGCTAATGCCATTTCTTCCAGTACCTGAAAAGTGGTAACATTTTACAACATAATTACTAGAGATGTGAACATAATATGGGATAATATAACCCTTCATTGTATTCTATTTTTCCACCCTAGTGTTTTGATGTATTCATCATGAGGTGGGACTCAAGTGTCAGTTATTTCTCATTTTGTAAACATGAATTTGTGACTTGCTGTCTCGCAAGTCAGATCTGATTTGCTACGGGTTGTGAGCCTGGTTTTGTAGCACATACCTTAAAGCCAGTCTTATTGCTTAATGTATGGAAAAAAGAGTGGTCAAAATCCTGAGGTTGCTGGGCCACCCATAGCTCCTACAGAAAATCTGATCAGAATATTAGGCACATAATATATTTTGGGAGCTGTTGAAAGGATGATGAGTGTAAACTGTTGTACCACAGTCTATGGACTCTCTTTCTCAATAGTGCTGTTAATGTGAGGAACAAAGTAACTTTACTTTCTTTTTTCTTCATCCTTTTCAAGAGAAGGGCTTGGGTTTTTTGAGGATTGGAGTTATTTGGTTTTGGGGGGTATTTTTTGAGTGGGAAGGGTGAGTGGGGATTATTTTTTTGCTTATTTGTTTTGGTCATGTATCTTTAAAGGTAAAACCAGTCTAATGAGAATAATCTTTCTTCACTGACAGCCAAGACCAAGTGTGGGGTTGGACTTACCTAGTAAATAATTACAGCACTGTAAGACATCACATTTAATCAACAGAAAGGTGTTTTTCTGCTGCTTCCATACTATGTGTGGTGGTTTTCCTCAAACTGCCCACTGGTTACCCTTGATGTCCTGCTGTGAACTAGGGCACCATGGTTACAGTTCCAGCCACCCTTCTCACACACATTTTGCATCCTGCAAAGTCCTCTTTATGCTCACTACTACACTTTGGTAGATATTTCGATGTGCAAGCAGTCTGTTTCTAGTTTGTCAGCAAAAGATTGCTTCAGCTGCCTACTTCTCCAAATCATTCTTTAGGCATACATGTGAATGTGTTAAATTGTCCTTCTGTGATGAACTCCGTGGAACTAGATCCAGAACCGAAGCGCTGGTGAAATAAAGAGTAATCCCAGGTAAAATAAGGAATGTTTTGGCTTTAGAGATGCAGTGTGTTTGCTGGTGTCAATCCAACTACAAAAAATATTTTTTCTTGTCTTCAAGTCTAAAAGAGCAAGGCAAAAGCATGGACAGTAGTTGCATAGACTGCAAAAGTTTATGCTGCAAAATAATGACACTCTACCCTACATTTTTACTCAAAGCATGGAGCAGCAGCTGTAAAAAAAAAAATTTTTCTGGCCTGCCATTATGTATGATAAATCAGGATTAAGAGAGTCTTATGGGCAAAGACACAGGGATTATAGACTTGGGACAGGGAGTCTGGTGCAAGCAGAAGGCTCTTGATCCACTGTTCCCTGCTGAAATCATGAAACAGCAGAAGCAAATGGTGCTACATTCTGAATGACATTTTAGTCCAGCATTGTGAGGGGCCACATTTGTAGAGGTTTGTTATGAGCAAAAGAAATCCACCTGCTCTAGACTTGTAATCTGTGTTGTCAGGATCAAGGTGAGACGATGGGCTCCACTTCTACTTCTTTTTATTCTCTGCATGATGGTAGCATTTATATGATCCAGCATGCCAAGCTGGGTACAACCACAGGTAGAGGTCTAACTGCAGATGGACCTCTTTATTTTGGTTTTGCTGTTAATAAAAAATAAACCTCTTAAGTGTGCTGTCACCTTGATGGAATTATTTCAAGGCCCAGCAGTTAATGCATCATATAATTGCATGGAAGACCTTACCCATTTCAGAAAACGCATGGGAGGAAGGGAAAATGATGTTGCTGAAATTAAAGTGCTGCTATTCTTCAGGCCCAGGCAACTGTTTCATGTTACAGTGATTGATAGCTTCAGTAATATTTTTACAGCCTTACCATACAAACTATGCTTTCTTGCCATTTTGTTTCCTTGGGCTGCTGTAATAATTTTTCATGCAGAGGCCAGAGGAAAAATATACAGAGCATTTGTCAACATCATCAGAACACTTCCTTCTAAATAAGCCTGTTCACAGCTTAGCTGGGCTTTGCATCTTGTCTAAATGTCCTACTCAGGACTTTGAATCAATCTTTCATCTCAGCTTAAGCCTGGGCTTTTTAACTGAGTTGTATATTTTTGTTCAACAACAAAGATCACTTTCAGGAAAGTAAAGTAGAGGTAGTGAACCCTTATGAGTCTAATAAATATTTGGTTGTGTTTTTTTGCTTATGGAATCCTGCAGGAAACTTAAAAAAATTAAGAAATGGAGAGAGCAAGGTTGATGTAATGGGTTATTGCCCATCGATTATCTGAGAAATTCTTGTAAGAAAAATTTATATGTCTCATAGAAAAAAAATGCTACTCAAACAAAAATGGTAATTCACACCTTTCCCTGCTTGGTTACAAATAACTTACCAAAGTGAAAGAAGAAAGAAGTGAAATGACAGTTGTTGACTGTGATGCTTAAATAAGAGTCTGTAAAAGAGGTCTTCTTCAGATTTCCTGCATAATTCAGCCATCACTGTTAACTATTTTTAACAGTCTTCTCCCAAAAGTAGGAAAAGGAGACAGGGAGAAACTTTGGCAGTGCCAGCACTTTAAAGGAGAAGCAGTCAACAGCAAGATCTCGGAGAGACTTTATCAAGACTTCATTTTATCTTAAATAAATAATAATTTATTTTTTTTTCTGGCATAGTCACTAAGAAACCTTTTACTCCCCTTCTCCCTCTCTCTCCCTTAAGAGAGTAATTTGGTTCAATATCCATTGTATTTTGTGACAGTGGCATGACTGGTAGCATTGAAAATGTTAACTGATGTTGTGAATGTTGCAGGTGACTGGCTGCAAGGTGTTGGAGAAGTGGTCACTGTGCCAATGACACTGTCATTATACAGCTCAGTTACATGAGGCAAATCTGCTTCTTCTAAAACTAGTGAAAAGGCATGTTAAGTGATGAAGATCAGTTGCCCAGAACAAGATCAGGTGAGCACAGACTGTATTGCTGATTATAGAAATACATGGACATGTAGAAGATCCCTGTCTGATACTCAGCTTGAAGAATCACCTTATTAATTTGAGGGATGCAGTTCATTAGTTGGGTTCCAAGGACACCATCCATTACTCTGAGCACAGATCAAGTAGCTTAGGAGTGGCAGGCTGGTTGAGGAACACATTCCCTTTAAGGTCATAAAAATTATTTATAATGGATGAGTAACTTTAGAAATAATGGAAGCCACAGAGATGGTTTAAAATCCAAGCAAGCAGAATTCTGGGATGTGCCACTTCTCTATGAAGTCCTTCCTTTAATGATTTTCAGTGCAGAGTTTCAGACTCTGCAGACAAATTATTATAAAGGCATTGTTTCTCCTGATAAACAATTAATGGTGATATAGAAGCCAACACTGCTGGGAAATCCAACAGTCTGTAAGTCATATCATGTGGCCAGTAAGACTAAGATGCATTTGAACTGCCTATAGCTCTGTGAGGGAGCAGCCTTAAACCCAAACAAAGCCCTCAAACAAAACAAAGGGATTGCCTGACAAAGAACTGCTTGAGCCTCTGGAAAGAAAGGTGGGCATATGGAAACAATGGAACAGACAACTATGGAAGAAAGGAAGGGGAAGCAGGTCCACTCCAGTTGCTCAATGGTGGTATGTCTCAACCACGTTTACTCATTGTTGCAAAATTATTGTTTAAATGAAACAGGTCTATGAAAGGAGAAGCAGTGATGGTGGGCTTTAGGACACACACTGACACCAGCCCTTCCCCATTGGCTGGTGCAAAGCTGGATCCAGGACTAGTCATTCTTTGTTACCTCTCTCACTTTTCTTGTCCTGTTCTCTTTTCTCACTCTCTCTCACTTTCTTCCTTCCTGAATAATTTAGTATCACAAAACCTAACCAATTTTTCTCAGGTCCTGCAGCTTGAACATATATATATTGTTACTTTTGTGATCAAAATAATAAGCCTTTATGATTGCACAGCCTGGAAAGTAACAGATTTTGTAAGTTATTCCTTCTATAGCTGCAAGCAAAGCACACGTTCCTGCAGACTGTGCCCGTAGCCTGTGAAGTCAGAAATCCCTTATGGGATTTATAATCTTTGTCCATCTGATGCTGTGAAAATATGGTTGCATTTCCCCTGTAGTATTTCTATTCCCAAGGAAACTTTCATCAGAGCTGTCATTATGGCTTCCACTAATACACAAAAAATTTAAGAGTAGAAGAAAACCATCCTAAGCACATAAAGAAAAGAGACAGGTAGATTTGATTTCTTATCTGATTTAAAATCCAGAAGTAGTTTTACAGGATGAATGAGATTAAAATCCTCAATAAACGTAGCATCCCATGAGTTAGAATATATCTTCCAAATACAGAGATTGATTTAACCAGTTGAATGAGAGGGAGAAAAGGGGAAGAGAGTGAAAGATGACAAACCCCCCAGGTGTTTTAACTGTTATGTTTCATAGGTACATTTGGTCATATTTTTCTTGATCCAGTAGCTGCAGAAATCAGTAACTGATGAAGATGAGCTGCTCAGTGCTTGGTTCACTCCAGAGGAGGGCTGAAGCTGTGTCCTGAGGAGGGACATGGTTGGGTCTTGTTGTGGACCTTAGAGCTGGGGAGGAAGAGGAGTCTTGTCCTTTAAGCTGTCCTGGAAAAGAGCAGACTACTTTTTAATGGAGTCCTTTTGCAATTATGTATGTTTCCATGGTGGTGGGTGATCCACGAGGTTGGTCTGTTGAGAAATGTGCTGATTTTGTTCTGGCATGGTTTTGTTTTGGTAGTGGGAGAGGGACCCCAGGGGTTACTCCTGTAAGAAGCTACTAAAAGCTCCCCCTTGGGTAGCCAAGGCCCAGCAATTAGAGGAACAATGGATGTGCCTTTGCAATTAATGTATGAAAGAACTGACATAAGACCTGAGAGCAGAGGGACACAGTAGAACTGCTGAGCTGGAGAGGTGAGAGCAGTGCCAGAGGGGAGATCCCAAGTATGGTGAGGAGGAAGGGGAAGGAGTTGTCCAAGCAGAAGTTACCCTGGAGCCCATGGCGAGATGGCAGGCTGTCCCCCCGCACCCCATTGAGGAGGAACATGTCAGAGCATCCCTTGAAGGCACCAGAAGGGGCGAATGTGAACTTCCAGCCTGTGGACTTGGATCTGCAGCCATGGAGGACCCCACACCATGGGAGGTGACTGTTCCTGAAGCAGCCCGTGACTCTGTGGGAAGGCCTCACTGCAGTAGCTTGCTCCTGAGGGACTGCACCTTTTGGGAAGGACTCATGTTGGAGAGGTTTGTGAAAGACTCTCTCCCATGGGAGGGACCCCATGGGGAAGAAGGGGAGGACTGTAAGGACTGTAAGGACTCCTTCCTGAGGAGGAAGGAGCAGCAGGATATATAACCTCTCAACTGTGCTGCTGGGGGGAAGGAGGGAGAGAAATGGGGAACAAAGTAATTTGGGCCTGGGAAGAAGGGAGGGTGGGGTAAGGTATTTAAGCACTGCTTTTTGTGTTGTCTGTCCTGTTTGCATTTCATTAAATTAAATTAAATTACTATTTTTCACGAAGTTGAGTCTGTTTTGCCTGTGACCCTAATCAGTGAAGAACCCTCCTTGTCCTTGTCTCAACCCATGAGTTTCAGGCTGGCCTTTGTCCTCCCCATCCAAGTGCATGTGTGTCAGGGGGGGCAGGGGGTGGTGAGTGAGTGACCACATGGCTGGTTCTTTGTTGTCAGTTTAGACCCCAACCACGACAAGAGAACCAGCACCTCTGTGCCTCATTGCCACCCTGCACTGCTCCTGGGTCTGTGCTAGACACTAAGGAGCCCACACAGAGGAAGGAATTGGAGTCACACTCTAATTGGCACAGGCTCTCCACATGTAAGAGTTCTAGACACCAGAGTTATCAGAGCTATTTTTGTTTTGCTCCTAGCTCTGGTAACACATGGACTCAATGGAGCAGGGTTTGTTCCTCTAAATGAAGCACAAGATAGTAGCTACTGAAGGCTGGAAAAAAATCAGTGCTGAGGAGTGGGATCCTTTTGCTAACACACAGGCTCAGCTCATAGAGTTACTCTGAGTGCAGGGTCTGATGGAACAAGCAAAGGAGATGAGCTGAAACCATGACAGCAGGAGTCTTTTCTCCAGTTTTATCCACACAACAGAATGCATGAACTCTGTCTGCAGGTGGCTGGATTAGTGCAGCAGACTGGTCCCAAGGGTGGTGACCCTGGAAGGAGGTATAAAAATAGCTGAGGAATTTAATCATGAGAGTAAGATGTGAAGGTAATTTCTCTTCCTTACTGTTGCTGGTACTTATACATATCAGGTTCTACAGAGAGGAAAGTCTATTTACTCATGCTCTTATCCTTCATTTGCTTCAGGGACTTTCTAATTTAGGGAAGGACAACCCATCCAGGATGGTGTCAGAAGGCCACTGCTATACAAATACATTTCACACAGCTGTTCTTTTATAGTATTTTGCTTTCCTCATTCAGAATTTAAGTAGACAAAATGCAGGGATAAAAAAAAACCAAAACAAAACTGGTAGGATGATGTAAAATCTTAGAGCTTGTAAGTCAACATTGTAAAGTGACAACACAAGTTCCCCTCTTTCCCTCTTGCTTTGTATACCTCAAGGATTCTGGAAGGGACACAGAATTGCATTATAAAACTTCTAGAGACAGCAGCATGAATGGAAACAACCAAATAAACTTTGTTTATGCTCCATAGGTAACAACCATGAGAAACTCCAGCATTCTGGATGAGGAAGTCCACAAGCTTTCTGCATTAGAGGGAAATTAGGATTTGCAATGAGAGGGATGGAGAAAGGTGGAGAAGATGCAGAATCATGGGGTTTTTCATCAAGCCTCTTGAATCATGTATTCCCCAAAACCAGGCAGGACAATAAGTAGGACGCCAGCGGCAAATACATTTCTTTTGATGCTGCTAGTTTCAGAAGAATTGGTTCTAGCACTTTCTGGAGGCAAATAAGTGTATTTGGTTATTCTCTGTTTCCAAGTGAGTAAATTGTACAAGGGAGGTATATCTGTGTGACACTGTAGTAAGTGAAACTCAAGCTTTCACGCACAGATGTATGTTTGTAACACCCTGGGCCTGATTCAAATTAATTCAGACATCACACACTTTTCCATTTGAAAAGCATCTCAAAGAAACTCAACCATTTTATATAGAATGAGAGAAATAACTCCAGCAGACATGGACAACAGGAAGGAATTATTCTTTTTCCCCACCTGAGACCTGTCCGCTTGAAGCAGTAAATGTTAAACAAATCAGCATACCAAGGAACACTTCTGCCACACAGATTAAAAATCAAGTCATTTTCTAATATAATGAGTTCCTTGGCTGTGCCTGGACTCTCCGACTAATACACTTAGAGCAGCTGAAAACAGAAGTCTTGTTATGAAGGTGGAATACAGATGTCATCCTGCAACAATAATTCATTGTATTAATTTACCATAATGCCACCTGTGCTTCACAATTCAAAAGAACAAGGAGAGAGATTTTTCACTGTGAAATATCAGTTCGTAGAATCATATATTGTGTTGGGTTGGAAGGGACCTTTAAAGGTCATCATGTCCAACCCCCCTGCAGTGAGCAGGGACATCTTCAACTAGATCAGGCTGCTCAGAGCCCCATCAAACCTGTCCTTGAATGTCCTGAGGATGGGCCCTCTCTGGGCAACAGACTACACAGTTGTGTACCTACGATTTCTACAGCAAAATGACAGTTGCTTGTGCAATACCTTATACCTTTTTTTTTTCCTCAGTACATTGTCCTATGGATTCTCACAGCAGCCTCTGTTCGCAGGTCTGATAAAGAGACTGCTGGTTTGTTTCAATTAAAAAAAAAAAAACAACAAAAAAAACCAACAAATAAAACAAAAAAAAACCCAAAACAAACAAACAAACACAACAACAACAAGTTGGAGTCTCCTTCACTGGAGACATTCAAAACCCGCCTGGACAAGTTCCTGTGTGATGTGCTCTAGGTGACCCTGCTCTGGCAGGGGGGGTTGGACTAGATGATCTTTCGAGGTCCCTTCCAACCCCTAGGATTCTATGATTCTATGATTCTATGATTCTATGAACAACAAACCTGTAACTTTGTTTTCCTATATTCTTTCTCTTTGATAAAATTAATATCTGGAGGAGAAGAGGATTATGGTGACGAACAAAATGGGAATACCAACCCATAACAGAAGCTCTTCAATAACACTGAAAGCTACTTTTTTTTTTCAGTGCTAACAGGCATCCCAATCATCAGTCTATAAGGAACTAAGCAGGTACAATCAGTTGCATAGGCATTTTGTTAAACACAAAGGAATGGTACCATATTTTTAGAGCTCCTGTCAATCTGCTTTTGACTTCTATTTTTTCTCCTTCACATATGTGAATTAATAGAAGAAGCATGTCAGAGGCAGCACGAACTACAAGCAAAGTCCTGAGGATGAAGTTCGATTTTCTATTGCAGATTTTTTTTATGGAACTCATTGATTTCTGTGGAATAAACACTAGTGATAACTTGTTGCTAACACATGCTGTAAGGAATTGAACTTCCTTAGAGATACACTTGGCCACTAAGGATGTTCTATTATGATGGTCCGATCAATATTTTTCAGTTCTTGAAATATTACCATGTTATTAAAATGCTTTTCTGGAAGACAGAGTAAAAGGCCACAAGGGGAACCAAGAGCTGTAGTATTCTCTGCTTTCTCCCACCATCATTCCTGAACCTTATTGACAATGGTGAAAGTCATGTTTTCTGTCCTTCTTTCAATGCCTTTGACTCCTACAAAGAGGTGCGGGGGATTAAAACATGGAGAACATAGGAGGCTTAGATCTTTCTTTATTGGACACCTGTGTGCAAAGTCTAACTAAACCACCATCACTAAACAGGTAAACATGGTATTTATAACAGCTCAGATTAGTTTCTAAAAATATTGCCTCTCCTTTTCTCCTTCTTTGTTTCAAAAGTGGTTAATTTTCTCTTAGTATATAGATTCTGCGGTGTGCTTTTTTTGTAAAGAAGTTCTCCTTAGGTTGCAGTGGTACAGTTGATCTGTAAAAAACAATTTTTTGTCCCTTTTTTCCTTTTGTTGGAGAGGAGAGGAGAGGAGAGGAGAGGAGAGGAGAGGAGAGGAGAGGAGAGGAGAGGAGAGGAGAGGAGAGGAGAGGAGAGGAGAGGAGAGGAGAGGAGAGGAGAGGAGAGGAGAGGAGAGGAGAGGAGAGGAGAGGAGAGGAGAGGAGAGGAGAGGAGAGGAGAGGAGAGGAGAGGAGAGGAGAGGAGAGGAGAGGAGAGGAGAGGAGAGGAGAGGAGAGGAGAGGAGAGGAGAGGAGAGGGACTGTAAAAGCCTAGCAGCTGAGCTAGCAAACATATTAAAGGCCACAGTTGGATTTCAGAAGATGTTAGCATATTTTTGCTGCAGCCCATTGCCAGGTGGAAATGTTGTTTTTTTTCCTATCTCCAACAGAATTTTTATGATAAAGAAACAGGTTTCTCCCTAGCTCTGGGAGCAAATAATGCCATTTCTACTCTGGTGTCTTGTGTTTCTACCTCTATGCCAAGCCATTCAACATGGGAAATTTCTTTCAACGGGCTGACCAGCTAACGGAGTTCCAATGAGATGACAAGCAAAATAACTCAGGTTAGAAAAAGAGGCAACTCAGCAACACGAAATCAAAAAGTAAACACAGTAGTTTCTACACCAAGCAACCTGTTATTCCTCCTTCCACCCAAAATGTCTATAGTATGTTTTGTTGTTGCATGGCAAGCCTGGCTAAGGCCCCAACAGCTTGTCAGTATTTTCCAGGCTGAAAAGGAGTTTAGATTTTTTACAGTTTTGACTATTACACAGCTACTGGGGCTTGTTTTCGCTGAGGGAATGAATGCTGCTACTGTCCTCCTCTGCTGAAAAGAAATGCCTGTATTTCATTTAGTAAGGAAGATATACCAGGTTATATATGGGAGCTATGCAATTTGCTTATATGTGCATTTGTGTGGTTTAACACCTGACTGCCAGTTCAGTGGGAAAAAGTGTAAACCATCATTCTCTTGTTCTCTTGTTCCAAGGTGAGAAGAAACACAATGGCCTGAAACTTAACAAAACTTGTGAGATGACAAGAACTTCAGAACTAGGATCAAAGAATGGCAAATAGCCTGGATATTAGAGACAGCTTCCTCATCTTCTGAGAGGAAGAAAAGTGCTGAAACTTAGTGTTAACAGAACCAGAGAAACAGGGCACACAGCAAAACTACGTCTAGTGCTGTAACATACATCATTCTAGTTCAAAGACATCACTTCTCATTTTTTAAAGGTCATTTATGTGAACTTGTAATGGAAATTACTAAGTCTAGAATCATTTATAGCTTACACTTCAGTGAACTGAGAAAATTCTAATCTGTACTCAAAGCTGAACTTCACCTTTATCTTAGGACTCAAGAACACCATTTCATGCTTTTTTTCTGAAAAGAATTCCAAGTCTGTGCTAAAACACACAGTCAAGTTAGAATTCAACCTGTGTCAGCTGACTGGCAGACACTGTCCATGTTTGATCTCTCACAGACTAAAGCTTGTACGTGTAAAATTAAAATATATTTTTCTCCAGCTTTGTGAAATCTGGCATCTGGATTCTGCAAGTCCACCCCACCTTCATGAAGAAGTTTAACATGAATTTGATTGAAAGAAAAACTGAAGTTGTTAAGACACCTTCGACACTTTTTTTTTTTAACAAACAGGGGTTTATGATAAAAAAAAAAAAAATTATGTCCTTGGAAAACTAAACTAAAATGAAAATGTTTGCTTCTTACCACTTGAGCATAGCAGAACACCAGATGAGCATATACACTCCTTTAACCATCTCTCAGGGCTTGGGGATGGACCATTCAATAGCTATTGATGGCTCATAGAAAATGTGGAAACAATCATATTTAGAAATAATTCTACTTATGCATTACACATACTCTGCATTTCTTTCCCCTTGTACTTCATTACAAAGGGCATATGAATTAAAACAGCTTTTAAACAGCTCATCTGTGCTGTTTCTTTGCATCTCCAAGTCTTCTGTTGAAGATGGTGTTACTGGCTGTAGTAGGAAAGCATGTCGTAGAACAGAAAGACTAGACTAGAATAGAATAGTTTATTTTGGGGAAAGGAAGCATCAGAAAGTCAAAAGAATGGACAGGTTCCATAATCAAGAAATGTAGAAAACTTGTTTTTCTTACATTGGAAAGACATAGCAGTGGCACTAAAAACTGAGCCAGATCCCCAGCTGAGAGAAGCACTTAAACACATGCTCAGCTTCCAAGTGGTTGCTTAGGTCCAACAAACTCAGCAGGGTATAAATATGTATCTGAAGCTCTTCAGCTGGTTAAATCACTTCTTAACAGGGTAAATCACTGAATCAGGGGATGAGAGAATTATTCCCAAGCTATGCACATCTGATTTCAGGTACTAGTACTGTATTAAGTGCTCAGTGGGGACTTTAGTCTAAAATATGACTACATAATAGTAGCCTCAGATATCTTTATTTAGACATTAATTAGGAGTTCTTTACAAAATTATTTTATGAATTCCAGTATTACTATTACACAGAGACCACAGGTTTGAAATGTGCTACAGGACGTTTAAAAAACTTCCCACAAAGATTTACTGTTCCTACATGTTAGCTTCAGTGAAAATCAGAAAGAACAAGAAAGATATTCTGGCAAGTGATGTCCAAGAATGCATGAGGTCAGTCGTGTCTCCTGGGAAACAAACATCAATAATTGTTACCTTTCAATACTCTTAAATATTTTTCATTAATTTTTCCTCTCAGCTAATCACTGCAATTGAAAGTTTCATTAGGTAGTGATTGCAGCTCTACTTGTAGCATTTTGTGCAATAGATGGTGTCATTTTTTATAATGTAGCATACCTTACTGTCCCGGACAGAACGCACGGCAGAGGAGACTTATCTGCACTAATCAAGATTCATTGCATGTAACATTGGGGTCTTAACTACACAAGATCAGAGGCTGTCACACAGCAAAAATGTAGAAAACTCAGGAGATCCAAACAGAATTGCAGTTTGAATGCAAAGGGTATATTAGCAGTGAATTATACCACTTAATTCAATCAAACAACAAAGTTTACTAGTAAAGACAATGAAAGAGTAATATTTCTCACCCTTGCCAAACCACAGCTGGGTATCCTTGGGTGTAATTCTAAAGAACTAATCTCTCTGGCAAGCGTCCCTGCTGGAGAGGAGAAGGTCCAGCACACCCTCCTGGAAGGTGTATGGACGTCTCACCGATCAGAAATGGGACCAGGCTTTTATGGAATCAAGTGGGTTGACTGCTGTCGTTTAACCACTAGCTGTACCTCCAAAATCTCTCATTGGAGAATAAAAGCAAAACAGTGGAAAAATTCATGAAGGCCCTGTTCCCACCAAGCAAACTCTCTTGTTTATCTGTTCATTATTTAACCATTAGCCATACCTCCAACATTTCTCATTGTAGAATGAAAGGAAAACAGTAGAAAAAACCATGAAGGCCTTGTTCTCACCAAGCAAACTCTTTGTTTACCTGTTTGTTCTTACTTTATCTCCATTTCAGGCCTACTTGTGGCCAGGCTGGACTCCATGTTCTTCAAGACCAGAGAGCAGCTGGTGTTATCAACATCAGCTTGGCCTCTGATTGTACCTTTCAAGGTTGTTACCAGCTCAGAGTTTGCTAGGCCCTTTCCTTTCTCATGGGAACCTTTCCACTTCAGGCCCGAGCCTGCAAAACTGAGAGACAAAAGCAGCTGAATAATAGAGTAAAACTGAGGCTGGCATATTGAGAGATGGAGCGTCCTGCTACACTCACTCTTCAAAGATCCCAACTTTGAAAATCAAGACTGACCATGTATTATACTATTATGGTCATTATTTCTGCATAAATTATACATTAATAAAATAGCCTACTCAATGTTTCTTCTGAGGGATGGATCCCAGCTTGAACCCTAAATGCAGACCTGTCTGAAATTGTTTAAAAATTCTTTAGAGATCTATATATGAATTTCGCAAAGCTTGACTCAGCTACAGGATCTCATTATCATAATCTTTTTAACAGAAACTCAGAGAGTATTCAGATAAGAAGTGATTTTGAAATTATTGTTTTGCTCTAGTGATTTAGATGCCATTCCTGTATAAACATTCAACTAGTTTATTTAGAAACTGCCATCACCAACATCATGATGCTGAAACTCATATCTCAATGCAAATTCCATAACAGTGAGAACCTAATTCTGTTCCCTAAATGCCTATTAGAAAATCAGCCAACTGAACTGTGTTGATCCTAATAGCTATTTAAAAGAAAAATGATCAGTTTTAAATGGGAAATCTAATTTTGGTTTAGATTAAACACTGCATTTCAAAAAGAAAACTTCATCTAAATATAATTAGATGAAATTACTCTGAAACAGTGCCAAAATCTACTAGTTGAATGCAGCTCATTATGGCTTTGCTTTTCTGCTGGAATAACCATTAAAATTCAGATTTCATGATTGGTGGACTCGAAAGGGATTTTAGTCACTTGAAGATAGGTCATGCATTCCTAATCCTTATACACATCAAACACTGTTGTCTATATTGGTTATTCTGTCATGAGAGTATGTAGAATCACATAATGGTCAAGGTTAGAAGCTATCTGGAGTTCATTTGCTTTAACCTGCTTGTTCATGCAGGAACAGCTAAAGCCAGTTGCCCAGGACCATGCCCAGGAGGCTATTGTGGGAGGCTTCACAACCACTCTCATGTACATGTATACTTGAGTGTCTGCATGTGTATTTATAGACAAATATATTGATGCTCCAAAAATTTGACAGTGAAAGATTTCTCAGGGGTAATTGCAACCAGAAATGGATTAGAGTCTACATACCAGGAAATGTAGCTCATGGTAGGGAGTATCCAGCACATTCTTGCAGTTTTTTTCCCATTTTTAAAAACTAAGCAAAATTGTTTGCAGTGTTTGTAATGCTCAGAGAGTGTGTTAACTGATCTGAAAGAAAATGGGAGATGGGAAAATTAATTGTGCATACAAAAGTTTTGCTCCGCAACAGAGAGTAGTAAAAAGTGTTGTCTAGACACAGTTCTGACCAAAACCTCCCAAAAACTGATCAAAATCCTGAACTACAGCTATTAAAGCCAAGAGCAAAATATCTCAGGGGTGATGAGCCTGTTGAATTATACAGCCTGAATTATCATTCAGTGATTTTGCTGAAGTGTGACAGTGTTCCAAAGCTTCCAACCAAGAAATAGTAATCTTTCATATTTAAGTTTTCATTACATCCTTTCATTCCCTACTGAGAGTGCACTTGATCCCACTGTCAATGTTGTTGACGAAGATATTAAACAGCAATGGTCCCAATACTGACCCCTGAGGAACACCACTTGTCACTGATCCCCATACAGATATTGAGGCATTGACCACTACCTTCTGGATGTGACCATCCAACCAATTCCTCAAACAACAGAAGGTCCACCCATCAAATCCCTATCTGTCTAATTTGGAGAGAAGGATGCTGTGGGGCACAGTGTCAAAGATCTTACAGAAGTCCAGATGACATAAGTAGCTCTTGTCTTGTCCACTGGTGTAGCCACTCCTTTATAGAGTGCCACTATGTTGTTAGGCAGGACTTGCACTTGGTGAAACCATTTAAAATCTTAGAGTCTGACCCACACTCAGGAATGATCCTCAAGTGAACATTGACCTCTATATTCCATGTTGATATTGAAAAGAAGCATAGGAAGGGACCAGAGATCTGTCATTTTGTTAGCAAGCTTTTAATATCATCAGCTAACAAGAAAGACTAATCCAGCAGGCAGGTACTCAGCATACCTCATGCTGCACACCACTCAACACTATCCATGATTTTGGTGTTACGTTTCTTACCAACAAAGCACATAATTTTATATTTACAATACTACAGGAACATTAACAACAAGACTCTCATTAGTAATTTGTCTGGTTTCCTCTTTCTTGTCACCTTGGAGAGAAGACTTAAAAAGAATAACAATGAACCAAATTATTTCAAGTTTTTCCTCTCCCTCTCCTGCAAGAATAAAACTGGTTTCAGTGTGTCGTGGAATCTATAGTTTTAATTGTAATGATGATGCTAGGTTAAGTTTTCTCCAGGTTTAGGCTGAAAACCTGCCTGGCATTTTCAACTGAGAATTTTTACCTTAGATTTAAAGGCTCAATATGTTTTTATATCCTCTTTAGTATGTTTCTATACTGTACTTTCAAGAAGAGAAAAGCTAAGAAAATTATTTTTACAGACAAAGCAGAAGACATATGCTCTCAACTGAACTTGACAGTGATTTCAGACATCTATTGTGTGTAAAAAGTGCTCTGTTTTTATTAGAAAGATATGCTGCAGCTGCCCATCTCAAAGGCCACTGAACTACTATCAGATAATATGGGGAGGTAGAAATTATTCATCTTTGTGTACTGTGATGCATTATGGCACTAAGGTAATGCTATAGGGTCATCCAGAAGCAGTATAAAAAGTCTTATGGTGGGATCATTTAAAAAACACTTTTGCACTGAAACTGAAGATCAGTATATAGTTTAAGATGTATTGAACTATCTACCTGCAGATATCTATCTTAGCCCACTTTCTTTGACTCCCCACATAGTCAATGGAAAAGGATATGTCTCTTCAGTGGACAAAACCAATCAGTTAATGAGGGTCCTGTTTGGAGTAATATTCTGGAAAAACAGCTTCTTGTTTATTTCAGAGATACCTCTCTCAATTTGGCTACTGTTGTTGAGGCTACTGTTCCAGTGCCTCTTCCTTCCCGTGGAGGTGGGAGTCATCCATCTCTTAAGTCCTTATATTCAAGCTAGTCAGACTCAATAGAGATCTGGACAATAAATTTTAGAAAGAGATTTATGTGATCATATGCAGACTTCTGCATCAGCGTGATATAAATAGCACCCAGTCCTCAGCTGATTTTGACAGCTAGCTCTCCACTGACTGTGAGGAGAATGTGTGTAACCAACTCAGAATCTGTGAATATTTGAGATTTTAAGACTCAGTTCTTACCTTTATTGAAATATGTCAACCACATTAGCAAAGGAAACCAAGGCATATGGGGAATTAATAACCAGAAAACAGAGATCACTGCTCAGCTGCTGTTAATTAGCCTGGCTCTGCTAGCATCAACAGAACTGAGATAATTCCTGGAAATTGAGTCTAAGGAATAAAAAATTGTAACCTGGTGCTATTGGTATCAGAAGGAACCTGCTATTCAGTTCAAGCTAAAAAATCAGGGAACAAAGACAGATTTGTAACAGATTTGCTTTTACTTCAAAAAGAAAATGGATCCTAGTGCTGAGAAGACTTCTTGACTCTAACTACATTTACCCATTAGCAACCCATACAGTAATGAAATATGTCCTTTTGTTTGTTTTGAATGTGGTGTGTGTTCATTTTATCTATCTTAGCCTGTTTTCCTTTTTTTTGTAGTTAATAATCATTCCTATTCGCTTTCTCTATGATTCCTCCTCTCATATCCCAGCTCAGCTAATCCTTCTCCAGGCTAAACAGATTAATCTACTGTTTTCCTTGAACAGAAAATGTCACCTGACATTCTTTATTACTTCTTTCATAAATTTTCTAGTTTTTCTGTACCTTTTCTACGAGGGAAGACTGGAATTGGACACAATATTCAAGATGTGATTGTACAATAGGAATCAGCAACACCTTTATGTTTTAGTCTCATTTCCCCCTCCCCCCACTAATGCATTGATGTCTTTCTTTTCAAAGGACTTTGTGTGCTGCCACTCCATTTAAAATCATCCTATTTGTGCCATTAAGGAGGGCCAGTCTTACCCACTCACCAGCCTGGGTCTGAAGTCAACAGTGCACTGCTAAAACTTTGGCTGAGATTCCACCTGTGAAGCTGAGGCTGCATCTCTGTGAACAGGGAATAACTTCCCAACTCGTCCATTCAAAGTTGAACAGACACCAACCCAGAAATAAAAACATCAGCTGTGGCCACCGTCTGGGCTGGTACAGTGTATTTTCAAAAATAGTATTTCCCAGTAATATCTGAGGTATTCAAATAAAGACATGATCTGGTTGGCACAAAGAACACAGCTTCAGCATTGACCATCAGTTCCTTCTCCTAATACAATGAATGATGATGTCATTTAGAAGATCAGCATATTACAGTATCCAGAAAACTTAGTTTCTGATTACAAACATGGGACAGCTAGAGGCAACCAGCTGTACCCTCCAGGAGCACTGACCTACTTGTCTGAGAGGAAACCAACACAGAAAAATAGTTTTAGTTCATATCTCTCGAAAAACAGGTGGACAGGTAAGGAAAGAGCCTCAGCCTAGACCATCTGCTTGCTTAAACTGGTATAGGCTGCTGGAAGTCCACATTTGTACCAAGAAGGCTTTGTTGTTTCATAGTGATTCCTATGTCCTGTTTGAGACAGGTAAATTTATTTTTGTATATTTTAAAATTTGATGCGATGCTCTTTGGGAAACACTGCAGTACAGAATTTTTGGTTTTTGTTATTAAAAGAGACCTTAATGAAGCACTTTTCTACCTGCAGGCCATGGATCCCAAGGATTTAGGCAGCTCATTTGTTTAACCTTATGTGTTTGTTACATGTCAATGTTTGCCCATTTTGTCACAAAAGACTCCTTTCCCAAGGCAAGTATTGTGCCCTGACTTCCTAAACCTTTATCTCCATCTTCACACTACTTCCCTTCTCCTTTCAGCACAGAAATCTTTAATGAGGAGTAAGAAAGGGCTTAAGCAAGGTACAAGGAGGGTGAGGAGAGTGAACCCACAGTGAAGCGACAACAGGTCAGGGCAATTTCTCCAGTCCACTATGCCTTCGAAGAAGCTGTTCCTACTGCTACATTCCTTTCTATCCAGGGGATGCATTAGCAAATGAGAACCTAATCCCAGTTAAACTAGTAGTGTTTGAAGCAATCACTCTGACAGTCTATTTCTCAGGGTATTAGATGTGGTTGGTTTGCAGTAAACACACAGGGGTCATTATTTGTACTAACAGCACCTTCACAAGAAAGCCTCAGAAGCTTCATGGGTACCTTCCTTCTTCCTCCAGTTCTTTTTTCCTCTTTCCTGATGATTTATTGTTTGTATGTAGGGTGCAGTTCTATCCCAAATAAAATCAACTTAGAGCCACTTTGGTGAAGAAAAGATACTAAAATGTACAGTTCAGTTGACACCAGGTCTGATTTCCAAGCAAAGACACAAACCGCCCTTCCAAAATCTTTTTATGTGGAAAGCTATGCCACAGCCATAGAAATAGGATAGCAGTTTCTGCCAGCAAACTAATTGGAAGCTGATGCAGACAGGAAGCATATGCTCTCTAAAAGTTTTTTTTCTTGGCTGGAGTATTTATTTCTCAAGACTATTTTTAAGTGCAGGTGAGAGACCTCCTATAACTCAACAGGTGATCTCTTAAGTCACATTTCTTTTTTGATAATTTTGAGTACTACCCTAAGTAGTACCACCTTCCTAGAATGAAGAGTTCTTTCACTTCTCCTCCTGCATCTGACTCTTGTTTCAAGAAAGAGTGAGCCAGAGCTCCAAGGTGGCTTTCCTGGACCTTCCCAAAAACAAGTTCCTCAAAAAGATTGCACTGAAAAGCAGACACGAGTGTATGGCTGTTGTTTGTCTTAAAGACAGAAAAGGAAAAACAGACACAGAAAGCAAAATAGAAAGTAACAAGTCTAGACATAATCTTGTTCTCAGTATGGTGTTCTTGCAATTCAGGTCCCTCTCCCATGCCTCAGTTTAGAAAACTGAGTGATTTTTAAAGTTGTAGTCAACCCTGCTCAGTTCCCTTATTTTAATTAGAAAGATCTATGCTTCTATTACAGTCTTATGTCTACCAGTTATTGTAAAGAATAAGATGGATAAAGCAAAGACATTGTCACTTTCTAACATTGAAAGTGAAATGCTAATGAAAGATTAATAAACATTATAAACACTGCTATCATGTTAATAAATATTATGTTTTATTTCCCTGCCATC
The DNA here is from genome assembly GCA_020745705.1 of Hemiprocne comata. Classification (NCBI taxonomy): domain Eukaryota; kingdom Metazoa; phylum Chordata; class Aves; order Apodiformes; family Apodidae; genus Hemiprocne; species Hemiprocne comata. Next base: position 8,655,295 of record CM036616.1, on the reverse strand, counting down.
TGCAAAAGGAATTAAAAACAGACCAAAGTCATTTACAAGCTTCCTGCTAGTCTACTGAGCTTTACAAAAACAGGTTATTTATGAAATGTTGTATTAGTTTCTTATTAAAGCACTTTGAGAAGCTTGACTTTTAATTCAAAAAGTTTAACCCAAAAGACATTCGAACTGAGGTATTTTAAACTATAAATTAAACTTATTTGGCTGGAATTAGATCTATGTATCTTTTCAGGCCGTTTTGAAAATCTCAGTCTATGCTCCTGAGACTGCTAGAAGATACGTAACTTTCTACCCTTAATGAGAAAAAAGATCCTTTAAATATGTGATTAAAAAAAATAATAACATTGCTAGACCACACACAGCTGCATATTAAGAGAGAGCTGCTTAATATGATCAGTAAGTGCATTTTTAATCCCACGTGTTTCAGGTGGTTAAATTATGTTTGTTTGGATATATAAATTGCTGGGTTTATCCTTCAATAAAAAGAATAAAATTGCATGACAAGTGAATTACTGAACTGAGTGTAATTTAATAATATTGTAAGAAATTAATCTTAAGGAACTGAAAGTCCTTACCTGGCTGGTGTAGCAGAATTTTTTTATCAGTTATTGGACAGGGATTTACCTGAGAGATTTCCACAGCGGGCTATGAGGATGATTAAGGGACTGGAACACCAGCCTTATGAGGAAAGGCTGAGAGACCTGGGGCTGTTTAGCCTGGAGAGGAGAAGACTGAGAGGGAATCTAATTAATGTGTATAAATATACAAGGGATGGGCATCAAGAAGGAAGGGACAACCTCTTTTCACTTGTGATAGGAGGGGAGGGGCAATGGATTCAAGCTAGAGCATAGGAAGTTCCACCTCAACATGAACTTCTTTACTGTGAGAGTGACAGAGCACTGGAACAGGCTTCCCAGAGAGGTTGTGGAGTCTCCTCTGGAGACTTTCAAGACCCAACTGGATGCATTTCTGGGTGACCTGCCCTAGGGGGTTGGACTCAGTGATCTCCAGAGGTCCATTCCAACCCCTAACATTCTGTGATTCTGTGTTCTTTTTTGTGATTATCAAAGTACCTCTTTGCACTTCTCTCTACAGCTAAATGTAGCAATGTTTTCCTCTCCTTGTTAGCATTACCTGTAAGAAAAAACTGCTTCTAGTGTCTATTTACAAGGTACTTTCTAGATCCCACACATACTCTTCTTTTCTGTTATCCACACTGTGGGGAAAATATCTCATAAAAATTACATTTCCCTTCCCAGCAGAAATTGTGTAATTCTTCTTACTGTTTAATCTTCTTCTTTAATACATAGATACATAACTAGTAAAGACAACCTTTGAGGGAAGCCAAGAACTGTAAGCCTTTTAACTGTTTAAGGTACTAACAGAACTATGACAGAGTTTTATTTAGTCAAGAACCAAAAGTACACGTAATTTGCCAAAACCAGTGCAATGTAGATGTGTTTTAACGAGTCTGGATCATGCACAGATCATAAACTCCAGTGTCTAATACTGAGAGCCCAAGGCCATATTCAAAGGAAGAAAATTATTTCTGTTCTTGTAGAAATCAAATTCCTGCAGTTTTGTCGCTATTGTCCTTAATTATACACTTCTGACACTCCTGGTTTCCCTTAGTCCTCTTTTTCACAGTGGCAATGTAAGTGTTTCTCATAATTAGATTTATTTGGGAAAACATTTTCTTCTATGGCATATTATGGCCAAGGTAATGAAACCTAAACAAACTGCAACCATTCAGAGCTCCACAGGTTGGAAATTTCATATTTTCTTCTTTTTCTTCTATGTGAGAGACTCGTTCCTGAAGCAGGAAATTGAATTTTGTCCCTTCTCATACCTCAGCCACACTGACCATAGTTCTGAGTGGGCAGCTCAGAACAAACTCACTGCAGGTGGCAAGTCTACACAGGTATTGTTAAACTTGTAATTCACAGCAGCAATGATGACTTGTGGATCCTTTGTCATTGCTGAGGACCAGAATATAAAATAATAATATCTTTCCCTTGAGATTCTGGGATTTGTTGACCAGTGCTGCTTGAAGTGAAACTGCAGTTTTGTGCTGCTGTTACATAATAGGCCTTTGAAATGCATGTTATAGAAGGTGCACAAAACCCTTCTAATAATTTTTATGTTTTACTGTTTGGGGGTTCAATATAAGGTAATACTATGATGATTGCAAGATGAAAATTTTTAACTTTTTCCCAAAATCTTCTGACTACCTTTCCTTGGAAAGCTGACAAAGAGTCAGTTCCTTTGGTTTCAGATCAGCCGAGGTTAATTTCTAGCAGATTAGGGCATGGAAAAAATGCTGGTTTGCAACTCTGGTGATTTGTATAAACAATAACTCTGGACCAAAAATAAATGGCTTAACCACTTTGATGTGGTATGTGAGATGGTTACATAAATGCCACAAATGCCATAGAAAACATAACTTGGGAGCATGATATTAATTGTCCTTTATGACAAGCCTATCTACTGAAGTACCATATTTTGTAGACAGGATATTTTATCCTGGGAAGGAGAGGATTGTAAATAATATAAGGGTGTCCCCCTGACAGATTGCCTACATTATCCATCAAAGTAACAGCAAGACCATCAATATTGTCTCAAAACTTAAATATCATTGACACAAAGTAAACACTCAACTAACTTTCTCAGCACTGCAGGATGTTGCCAGGATCTGTTGTGTAACCTCTGTCACATCAGTTTCAAAACCTGGTGGATTGAGTCCTGAGCAACTTGATAGAACATTGACATTATGCCAGCTTCAAGAAGGAGGTTGGATGAGATGATCTTCAGAGATCTCTTAAACCCATTTTTTTCTGTGATGCTGTGTTTTTACCAGAGAGACATTTCTCTAGTACAAGCACTTATACATCTACTCTGGGAATCTAATGGTAGGGAGAGAGAGGGCTGGAGCAAGGGGAAGCTTTATTGGAATGTGTTTTTCCTTTATTCCTATTTCACTCACTGATATTCAGTCTCAGTTTCTTTTTGCTGTTACCATAGACCTGACTTCAAAACAACAGAGAAAAGAAAATTACCTGGGTCACTTCATTCAATGCTTCTTAGAAAGACTCTAAATTTAATGCAATTAATCTCTCACCCTAATCTACACAGCAGAGTTTCCTGTTGCCAATCCTGTGCAAGATATTCAGAAAGCTAAGTGGATAGAAGTCTTCCTGTCTACAGCTTCATAGTTACAGGATCAAAAGGGTTAAAATTAATTTTTTTGTCTCTGATTTTGAACTTTCCCAAGGTAGAGCTAAGTTTATTGACTATCAATTGCAGTATTAGAATGATTTCTTGTATATGTGATACCCTTGCAGCATATTGCTTGGATGCCTGGAATGTATATTAAGCTAGGATTGCTGTCCTGGTGAGATAGGACTATTGATTGCAGGAGAGGAAAAGGCAAAATGTAGAGCCACTATCCAAAGATTTGTTACACAGTTTGATTTACTTGCTAGAAAATCAGATACCTGAAATACATATTAAGGACAGACAATAGGTGGAAAATTTCTGGAGACAAGAGCAGGTGAATATGAAGGAAACAACAGTGGAATCCAAGCTTATATCTCTGTCATGCTTACAGATGATCTGTGTTTTACATTAACAAGATAGAGTAAGAAGTTTCTGATCCAAGGTGGGAAATGTATGTATGAGGACCTGAAATCAAGATGTATGTTTGGCAGATTCAATATTGAGCTCTTGCTTCTCCAAAATAAGGATAGTAAGATTTCCACAAGCACGGATGTTCAGAACCAAGAAAAGAAGATAACTGGGATATAGGTCATGGTTTTGCAGACAGGTTTGAGAAAGGTTTTATTGACTCACCAAACAGCTTCCTAGCATGAAGTGTTTTCAGTGGGTGTTTGAATAGCTAGTAATAGCCAGCTGGCTATTAGTAGAAGAAGAAGAGTGACAGTAAGTATTAATATAGTCAGACTTTCTGGAAGAAGTTTCCACTACGCAGTTCTATCATTGTCTTTTTGGCCACTTGTTGCAAGAAAATGTTTATTTCTTTTGGCTCAGACAACCTTTCTCAACCACATAAACTGAAGGATTCCATCCTGTATCTCTGCTTCCTCTCTCACACCTCTTGCTGTGATTTGGGATATCTCACTTGGGTTTTATACCCTGTTTCTTTTTTATAGGTAAGAATAACTACCATGGCTAGAGATCACCAGCTCATCCAGGAGAGTGGAATTCCCTTCAGATAAAATAAAAGCATATTAATTATAACAGCCCAGGATATTTCTTCCTGTTATTTTGGGAAATTCCAGATATCTGTTTTTCCTGAGTTTAAAAATGTCTAGATTTTGGAGACAACTAGTTTTTCCAAACAGCGTAATGTACAATTTTTAGACTCCATGTCTTTGGCAGTTAAAAATTCTAACTATCCTGAAAGTGATTTTGCAGTGGGTGGATATCTTTGATGTTGTGTTAATGTTAATTAAATGGCTGTATTAGAAAAAACGTGTTATTCCTAATTCCCTTCAGGTGAGAGTTTCTGAAGGCATTAAAGACTGTTATCTTATTATTCCTCAACTTTTAATGTTTTCATTACAGGCACTCAAAAAATATATTGTATAGCAATTTACTCTGAGGTGACGTGCACACTTGACCTTGTCTGTATCCTGTCTGCAATGTCCTTCATGAAGTATGTAGCTCTTTTCTACTATGTATAACACTTAGCTTTTTGTAAATTTAAAAATTTAAAACTTTTCAGCCTGTAGTTAGCATCTGCTAGATAAATACTATTTTACAACAGCAAAGAGATACTCACACGCAGTAGGATGCAAAAAAAAAAAATGAGAGTAAATCAGCCCTTAGGTATTTTAAGTTTGTCAGCATTATTTCTGCATCTCCTAACTTTTGTGACTGCAATATTATTTACATTTAAAGTAATGATACACACTGCTGTGAACCTCTCCCCCAGCCCTTCATAGGGAAGCAGCCAGAACAGACTCCTGTCATTAATGGCACAACTCCATAACACATATGTGCAAGATAGTCCAACTCCTACATAATAGTAATGTAAGATCAAGGAGAACAGAAAGCTTGGGAAGTATCCATAAACAACAGATAGCAGGCTTTTTGAAAAACAGCAAGAGGAATCTGACAGATTAACTTCTGCTCAGAGCACCTGAAGTGCTAGGATTGCTGTCCTGGTGAGATAGGACTATTGATTGCAGGAGAGGAAAAGGCAAAACGTAGAGCCACTATCCAAAGATTTGTTACACAGTTTGATTTACTTGCTAGAAAATCAGACTTTTATTTTCCTTCCTTTGTCAATGTGGCACTATCAATATTGTAGGCATCATCATGAGGGGATGGATTTTTAAACAAACAAATAGAATGAAAACCTGCAGCACTCTGCTGCAGCTCAGGCTGTCAGATCCTATCTCTGTGGCTGCAGTCATTTTTCCATGGAGATGTAACACTGTTACCTAAGTCTTGATTAAACCACGACTTTCCTCTGGACAGCAGGATGGATGGGCAATTTTGTTCACAATTTGTTTTTTTCACTTTCATGGTTTTTCTGTTTTGCTATAGCTTCTTAAAATAGTACTTCCAGAGTGTTACTCTGATTTAGCAAGTCTCCCACTCGCAGTGGGAATAGATTTCTGCATACAGACCTGAGGCTCTAATTTTCTAGACCTAGGCTGTTGTCTGAGTGTTATATATTAGAGGACCAAGCTTTCACTTGCCCTCTTTAAGTATTACCATACTCTGTGTTATTAGTTTGTCTGGTCAATAAAGCTGTCAATGCATCATTGAAGGAATGCTAATAATATGATCATCTGTTATCCAAGGAACTTTAAAATGCCTTCTATGGATGAAGTAAAAAAACAAATAAAAATTTAGTTCCAAATCTTAATTTCATATTCTAAGAATTATACTTGCAGTATAATTGATCACAGCTACTAATTTAAAGATTCATCTCTGCAATGTCTGTAAAGCTTGCTTTGAAAACAAAATTCACTAGTTTTCAATCCTCCACAATATAAAAATCAAACATATATGATGCAAGGATACATCAGATGATACAAGGCTGGATTAGGTAATGAAAGGATGCATTGCTCATTAACAGTCAGTTGTCAGAGATAGGAAAAAAAGTAGGAGCAAAATAACAAACATGGAATGATCTTTCATGCAGCAAAATCTTCCTCACTCAGGCAGTTAAGGGATTTCTTAACAAGAAGATGCATCTCAACTGTTGGAATCCCAAATCCATGACACTATTGCCCTCTTTGAATTTGTCTAAACCTTTTCTGAATTTAAGGAGTTGTTTGTTGTGGGTTTTTTTCTGCCCAATATCCTGTAGCAAATAGTTCTACTCTTCAATGTGGAAAGGTATTCTGTGCATGTTTTCAATGCCATACAGTAGTGCTAACTCAAGAAAAGTGCAGCCTGTCCCCATCTGGATAGCAATCAGGACAATTCTAAAATGTCCTCACATGGAGTTCCTTGGTAATACATCCAGGTTCCTACATCATTTCTGTAAATTCTTTTCAGAACATCTCCAGAACTGAAGGAAACTCTTAGTCACAAGTTAAATGCCATCCTTCACCAAGAACATTTCTACTGAAAAATATAAAATTAATTCTTATTAAAGTCTGCTCTGTCTGTGTGTTTTAACTCTGGTCACCAGTTATTGCACCATGAATTTATGTTGTGTTTGTTTTCACTCTCATGAGGTGTATCATGCAAATGATAATGATATATTCCATTTGAGGCAGCAAGAAAATTCCTTTATACTTTTGCAAAAAAAAAAAAAATCTACCAAATTTCACAGTCTCTGTATTTTATGTCTTTATTTTCATTCAGAACATTTCACTCAGAAAAAAATATTTGAAAAAAATTATACAAGGAATTAATATTAAAAATTATCTGTTTATTATTGACACTTATATCCTGTCTCAGGTGCCTTGTTTCCTCTCTTTTCCCTGTTTTAGGCTAATAAATATAGCTAGGAACTTTTTATGAACTATTTATTACCAGAATGTTGGGTTATGATTATTTAGCACGGCTGCCATATCACTTGTCTTTGTTCCTTTCTAGTCTAATACTGTCAAAGAAGCATTACAAACTACATTTAGAGGAATTAAATGAAATAACATTACTTATCCACCTACTTAAAAAGCACTGTAAATGGCAAAATCTGGTTTTGAGGGCAATGGTTAGTGTTATGTGACTGTAGTTTGCATATCAGGTCCCACTCTTCAAAGTCAGAGATGAGGTTTCCAAAAGCACGTTAGACTTTTCATCTAAACTCCCCAGGTGTGTTCAAGGCAGAAGCAAAGAATATGTAGTGAAGCAATATTCAACAAGAGTATGTCAACTTATTACTGTTTTTTTTTCTTAACTCATACTGTAAGACCAGGAAACAGAAGCATTCAACAATAATTTCTAGAAAGTGGACATTGTTTATAAAATACATTGATCTCATTAGACATGTGCCCTGAATCAGTTCTTTACTTGAAAGTCTAATCCAAATTTGCAATTAGAAGTTCTTGTGGAAGTTGCATTCCAACCCAGGAAAATAAGAAGTTGCTAAACAGACTGAGATTTATCAGAGATTAAAGAAATGTCTCCATTCTGAAGTCTTGCATCCCAGTTCCACCATTTGCCAACCAACCACCATCCTTCCTTTATTTCCCTGCTTCTTGCCCTTGAGAGCTCAGAGCTACTGTATCAGTCCTCAGATAAGGCTTGTCTTTACTTTTTTTCTCCTAGATCTCTGGTTTCCCAAATAGAAAGCAACCATGACTCTTTTCATGTTCAATTATGCTTTAATACAGATATTATATAATTAAGTAAATAAAATCTGAATCTCTAGATGGCTGGCTTCTTGTGCAAGAAAAGTCACTGGATTATGAGGCGTAACACTTGCAATGGTTAACCAACTAATGTTCTAGGCCAGCCAAAGAGAATAAAGAGTATTGGTGTGTATTAATCAATAAATAAAAGACTTCAAAGTTAAATGGTGGTCTGTTAAACCATTCTAAATCAGCTACATTAGAGTATAATGTATACTGCTTTCACTTCTCTTAATTAAAGGAATCCATTAGACTGTAAAACCTGGATTCTTCTCAATTAGGGAATTGGGTTGTCTTTGCCAACAATCTCTTTCCAGCATTTAGATTAGATAAAGAACAAGGTCATGACATAAGGGATCTGTGTTAATTATGAAAAATTGGACATGTAAAAAGTGAGTATGGTGTGTAATGGTATTTTTCAGGTTATGTGGTGGAATAAAATAAAATGTTGAAAAGATGAAAAGAGAGATGTGGTAGTCATTGAAAATGTACACATACAAACCTCCTGGGATCAGGAAACTTCTCTGTAAATCATCTCGTGTCAAAAAAAATACAAACCTCAAGAACAGGCTGATGACTAATTTTTAGTTGCATAATAATAATATCATGTCTACAAAATACAAATCTGATAGCTGGCTGTTGACAGTTACTGTTTTTTAACAGGACACTGAGATGTCCCTGTACTTAAATTTGCATGAATAAACATGTTTCACTGTTTTGTTATTCATGAGGCACAGGGATTTTTCTAAAAATATATTTAAAATTAAACCTAAAAATCTTAACTGTCAGTTAATTTTTCATGCCATGGAATAAAACTCTTTAAGTCTTCATGTAACATAAGACCTGTTTTCTGTCTTTAATATCTACCCTGTACAGTGCATTACAACTCTCAGGGTGGCTGACTGACCTCATTCAATGGTCTAAACACAACTGAATTACTGTCTAATTAGCATAAAGGTCATATGAGCAGAGTGGGCATTTTTAAATTAGGATAATCTGTCAAAGTGATCTTAACTGGAAATTGTTCATGATACAAAGCTAGGAACCTCTCAAAAGGGGTGTAATTTTATAAAATCACATTATTAGCTGTGCCCTAATTTTAAATGTTGTTCTCTATCCTCCTAGAATTATTTTTTTTTTTAGTTAATGGTACTTCCATTCATTCATTAAAGGAAAGGCAGGTGCTAACAGTAAATTATACTTGAGTATCTTTACTTAATCAATATCATCTACATGTTGTTTACTTTTCTTTGTTCTGCCTGATTGTTTTGCTGCTTGGGGACATTTCCACACTTAATGATGAGCAATGGGTTTTAACAATCTGAGTTTAAATCATGAAACAGTGAACAGTTCATTGTAGGTAATTTTTAAGTGAAGTACCCTGGAGGATTATTTTTTTAAAATTAACACCAATGCCAGCTCATTTTTTTAATTATTCCAATTCCTTTCACCTCAGACACATTCCATTAGAGATTATGATTGCTATCAATATGAAGCTACACTAAAAGCCCTAATACAAGTAATTACAGTCATTCAGTAGCTGACTACAATGAAATTAGGAGCATTCGCATCAGGTGAAAACTCCCTTTTCCCACATTCAGTGCAATGATGTAAAAGAGAATGTTAGAAAATGGGTTAGCTTCATTGAACGACAAATGGCACCAGTCAAAAATTAAAAAAAAACCAACCCTTAGAATCATAGAATCATTGGGGTTGGAAAGGACTTCTGAAGATCATCAAGTCCAAACCTCTATTGCTGCAGGAATACCTAGGGAAGATCACACAGGAATGCATCCAGATGTGTTTTGAAAGTCTCCAGAGAAGGAGACTCCACAACCTCCCTGGGGAACCTGTCCCAGGGCTCTGTCACCACACAGTAAAGAAGTTTTTCCTCATGTTGAGGTGGAGCTTCCAGTCTTGTAACTTGGTGTCATTTCCCCTTATCCTATCACAGGGCACCACAGAAAAGAGATTGGCCTATTCTTTACACCCACCCTTCAGATATTTGTAGACATTAATAAGTTCCCCTCTTAGTCTTCTCTTCTCAAGACTAAACAGCCCCAGGTCTCTCAGCCTTTCCTCATATGGCAGATGTTCCAGTCCCTTAATCATCCTTGTAGCCTCTGTTGGACTCTTTCCAGCATATCCCTGTCCCTCTTGAACTGAGGAGCCAGAACTGGACACAATACTGCAGATGTGGTCTTACAAGAAAAGAGTTGAGGGGAAGGAGAATCTCCCTTGACCTGCTGGCCACTCTGTTCTTAATACATCCCAAGATACTATTGGCTCTCTTGGCCACAAAGGCACATTGTGGTCCTATGGATAACTTGTTGTTCACCTGGACTCCAAGGTCCTTCTCCATGGGGCTGCTTTCTAGCAGGTCAGCCCCTAATCTATACTGGTGCATGGGGTTTTTTTCTCCCCAGGTGCAGGACTCTACACTTACTCTTGTTGAACCTCATTAGGTTCATCTTTGCCCAGCTCTCCAGTCTGTCTAGATCTCACTGAATGGCTGCACAGCCTTCAGGTGTGTCAGCCAGTCCTCCCAGTTTGGTATCATCAGCAAACTTGCTGAGGATACACTCCATCCTTTCATCCAGGTCGTTGATGAAGATGTTGAATAAGACTGGGCCCAGTACTGACCCCTGGGGAACACCACTAATTACAGGTCTCCAGCTGGACTCTGCACCATTGATCACAACCCTCTGGGCTCTTTTGTTTAGCCAGTTCTTGATCCATCTCACTGTCCACTCTTCTAATTCACACTTCCTGAGCTTATCCACAAGGATGTTATGGGAGACAGTGTCAAAAGCCTTACTGAGGTCGAGGAAGACAACATCCACTGTTCTCTTTTCCTCTATCCATTCTGTCACATCATCATAGAAGACTATCAGATTAGTCAGACATGATTTTCCCTTGGTGAATCCATGCTGGCTACTTCTGATAACATTATTTTCTTCCATGTGCTTCGAGATGACTCCCAGAATGAACTGCTCCACCATCTTTCCAGGGATGGAGGTGAGGCTGACTGGTCTGTAGTTATCCGGGTCCCGTTTCTTTCCCTTCGTGAAGACTGGAGTGACATTAGCTATCCTCCAGTCCTCAGGCACCTCTCCCACTTTCCAGGACTTTTCAAAGATGATAGAGAGTGGTCTAGCAATGACTTCTGCCAGCTCCCTCAGCACACATGGGTGCATCCCATCAGGGCCCATGAATTTGAAGATGTTCCTTAACTGATCTTTAACCTAATATTCTTCAATAAAGGTGAAGTCTTCCTCACTCCTGACTTCTTCTGTGGTCTGGAAGGTTTGGGAATCCTGAGGGTCAGCCTTAGCTTTAATGATTGAGGCAAAGAAGGCATCAAGTAACTCCGCTTTCTCCATGTCTTCCGTCACCAGGGCACCCACTTCATTCAGCAGTGGGCCCACATAACCTCTAGTCTTCCTTTTACCTCCAATGTACTTGAAGAAGCCTTTCTTGTTGTCCTTGACTTCCCTTGCCAGTTTTAATTCTAAGGAGTCCTTAGCTTTACTTCTTACATTCCTACACTATGTGACCACATTCTTGTATTCTTCCCAAGTGGTCAACCCTTTCTTCCATGATCTATAAATTTCTTTCTTCCACTTAAGTTTGTTCAGAAGTTCCCTGCTCAACCATGCAGGTCATACTTGATTTCTTACTCTTTGGGATACTTTGATCTTGAGCTTGGATGAGGTGGTGCTTGAATATTAACCAACTTTCTTGGGCCCCCTTTTCTTCCAGTACCTAATCCCATTGGATTTCTCCAAGCAGTTCCTTGAAAAGGCCAAAATTTGCTCTTCTGAAATCCAAGGGTTTGACCCTCCTAAATGCTTGCTACCTGCTGCACATGATTCTGAACTCTACCATCTCATGGTCACTACAACCAAGGCTGCCCCCAACCTTAATGTCTTCTTTGTTGTCAATACTAGGTCTAGTAGTACACCTCTCCTTGTTGGTTCCTCCATCACCTGAGTCAAAAAGTTATCATCAACACACTGGAGGATCCTCCTGGACTGTACCTGCCTGGCTGTGTGGTCTCCCCAGTAGGTATTAGGGTGATTGAAGTCCCCCATGAGGACCAAGGCCTGTGATTGTGAGGCAACTCTCAGCTGTCTGTAGAAGGCCTCATCAACATCCCTGTCCTGATACGATGGTCTGTAATAAACCCCCACATCTCTGTCCCTCATATTAGCCTGCCCCTTAATCTTTACCCATAGGCTCTCAACCTGCTCTTCATCTGAACCAGGGACAGCTCAATACATTCCAGTTGCTCTCTCACATAAAGAGCAATCCCACCAGCTCGCCTTGCTGGCTTATCTTTCCTAAAAAGGACTTACCCATCCATGACAAGGTTCCAGTCATGTGAGCTATCGCACCATGTCTCAGTGTTTGCAACGAGATCATAGACGTGTGACCATACACAGATCTCTAGTTCTCCCTGTTTATTCCCTGTGCTGTGTGCATTAGTGTATAAGCATTGTAAAGAGGGAAAAATACTAGCATGCTGCCCCACAGGTGCAGAGCCACAACACCCAGGAACCTCTCCAGCAAGCCCAGCTGTATCCCCATCCCCCTTCAAATCTGGTTTAAAGCTCTCTGGATGAGCCCTGGTATCTCTCATCCTCTTGTTGCCCTCAGGCTCCTTTCCAGTGGGCCAGGTTTTATCCCCTACCCTCTTCAAGCCTAGTTTAAAGCTCTCTCAATGAGTCCCGCTAACTCCTGGCCAAGAATACTTTTCCCCCTTGTTGATAGTTGGATACCATTTTTTTGCCAGCAGACCTGGTGCCGTGTAAATATCTCCATGATCAAAAAACCCAAAGTCCATCTGACAGCACCAGCCTCTAAGCCATTCATTAATCAGCCATGTTTTCCTAATTGTTTCAGCTTTTCCTGCCACTGAAGGAACTGAGGAAAAGACCACTTGTGATCTTGATCCTGCAAGCATTTGGCCCAGTTATCTGAAATCCCTTTTCATTGCCCTAGGACTTGCCTTGGAAACCTCATCATTGTCCAACTGCATGACCACTAGTGGGTAGTAATCAGAGGGCTGCACCAGGCCTGGAAGATTCTTGATAACATCACTAACCCAGGCACCAGGGAGGCAGCAGACCTCCCTGTGGGATGGGTCTGGCTGGCATATGGGGCCCTTGGTTCCCTTCAAATGAGGATCTCCCACAGCAATGACCTTCTTTTTGTTCTTAACAGAGGCAGTCCGAATGCATGGGGCAGACTGTCTCGGCAATTCCCTGGATAGCCCTATGTCAGTAACCTCAGTTACCTGGTTTTCCAGATCCAAGGCCATAAACCTGCTCTGTAAGGGCACCTGTGGAAGTGAGGGAGGCTGGGAGTGGGTTCACCTGCTGCTCCGAGCAGGGACCCGCTTTCTGTTCCCCTCTTCTCTCAGGTTCCCTACCTCTGCCTGGTGGCAAGAGGACAGAGGATCCTCTGCTTCTCTTGGAGCCTCCCCCTTGAGACTTTGTCTCAAGGATGGTAGGGTATTATTCCACCCATCTATTTCTCTTTCACATTCCCAGATACTCCTTAGTATTTCCACCTCCTCTTTCAGCTTAGCCACTAGGCTGAGTAAGTAACTCACCTGGTCACAGCATACTCAGGTGTCCTCCAATATGAGTGACAGGCTCAGGCATTCTCTGCAGCCAGAGACCTGGATAACCATGCCTTTGAGAGAGACCTCTGTCTGGGTCACCACTGTCCTCCTGGCAATGGTTTTCACCCGAGTGGATACCACGGCTAGGTCCTCTTCTGGGGGGCAATGATCACTTGCTGAGCTCTTGCCAAGAGGGTGCCTGTGCCCTGCCCCACGCTCCCTGCCTGTGCGAACTGCCAGCCCTTCCACCACACCATGCCCTGTTTGCCTGCTCCTGTTCACTGTGCTCTGAGTCACCTGTGCTCCCTAGGAGCTGCTCTTGTATGTGGGGGGTTAGGCCACCATCCCTTTGTCCCCGCCAACAGTGAGTCAGAGCTGCCGCTCATCAGAAGCTCTCACTCCCTGCTCGGGGTGGGGCTGGGATTTCCTCTCTCTCTTGGCTTCTCTTCCTCACCTTTGCTGAGGGTTTCCTTGCAGTTTAGTCGCTGCAGAAGGGGTCCACCAGCATGATCCTTTGCTCTGGTGTCCTTTGCCTGAGTGGCTTCACCGGAATGGCCTTGACTTACTCAGCATTGAATACCATAGTTTTTGGCCACAGAACATTTTTTATTTCAGTTATTATGTTGAGGATGGTCGATTCATTTATGTTTAAGACTTCAAATACTTTGGAATTGTTACTTTTTATTGCACAAGTGATATTGGTTACCAAGACCACGTGGAAACTCTGGATCAGAGTATAACCCAGTAATTTCCTACTTCAGAAGGTGGAAAGCTTTCGTTGACATTGCTTCAGAAGGCAAGGGAGGAGAGCTTCAAGGTAACTCCCTCTTCAAAAGGCATACTTCAGGGCTACTCCATTTATATTAATGTCTTCTGGGGAATTTTACCTAGGTGCATTAGGAGGGAGGAGTGTACTCAGAAATTTCCTGAGCAAGATGCTATTTCTGGATTTGTTGCAAGTCTGCGGGAAACCAGAAAAAAAGTTTGAAAAGCTGAATCTATTATTTACATAGGAAGCATCAGAAGTCCCGATGAGGTCTGGACAGAATGAACAACAATCACAGAATCACAGAATCATCCTGGTTGGAAAAGACCTTGAAGGTCATCAAGTCCAACCATAACCTAAATCCACCAACCATAACCTAAGCTACCCATTCAGTGCTTAAATCATGTCCCTAAGCACCACAACTATATTTCTTTTAAACACTTCTGGGGATGGTGACTCCACCACCTCCCTGGGCAGCCTGTTCCACTGTTCAACCACTCTCTAAGAAATTATTTCTAATATCTAGCCTAATCCTCCCCTGGTGCAACTTCAGGCCATTCCCTCTTGTCCTGTCATTATTCACTGGAGAGAAGAGACCAACACCCACCTCCCTACAACCTCCTTTCAGGTAGTTGTAGTGAGCAATGAGGTTTCCCCTCAGCCTCCTCTTCTTCAAACTAAATCCCAGTTCCCTTAACCTCTCCTCATAGGACTTGTTCTCCAGACCTTTCACCAGCTTGGTAGCTCTTCTCTAGACACGCTCCAGCAATTCTTCATCCTTTTTTTAGTGAGGGGCCCAGAACTGGACACAGTACTCGAGGTGTGGCCTCCCCAGTGCTGAGTACAGGGGCACAATCACCTCTGTGCTCCTGCTGGCCACACTATTCCTGGTGCAGGCCAGGATGCCATTGGCCTTCTTGGCCGCCTGGGCACACTGCTGGCTCATGTTAAGTCAGCTGTCAACCAGCACCCCCAGGTCCTTCTCCACCATGCAGCTTTCCAACCACTCATCCCCCAGCCTGTATCTTTGCATGGGGTTGTTGTGACTGCTTGCTGTGACAAAAAAACCTGACTGTACTATTCAAGCTCATAATTTATTTCAACTGTGCTCACAGATTTAATAAGCCACTATTGCAGGTTTTCATGAGTACAATCAAATTATGTACAACTTCAAAGGAGGAATACACTGTAATAACACAAAGATTTATGGAACATACTATTACAACTTATGAAGCTTCATAGAACACACAATTGCAACCTATAAAGTGTGCTAAATATTGTACATGTGTTAGTTAATCACCCACATTTACAAAATTAACACATGCCACCTATTTGCTCCACCCTCCAGGTACGGGCTTCCAATCCCAAGAACTGACTTTGGCTGTCATCCCAGTTAAGGGGGAAGGATCTCCACACAGGCCAGCTGTGTAGTTGGAGAAGCAGCTTCCCTTTTCCATCCCAAATCTTTGGGTTTTTATCCCCTGATAAATAGTTTTATTATGAAGGTTCACTTCAGTATGCTCTACTCTTTATCGTTCTTTTACTGATTCTGTAATCATCTGGGTACGCAAGATTGTCAGCTGAAGCTGGTACTAAAACCCTCCAGCTTCTCTTTATCTTACTTGCTCAAGCAACTGAGACTCAGGGCATATTATTTGTTGAGGGATTTCAAGGCTCAACTCAGGTTTTGGTTCTTTGAATGACACAGCACTGCCCTGTTTGGTCTCTGGCTTATGGACAGCTCAGGGCTGAGCTATCTACACAGCTCCCCATGGGTCATCTCTGCAGAGACAAGGCCTCTAGGTGATCCAAGACTGGGTTACTTTTACAACCCCCAGTGAGTTGCCTGTGTGAACTAGATATCACTAAAATTTATTTACAAACATATAGCTGAACATTCCATACAGTTTTACCATATCCCAGGCACAAATTCTAATCAGACTGGCTGGAAAATATTTCAAGATTTCACAGATGGATAAACAAATACATTTCATCTGGTTCAAGGTGAAAAAAAGTAATCAACTATTTTCAGTTCCTAATAGCTCTCTGAAGATCCTGTACCTAATTTAGTTTCACCTTCTCTGACAAACTTCTATTCAGAAGTGAGGACAAGCCCTGTGTGTGACCAACTGTTCTCATTACATGTGACAAAGCTTGAATGTTCTTTACTGAGAAAGGCATATAAATATTTATTTATTTATTTTTAGAAACACAGTGCAGCCATATTCAGGAAAGACAAAACAAAACTATTGGGAAAAAAAAACAAACCAAACCAAAATATGGAAAAAATCTATTGAGTAGAAACAGTACCTAAAGTTCAGTAAGTATTCAAACGTATTTTTTATCTCCTTTCTTTCCCTCTTTCTCTTTCTCTTTCTTACTCCTGTTACTTTTTCTTTCCTTTCTTTCCTTGCTGAGAGCACATATGATTGTTGAGGTGAAGCAACATTTGTGAAACTATGGTTCTTTTCTGAAAAGGGGGACATGAAACATTTTCCTGAAACTGAAGTATTTTGCTGGAAAAGCAAACATCTGAATTATGTCCCTATTTTAAGCTCTGACATCAGCTCTTGAAGTGCAACAGCCTCTGAGTGCAGGGACCGGACAGTGTCTCTGTCAGCAGAAACAGAGCATGAGTAGCTCTGGATGGGCTGTGAGCCCTTTGACAGCAGTGCTCTGTGAGAGTAAAAGGGGTTTCCTTGTTCTAGAGCACTTCTACATTTTTTTCTGAACACAGACCTGGGAAGTTAGTTTGTTTTAGTACTTAAAATACTGTCTTCTTCTAGGCTATGGACTGAAATTGAAGATTATGTATGGGTTACATAAAAAGGGTTTTTTCACTTGTGTCTATGTCTCTAGGATTAGTGTTTAAAACAAATTTTCTTCTCCTTGATGTCAGTCTTCCTCTCTTTTCAGAGCTGTTAAATGCACACATTGGCAGAAAGAAATATATATTTAGTAAACTTGATTTTTAAACATTTTTGTCCCACTAGTCTCCTAAGTGACACATTCCAAAGTTATTCTTCCCCTTTGGGAATCTTAAATCATAGTCTACAAAGTAAAATAATGGTTTTTGTGAGCCAAAATATTGAAGCTTTTTGTAGTTCTGCTGAAGGGCACTGCCACAGAAACAAGGGGTTTGGACATAATTGTATTTCCTACATCAACTTGCAAAGCCCATCTGACTGCAACACAGTCTTGGAAGACGTCCCTCACCCTAAATTGACAGTCTGCTCACTCCGCTGACTATGTTGGGAGAACAGGCATGAGGCAGCCTTGAGTTCCAACTTACACCTCTGCTTTAGGCTGTGTAAATATTTTGCCTGATTCTCAAAGCCTCACATACTTAATTGTGCTCATCCTTTGCCACAGGGAGTGGTTTTCCTTTCCAAAACCTCCCATCAAGATTTTGGAACAGCTACAGTGTGAAAACATCGGTTTTACTTCCCTGAACTCCAAGAATAAATTGATCTAGTCCCTCTTCTTTGCCTGAGAGGTAAACTCAGATATATGGTGAGACAATATCCCAGTTGTGTCCTACATGCACAGCTTTAGCATCTTAACTCATGTAAGTAAATCCACAGTTAAAGTTACTGGCCTGGGTATTTAACTGAGTTACCAGCATGGTGATTTACTTCTTCACCAGTTGGAGTGTTATCACTAATTATAGCCTACCATGGGTACAGTGCTTTATATCTATATTATCTGTATTGCTGACTCATTAGAAAATCAGCTAATGGCAAGGATGCATCCCAAGTGAACCTAGACTGTCCTTTACAAACCCTCCTTAAGCAGTGAGATCCAAGGGCTGTTCCTAACTCCATGTCTGGTTTGAGACAGGATGAAGCTAATTTTCCTTTTACTGATTTTTTTTTTTTCCTTCAGTAAGCTCTCTTTTAACCAGCAGCAAGTGTTCCAGCTAGTGGACTGATAACACTGGAATGTTTATGTTTCTGCTGAGACTCCAAGGTCGCTTCTTTGCTCTGCCACCTTAGATGCTGCCGGGAGCAGAAGTCTCATGTTTGTAGGAAGGAGTGGACTACATGGACAGCAAAATTGGCCAGAAATATTCCATTCCATAGATCTATGTAAGCTCTGAGGAAGGTCAGAGATCACAGAAGACAACTTCCTTCCTGCTTCTTCCTCCCTTCTCTTCTGTCCATGGCCTGCAACCGGGGAGGACACCATCCATCCATCACCGTTGGCTCATGCATTCCTGACCCTCATCACTCTCCCCTCAGCTCCTGTCTGCTCTGCTGCTCTCCAGCAGTGCTCCAGGACATTTCAGGACTGCTCACAGCTCAGGAGATGCCCTGGGAGCTGCTGGGGGTGGGGGGAAGCAATAAGGTTTTGCACATTCTTGAACATACTTGTATATAATTGTACATATTTTCTCTAGTCATTAGTGTTTAATTAAAGCTGTCTAGTTTAGTTTTCAATCCAGAAGTCTCTCTCCTTATTATCTCTCTCCTTTCCCTGCTTGCGGGAGGGGGAGGGGATTGAGAGCATTGTTGTCACTGGTTTAATTGCCAATCCTGAATCAAACCATGACACTCTGTTGAATTCTTTCTGTTTAATTCTGCTTCTAACTTTTAATCTGCTCCTTTCAGCAGAACTGCTTGCAAAGCTTTGTGTCCTGTGATTCCTTGTTGATTTGAATTAATACGTAATGGATTTTAAGAGGCATGCTGGTTTTGTTACTGCAAGTGTACCAGGTACATTACTAATTTAGGACATTTATGGTGCTGAACAAGTCAGTGGTTGAACTGAAATTTCTCCAGACCTGAAGAAACACCTACCTTGCTTGTTTAGCTACCTAAACATATCATTTATCTGTTTTCTTCTTTGTATGGGATTTATCCTTGGCTACATTTATTCCTGCAAGAAAGTTTTGTCTGGATCAGGTATTACAGAACACTTCCAGAGAGAGAGAGAAGAATTTATGTGTTTATGGGTGCCAGTAATGAATTAAGTGATAGCTTGTAAATTAGAGGGTTAAGAGACTCAAACCTACCCTAGATTGGAAGAGGGAAGGGTTAATAATTTCATGCTTGCCTGTGACAAACGGTGGGACAGTACACCAGGGGCAGATGGATGGAGTGCTAGTAAGGGCTCTCAACTTGTTGCCCTGAGGCAAGCCAGGGACAATGCACTGGGACACCCCAAGGGAATCAAGGGGGATTCACACGAGAGGGTGACACAACCAGCCCAGCTGAAGTGCCTCTATTCAAATGCACGCAGCTTGGGCAATAAATATGATGAATTAAGGGCCACTGTGCTGCTGGAAAGCCATGATATCGTGGCTGTTACTGAAACTTGGTGGGATGATTGCTATGCCTGGAATGTGGGGATAGACGGGTACAAGCTCTTGAGGAAAGATGGATCAGGTAGTGAGGTGGATCAGGAACTGGTTGATGGGAAGGAGTCAGAGAGTTGTAGTCAATGGGGCAGAATCTGGTTGGAAGTGTGTGACTAGTGGAGTCCCTCAGGGGTCGGTACTGGGACCGATGTTGTTCAACATCTTCATCAACGACCTGGATGAGGGTATAGAATGTACCCTCAGCAAGTTTGCTGATGATACTAAGCTGGGAGGAGTGGCTGACACACCAGAAAGCTGTGCTGCCATTCAGAGAGACTTAGACAGGCTGGAGAGTTGGGCGGGGAGAAACATGATGAAATTCAACAAGGGGAAGTGTAGAGTTTTGCATTTGGGGAAGAACAACACGATGTCCCAGTATAGGTTGGGGGCTGACCTGCTGGAGAGTAGTGTAGGTGAAAGAGACCTGGGGGTCCTGGTAGACAGGAGGATGACCATGAGCCAGCAATGTACCCTTGTGGCCAAGAAGGCCAATGGCATCCTGGGGTGCATTAGAAAGGGTGTGGTTAGTAGGTCAAGAGAGGTTCTCCTCCCCCTCTATTCTGCATTGGTGAGGCCGCATCTGGAATATTGTGTCCAGTTCTGGGCCCCTCAGTTCAAGAAGGACAGGGAACTGCTTGAAAGAGTCCAGCACAGAGCCACAAAGATGATTAAGGGAGTGGAATATCTCCCTTATGAGGAAAGGCTGAGGGAGCTGGGTCTCTTTAGCTTGGAAAAAAGGAGGCTGAGGGGTGACCTCATCAACGTTTACAAATATGTAAGGGGTGAGTGTCAGGGAGATGGAGTTAGGCTCTTCTCAGTGATGACCAGTGATAGGACAAGGGGTAATGGGTGCAAATTGGAGCATAGGAGGTTCAAGGTGAATATCAGAAAAAATTTTTTTACTGTAAGAGTGACAGAGCACTGGAACAGGCTGCCCAGGGAGGTTGTGGAGTCTCCTTCGCTGGAGACATTCAAAACCCGCCTGGATGCGTTCCTGTGTGATGTGCTCTAGGTGACCCTGCTCTGGCAGGGGGGGTTGGACTAGATGATCTTTCGAGGTCCCTTCCAACCCCTAGGATTCTATGATTCTATGATTCTAAAGACAGGCAGGGTAGGAGGGAATGAGGTGTTGCCCTCTACATCAGTGACCAGTTGGAATCAATGGAGCTCCATCTGGGGAAGAACAGTGAGCTGGTTGAGAACATATGGGCTAAGATTAAAGGGAAGACAGGGGAAGATGATGTTACAGGAGGGGTCTGCTGTGGGCCACCTGACCAGCAGAACCAAGGAGATGAGGCCCTCCATAGGCAGACAGAAGTGGCTTCGCATTCACAGGCCCTTGTCCTCATGGGGAATTTAAACCACCCTGACATCTGCTGGAGGGATGCACCAGCAATCCAGGATGTTCCTGGAGTGCATAGATGAAAACTTCCTCCTCCAAATGGTAGAGGAACCTACAAGAAAGGGTGTTATGCTGGATCTTGTTCTCATCAACAGGGAAGGGCTGGTGACCAACATGAGGCTCAGGGATAACCTTGGCTGCAGTGACCACGAAGCACTAGAATTTAAGATCCTCAGGACAATTAGGAGGAAGTATTCCAAGTTTATGACCCTGGACTTTAGGCATGCAGACTTTGATCGCTTCAGGGATCTGCTGGCCAAAGTACTGTGGAGCAAAGCCCTAGAGGGAAGGGGGGCCCAGGACATCTGGTCAGTATTCAAGGATCACCTTCTCCATGTCCAGGAGCAAAGTATACCAACAAAGAGGAAGGCAGGAAAGAATGCTAGGAGACTGGCCTGGATGAGCAGGGAGCTCCTAGACACACTGTCACACAAAAAGAAACTTTACAAGACGTGGAAGAAAGAACAGGGCATATAAGGAGGCTGCCTGAGCAGCAAGAGAAGTGGTTAGAAAAGCTGAAGCTCAGTTAGAATTAAATCTAGCCAGGGAGATCAAGGGGAATAGCAAAAATTTCTACAGATATATTAATGGTAAGGAGAGGGCTAGGGAAGGTGTGGGACCCCTCAGAAAGGAAATGGGAGAACTGGTGACAAGTGATATGGAGAAGGCTGAGGTTCTCAACAACTTCTTTACCTCAGTCTTCACTGACAAGTGCTCCAACCACACTCCTGGAGTCACAGAAGATAATGGAAGGGGCTGGGAGAAAGAACTGCCCACTGTAAGTGAAGATCAGGTTCATGACCATCTGATGAACCTGAAAGTGTACAAGTCCATGGGACCTGATGGGTTACACCCAGGGGTACTGAGGGAACTGGCGGATGGGGTTGCTAAACCACTCTCTATTATAGTCAAAAAGTCACAGCAGTCCGGTGAAGTCCCACTGACTGAAAAAGGGGAAACATAACCCAATTTTGAAAAAGAGAAAGAAGGATGAATGAGGCAACTATAGGCCAGTCAGTCTCACCTCCGTGGGCAGTAAGATCATGAAGCAGATCCTCCTGGAGGCATTGCTGGGGCAGAAGAATAACGAAGAGGTGATTGGGTACAATCAGCATGACTTCACCAAGGGCAAATTGTGCCTGACAAACCTGGTGGCCTTTTATGGGAAGGTCACAACACCAATAGACAAGGGAAGAGCAACTGACATAATTTACCTGGACCTGAGCAAGGACTCTGACACTGTTCCGCATGACATCCTGGTCTCCAAGCTGGTAAAATATGGGTTCAATGGATGGACAACTCGGTGATTAAATAAGTGGCTTGATGGCCACACCCAAAGAGTGGCTGTCAATGGGTCCATGTTCAAGTGGAGGCCAGTGACAAGTGGAGTCCCTCAAGGATCAGTACTGAGACCAGTTTTGTTTAATATCTTCATTGGCGATACGGACAGTTGCATTGAGTGCACCCTCAGCAAGTTTGCTGACGACACCAAGCTGTGTGGTGTGGTGGACACGCTGGAGGAAAGGGATGCCATCCAGAGGGACCTTGACAGGCTGGAGAGGTGGGCCCATGCCAACCTCATGAAATTCAACAAGACCAAGTGCAAGGTCCTGTACCTGGGTCAGGGCAATCCCAAGCACCAATGTAGGCTGGGCAGTGACTGACTTGAGAGCAGCCCTGAAGAAATGGCCTTGAGGGTACTGGTGGACAAGAAGTTCAACATGAGCCAGCAGTGTACACTTGCAGCCTGGAAAGCCAGTTGTGTCCTGGGTTTCATCAAGAGAAGCATGGCCAGCAGGTCGAGGGAGGTGTTTCTCCCCCTCCACTCCACTCTCATGAGACCCCGTCTGGAGTACTGTGTCCAGTTCTGGAGCCCCTATTACAAGAAAGATATGGACATGCTGGAACATGTCCATAGAAGGGCCACAAGGATGATCAGAGGACTGGAGCACCTCTCCTATGAAGACCAACTGAGAGAGTTGGGGTTATTCAGTCTGGAGAAGAGAAGGCTTTGAGGAGACCTTATTGTGGCCTTCCAGTATCTTAAGGGGGCCTTCAAGAAAGCTGGTGGCAGTGGTAGGACTAGGGGGAATGGATCAAACTTAGAGGTGGGTAGATTCAGATTAGACATTAGGAAGAAGTTCTTCACCATGAGGGTGGTGAGACACTGGAACAGGCTGCCCAGGGAGGTGGTGGAAGCCCCATCCCTGGAAGTTTTCAAGGCCAGGCTGGATGGGGCTCTGAGCAACCTGATCTAGCCGGAAATGTCCCTGCCCATGGCAGGGGCATTGGAACTAGATGATCTTTATGGTCCCTTCCAACTCTAACAATTCTGTGAGTCTATGATTCTATGATTCTACCCTTCAGTGCATCTCAAAACTGTGGCACAGTTTGGAACTATACCACACTTACATTTACTTACATACCTTTTATGAAAACCATATGCAAAAAAATATCCGAAAATTATTTTTCCATTAATATCACAAATGGTGGGGAACTTGATAAAATAAGTACTTTCTCCAGTTATATAATGACTAAAAAAGTTATTTGCTATCTTATAAAAATAATTACATTTGTCTAAGTGTTGCATAGTGCTTATCAATTTAATGTGGTCATTGGGAACCATATCATTTCTTCTAAAAAAGAGAGAGACAGGTATTTTTACCCAAGTAATTACTTTTATTTTAGTGATGTAGTAGTGACACCATCTAGGTAAGTTCACTATAAAAAGAAAGAGCAAAAATGCAGCTGTGTTTTTAAATTATACATTCCATGAAATCAGAGAAGTGAACAGAACAATTGTACCTTTCATAATATCTCCTTTGTTAAAATAATTTAAGAGGGAAATTTTAACCCCACAGTTTAAAAATCTATTCCTAAAGTATAGTGTGACAAGGTAATGTATAAATTAGAGTAATTAAGGCTGCTACAGACCAAGAACATTATACAGAATTTGTAGCTGCTCAATTCTCCTTTCTCCTAATGACACATTTCCTTCTGTTTTATTGATGTTTCAAGGCTTTTCATCACTTTTTACTAGTCATAATCTAATATCCTCATGGGGTTGATCATTCATTCATGCATCTTTGCAGCAGGATCAGACAATGGCTACAGCTGTTCCTATATTCATGTATTTCATGACTGGTTGATGGATTTACAATAATTTAGACTGATTCAAGGTCATTTGAATAAAGCCATTCGATACCAGAATGTTTCTTGTTTTGCCTCCAGTACTTTGATAAGGAGAAAGTATTAGGCTTTATATTCTTTGACATAAAGGTCTTGTAACATGCACTAAATTTCTGTTAAATTCAAACATCAACTTACAGCTCAATTTTATTCCCTGAAAATGTATTTCTGAAGCATAAGGGACACAGTTATAATTTTATTGCTTGTATCATTTGCTGCAGACATCACCATTTTCTAAGCATTGCATGACATTTATCAATGCATGAGAGTGGAGTGCTGTAGCACTTATGAAGACCCCATACATGAGTTCAGCAAAAGCACCCATCTGTCTGGGAACAGAGAATAGTACAATTATCTAATATATTTTGACAAATAATTAAGTTTTTCTTAATTGAAGGCAAATATAACCTGCCCTACTACTTAATACAATAGACATGCAAAAAGTCACACCTACCCACAGAGGTATGTTCCTTCACTCACCCCGTCCCATGCCTCATTCTCTTTCTTTTTGTTTTTGGTTTAATTCTGGCAGACTCAGAGCAAACTTTGTACAAGTCGTAAAGCATCTTCTTGGCTGGGCTAGAAAACTAATCCTGCCTGATTTTCATTCAAATTCTTAAAAGAGGCCTGTCTTGAGGGCATGATTCAGCAGCCTCATTTGTCACCTACATTGAAGCAGCTATGTCAATATTTTCTAACACAGTAGGAAGACTTCTGGGAAAATAAACCTGTATTCTTTAAGATAGGTACAAATGCCAAAATTATACATTGATTCATTCAATGGTCAACATAAGTAAAAGTCTGCAGTGCCTGATGGTCAGTGTGACATCCAAAGCCAAACCCCTTGCACGTCATCTTCCATGTAGATATGGTTATTCAGTTACTTACTCACAAACAAGTGATACATAAGAAGACTAGTTCCTGCCTGCCAGGTGGCTCCTTTAAAAAAATTTTTCTTCTAACAGAACCTCATTTCCAGGAGAGATGATGAATACCGGAATAGCAATGAAAGTTCACAAATGTCCACATTTCGCAGAGATATTTTTGAACAGGTGCTGTCATGGAAAGCAATGTTCTAGGCAGTTTGGGTAACACAGATGCTGGCAACCATGTTGCTAGGAAACAGGCTGAGCTCCTGGGCTAGCAATTGCTGGCCAATTCCAATTAGGTCCCACTTGCTGCTCTCAGAGACTCACCACCCACACCCGGCTTCCTAATGACTCCTCTTACTTATTCCTCACACCAGGTTCAACCCACTACTGCGAATTACCATCAGCTCGCCCACCCTGAGTGGACATAGTTAAGGGAGCTGTGGTGCTCTCTTGTATCTGCACTACACACATAATTATGTGACTACCAAACCTTTTAACTTCTGATGCCTTTGAATTTTCTCTGGTACGTGGCATTCCTTCTTTGCTTATTTGTTCTTTTGTCTGTCATAGAAAGGAGAGGTTCTAAAAAGCAAAGGCCATGCCTGGAAGCAAAGGAAACAAAGGATTTATTCTCTACTTCCCATCAGTAGGCCATGTCCAGCCACTTCCCGGGCAGCAGGGCCTCAGTACAAGTACCAGTTGCTCTGCAAGACAAATGTCATAGTAACAGATGCCTCCCCCCTTCCTCCTCCTTTTCTTTGTTTTTTGGCTGAGCAGACATCACATGGTTTGGAATATCCCTTTGGTTATCTTGAGTCAACTGTCCTGGCTGTGTCCCCTCCTTGAGCCTCATGGTGAGGGAGGGGGGCATGTTGGATGGACAGCCTTGGTGCTGTGTGAGCCCTGCTCAGCAGTAGCCAAAACACTGGTGTGTTATCAACAGCTTTCTAGATACCAACACCAAGCACAGCCCTGTGAGGGCTGCTGTGGGGAAAATCAGCTCCATCTCAGCCAGACCCAATACATTTCCCTACCCAGAGAGAGGGGACAAATAAAGGACTGGGGAATCTTCAACATACCTTCACTCCTTTCTCAGCCTTCTTTCCTCTTTCCCCCTTTTTAAAGGGATGGGGAGTATTGAGCTAGGAATAAAGAGCAAACCAGCCAGTTTTCTCTGTTTGCTTTAGCTTCATGCACAACTTAAAGCCACATTATCTTACACTGTGTCATGGCTGTAAAGAAGCAGCAATCAAGTTGGTTTGGTTGATTCATGAGAAACTAATTGATAGTTCAGCTTGAAAAGGTTGTTTCTGCTTTTGTCTTTCTTGTTATCAGGAAATTATGATCAGGAATTGTTTCTGTCTTTGATCTAGGTTACCAGTTTCACACATGCAGCACCTTTGCCAACGCTGCATCGCTTCATTTCTCTCATTTGGTAATCAGATTACACTTAGCCGTAGTCATTGTAGGGGGCTTTAATTCCTTGGCTCTTCAGTCTCATGGCTGATGACAGAAATACTCCAATATCAGTGCTTTTAAACACTGTGTTTTCAGGCTGCCAGAAAATTGCAAAGATTTAAAGCCAAGGGTGACAGTTTCCTCCTGAAATTAACAGATAAAATTTTACGCAAATAATATTAATCTTACATTTCAGTTATAGTCTTCAATTTTACTTTTCACTTTTGAGACCACTAAGGACAAAGTACAAAAATACATATGTTCAACAGAGGGACAGAACAGGCAAGGAAAGATAACTGGGAAAGCAGAAGAAAAAAATTAAAGGATCAGTTGCATCTGGTTACATAGACACCAAGGAATGCATTTGCTCCATGACAGCACATCCTCATCTGCCAGCTTCTGTTTTAGGATGTGTTTGATTCAGTGTAGAAATATTTCTTTTCCTTTATTTCTTTCTTCAATTCAAAGAAAATCTAACTGCAATGGTAGAGGCATTGGGGAAGTCAGGATTCCTACCTGACATTTAATGCAACGTACATAACACAGGCAAAATCACTGCCTTAAATAAATTTACAGTCTGAATAATTTTTAAAATAAAATGGTTTATATGTAAAATGCTGTTCATGTTGCAGAGAGAAGATGTATATGGAAGTGTTAATGTCAGAAGATACCTATTTTTAGGAAGAATGGGAAGGGTGTAAATGTAAGGGGAAGAGGACTGTCAACATGACCAAGTTTACAAATGACCACATTAAAAGATATGACAGATTTCCAAACCCTGAATTTTGGAAGTCCTATCTGTCTCTGAATCAGTTCATTGCAAACCAGTTTTGTGCCTGAGGCTTGACACTGTTGGTGAAAAACACATTTGTTGTCAGATCTGAGAGCTATTAGCAGCTGTTAGTTTAATTGCTACCTTTCATTCTTACTTGTTAAAAAACAACTGCGGTAACTACAGCAAAAAAAACCAAACAAAACAACACCCAACAAAAAACAAAATGAAAAAAAAAAAAAACCAACCAATAACAATAACATGAGCAAGTAAAAACAAACATCAAATGCTACAGTGACACTAAGTGGTGAAATGCTAACTTTCATGCTGCCAGCACAAGTCTGGGTTTTATTTTTGACACTGTGGTTTCTTTCCTATTTGGCCCTTCCTTCCTGCCCTGTGCAACTCAGTCATTGCTCAGATGTATTTTCCATAGCAGCATATAGCTTTTTCTACATGCACTATTAATAAAACTCCAGCTCTCTTCCAAAAATAGTTCAAATTTTGCTCCAAAGAATGAAGAAAATAAATTTAACATTTGTATTCCCCAATAGGTCTCTTTGTTCCTGCTTGTATCACATGTGAGGCAATGGTGATACAATTCACTGAGACCATGCCTCTAGATGAAGCTGCTGAGGAATTTCTTAAAAACATTAAAAACATTTTCTTGGAGAGCTGTCTTTTACTTCTCCCTCAATAATTTAAAGCCATGCATCCTTTTGTGACACATGGGATTGCAAAGGCAATTTTTAACTTCCTTCCTCAGTAACACTGATTTTATTAAGATCTTTTCTTCACTGAAACTTTTGTTTGAACAGATACCCAAAAATGCACAATCACGATGCATATGCACCCAACATGGCTTCCCACTCGTGATAATGCTCCTGTACTCTTAGAAGTACTTTAGTTTTTGTCTCCATATTTCAAACTAGTACAGTAAAACATCAGTACTGAGAGAGGAAAAATCGTCAGTTTTTTGCTTGGTGCTCTTATTATGTACATAATATTTGATTACACTATACTACTGTTTTTGCTGGTATTACTATTGTACCTCCACAACTGTTTACCCACATACATTTCTGTCACCTGTGATATATACCTTGCTCAGCTACCATTATAATAGATATGTCATGCATGACATAGCCTAATAAACAATTATTCTGATTTCCAGGACTTACCTTGGACTGATCCAGGAATATTTTCCAATTTAAGAACAAGACTCTGCCATGCATTTAGCTCAATAAATGCACTTCAAGTACAGGCTTGATGTTACTCACATATTAATTCAGAAAAGCAATTAGGACTCGTTAATTTGGAATTGAGCAGAGTTAAACAAATACTGTAGAAGTCTAGCTGTTACCATAAAAAAAGTCAGTGTTACTAATCATAAGCACACTGATGTATTAATTCACTTAAATATCTAGGGAATAATGGAAGAAATTCCTGTATTACTGCATAGGAACTGCAAGTCCACAGACATGGAGTTACTACCCCATAGGTTTTAATTTATTAAATTAAGTTCTGGAAGATGTTGATATGTATGTATATAAATTACCATTGGAAGTCTTGATTTCTTTTCTTAATATTGAAAAGTATTTGAGATTAAAATGGAGGATCCCATATTTTTGCTGCCAGACAAGTTTTCTTCTAGGAGATAGCCATTCCATGTGCTCTGAAGGGAAAAAGGAAAAATGCACAGGTCTTGTCTTTGTTTTCTATATTTAATGGGAAAATTGAGTGTTGGTTTTGTCAAGTTCCTATTGCTCTTGCTATATGAATGAAGGAGCTGAATGATAAAAAGACAACATCTTCAACAAAACTGTGTGGCCTACTGTGAATCTTCACTTCCCTTGCCTGGGAAGCTTTACCATATTTATTCTGCAAGTTAATAAGGTGACAGAGAACAAGGCAAAGGTCTCAGCAGGGGCTCATGAGATTGACCTAAAAGATACTGCAGGTCCAGAAAGAGTAATTTTAACATTTTGAATAATGGATTATTTCTATCCTGGCCTTAAGATTAAAGGTATTACATTACAGTCTAGGCAGTGCGAGGATGTATTTTACTTTCTTTTGCATTTTTTTAGTGCATAACCAGAGATAATCATTTAAACACTTGTTTTTCCCCAGGTTCTAGTGTCTGTCTGCAGTGGATTAGGAAACCCAGTTCAACAAGAGGCAATGCGAAAGAAAACACTACACCTTAAAAATATAGAGATTATTAATCTAAAAATGTCAAAGAGAAACAACAAAGAATCTGCATTTGTTGGATTTTTTGGTCCAGGAATGCTACAGAGAGCTTCTCTACATTGTCTGAATGAATTTAGATGACCAAGCAAGATCTCACAGCTGAGCAGTTCCCTGTGCTTCATGGTAACAGCTTTCACACTACCATGAGCATGCAGGGAGTGCAATGAAGTCAGATTTAGCCCAGTTTGGAAAGATTCAGCAATAAACTCTCCTGATCCTACTTTTCTGTTGGGTAAAATCCATCCTAAAGAAAGGAAATGCAAACAAACCATCATTCTTTGCTGTTGTATCCTACACATTAACAGTTTCTGATTTCTCAAACCTTTCTAAAATGTTACATGGATCTAGCTTTACCTCACTACTCTTCCAACACAATTTTCTACTGGGAAAAACATTCCTTTACATGTTGGCAACCATCACTTTTGCATCATGACTGAATGTGGATACATCTGCTTTTCAATAAAGGGAAGAAGGTTGACTGGAATGAGTTTTTAAGCAAACAGGAAAAATGTTCTGTATTCATCACAGCTGTGAGTCCAAATTCTGCACTTGTGCTGCAGTCACACTGTAACAAATGCTAATAGCAGACACAGAGTAATTTTCAAACCCAGAACTGTGTATGTTTGCTACATAAGGTGTTCATTTCCTACCCAGTAGATCTGGGCAGACTTACTGGGTAGGAAATTAACTTCTCATTCGTGTTCATTCATTCAATTAACTTAAAATGAAACTGGAATTTGGGTGAGAAGTATCTACTGAAGATATCTAAAGGATTCTTAATAAAACTTACAAATATATACATACGTGTATACATACACATGTATATACACACATATCTCTGAGGAACACATGTATTTATGACTGTAAAAGGGCTACAAAGCAAAATAGCCTGAAACCACTGGCAAGAGCAAACCCAGCTACCCTCTTGGAGGTCCATGGTTATAGAATGCTTCTTAGTCCAGCATCAGAAAAGCAGCAGAACTGTGATGGAGAGGTCATGAACTTTGCTTTTGAACTGTCCCTCTCTAGGTCACAAGTGCCTTAGCTGAGCTGTGTCATAACAGTACTGCACAATGCCAGTGCTGGATAGTGCCATGGTGATGGTAAAAGAAACTAAGGAACTTTTCCATCCTGAAAGTTGTCCTTAGCCTCAGCAGCCCAGAGAAGCTTGGCATTAAAGAAAGCATCTATTTCTGGTTTGAAAACTAATAATATTTCAGTGCAAACTCCTGAGTAGGTGTGCTGACTGAAGTTTCACTGTGGGCAAAGCAGTTGTGGTTAGAGACAGTCTTAGAATTATCAGAGATTAACCAAAAAATACATTAGTATTTACTCCTCAGCACAGGCAAACTTTTATTCTGTACTTGATGAAATTCTAAAAGTTGCTTTAAACACCACCATGTTGAATTTTAAGTCTGTTTCTTGATATTTTTATTGGAAAATATTAAATATGTTTTAATCAGTTTCTAAAGTTCTTATTTTCTAAGATAAAGCTCTGAGTTCATTATATGTTATAATGAAATTAGGGTATTTTCCTTTAAAATCCTAGTAGAGAATATAAAGTCACAGGAGACACTGCAGATGCTATGTTTTGCTACAGATAATCCTTATCTAATTTAGGAAAAAACTGTATTTGACAGCCCGCTGCAAAAAATACTTTTTATGTTTTCCTCAAGGTCTAAGACCTTACCAGGGAACACATATGCCATGAGAAAACCATAAACTGACTACAGAGGCTTTCGGTTTTATTAACAATCACTACCTAGACTACAAAAAACTTTAACACCTTCATCAATATACAGTGCCTTTGGAGAGAGGGGAGATCTTGTATTTTGTGAGCCCTCTGTGGAGATGACCAATTACTCCTGAAATACCCGCGCCTGTTCTGTTAGCTATTTCACACAAGCATGACTTGCCAGCACAGTTCTTGAGGTAAAACAAAACAACAGCAAAATCCTTACATCTGTCATAGAGCAACGGCAGAAAAGCCAGCATCTTGCCATGGTTGGTAGCAATGTGACAACACTAATAACTAAGAAACATTACAGAAAATATAGAGGAAAAACTGTAACTTTGCGTATGTGCACCTCTGTATTATTATATTCTAGTCCTTGCCAAGGTAATTGCCAAAGCTGTGGGGTCAAGCTGTGGAGAAGTTTGTGGTCACTCTCTGAAACGGGTAAAAAAGAAAGATAGATACAATGTGCACAACTTTGGAAGGGCCAAGTACTAAGGTAATACCATCTCAGCTCATACACTAAAGTGAGGAGGATGGAAGGAAAATGCAGAATGAGAGACTGATTATCCAGACAAAACAGAAAACATTGAGTATCACAGCCAGTTTTTAGTCATTGGAAATCATCTTTACTTCTCTGGAGGCAACAGCAGTGACTGAACTCACAGTAAAACTAACTAAAACTAGAAAAATGCGGTGGTGGTGTTTTAAAAAAAAAAAAAAAAATCTGAAGAAGGTAAGAAGAAAGAAATTCAGAATTTCAGGAATGGAAAAAGATCTGAAGTCAATTCAGTTCTTAACTAGGCCTCCCCCTGATTGCTAGAGGTTAGTTACATTCACCTTGTTGGAACCACTATTTTTCAAACACACTGTAGGGTAACATCTTCCAGCTAGAGACTAATTTTTGAAACACCCTGCCTGGTAGAAAATATTCATGTCCCCTGATTTTCTTTTAACTGTGCATTTGACAACCTTTCAGGTACCAAAACTATGCATGGGACCTGACACTACAGCTGGACTTCTGCAGACAGAGAAATAAGTAATCCTTGTTTCCTTCAGCTAATCTGTATCCGTGAAGGAAACCTTTTGGTGTGCACTCTGTTCTCTCTGCTTTCCTTTTCATTATGTACTATGCTGCTGGGACATCTCATGAAAATCCAGTCTGTTGTACCTGAACAACATTTAGAAAGCCAGAGCTGTTTTTTGCTGGCAGTTGCATCTGTTGAGCAGTGAGCAGAGACACTGAAGCATCTAAGATTAATGACCTTCCTCTCACAGTGGCAGATGATCTTCTTTTTTTATTTATACTCCAGTATGGCAACAGAGGTGGGACTTAAGCTGTGAGTTGTAAGAAATAACTTTGTTATAATTGTGGTATTGCCAGGTATCAGAGATACACCTCTATGCACACCTTGTGAGCTTTAGACATTAATTGCCTGGGAGGTCTAGAATCTTCACTTCTACTGATTTTCATAGATGAGATAATGAATTGGTTTGAAAAAATGGACCAACTCAGAACTAGGTGGCTGAGAGAGTTTTTGGCCACCTTCAAAACAGGAAGTTGCAGGAGCTCCCTGAGTGGGAAAATCCAGCTGTCCTAAGGAATTCCTCCAGGCAGTTCCTGCTGTGACTAGACAAATTTAAAAGTGTTATTTGACATTGTAGGTGGATAATCTGACCTTTTAAGTGACTGCCCTGTATGGTTCTTGCTGCAACATTTCTCTGCTTATACACAGAAAAGATACTTGTAAACACCACTAGAAGCTGGTACAGCAGAGGCAGACATACTCCCATAGAATGATCTACTGGACACAGGTAAGTTAATGAGGTTCTTTGTATATACTTCAAGATAGTCAACAGATCATGCTGGAATGGTCATGCAGGGCCACAGGCCATTGGATTATTAGGACTGAGCTAAACATCAGTTCAGGGAGACAGGTTAGCTACAGCTGAAAACCATTGCTAGGACCTTGGCAACAGAGACTCCTTTCACCACCTAGCTGTGACGAATCCCTGCTTGAGACAGTAGCTTTCCCATGTAGACATTACATTATGCCAAGATGTAAATAAATTTTCTTTGGGTTTTTTTAATTCTAAACAAACAATCTCTCCCTAAGTGTCTGTGCAGCAAAGGCCTGTCTGGGTAGCCTAGCTGTTACCCAGGTATTGGTCTAAACTGAGCTCTGAAAGCCTCCCTGTAGCTGGGGAAAAAAATCCTCAACATTTCGTTTTCTTCCCTTCTTTATATCTGAGTTTGGAAGCCTGTCAGAAGAGCTGGGACATTGCCTAAATAGATTATTCATTACATAAATAAAAGCAAGGACAATTAACATCAATTAAATTTTCATTGCCTTAGAACTGCTGCTCCCTATATTGGGGTGTTCCCAAATTAATTACAGTCTTTTTTATTTAATAATTCATAGAGTGATTATGCAGCAGCAATGTCCACAAGAGTATGTTCTACAACCAAACTTTGGCATAAAGAATTTTGAAAGAGTATGAAAATGAGGAAATACTCATCAAACGAAGAAATCTTCTAGTTCATGAAAATCCACTGCTTAAATTTTCTCCATATGTTGCCCACCCCTGTTCAAAAGTTTGGTATATTTGTGGCATTTATATTTAATGGGCAGCTCTGGATGTAGCTCCCAGGTTTTATTTTTCCTTTTTATGGTTCAGAGCAGTCACATCATACCTAGGACTTTTGTACTTGTTTTATTAGGGGGGAAAAAAACACCTAAATTAATTTGAACAAAGGAAGCATTCTGACCTTGCTGCATGTGTTCATATATTCAGCTAGTAGTTTTAAACTATGGCTTACAAACAAATCCTTCAAGGAGAAGTAAAATATGATCATGAGGAGTCAGAGAAATTAGTCGATGAGACTATGCAGAGTAAAAATCCTGCAAATTAAAAAAAAAAGTCCTCTTCCTTAAAGCGTTGTGAAAATCACAGCATCCTATTCCAGTTGTACTTTGAAACTCCAGATCATTTTTTCTACTGCACATTTCTGCTTGACTTTTAGAAGAACTCTGTAAGCTCCTGCAGGTTTTTGCAGAAAAGGATCCTCAGCAAAGAACTATGTACCTTCAGGCTTCACTGATCTGAAGGTCAGCCTTCTTTCAAATACCTGTCAAATACCACCAATTTATTACTAGCTGAGAGGAAGACACATGGTACTTTACCCTGCCAAATACCACCAATTTATTACTAGCTGAGAGGAAGACACATGGTACTTTACCCTGCCAACAGTCAAGTTTCTTTAACTCGATCTGTTCAGCAGCTGTACTCAGCAAATCATGAGGATATTTGATACGCTGTTTAATCTCTCAGCATCTTCCTACAGGTGCTTGATTGGATTTACCTAAATCTTCCAAAGCATAACTGTGACAGTTGTGATGTAGTGAGTTGAAAGAGTCAACAATAAACAGGATCCTGTCACTTTATGATAAAAGGGAGTTAAGGTTTGGGGGTGAGACCATGGGGCTTGGTTAGGTTTTTGTGGCAAATATGGGAGTAAGTGTTCAAGTTCTCTACATTATGATACACAACACAAGAGCTGTGAGCAGAAGACAGTATATTGAAAACCAAGTAAGGATAGGTGTTAGTAAGAAATCTAAAGTATTTTTCCTCCCTTTAGTTGACTACTCACAGACATTTTTGGTTAAAAACTCCTCCTGATAGAATGCAAAACAGAATTCAAAGGAGTTTGAAGGGAGCTGAAGATCTTCAAAAGAAACACACACAAAATAATTGAACCTCTTTCAAAAAATCTCTGAGGAGGAAAAATGTCTTCCCTGACTTAAAAAACAAGCATTCCTTATGGAAGAAAAATGGGAATAGGAGACCAGTTTTCACATGCTGCTGACACAAAGTTCTGTCAATATAAACAGTTGGCTAACAATTGAGCTGTTAAATGTGTGAGTGAGAACAAACTTGCAGTTACCATTCATGTCATTCATTAAAGCAGAAAATGGTAAATTCTGGTAAATTCTCACGTTTTTGAGGTATAAGTGAGGCATTGTACTGAGGTCCCTTTCCCATGACTAACATGTCTATTATCCAGTTTCAAATTGGATTTCAGATTAATGTAGTTCATCCAAGAAACTACAACTCTTCTGTTCACTCTGCATCAAACTGTCAGTAATCAGTTCTATTAGAAGGAGAAAGTTGTTAAAAGAATTTATAACAGCTACTAAACAGAACCTGCTGCAGTTGCTTTGACTTTCCAAAAATACCTCATTGAATGTTTTTACTGGCATGAGCACATCTTCTGGAATAGCAAGCTTGAAGCAAAGGTTGCAGAAAATAAATTCTGCCTGTCCAACAGACACTTCAGTGGAAACCAGATGATGCTACAATTGTTCAATTAGGAACAAGAAGAACTCTGTAAAATACCTGTATTGTCAAAAGACAACCTTTGTTCCCCAAACTTACACACTTTTTTTTCAATTTTTAATAGGTTTTTTTAAAACAAATTATTTCCTTTGCACAGTTTTACAACCATGGTGGTATTGATATGGCAGGTTAAACTAAGTGGATTACACACATTGCTGTAAACCAGGTTTTTGAAACAGTCTGGTTTTTAAAAAAAAAACAACCCTTAAGAATATCACTGAGCAGGTTTCCCCTTGTTTCAGTTTTGCAGTGGAAAATTTGTAATGTGAAAGCAGTGGTTTTCTAAATGGCCCATGTCATGATTACCTAAACTTGATTTAGCTGTACGCAGCCACAGGCTTCCCAGTGCCAATGAAAGAACAGGTTCACAAGCTTTACTGCAGATAGGAGGAATGGCTGCTCTCCTCTGCAGCAACAGGACTGCAAATGACAGTCCAGCCTGAGGGAGGTCTACAGAGCATCTCTCATGCTGCCATGTCACCCTACTTAGCAATCACCCCAACATCAAACTCCACAGCACACCTTAGACAAGAACATTCCTGGGATGTTCCAAAATAGGACTTCATTGCTGCAATATCTCTTTCTACTTTCTTTCTTTCTTCCTCTCTTTGCTGCAATTCTGACAATCAGAATCTTCAAAGCCTTACAAAAATGAAAAAACAAAACTGATTTACATGTCTTTGTTTCTTCACTATTATTCTCCTTTCACAACATTCACTAAAAATAAGCCCACATTGAAATGCCTTCAGAAACACAAGGAGTATAATTATTTATATCTTGATAGCTCGTTGATGGCTGCTTAGCAAACTTAACAAAAGTAGCACAGCTACCAGCAAGTGGCCTAGTGGAACTAGCAGTGCTCTCTCCCTACTAATTTCATTTGCCTTCATAATTTCTTTAAGAAGAGACTTAGCCCTAAATATAATCTGTCTTCACGTTGCCCATAGTTCAATAATGTCGAAACTCTACTCACGTCTAATCTATCCCAAATTCCCATGCACGAGAACATCTCTCCATGTTACTCCTGAAATTCTCCTTATTCTGTGGCCAGAATACTGTGCATATGCCTCCAGCACAGGCATTAGATTTTGGCTATAAAGAGTTAAATTCAGTGTTTTCTTTCTGGAGATATGTTGAGCCATTTTCAAGTGGCTTTGCTTTCAAATTAGGAAGGGAAAATAAAAAGTTGGATTCTGCAAATAAATGAAATTACAATAGCTAAAAGGCTTGCTTAGGCTCCTGATGCAAATATATTGGAAGCATGTTTCAAGTGAAATGCCAGTCTCTTTTATACCTCAAATGCAGAGATTGCACAGTTCTAGCACTTTGATCAATACAGCAGAGTTGATTCTGAAGACTAATTAGTGACCGATGATCAACACTGTTTCACTTTTTTTGCAATATGCCATGCTGGACAGTGGAGTTGTCCATTACCCATCCCACTGGTAGATTTTTCCTTACAGAATTCAAATGGCTGCTCTTCTTCCATTTTTGAATGCTTTAAAAGAACAAGACCTTAAAATAACTTTTTTCTTCCTCCTTTCTAAAAAAAAGATGATATTTTCTTAGCTCTTATCAGAAGGCAAGGGGATTTCTAAAATTTTGTCCCTTATAAACTGAACATCATAGATTCCTCTGCTGCCAAACTCCTGGGGCCCCATTAATCTTGGTCATGTATCCTGTCAGATATAAGATTCTCACTCACCTCTACTGTGTTAACTTTGTTTTGCAACAAGTCATCTCCATTTTACTCTCCTGGGTTCTTGTATCTACTTCACATGTAGTTTCAGTAAATTCCCTCAAACTGGTCCACTCCAGTCTTTGTATTAAGAGGAAATGAAAAGTATTGCTTTATAAAGTGGTTTTCCAAGATTTAATAGGGGCTGGAGCCAGAGCTATTACTGGCTGTTTCAATAATATTATTCAATAACCATAAATCCATGCTGAAATAATTGTGTTTGGAACACAGAGATAAAATTGTGATGCAGGATCAGGTTCCCACCAGACCTTGCTTTTTTGCTAGAACATTCAGCCTCTGCTGAGAAGAACAGAATACAGTTTCGCACTGATCCATGTTATGCAGGTATTAATTGTATGGAGTATTTCTCTGTAGCCCAGGGTGCAGAGATCTCTCTCTCCCCCAGCCTATGCAAACAGAGGATGCCCATGATCATACGTTGCTGTTTAGCAACCTCTGTGTGAACAAAGATGGAATTTTGTTCAGGAGTACTTTGTGTCTTGTTATTGGGAGGGTTCTTTCTCATTTCTTGAGCAAGGGCCTGTTAAACTATGCCATTTCTACTGCTTTTCATTTGGAATTGAAAATTGTTTTGCTCTTAGGAGTTGTCTAAAGATGCAGGCAGTACCTGGCATCTCAGAGTACCTGGGTATTCCCTAATTTCTTTGGGAGCTAATTCCACAGAGACATCAGGAGATGCATTTCATGCTTTGAAAGGACTCTGCCCCAAGGTGCTGGCAAAATCCTGAGTTTTTACACATGGGGGTCCAAGAAAACACTCCCTTTATCTCACTGTCATGATGGCATTTTCTCTCCATTTCTCTCCTGTCCTGTCTGCCCTGAAGTCATAAAATGATAGAAAGGTTTGGGTTGGAAGGGCCCTCTGAAGATCATCTAGTCCAATGCCCCTGCCATGGGTGGGAACATCTTCCACTAGATGAGATTGCTCAAAACCTTGTGCTGCCTGACCTTCAACATTTCCACTGATGGGGCATGTGCAACTTCTCTGGGCAATCTGATCCAGTGTCTCACTGGAGCAGGAGGGCACAATCACCTCCTTTGACCTGCTGGCCATGTTTCTTCTGATGCAGCCCAGAATATGAGCTGCAAGCACACAGTGCCAGCTCATGTACAATTTTAGATTCACCAGTATCCCCCATCCTCCTCTGCAGGGCTGCTCCCAGTCTATTCATCACTCATATCACTGTGGTATGTTAGGGAAGATACCCTGATACAAGAGGAGGCACGTCACAAAGTGGGGAAAAATGTGCTAGGTCTAAGGAAAGGAGGCCGAGCCTGTCTAAATACACGTGGGGTAGACACTCACCCTTGACCAAATGAATGGTTTTCAGGATTGGGGTGCAAAATATAACATTTGGGAAGGAGAAGAGGACACAGAAATTCAGTGTTGAGTTTTCCAGTAGCTGAGAAATAGCAGCAGTAGGAACTGTAGCAATGAGTGAAAGGTGTGTCTTATTCAGGATTTTCCTGTATGTGAGGAGATGGTGTGAGTTCTGAAGGCTGCACTCAGCTTTTGCTGGAAGGATGATATATCACAGCTGAGAGCAGCAAGCTGCAGTGGTAAGAGAGACATGCTAGGAGAGCCCAGTGGGGTGGAACAGCTGGTGCAATGGAACATTGTGAAGAATAATAAAGATGAGAGCACCTGGCACCACCTGGGAAGTGACAACTTAATGGAGCTCTCACTACCTACCAGGATAGAAAACAGACCTCAGGACTGCAAGTCTGTGCCACTGAGGGGAAGCAGAGTAAAATTTGACCTGCAAAGTATCTTACTGGAGAAAGTGGTTGTCAAATTTTGTTCTCAAGGTACTGCATGTTTTGATATCTATCTGCTATGTTGGGGGATCATTTGTCCTTCAGAGTGATTGGCTTGGCAAACAATGTGTTTTGGTTATTGTAAGAGGGGAAGAAAAGCCCAAGGAATACCTGGTTTCCAAATGCATTCCTGAAAGGCTAATCCAAAAGGAACATGTTCTGAAAAAACTCTCTCTCTCTCCTGTTTTGCCTAAAATGCCTTTTTTTTTCTGATTCCTCATTTGACCTCTAAACTGGAAGGCAGAGCCCTGTGGAAACCTGTTTGCTCCTCCCAGCTGGCAACAGACAGACTGATAGTGGAAAGCAAATAAGCTGATAAGATGGAATCTTTATTACGAGTCAAATGCTCAGTTCCAAAAGCCCACATTTGCCCAAATCTGTGCTTTTCTGAGTTGCAGCAGATCTGCCCTGAACTAAGACAACTTACTATTAAAATCAAATCCTTCCTACCCATGGAAAAGTAACCCAGCTGCTGTGAATGATGCCCTCATGGTGTCATTTGCATTGTTAAGTGAAATTAAAGAGATGTGGTGCCAAGGTGAGATGGTAGCTCAAATGCTGCCCTGTGTTACTTGGCCTTGAACAACTCCCTCTTCCTTTGGTTACAAAAGCTTTATGGAATTGATTAGCATAGCCTACAGTACAGATCTCAGGGAGCTTTGCATGGGGTTCTGCTTCACTTGAAACGTTTTCTTTCCAGTGTTGCTCCTGGAGATGCTGACAGGCCATCTCAGAACAGAGTGCTGGTCCACAGGCATTTCTCTGCTCCTTGGACCACAGAGCTGTGTCATGTGTAACTGCATGCACAAGCCTCCATGTCAGTCATCCTTGCTCAGGTACTTTGGCATTTACTCTTCCAGGCAGCCTGATGTTATGGAGTTGCCTTGAGGCTTCAGAACTGTGTCTGCCTCATTGTTCTAGTTTTGACTCATCCTGTGGCAACCAAGTTTCTCAGGTTTATCCCTCAAAGAGCAGATTACTGCAGGATGGAAAGAGAATGAAAAACTGAACTGGAAAGCTGAAAAGTCTCCCAGGTGTTTCTCAGTTAGAATTTATGAAGGTGCCTTCAGTCCCTGTCTCATCCTATTTGCCTGCTGGCTGGGCAGCTCTGTCATTTGTCAGGGAGAGCTTCTGTTCTCACCCTCAGTGCCTTATTAAACCTGCCTTTGCAGAATGAAGAGTCCTTGAGCCTTGGATTTTCCCTCCTCTTTATGTAGGCATGTTGAAACGGTGATCAAATCAATTCCACAGACTCTTCTCTAAAACAATCTCAGTGAGGTTTCTGGGATTTCTTCCCCCACTCAGATTTTTTATTTGGGAAAAAATTTCCCACCTTTCTGCCCCATGTTCCCTTGCAGTTTCTTTGTCTCCTTTCTGTTTACTTATCACTCTTGACCAAATGTTTGAATCTTGGCAAAATGAACAAAACTAGGGATATGGATAAATGCAAATTTGCAGATGAAGCTCATTGTGCTATTTGGTCAAATGGTAAGAGAGATAGGATAGGTTTTATTTGTATAAAACTATTTCAGTTTCTGAATGTTTTGTTTCAAAAGCTTTGTTTCTTTTCTCTGCTGGTGACTTCTCTTTCTGAGAATGGTTCTAGAGAGAATTGAGGCAGAGCCTGGGTTTCACACACAGAGTCACACAGAACTGTCAGAGCTGGAAAGGACCTCTAGAGATCAAGTAGTCCAACTCCCCTGCAAAAGCAGGATCACCTAGAGCACTTTACACAGGACTGCATCCAGGTGGGTTTTGAATATCTCCAGAGAAGGGTTTACACATGTGTTTACTTATGCATGAGTTGGACTCCTTCACATTTCCCAGAAAGAGAAATCATTTGTGCTCCTAGGTCAATGCAGGCCAAAGAGAGACCATTAATGCTGCTCTAGCTGAAATTAATAGTATCATCTTCAGTTCATGTGCAAAAGATCTAAGCTGGGACAACACATGTATGTGATCTTACCTGTGCAGCATCACCAGGGGAAGGGAGGAGTCCATTGGTTTATCTCCTTGGGGATTTAACTTAGACTGCTACTCTTCCTGACCTGAGCCAATCCCCGTGGTAGAACACGTTAAAATGATCCATGGACCTTCTCCTGGTTCTCCCCTTTCACCTCCTTCATGCCTTACACTCTGACTCTTCTGCTTCTTCATGGGAACTTGGAAGTTGTTGTTCATGATTCCTTTCCCCAGGTGGGTGGGAATTCTAATTTCACATGATTTGTTTAGTGGTTAATAAAAACCAGGCTGCATGGTAAAATGCATCTACCAGCCAAGCAATGGCTAAATTGAATTGGAAAGCAGGGCTATGTAAATGCATGGGGAAATTTAACACATCTGCCATTGGCCCATGTAAATGGACGGATGATTCCTGAACAAATTTATGAGTTGTCATATTTGGATGTGCACAAAGGGAGAAATATAGCCAAGCATCTAAGTGTATAGGTCCTTAGAGAGTTTCAGAATAGCCACTTCAGCTCCTTTGCCTGCTTAGACAGCCCATTAAAGCATTCCCCTTGTTTCCTCAGTAGCAAATGCGTGGGAAGAACAAGCCTCATTTGCTAGTAGATCTCTCTGGAAATGGAAAGCAGATCAATTAAGATGATGCATGTAGACACACATCCTCAGCTATCAGAACAAAAAGAC
Source organism: Hemiprocne comata (assembly GCA_020745705.1). Taxonomy (NCBI): domain Eukaryota; kingdom Metazoa; phylum Chordata; class Aves; order Apodiformes; family Apodidae; genus Hemiprocne; species Hemiprocne comata. The sequence continues at coordinate 8,613,407 of CM036616.1, read as the reverse complement.
TTCTGAGACCAATACCTGTGGTTCATAAAGGTCCTGTTATGGAGATTCCCACAGCCATAAATCCTGAAAGAAAGGCACTCCTGAGATAAATGAGTGTGTCTGGGAAACGAGCTTGAGTTGGGACACACTGTGTAGTTCTCAGATGTGCAAACCCTTTGCTCTTCTTCATTTTTACTGTTGTGATCTCAATTCACTAGCAAGGCTGCAAATGGGGAACATGAGGCCTGCTGCTGCTGCATGACACTGACACCTGAACCTTGCTGAGAAACCTCCTTCTGCAAGCCTAATTCTCTGCATGCAAGCTCCTTTACTCATGTGGGTAACTAGATTTGGCTCCCAACATCAGCCTGTGGGAATGAAGCTGGCTTCTGTTAGCCCAGATGTGGTAGAGTCTGCCACTTGGGTAGCAATGTTCAAACTGAAGTTGTGCACCTGGAATCACAGACTAAGTCAGGTGAGAAGGGGCCTCAGGAGGTTTCTAGTGCAACCTTCTGCTCAACACAGGATGAGCCATGGTACGAGACCAGGTTGCTCAGGGTTTTGTCCAGCTGGGTCTGGAAAACTCGAGGGGTGGAGAGAGCACAGCCTCCCTGGGATTGATGCTCAGTAGCTTCAAGTTAGTATCTGGTTAGTTACATAACAGGTCTGGCCAGCTGGATGTTAGTCTAATGTTAATCTAACCATAGGAGAATGTGAGTGCTGATTTATGAATGATGGACTATGAAACCTGCCTCTGTCAGACTGAGATTGCAGACAGGTTTCAAGGTCAGAGGAGTCAGCAGGTTTTCAGAACCCTGCATTTAACTGCTTGCAATTAAATGTTTAACAGACTCTGATCCAGCTCTGCCTGTAATGAGACATGTCAAATAGCATCTTTGGGGTTGGTACTAAAAAATAACTTGTACAGTTTTTCTTCCACAGTTTCAATGATAGCTCAGGTTATGTATGTCTAACAAATGTTGACATTCTACTTACATATAGTGCCAGTCATCTAAAGAGAGAACACAGGGTTTTCCTCCTGTCTAGAGGTCTTTGGAGTTAAGGAGTCAAAAAGAAATCTGTCCATGCTTCTTGTTGTAGCCTTCAGAGAGTGGGAAGGGATGCTTTACACTCACTCTGCATATATATATATATATAAGCCAGAACATGTGGCTGTAAAGAGAACTGTACCATCCATGTTAGGAAGAATGTAGAAGCCTCTGTTCTCTGACTTGGTGAAAGCAAATACTTGTGGGTTGAAATAGCTCCCAAATTAGCTCTAGTCCAGATTTAAGACCTCATTTCCCTCACTGACCTCCCACAACACTCCAGTGCTGTCATGTGTCTTACAGGAATTTTACTTGCTCTGAGCTTTTAATGAATTGTGTTTTCTTCCTGCATGTTCCATCTTGCCCTCTGAATTCAATTCTGCATTTATGTACTCAAAAAACCTCACAGAAATCTATCATTGTTATGGGCAGACAAATTGCCATTCAAGCATCTGCTCTTCCCTCCCCTATTATCTCCTTCCAAGGGAAAGAAATTTCTTCCACTCTTGTCCCTACAGTACTGTCAACTGTGAAAAATCATAAAGAAGGAGAAATTGTAGGTGCATGTTCCAAATTAATGGAATTTGAGCTCAAAAGGAGAAGTATGTTTTTGCTTGTGGGAGATGATGACTTTCATTGCAATGTATTCACACTGTGCATGTGGGTTGTTTTCCATCAATTCCACTGTTTTTCCCACACAGGAACATCAATCAAAACTAAGTAAGAGAAATAGCTCTGCCCACAGCAGGGAGGAGAACATGTATTCATCATTTAGATAATCGGATCCTCTGCAAGCTGAAAGCCTTCATCTGGACTCAATTTTCTACACAGTCAGTGACAGGCTGAGAAAGGGCAGCACAATTTGATGGAGAGTTGTCTTCCATCTGCTCCCACATCAGCATGAAAAACTGGGCACCAATGGAACAGCTACCCAATGTAGAAGAAACGCAGTGAAAGGTGTCTGACAATTCAACTTTCTCCTACAGATTCATTTGCATGTACCACCTGATGACCTACAGAGATACATCTCAACTTCCTTGACCAGTGACACAAGCATTTAACAAAAAAAGGTTTATTTTTGATATTGGGCAGAAGTTTTTTACTATGAGGGTGTTTTTTTGCATTGCCTATCTAGGCAGTTTGCCTAGAGAGGTGGTGGAGGCCCCATACCTGGAGGCATTCAGGCTTGACAGGGCTCTGAGCTGCCTGATCTAGTTAAAATGTCCCTGCTTATTGCAGGGGGGTTAGACTAGATGACCTTTAAAGGTCTCTTCCAACCCAACACATTCTATGATCTTCAGATTCCTGACAAATACTTATTTCACCACTATAAACAATAATATGCACACAGAAATTAATCATGGATTGCAGCATGAACTCCAAGCCCTTACGTATCCATTTAACAGCCATTTACAAGAGATACTTCCTATGACTCAGGGACTACAGCTGAGCATTTCTTAGTTTGGGTGACTGTTCTCTGTTTCTGCAGCATTATTTTACTTTAAAACTCCTCTTAGACTTTGTTGATCCTGTTATGAGAGGGTGTGCTGCTCCAGATTATTTTCATATAGCATTAGCTAGTTTAAGGTTGAGTATTTAGTCTGTTGTTGAGTTTTCTTCTGGAGGGATAAGCAAGTCCAGCCAGAGCTGTTTGTTCCTCTGCAGATCTCTGTCTTGAACCTCTGACTGAGATTAAACTGCTTAATGAGATTTTTGCAGAAAGGAAAAAAAAAGCTTTGATTTCTTCTTGACCACCTATGTTAGCTCCATATTTCAGTAAAACTGGTAAGGGTTAACACAAGAAAACAGCATGTCTTTGATTATTTGTCCATTTTAAATGAACCTTTAACAACAACTTGAACATCCGGTTTTATTTTATTGGTGTCACAGTTTAAAGCTGGGTTAGCAATTAAATGAATGACAGATGCTCTCTGTTAACCTCCCTCCCTCCCCAGTAAGGAAACAAGAGGGAATAAGGGAGAGAGAATTTCACTGGTTGGAATATAAAGTACACAGCTTTGGTGAAACAGTAGTGATGAAAAGGAAAATAATGAAATATACACCAATATACACAAAAGCACTATCATCCTTCCCTGCCCCATCCCTCCCCCTAAAATAATGCCCACATCATCACTGAAGCTCCTTGGACTCTACTCCTGGAGTCAGCGGGAGATGGGAGCAGGAACACAGGGATTGGGATCAAGGCAGATTAACAGATGGAATCCTCCCAGAACACCAGCCATGGACAAAGAGACCTTGACCATCGTGATCCCTAAAATTGATATTCAGTATGACATGGGATGGGATACTTTTTTGATTAATTTTGGTCACCTCTCTGGTCCACTTCTCCCAAAAGGATGGCTGAAGGTGTGATGCCTTTACTGCATTCTGGTTCCAGAGCATAAGATGTTCTTTTCCAGAACCAAGCAGTGGCCTTAGCTCTTCATTCCATTCTCTAGCCATAACTATAAACAACAAGTGTTATCAATCCTAGAGGCAGATGCTAACTGAAAAACATTCTATTCATTTCAACAACTGCAACTACTTAGAAGGGACTTAAATGAAACGTAAAATCACAAAAAGAAAATTAGTTCTACCCTGGCTCAAGGCAGGACAATTTGTAAAGGAAGGTGATTTTTATGCCAGAAGGGGACGCTAATGTTGGAGAGACTTGCCATATAATTGTCATTCATGGGTAAATGCTCAGAAAAAAGTGATCGTTTATTTAGATAAGGCCAGTAAGTGTAGCACATTCGTATAGACCAGAAGCCTGAAGAAGTTCCACGTGGAAATCTAATGGTCCACACACAAAACTAGGGTAGCCAGACCCAAGAAACTTATTTCACAGAATCACGGAATTGTCAGAGTTGAAAGGAACCTCTAGTGATTGCCTAGTCCAACTCCCCTGCTAAAGCAGGATCCCCCAGAGCACATTACTCAGGACTGCATCCAGGCAGGTCTTCAATATCTCCAGAGAAGGGGACTCCACAACCTCCCTGGGCAGCCTGTCCCAGTGCTCTGTCTCCCTCACTGTAAAGTTTTTCCTCATATTTAATTGGAACTTCCCATGTTCCAGCTTGTGCCTGTTGCCCCTTGTCCTGTCACTGGGAACTACTGAAAAGAGTCTGGCTCCATCCTCCCTGCACCCACCCTTTAGATACTTACAGGCATTCATAAGGTCTCCCCTCAGCCTTCTCTTCTCCAGGCTAAAGAGTCCCAGCTCTCTCAGCCTTTCCTCATAAGGGAGATGCTCCAGTCCCCCAGTCATCCTTGTTGCCTTCCGATGGACTCTCTCCAGTAGTTCCGTGTCTCTCTTGAACTGGTGAGACCAGAACTGGACACAACACTCAAGATGTGGCCTCACCAGGGCAGAACGGAGGGGGAGAATAACCTCCCTCAACCTGCTGCAGGCCACGCTCTTCCTCATGCACCCCAGGATTCCATTGGCCTTCTTGGTGACCAGGGCACATGGCTGGCTCATGAATACTTTGCTATCTTCTAGGACTGCCAGATCCTTCTCCTCCAAACTGCTTTCCAGCAGGTCAACCCCTAACCTATATTGGTGCCTGGCACTCATTCTCCCCAGGTGACCCTTGTTCAACTCTTGCCCTTGTGAACCTCCATTATTTTCCTCTCTGCCCAGCTCTCCAGCCTGTCCAGGTCGCGCTGGATGGCAGCAGAGCCCTCTGGAGTGTCACCACCCCTCCTAGTTTTGTATCATCAGCAAACTTGCTGAGGTTACAGTCTGTCCCCTCGTGGAGGTCATTGATGAGCATTTTGAACAAAACTAGAACAAATACTGACCCCAGGGGGACAGCGCTGGTTACAGGCCTCCAACTCGACCCTGCTCCGTTAGTGACAACCCTCTGAGCTCTGTCACAATTTCTAATTCAGTTAATCGGGCGCATTCTAATGTGCATAAAATCTTGTTTGTGGGGAGAAGTGGAGTCAGAAAAGTGTTGAAGGAATTGGTGGTGGAGTGTTTGGTTGCATTCGGTTTCGTTCTTTCTCCCAGTGATGATGATTGTCAGGGACATGGAAGGGTTAGGCAAACCCCAAACTGCTATATCCAAAACTGCAAATTTTAGCTGAAAATTGCAAATTTTAGCTACAAATTGCAATGATAAAAACAACTCATGTAATGTTACCTTGCAGACTAGAAATATAAAATTTCAGTCATTCATTTTTTAAAAGTATTACTGCTTGAAGGAGGAAAATTGGAATATGCTAGAAGAGAAGATAAACACAATTTTAACAGTTAAATAATGTCTCTATTCGGCCATTCAGGATAATGCATTTCAAACAAATGAACCGTAAGACTTTGAAAACAGTCTTGTGGTGATTCTTGCCATCTGCTAGTAGAGGTTGGAAATAAATGAACACCAGCTTACACAAGAATTAAATAAAATTCATCTCAAAAAAAAAAAAAAAAAAAAAAGGCCATAATACCTTCCTTGGGAGACTATCAGCATTTTCAGTTGATGGGAGGCAACAATTTTCCCATGTAGCTGTTGACCAGTGTTCACAATTTCTTTGGAGAATTCAATATTTTGGTGGTTTCCCCACAAAGCTGGTAGCTGTGTCCCACAAAGCCACTTGTTCACTCCCACCCGGTGGGATGGGGGACAGAATGAGAACGGTAAAAGTGAGAAAACTCATGAGTGGAGATACAGACAGTTTGATAGGTAAAGCAAAAGTCAAGCTCATGCAAACCAAGCAAAACAAGGAACTCATTCACTACTTCCTATGGCAGGCAGGTGTTCAGCCATCTCCAGGAAAGCAGGGCTTCAACACAGGTATTGGTGCCTTGGGAAGACAAATGCCATCTCTCTTAGTGTCCCCCACTTTCTTCTTCTTCCCTGAGCTTTATATGCTAAGCATGACAACATATGGTGTGTACTATCCTTTGGTCAGTTGGGGTCAGCTGTGCCATATGGGTCCCCTCCCAACTTTTTGTGCACCCCCAGCCTACTCACTGGTGGGGTGGGGTGAGAAGCAGAAAAGGCCTTGGCTCTGTGTAAGCCCTGCTCAGCAGTAACAAAAACATCACTGTACTGGCAACACTTAGCAAAAAAACAAAACTTAGTCCCATACTAATTTCTATAAAGAAAATTAACTCTATCCCAGACAAAACCAGCGCAACGTGATTGTAGAATCAGGATGATAGCATAGATAGTTATTTCTCTTGGGGTTAGTTTTAAATTCTGTCCAGGATTTTCTATTGACAGATTTTATCCTCTAATCATAGAATTAAGCATGGAGACAGTTTCCGAGAAGTTGTTTAATCCCTTCTTGACAGTATCAGGGCTGTACCAGATAGGCAGTCCTGATGTTCACCCTGGGCAACTTCCAGTCAGGCAGGAAACAAATAGATCCTTAGTCATTGTAAAAGTTTGCTTTCAGTAGTAAGCATGGGTCAAGATTTTTTTTCTCCTGTAGAAACCATTAAAATTAATAACAGAGGAAAGAAAACAAAACTAATATTTTTTACATTTCTCTTTTAAAAAACTGATAGTCCTTTAAAAATTTAGACTATCTGGACAGGCTATTCCTATTCAGATTTTTAATTTTTTTTTTGTCTGTTTGTGTGGTTTTTCTCTTTTTTGTTTCCTCCCTATCATTGGTGTTGTTATTTTATCTGTAAGGTCCAATAAAGTGAAATAGGCAAGCTTTTATTTAGAGGTAAAATATTATATTAAACCAGTTCATAGAGTAAGGAAAACAAAAAAACAGATTTGCTTTTAGATTTGATCCTCGTCTGAGGTGTAATAACTAGCTGAAAAATTAAAACTGAACACGAGTGTTATAGTTTGGTTTGGTTTTTTTTTCATTTCTCCCAGATTACTTCTGTTGAGTTTTATCAATACAACCGTACTGAAGCAATGTAATAATCAAGCTCCTACAGTATTCAGAAGCAACATCACCATTCTGCAATGCCAAGAGCTAAATACTTCTAAGTGCCTGTTTAATGTCCTGCTCCAGTGGCTGAAGGTTAATCTTTCCAAGTGGAGAGGCTTTCTGGACAAATCAATCCCTGAACTGCTAAGGCTGGGAGCCACTTTCCCAGAAGGATATTCAGAACAGAGCCTAGGACTGAAAGGCTAAATGCAGTTAATAGGCTTCACATCATTTAAAAGAAAGAAAAAAAAATGTGTTAAGCAATTATTTCCTAAGGATTAGGGCAAACTTTATAGGGATTTTAATGTTCAAAGCATTACTTAGCCACTTTTCAGGACTGGCCTAGTTGTCTGGTTGATACGTCAGAAAACACCTCCCTCAGGAGGCAATTCTGAAGCAGAAAATGGCCATGTAAATTTCAAGGAGCCATGCAGAAAAACCTGGCTGTGCCAACAGTTGGGCTATGAAACCTCCTGATGTTTTTTCCTCTGTTTCCCATGGATTCAGCCATACCCATCTGCACTCAGAACCCAGCCTCAGTCTCAGTGTCTGAGCTTCTTCCAACACAGTCAACTCACCTCTGAAAGCACACCATAAGAGTCTGATCCACCAGCATCCCATGAGTGTTTAAGCTCTGTTTATAGCTAAAAGATAATTAGATGTATTTATACAAGCTCTTTGATTCTGCATGCTCTTTGAACAATGCTGTCACACATTAGCTTCTCTAACAAATGTGGCAGTCTTTCATCCTGAAATGCATCTTCACTTAAATCTTCAGTAACTGGGAGTCCTGAGGCAAAATGCCTTTGGTTAACATACAGTCCCAAGTTTTTTCAATATAAACCACATTTGTTCTATGTCTAGATTCACACAGCCAATACCTGACTTCATGTACTGTATTCTGCACAAAATTAATGAAATACATGCTTGCTTTATATGTGTGCATCATTAATTTCAGAAGACTCTGTATTTCCTTGGAAGAAAATAATTTATTTTAATTTTTGCAACTAATCTCTTACCCCAGAAATATAATCAGGAATAGTTCTCCTTGCTAATGTATCTCTAACCTGAGGATTAAGGAAGAAACACAGAGTGTGGTATACTTATTTTGCTGCAGAAAAAGCAGGTGTTTGTTTCCAACATCTCTGCCAATGTTCTGTTCTTTCCAATAACAAACTAAAGGCAAAAGTTCAACACCTGAAAGGCTAGCTCATTGTAGCAAGATGTTATTTACCTCAGTAACGACCATTTGTACCTGTATTCCCACAGCTACCACAACTAATACTGTATTTTCTCATTTGCCACTGGTATTTTGTTGTTAAATCAAGAGCAGAATAGTATCAGCACCTTCAAAGAGCAAATGGGCAAGGTCACTGGGCTGTCTCAGATGTGAAAGTCACAGAAAACGCACCTTTGTAGTTCAGCTGTATGTACAGAAGTTACATACAATACTCAACATTTCAGAGGAGTGCTATGGAAGTACATTGTGTTTAAAACCATGAGTAGGGATTGGGTTTGATTTCTTTTGAATGAGTGGCAATACTCAACTTTCTTCTCTCAATCACTAGAGGTGCAGAGTCAGGAAGGCACTACATGCTTAAGTATGCTGTGGCAGTTCTAGATCTAAATTCTGCTATGAGATTATTTTTTCATTATCAGCAGAAGTGTTTTCCATGTGTTCTTTTTAATGTCATAGTCACCACGAGCTGCACACAGGAAGGAAAAAATATCTACTCATTCCTGGAGTGTTAGCAACTTCAACCTACATTGGCTTTTTGAGTTATAGACTTGCATCAGTTCCTTTTTCTTTTTGATATATTGTACTCCCTGCTTTTTTTTTCTCTCATCTTCTCCCATATCAAGGCTGAATTTCTTCATTGACTTGGAAGGCTAGAAGCTCTGATCCTAAGATAGTTCAGATAAACTGAGCTTTAATGTTTTAACTTAGAAGATGTTTCCAGAAGCACATAAAATACAGGAGCCTTGAAAACAAGTAGAAGAGACTAGAGGAGCACTAGTCATCCTTTTACACTTCCTCAAAATGATATTTTTACCTGTGTCCATCTGGACACACTCTGAATATTACTGATAGCATCTTGCTCAATGGTGTTGTCTAAAGCAGGCAATGAAGGCTTCTCCCTAGCCTGGTGGGTGCCCCTCATCAGAAGCTGCTGTGAAAGATCATGTGCTGCTGCAGTACCCATAACTGGCACTACCAAAAGTCCACTCTCTCATTCAGGCAGTTGTTTTCATGTTTTCCCCTCCTAAAGCCATTCTCATGCCAAGTTGGTCGACTTTTGCATGCCTTATTGCAGATGGGCTGATGGGGAAGAGGGAAGCAAATGACTGTTTTCATGTCAGATCATCACTTCCAGGTACTCAAAATACTATTAGCAAATGAAGAAACCTGGGAGCTTAAAATCAGGCAGGCACTTCCCATGTTTTAAATGTATTGTCTAAAAGGATTATTTGTTCCTAGGGAACATTTGGCTTAGAAGATCCCATCAGTGCACTGGCAGAGCATTATACTGTGTCCCTTGGTTTATATTCCTAACAAATGTATTGCTAGAGAAAGAGTTGCACAGTAATAATGTGCAAAAAATGGATCTGGTCTCTGTATCAGATTTGAAATGTTCTCTATTAATGGCAAATAGACTTTTTTTGATAGGCCACACTTTTGTCTTTTTTCTTAAAAACTCCTTATGTTTGTTTACTGCAAACAAGAACTCTGACACTATTTGACTAAGCTGAAGGTTTAACCAGATCCTATGGGAGCAGCAACACACACAAATTTAGAAACAGCATCCATGGTACTTTTCTAGGTAGGTCTGGAAGGCAAGGACCCACAGTCAGCCTTTCAGGAGGGAGTTCAGGGCTAGGGCTGGAAGTTGCCTTCTTCTTGCTAAGAGTCAGGTCCTCAAAATGCAAAGGACAGAAGTCGGATGCCTTCTGCTTGGAGGCATCAGCAGATGCTGCTCTTTAAACATAGACTTGGTCTTTCTGCATGAAACAAGATGGCTGGTTGTTGTACATTGTCCATCATCAGGTAACAGAAGAAGCAAAGATTTGCTTCTCCACAGTTCTTACTGACCCTCAGCGACAGCTTCAACTTCAGCATCAAGAATGCAGCTTATCTTTGGAAACACAATAGGAAAAGGGTAATAATGTAAAAACATAATCACTTAGAATATCAGAGCAAGAGATAAGGTGTTACAGTATCCCTCTGGTGCTTTTGTGTTAGCAGCTCTCACCTGAGAGCAGGGAATAAACTTGAATAGCAGAAGGGAGAAGCGTGAGCCACCACCAGTAATTCCTGCACAGTGTTGGCTCCTGGACAGTAGCTGCAGGCTGTGACATTAATTGTATGGACAGTGGCTTCCATATCCTGATCAGCTGCTTTACGTGGTCAGATGCAGCAGCCAACACACTCTGCTTTACATGCCTTTGGTGACACTCGACAACTAAACAAAAACAGATGCCAAACACTTCTTTGCAGTGAGGACGTACAGAGACACAAACCTAATGATGCCATGTGCAAGGAATTAGGAAGCAGACTCTGTTGTATCATTACACAGGGTGAACTATGGAATTCTAATGCACTTTGAGGGGCAAAATGAATGTGTAGCAGTACTTTGTAGACATGAAGAGACCTTAAGCCCGGGTGCCTGCTCCTTTGGCTTCATTTTCCTTTCTCTTTTTTCTCTTCTTTTAGCAAACTGATAGATAGGTGTAAGAAAAAACAGGGTAAGAGGAACCTTTGTTGCTCTAAGGTTAAGCAAGCTTTGGACTGGTAAGAGCTGTCCCTTTTAAAGAAGGGAAGGTTCTGAGACCATTTCCAACTTCAGAAATAGAATTTCTACACGGGCTTGGGAGGGGAATCTCTGTGGTTCCAAGTGTGGCTAAAAGCTCATACTTTCAACCTTGCTCTTTGTCTTGGATTTCACACAAGTCCCAGGGAAATACCTTGGAGGCAGTGCCAGTTTCTGTGTCAGTCTTTTTAATGCCACTTCAAGGTTTCAAACCTGCCAATTCAATAAAATGCTTGTTTAGGAAGTGCAGATCAAAGTCAATGCAAGGGAAAGTGCAGAGGCTTCTTTCATCATTTCCCTGCATGGCAGGAATTGAGAGATAACTGCACCCATGTACTCTCCCCTTCAGAGAGATCCTTGGAGCTGACACCCTTCTTCTGCTTGCACACCATGGTCCTGGTGACAGTTTCTACCCACTGATAGAGCTCAAACCATGGTACTGGTTAGTTGGTTCACAAAGCTGATGGGATCCTCTTGCTCTTGCTGCCATCTGATCCACTGACCTTTTGGGGACCCAAAGGATGTGTTTGCAGAACACGTGTGGGTCCTTGCATGAAAGAAAACCTCAAGCTTTGTTTTGCTTCTTGGTGCAAAGAATCTGCAAGGCAGCTCACAACCTGCTGTAGAGGAAGGGGCACATTTAATAGACCATGAGCAAGATAATGAATGCTTAACAGCTCATTAGTCATTTCATTAGGTACACACTTTCTAGAGCATGTATAATACAACATTAATTTTACAATTAGCCAGGAAAGGATTGTCATCTTTGTGCTTCTGAATTTCTGACAGGATCTCATAAAGAAAACCCAGCACATCACAGCTGGCTCCTCCTTATTTTTTGGGGGCATTTTTTCGTTCACTGTTCCTATTAAACATGGGATTTTAATTCAGCTAAAAAAGAAGCTAATCACCCACTTAATAATGCTTTTAATGTCAATTAGACCATTGACTTTTGGTACTATTCATTTTTCTGTGAACTGGACTCATTTTGCTAAGAGGTTTTTTGGGGGAAAAAAAAAGCACAAACCTAATGGCTGCAATTTCTGGTCATGATTGTAATAGATAGAGGTGAGAATTTTATTTTATTATTGTAAGGCCTTGTGCTAAATCATGACTCTATACTTTGTACTGCAGAAAAACAAGCTTTAACTTCAGGTTCTCGAAAAGCCATTGGAATTCATTAAGAGCAATGTGGTATTTGAAACAAGAGTGTTCTGGCTCAGATCTTGATAACAGAATTACTGAAACTGTCAGCAGACAAGCATAGAGGAAAAGAGCATGCCTTCTCATCTCATCTGTTGGCTTCTTATCAGATGTCAGTGGCTAGGAAGGAAGGAAGACAGAAAAACAACCAACTGCAGCTCAGGCAGTTGAAAGTGACCCATGTTGAAGCAATAAATTATGTTACCCTACTTCTACTTTGCCTGTTATAACTTTCAATACTCTCCCAAGACATCATACTGTTGAATTATAATGGAGTAGGGCTGTTACCATTGATTAAATTCAACCACTGTTAAATGCTCAGTGACACCAAAAGGACTTTTATGGGATTATGCTAGATTTATACTAACAAAAATGCCAGCAGAATCTTTCACCCAGTTGTTGGCTACAAAATTCCATCTCTCATTTTTAAAGGTAGAAGGAGATTGAATCTCTTAACTGACTTGCAAGCTGAACTGCACAAAAAATTACAAAATGATCAATAGAAAGAGAAGTATGAAGAAATACTCATTCCAAAGTCTAAAAATAAATCCTTTCCACAGCACTGGATAACACATCAGCCAGAAGAAACAAGTATTCCTACTGAAGAGAGCATGTGCATAGGAAAAATCTTACCTTAATATTGCAAGAAATGCCAGATATTTTTAATTCTAACCAAAATTTCACAAGTAATAATGACTTGAAGATATCACAGGCTTAGGCTGCCCAGTTTGAGACCAAAACTGAGCCTCTCAGATTTCTTTCAATTTGCCTCCACTTTGTGAGTGGTGGTTTAACAAGCAGGGTTTTTTTTATCACATTTGAAAAAGACTGTCTTTAGTCTGGGTTCCAGAATTAACCTCCATTTCTGGTTCTAGCTCTTGCCCTTTGAGACATTTCTAATGTGTAATTTTCTTCTTACCATTGGCGGCATCAGACTTGCCTCTGGATTCACGGGCAGGAGAAGTTTCCTAAGCAATGGATGCTGTTCTTAAATAAACAAAACAAAATCAGTCATGTTAAATCTGGTTACAAGTTAGAATCTGTATGTGAAGGAACCTTCATTAAATCAATCTAGTATGGATTATTTAAATATGAAAAAGAAAATCCTAGTGAACTGTGATCCAGCTGATACTAATATGATCTATCCTGTTACTTCCAGGTCTCATCTCATCGTGTTTTAACAACTGATTTTATCTTTCAGTTGCTTCTGTTAAAACACAAATTTTAATGTCATTTTTAATAGTTTTTCTGCTTGACATCACCTAAGGTTTCTTGTCTCACGTGTTTTTATTCTCCTTGTATGGTTCAGAGCCCTGAAGCCTGCACCTGTGTCATCAGTCTCTCTTTCCCCATGTAGGCATCCAGAACACATTTTCAGTATCTGCTGGGATGAGGCATGAAGTTATTTTGAGCAGCAAGGCACAGTGGCTGTACCTTCCTATACACCTAAGTAAGTATGACTGTTGCAAACCAGAAAGGAGTGCAGGGGTTTTTCCCTTTCTCAATTAGCAGGAAAATTATACATGAAAACAAAGCAGAAGAAAACACTCATTGGCCAAGACCAAAGCCCTGGTTCAGGCAACCTCCTTTGGTGTGCTGCCTTTCAGTTTGTCCTGCATGTTGCCCTGAAAAGGCCTGAAGGATACTACCTGTTTTTTAAATACCTCTGCACTTGGCTCATTCCGGGCTTTGTAACTACAGGCAATAAGAAAAAAAACAAAACAAAACAACAAACACCCACATACATATATATATAATTTTATTTGTATTCACTGCAGAGCCAGAAAGTTATCCTTCTTGATACCTGATAGAAGAAACTAATCTTCATCAAACCCCAGCTAATCATAATGTTAATTTTACTGTTGAGGGGAGGCAGGGGAGCTAGCAGTGTTTCCCCTTACTCACACTTCTGGAGGTAAGAAAGACTGAAATGGTTCAGCCATGCTCCATATATGACATAGACAACATTTGTATGAAACTTAGAGGACATTTCATGGCTGCTCTGACAACTGCAGCAGCTTGGCAATGGTTGCTTGTTTTTTTCAAGTTCCAGCTCCAGATACAGTCAGGACATCATTCTGTTTTTGGAAACTTCTTTGGAGGAGAGGTTAGTATTGTGGGGATGGTGCTTTGAACTTGTGATGGGAGTTCTAGATTACTTCTTTGTTAAAAGCAGGGTTTGTGCTGCATTAGAGATTCAAATGAGTGCAATAAGTCACCTAACATCATGTATTACATAGTTAACACAGCCTTAAATGGCCATTTTCCCTCAGAGAGGTGTATTATGGAACATACAGATTTTTCATACACCTGAATGTACAGAATCTTTCAGCTTTTCCTTTAGATTTCATTTTCACCCAGCTGTTTTACGGGATCTTACATCCTGAGGAGAGGATTATAATTTTTAAAAAACAATTTGATTTGCATATAAAATATAGATATAAATTCTGAGAGTGCATAGACACAGATATTTTAAATATCTATAACTCATTTTAAATAATCAATAAAGTAGCTGTTTTATTAGGATGAAATAAAGCCTTCTCTGCAGGATTCATGTTACCTTCCCTTTTGTTACAAATAACTGGATGGCAAACACATAAGTAAACCTATATTCTCAGTAGCTCATTTGGGAGTAAATATGTTTATTTTGCATTTTTCTCCTTTTAAAATGAAAACAATAAATTAATATGATGGCTAGAGACATCAATGCAGAACAACACAGGATTTCTGACACTGCCCTGCCAATATTATCTGCTGTCATCTCAATGAGGTCACTGGTAATGCTAGTTTTCCATTTCATTTTTATCCAAACAAATGCTGTCAGTGTTTTCATATTTGTAATAATGAGAAGGGTAGAGTGTTTATTTGCAGTCTAACAGAGGGTGGTGTCTGAATTAAATGTCTCTCTTTTTTCTTTCATGACATTTTTTCTGTAATAGTTCTGAAAATCAAGGATATCTTTTTGAAAGTGCTCAGAATCCAAGATCTTTGACTTGGGGGACAGCAAAGGGATCCTCCAGAACTTTTTTGCCTTTAAAAGACTAAGTGAATGTATGAGCTCTTTTGGCTTGCTTTTTTTCTTTTTTTTCTTTTTTTCCTTTTTTTTCAGAGAGAGAAAAACTCCACCTTTTTTCTGATTCATCTGATTTATTCAAGTAAGTTTCATTATGGATGTGCAGATTTTCCACTTATCACTCTTTCAGACGCTTGTTAAGCCAGAACAATAATGCTATTATTAATGGTTTAAGACAGCTCATTGCCATAAAATCACTTGAAATTTTGGCCTCTCTTCAATATGTTTTAAATACGAGAGTATTTATTTGGGGGAGGAACAGAATGCATTTACACAATTCCATTATGCCTTTTTCTTCAACACACAGATCTCTCCAAAACCCTCAGGTTCTCTTGGACATATGACAGTAAGGCAAGGAAGTCTAAAAGCAAGAAAGACCAGAGAGACACAATCTTAGCAGCTAAAACCAGATGGACAATGCTGTTTTTCTGGGACAATCCTTGGAAACAACCAGTCAATACAGGCAGAAATCGTGGGTTTGAGAACCTACAGTGGAGAAAGAATTAAGGTTTGTAGGAGGACAAAGCAGTCAATTCTTTGTAAAATTTTTCCATGTGATCTGCCTGTTACCTTTACTTAATTTCCAGCTAGATATGAAAGTTTTTTCCTGTGACTCTCTGATGCTCACAAACACAAGTTTATCCCTTTTCCAGAAAGTAAATTCATGAGCCTTAGGAACAGCAAGGAGCTGTATTCTCTTAGATGAGAGGCTTTAGAAGAGTGTAATCAAGTTGCAAAAATACTATCTGGCATATATGTTTCTGTGCAGGTGTCAAGAGTCCAATACTATCTGACCATATTCTTTTAGATATTTCACACAGGGAAGGTGTAAGGTTCAATACCATATTTACTTATCTGAAGAGCTTTTGTTATATGGGGTTTCTGATTTTGCAGAGTGATATATACATAAATATAAGTTATACTTAACAAAATATAGCAAAATATAGCAAAATATAGCAATTGCAATACACTGTTCAAACACAGTATCACTGCGATTGCCATTACTAGTCTTTGCTAATAAGATTGATACTCACTAACTGCAGGCCTCACAGATGAGAGGGAACATCTGGAGCAAGGGAGACTTACACCTGGTGGAATACTTCAGCAAACTGGATGTACTTAAGGTCAGGGCCCTGATGGAATGATGGGATATAGTGGTCTCCATCTCAGAACTCTCCTGAAGAAATTATCCATATATAGTAGCAGGTCATAGGTGAGTCTCATTTATCCTCAATGCTCATTTTCTAAGCAGTAAAAAACCAAGTAAAATAGAAAGGCACAGAGTGGCATTAAATACAACACAACAGAATACAATATCATATCATATTATATCATATCACATCGTAGTTCAGTTGGAAGGGATTTACAACAACCATCTAAGCAAACTCTCTGACCACTTCAAGGCTGACAAAAAATTAAAGCACATTATCAAGGGAATTGTCTAAATGTCTCTTAGTCACTGTAAGGCTTAGGGCATAAACCACCTCTCCAGGAAGCCTGTTCCAGTGTTTGAGCCCTCTCTCAGTAAATACAAGTTTCCTAATGTCCAGTTTGAACCTCCCCTGGCATAGCTTTGAACCATTCCCACATGTCCTGTCACTGGACCCCAGGGAGAAGAGCTCAGCACCTTCCTTTCCACTTCCTCTCCTCAGGAAACTGCAGAGAGCTATGCGGTCACTAGTCAGCCTCCTTTTCTCCAACCTAGACATGTCCAAAGTCCTTAGCTGCTTCTTATAGTACATTCCTTCCAGCCCTATAACCATCCTCTGGATGTATGAATGTGTGAATAGCCAAGTTTGTGTGAATATCTAAATAATGAGTTTTCAAAAGTATTCTGCCCTACCCTTGCTCCCATCCTTTTGAAACTGACAGTCCAGTTCCCAATGAGAGAACTCTGATCCCAGCTTCTCATGATGTGCTAATTGCTTCCTCGTATGTAGCAGACCAAAGCAATATCTGTTTTGTGCCCTGTCAAGTGTCAGTTCATGGCATTATTACAAGTGAGGTTCCAGGTACATTAAATGGGCCAGTCTACATTGCACAGGCATTTCTGGAATAGCATTAGCACAATTTCTCAGCAGTCTGTTTCAGCACCATTCTCTAGTGTGCTGTGAATACATCAGCCCATCTGGCAGGTATATTATAATCACATGCTTTTCTGCTGTACATTTTTTCAGATATGGAAGAGAAATAAGTAGTATGTCTTGTCTATAATTTAGCCTCGGATTTTCAAAGTTTTTGTCAAGAAGAGCAAACAAAAAAGAACAGATAAAAATTAATATTTTAAGGGTGAAAACACTGAAATGGTTCTTGATTATGATTTATTTTTATTCCATCTCAGAGAATCACAGAATCACAGAATGTTAGGGGTTGGAAGGGACCTCTGAAGATCATCAAGTCCAACCCCCTGCCAGAGCAGGACCGAAAACAAGGGTAGATCACTCAGAAAGGCATCCAGACAGGTCTTGAAAGTTTCCAGAGAAGGAGACTCCACAATCTCTCTGGGGAGCCTGTTCCAGTACTCTGTCACCCTCACAGTAAAGAAGTTCTTCCTCATGTTGAGGTGGAACTTCCTGTGCTTGAGTTTGAATCCATTGCCCCTCGTCCTATCACTGGGCACAAGTGAAAAGAGGTTGTCCCTTCCTTCTTGACACCCAGCCCTCATGTGCTTATAGACATAGATTAGATTCCCCCTCAGTCTTCTCCTCTCTAGACTGAAAAGCCCCAGGTCTTTCAGCCTTTCCTCATATGACAGGTGTTCCAGTCCCTTAATCATCCTCATAGCCTTCCGTTGGACTCTCTCAAGTAGATCCCTGTCCCTCTTGAACTGGGGAGCCCAGAACTGGACACAATACTCCAAGTGAGGTCTCACCAGGGCCAAGCAGAGCGGGAGGAGAACCTCCCTCGATCTGCTGGACACACTCCTCCTAATGCACCCCAGGATACCATTGGCCCTCTGGGCCACGAGAGCACATTGTTGTCCCATGGATAACTTGCTGTCTACCAGGACTCCAAGGTCCTTCTCCACGGTGCTGGTCTCTAGCAGATCACCTCCTAACCTGTAATGGTGTTGTTCCTTCCCAGGTGCAGGACTCTGCATTTGCTCTTGTTGAACCTCATTATATTCCTCCTTGCCCAGCTCTCCAGTCTGTCCAAATCTTGCTGAATGGCTGCACAGCCTCCAGGTGCATCAGCCAATCCTCCCAGTTTCATATCATCAGCAAACTTGCTGAGAAGACACTCTGTCCCATCATCAAGGTCATTGATAAAGATGTTGAACAAGACTGGACCCAGCACTGATCCCTGAGGGACTCCATTAGTTACAGGTCTCCAGCTGGACTCTACATCATTAATCACCACTCTTCAAGCTCTACTGTGTATCCAGTTCTTAATCCATCTCACTGCCCATTCTTTTATCCCACATTTCCTGAACTTGCTCACGAGGATGTTATGGGAGCCTGTGTCAAAAGCCTTGCTAAGGTGGAGGTAGACTACATCCACTGGTCTCCCTGCATCTATCCATTCAGTCACAACATCATAGAAGGCTACCAAGTTAGTCAAGCATGATTTCCCCTAGATAAATCCATGCTGACTACTCCTGATAACCTTCTTGTCTTCCATGTGCTTCAAGATCAATGACCTCCAGAATGAGCTGCTCCATCATTTTTCCAGGGATGGAGGTGAGGCTGACTGGTCTGTAATTTCCTGGATCTTCCTTCTTGCCCTTTTTGAAGACTGGAGTGACACTGGCTTTCCTCCAGTGCTCAGGCACCTCTCCTGTTTGCCAGGATCTTTTGAAAATGATGTAGAGTGGTAGGGTGACAACATCAGCCAGCTCTCTCAACACTCCTGGGTGCATCCCATCAGGGCCCATGGACATGTGTATATTCAATTTACATAACTGATCTCTGGCCCACTCTTCATTGCCTAGTGGAGAGTCTTCCCTCCTCCAGGACTTCTCTCTTATATCCAGGGTCTGAAGTTCTTAAGGGCTGGTCTTAGTAAAGACTGAAGCAAAGAAGGTTCTCAGCAACTCTGCCATCTCTGCACCCTCTGTTATCAGGGCTCCCACCTCATTCAGCAGTGGCCCCACATTTTCCCTAGTCCTCCTTTTACTACTGATATATTTTAAGAAGCAGTAGTTGGCCTTTCTATGTGTTTAACTGAAATCCTTAAATGGTTCATATTTTGTGCACTAAATTTTATCACTAGAGCATATTGAAAGGTTGTATTGAAATTTTGTAGGGGAAAATAAATAAATTTATAGGTGTATTTTTCTGAATTTTTTTATCTTCTGCTGTTTTTTTTTTTTTAATTCCCAGAGAGACAAGACTTGTACAGATATGCATGAGGTACAGCAAAACAGAAAAACAGTTTTGTCACGACAGGTAGGGCCCATCTGTGCCAGTAGCATGACTGTCTTCTACATAACACAGAGGCTGACTCCTCATTGCTGGAATGCCAGTTCATTATGCCCTCCAGGGTGGAAGTCTTAAAAAAATATGTTGGTGGTAGAGCAGTGAGTTCCACTTCACACTGAAAACTGTTTTCATGACTGATTTATCCACTGTTCAAAGCCTCTTTTGGTGATGCCGCCTATCTAGACTTGTTCATTTATCCTGGGAGTAGAGGCTAGCAAAATATTTCTGTACAAACTGGGCAGAAGAGCAGCCCTTCTGTTGGACATCCTGACTGTGCCATCTGTGTAGGAAGGGAGACATTTGCTGTTGTCAAGGTTTGACTTAGAATAAAAAAATAAACCAGAGACAAACAATGCTCTCACTCCCCTCCCCTTCCCACCCAGGTAGGGAAGGAGAGAGAGAATTAGGAGAGAGACTTGGCTGGATTGAAAACTAAATTAGACAGCTTTAATTAGATGTACAATTATATACAAGGATGTTCAGGAATGTGCAAAAGCCTCTTGCCTCCCCACACCCCCAGCAGCTGCCCTGGCACTCTCCTGAGCTGTGAGCAGTCCCGAAATGTCTCAGTCTGCTGTCTGAGATAACAGCAGAGCAGACAGGGCTGTGGGGAGAGTTATGAGGGTCAGGGCTGAGCCTGGGGTCGATGGTGATGGATGGATGGAGTCCTCCCCGAACGCCGGCCATGGACAGAAGAGAAGGGAAGAAGAAGCAGGAAGGAAGTTGTCTTCTGTGATCTCTGACCTTCCTCAGAGCTTACGTAGATCTATGGAATGGAATCCCTTTGGTCAGTTCTGCTGTCTGTCTAGTCCAGCTCCCCTATGGGGGGGTCACAGATACAATTCTCCTGCCCCAGTAGCCTCTGTAGCAGCAGAGCTAAGAAGCGACCTTGGAGTCTCAGCAGAAACATAAACATTCCAGTGTTATCAGTACACTAGCTGGAACACTTGCTGCTAGTTAAAAGAGAGCTTACTGAAGGAAAACAAATCAGAAAAAGGAAAATTAGCTTAAACCTGGCTCAACCCAGGACAGCTGTGCATCTGAATTCAAGAACATTCAAATTTAAACACATTGTAGTAGGGGCTGGAGTAGTGAACAAAAGCTGCATTTCTTGCTTAGGATAGCTTGCAGAAATACTATGCTAGATTTTTCTTTTTGTTTTGACACTTTATTGATTTCCTTTCAACACAAAAAAATCTGTGAAGTCTTTTTAAAGACACTGACTCTGGAAGAAGAAGGAAGGATCTTACTTCTTCTGAGCCAGAGATGTATGACTGGACGAGAATTCACACTGGGTTGAAGAGCTTGTAATTTCACAATGGGGATTTCGGTTTGGATCTGGAATGGACCAAACCATGTTAGGCACAGGTAATGGCCCTTTTGTCTTGTTTTACTTCAGAAACAATAAAAAAAACCCCAAAAATACAAACAAACAAACAGACAAACAAAAAAAGGTGTGAAGCTGTGTGATTTACGTTTAATGCTGAAGGTAGTTTGCTTGTATTTAAAGGCAGTGTTCACTCCCATTTTACCATATAATTTGAGCTACAGAAAATTAAACCTCTTGATGCTTTAATTACATGCAAATGTCAGGCAGTGCAATATGACAGCCACTAGAGGCATTTTAGAGAATTTCCCAACCAGTTTTCTGTGTTCAGAAAAATTATAACTAATATTTCTTCCTTTCACAGATTTTCACTTTCATTTTACAGGAAGCCCCTGTTTGGGGGCTTTCAAAGAGGAAAACAATACTCATGGAGTCTCTGTATGACTGCATGTATAGGAAAAAATCCTCCAGAGTTCCCAATGATAGACATTCAGCAAACAGGAACAGGAGTGACTCTGATTTTCGATGTCAGGTTTCCAAAATTTTGCACCTGATCAATAGGAATAACATTGTAATTACGTAAACTTGGCATGAAAGTTCCTGAAATTAAAGGGAGGCATCCAAAATATCTCTGAGGATTTTAGAGCAGGATTTTTCAAATGTCATATTATTTAATGTGTGTGAGACTTTCATCCTGACAGTTTTGAAGGTCTTTATTAGAAATCTATCCCACTATACCCTTAGTTGCATGCCGCCTTTTGTGGAGGAGGATCTACGTTTTCCTGCTTGAGTTTGTGGGGCCTTAACTAGTGGGTAGGAAGCAGAAAAATAAGAGAAGAGGAAGAAAGATTTTCTGTAGATTCTCAGTAGATCTGTGGGGTTTTATCACCTTTTGAAGCAATGAAAAACAGGGCTGAAGAATTGCAAGCCAATATCCTCAATTCCTATTTTTAGAAAAACAATTTTAAGGATAGGAGATGCGGTGGGGATTTATTTCCATTTCACTGGCAGTCAGTGTGGTTATAAGGATGTAGTGTAATACAAGGAATTAAGTAGCAGTCAACATCAACTTGACAGGATAATTTATTTTTTTTGCAAATCCAATTAGCTTTGTTGGACAGTATATCCATGTTAGAGATGTTCAGTAAGGCTTTTGACATGTTTCATGCAACAGTCTTAAATTTAGTTTCAGAAATGTAGTCTAAATACACTGCTAAAAGGTTAGATAAAAGTGACAAGAAACCCTTATCCAGAAAACAGCAATGACTATTTAACTATCAAGACCTAGACTCACATCCCACAGAGTGACATGGGTAGAGTTCCCAGGGAGATTCAGTCTTGACCCCCTTGCGTTCTAAACTCCTTTTCAGACAGGAGCCCAGGTGCAGCTGGATCCAGTCGTCCTCCCTTAATTAATCTCTTTTAGAAACCCATTTGGCAAGATTAACCTCTGGAATTCTCTGCACTGTGCTCTAAGATTAAGACCATTACCCAGGAGGCTTATACGAAACATTGTTTAAAATTGTGTAAGATTATAAAGCTTGTCAAAAACACACAACAATATTGCTCTCAAAGCAACAGATTACAACTAGCAGAACTTTGCAAATTGGTACTCTCAAAACAACAGGTTACAAAATTAGAAATTACGTTACCCTTATGTGCCAAGGATAAGTTTAGAAACAGAGAAATAGAGGGAGAGAGAAGAAGAGAGACACACAGAGAGAGAGACACACAGAGATGAAGAAAGAGGGCATAGGAAAGATATCACCACCCTTGGATCCAGCGACGATCTTGGCATGACGTTGTGGTTCTTGGATGGTGGGCACGTGTCCTGAGCATTTTGAGTCTGCCTCTTTGATGGCACCTGGCCCCACCTCTCCTGGTGAGGCTCAGCCTGCTTTGCACAGACTCGGTGTTGGATTCGGGAAAGTTCTGGAAAAGAGTCGGTGGGGCACAAGGGTCCAGGTGACCTCTTGGCCCCCCCCACCCGGGTTGACCGAGCAGTGACTTTTTTGTCACGCCTGCGCTCTGTCCTTCCACAGGACAGTGGTCTTTCCAGGATGGCTGTGCCTCCACGGGGCTCCTCTTTCCAGCCACTGCTCCTTGTCAAGTAAGGACAGTGTCCCATTTATCAGGGTGGCTGCCAAAGGAGGGGCTCCCCTTTCAAGGACAGTGTCCAGTTAATCAGGGTCGTTACTAAACCATGCGCTGTTCTAGCAAGAGGGTCCGGGTGGCTTACTGAATGAGGACCCCACCTGAGCACAATACCCAGTTTGTCAGGGCAGCTGTTTTGAGACAATTATTTATCTGGGGACTCTACATTCGCCTAAATGTTGTTCTATACAGTTCTGTCCTTGGCCTTTTTCCAGTCAATATTTTCATTATGAACTTAGGCAATACTGAGCTTTTTAATCTTGTAGGTAAAGCAAAAAGCAAGAAGGGCTCCTGGAGGACAAATTTAAAATAATGGCAGGCTGTAAAGACAGAAGAAAGGATCCTGACCCACAGAGTCTGGATATCTGTGTCCTGCTCTTGTCTGTGTTCATCATTACCATACAGCAACAGCTTTCTCCTCATTCCCATGGTTGTTGCCCACTTTTGATCAGTTTTGCTGGCTTAAACTGAAGAGTTCTTTTAACTTCATTTGATTCAATGTTGATTCATTTGAACATTGTTATTTTATAACTGCAGGAACTGTGTACACAGTGAACTTTGTTTCTACAGCCCTTATTTCTAGTCAGAATTCAGCATCCTAACCCAAACACATTGGGCTGTCCTTGCAGTGTGTTTTCCCCCCAAAACACTGCCATTCAAAATGTTACATTTCTGACACCTGAAGTGGAGGCCATAAATTGACCTGGACACTAAATTAAACAAGGGCACTTTGTTGGGTGCCCGTGGACCTGGGGCAGGAAGACAAGGAGTGTTTCTACAGGTGAGAGGGAAGACTCCTGAGCTGATGCTTCTTCATCACAGGTTATCCCATCTGTGTCTGTCAAAGGTTTTTTCTACAGAATTCCCTACAGCTGTATCAGCAGATGAACAGAACCTAAGTGAACAAGAAAGGAGCAAAAGCCTACATTTCACAGGTTCAAATTCCTTATCCTGGAACAAGAAATTGAAATTTACTATAGGCAATCTTTTTCTTCAATGGGAGGTGTCAGAGTCGATCTTCAAGACTTCAAACTTGAGGCATTATCTACAGAAGAAAAATGAGTGCTTGAAGGAAAGGCAGTCAGATGAAATAGTAAAGACTGAAACTCAGAGGCTTAAAGAATGGGAAACTGAATCTTTCAAGGCTGCTGCAAGGAATAATCTTCAGGAAATATTTTTTCTTTATAGTTCACTCTTCCATCAATTCACTAGAGTGCCCTTTAAATTCACACCTTTCCAGGAATGTAGTTTTCCTACATATAAAAGCAAAGAGTAATTATCCTGATTTTTAAACTATTAAAACCACAATATTCTTATGAAATGCAGATCTGCTTGACCTGTATACAAAATGGTAGCAAAAAGTAATGTTAATTCCTTTTCCCTTGTGAATTTTGAGCCAATAAGAAAAATGCAAAACAAATAGTCCAACATGAGCTTGCTTTTTAGTAAAAGGCATTAGCTTAGGTCATTGAAGTTTTATACAAGAAAGAACAAATTATTGTTTTTAAATTAACTTTCCATTCTTCAGCTTTCCTGTGAAATCTTACCAATTCATCTGCAGGGAGTTGACAGAACTGGACTCTTTGTTTTTACCCCAGTTGAATAAACCACTTCCCCACCCCCAAACCTCTCAAACTCTCTTTGCTTAAAATAATTTAACACAAGAGAGGACATTAGAGAATTTTTCATATCCCTTTAAAGACCATGAAATTTAAGTTATTAACAGGTTTACTGAACTAGAATTCAGGATGCACCTCAATACTCCAGAGCACATGTCTCAGTGAGCTGCTTTATGAGGGACCTTCCCACTTTCTTTGCTACTTAAAATTTGGTGAACAAAATTCTTTTCAGAGGAGTGTATATTGGAAGAAGTTACCTACTAGCAGCACTTTTAGCCTAGGGTTTTGTTGCAAATAGTGGTATGTGACATGTATGGTATGTGTCCCCCATCCCATTTAAGTGTTAATGTGCATCTGTAAATGAAAAATAGATCTACTCTGCTGGTTAAGGAAAACGATACCTACAGAAATAGAGAGAAATGCCAGTTGAACTCTTTTTCAACACCAGTTCCTTTAGTCTAGTTCACACATACTGTGCATTGCCTCCTACAGTACGGCGTCAGTTCCTGGTGGCTCATCTATTGTTTCACTGGGAGGTGCCAGGGTCACCTTTGCTGCTCTCCTTTTTCCTGGTTGTGTTCTCCCCTGGGCAGTGATGCCAGAGCTAGTAATTCTTCTCATAAGGGTGTGTGACACTAGCTCTTGATTTCCTGGGATTTTATATTCATATAGCCAAAAGCAGCTCTTGTGATCTCAAGCAGTGTTATATTCCTGTTTTATGGGTGCTGTTTTGCCAGAGGAAAACAAAATACCCTTTTTTTTACTTAAATTAGAGCTGAGCTGAGCACAGCATTGGGAAAGAAATTAATTATAAACTCAGAATAATCTTCTTGAGAACAAATGGTCACAATCTTCCTTGGGCTGGATTATTTTCCACTTTGTTAATTTTTAGGCATAGGAATTTGGTTCCTGTATATGAAATCGTTGTCTGATCCAGAGTCTAATTTTCAGCTGAGAGCGTTACCATAATGCTTCAGGAAAGGTGCAAAAACCTTGTAATGGAAAGCAGCTGCTTAGCTTAAGGTTGAATTTTGCTCCGGGTCATATTAGATCTTCCTGTGAGATACTGTGACCTCTTCTCTGGTTCTGATAATATCTTCAAGCCACTTCACTACTCACACATTCCCACCTGGTGGCAGGTGATATATTGACATTGCCCCTTGAACAGCTGGGTTCTGAGCTGTGGCATATGATGTCCTAGGCTGGGATCCCACTAAGTGAGCTGATTTGCAGTCCCTTTTGATCACAGCAGCAGATAATTTGTCCAGAGCCCTCTGGAGGAAGCCCTACTGTCCTTGCAGGCCTCTGCAATATTGGGAAAATAAATGTGCAATGGACTATTAATGCTTTACAGCACAGTGAAATTGACAGGTGTGCACAAAAAATGGGGGTGTTAGTGACCAGCTGTAACCAGAAGTATTTGGATACTTAAGCAGCTGGTTGGCTTGGGAGTAGGATGACGATTTTTTCCCTGTGAATAAACCACTTCTTGTTGCTAAGTACAATTGCTAAAGACATATGAGTCAGGGCATAAAGTAACATTAAAGAAACACAGATAGTGTAATAAAGACCTCTTCAAGATAGCTGATTATAGAAAAAAAAATGCATCTGGAGCCTAAATGAGTATAATTTCTGCATGATCGAATTATGTAACTGGTCACATAAACTGCTCAAATTGATCCTCTTCCCTCTGGAAGTTGGATCTTTCAAAGCAGCCTCCTGGTGTAATTTTTTCCATGTTCTGTGTGATCCAACGTTAATTATATTTTAAGCTGAAATCAATGTTGGTTTAAATTACCACATTTTATTTCATTTGCTTTAAAAACATCGACTGTTTTTTTAAAAAATTTTTAAAAAAATTTAAAAAAAATTTTTTTTAAAAAGCCAACACTAAATTAATATACTTCAGAATACACTTTTACAGACATAGGACAAATGTTCCTGCAATCCTTGTTTAGTCGTAGCACAGTTTCTTAAGCTAATTTGTTTGTTTGTTTGCAAGGCAAGAAAAAATTTCCATTTGACTACAGGTGTTTTTGGGGAGAGGTTAGCTTAAACTACTAATGCTACTTTCTGGCACTATAATATCATCTGTGATTATTTTCATTTCTCTAGTTTTACTGGTTTCTTAGAGGACTCATTCAGTGTATTTGAAGACTACCCGATCAAGACATAAATAAACACAGCTTTTCCCAACACACTTTGTTGATGTTCCACCAAGTCAAGGAAAAAAATATAATGCCTTTGTCTGACATTTACTCACAATAATACACTGATATGCATGGCAAATGGGAAAGACATCTTTGGGTAATCTCATAGGCTAAATGACAAAGCCAGTCAGACTGGGATGCTTAGGCAAATGTGTCTGTCACTTAGCCCATGGCTCATTAAATTCTGAGGGGACTTTTTAGCATCTGTCCTATAATTTGACTATAAGTCAGCTCTATTGGCAGCAGAACAACAATATTAAGAAGGCACTGATCCTGTAAGTAATGAAATGTGTGCTTTATTTCATGCAGTGTACGGTCATGCCATTGAATTGAATCTGTCAGTGAATAAATCTAGAGATGTTTGCTTTCAGGACTTAAAGATCAGCTGGGTGTTAGCTTTTGAGGTGTGGCAAGCAGGGTCTCTCCTGTTTGGTAATCTGACCTGGGACAGGGGTCCTTCCCCAGCATCTGTGGGACAAATCCTGGTATCCCTGGACTGATACTGCCACACAAAAGGCTGGTTGCTGCACTGTTCGAGACACAAAGATAAATGTCATCCTGTTCTTTAACAAAGGACTCTCAGTGGGAAAGGCTTCTGCATATGCACAGCTTAGTCATAAGCTACTGGCTTCCATTTCTGCAGGGGCTTATCCTTGGCATGCTGGAGTCTCTGCTGCTCTGGTTGCTGAGGAGGGAGAGGAATAATGCATGGAACCAAGACTGCAGAACTAGTTGCTCTAATTCACTGCCTAATCTCTTGGATTTCTCAGATACAGCCCCACAGGTCATAAGCAAGTAAAACATCCTATTCTCTGAGCAGAAGATTCAGTGAAAACAAAAGCTGATGATCTTTGAGGCCCCTTCCAACCCTAACAATTCTATGATTCTATGATAATATTCCTGGGGCTGGAGGCTAAAAAGTCCTGCCAGTACACGGGAGAATCAGACAGCTTCATTGGCAGAGAGCAGGGCTGAGATAGTCTCACTGCATTGTTGTTACCAACAGCAAGTGGTCACAGTTGTGTCCTGTCACACTCATGTATAGCACATATGAGGAAGAATGGTAGAATCATAGAAAATAAAATCACCAAGGTTGGAAAAGACCTTCAAGATCATCAAGTCCAACCACCTGCCCTACAACCCCTAACCACTAAACCATCTCCTGAAGCATCATGTCTACCCATTTTGTGCACACCTCCAGGGACAATGCCTCCACCACCTCCCTGGGCAGCCTGTTCCAATGCCTCACCACTCTTTCTGTGAAGAAATTTTTCCTAATATTCAGTCTGAACCTTCCCTGGTGCAGCTTGACCCCATTTCCTCTTGTCCTATCACTGGTCACCAGGGAGAAGAGGCCAACACGCACCTCACTACAACCTCCTTTCAAGTAGTTGTAGAGAGCAATGAGGTCTCCCCTCAGCTGCCTCTTCTCCAGGCTGAACAGCCCCAGCTCCCCCAGCCTCTCCTCATAAGGCTGGCTCTCCAAACCCCTAATCAGCCTGGTTGCCCTTCTCTGCAGCCTCTCCAGCACCTCAATGTCCTTCTTATATTGTGGCACCCAGAACTGCACACAGTGCTCAAGGTGCAGCCTCACCAAGGCTAAGGGACAGGATCACCTCCCTGGTCCTGCTGGTCATACTATTCCTGATGCAAGCCAGGATGCTCTTGGCCTTCTTGGCCACCTGGGCACACTGCTGGCTCCTGTTCAACCGGCTGTCAATCAGCACCCCCAGGTCCCTCTCTGCTGGGCAGCTCTCCAGCCACTCCTCCCCAAGCCTGTAGTGCTGCTGGGGGTTGTTGTGGCCAAAGTGCAGGACCGGACAACTGGCCTTACTGAAGCTCATGCTGTGGGCCTTGGCCCATTGATCCAGCCTGTCCAGATCCCTCTGCAGAACCTCCCTGCCCTCAAGCAGATCAACACTCCCACCCAGCTTAGTGTCATCTGAGGGTGCCCTCTGTCTCCTCATCCAAGTCATCAATAAAGATGTTAACAGGAGTGGCCCCAGCACTGAGCCCTGGGGAACACCACTCGTGACTGGCCACCAACTGGGTTTAACTCCACTGAACACAACTCTTTGGGCCTGACCATCCAACCAGTTTTTTATCCAGCAAAGCATGTGCATATCTAAGCTGTGAGCAGCCAGCTTCTCTAGGAGAATGCTGTGGGAAACCTTGTCAAAGGGCTTGCTAAAGTCAAGGTAGACAACATCCACAGCCCTTCCATCATCCAATAAGGGTGTCACCCTGTCACAGAAGGAGATCAGGACAGTCAAACAGGACCTGCCTTTCATGAAGCCATGCTGCCTGGGCCTGACCACCTGGTTGCTCTGCATGTACTGCGTAATGGTACACAGGAAAAAAAAGCAATAAAAATAAAAAGGTTAAAACAAGCTAAATAGAAGGTCAATGGCTAGTACTATTGACAACCAAAAAACAAAAATCAGTGACTTAATTCAAATGTTTGAGAATGGTTTTACATTACATTCTTTCAGGAGGTGGTTCTTTGGTGGGAATGTATTGATTCCCCTGGAAGGAAGGCAAACATGTATCTTTGGTGATTGTCCCCTTGCTCTCCCAGCAAAACATCACATTATTACAGGTGCGATTTGCACATTTAAGCATGTGTACTGAAATAAATCTGACATTTTCATTACTCTGTGGAAAATCTAAAGCCCATGTGATTGTACACACAGACTAACATTTTTATAATTGTCTTCTTCTTCCAGCCTCCTCTCTTCACCCACCCACTTGTAAACCCTATCCCCAAAACTATAGCCTGCTTAATATGTAATAGATTTAAACACTTCTAACCTACTGTAGATACTTTTAATTATTGGGGAAAATTCACCTTAATTAGAAATGGAATGTAGTACCTACAGTTCTGTCATGGGCACATCCTAAAGAAGAATGCCATTAGATGCAAAAGTTTTTGTTAGATACTGTTTATTGATGGTTTTAATAACTTTCCAGCTGCTACTATCAAACCCTTCATCACAAATAAAATGTGTGCTTTACCAGAGCATATACTCTATT
Source organism: Hemiprocne comata (assembly GCA_020745705.1). NCBI lineage: Eukaryota > Metazoa > Chordata > Aves > Apodiformes > Apodidae > Hemiprocne > Hemiprocne comata. The sequence continues at coordinate 8,583,632 of CM036616.1, read as the reverse complement.
CAAGGCCTGGTACTTGAAGAACACACCCTAGATATTTCACTGACATTCTGATATGCTTCTCATTTTGAGAAGGAGCAGCAGCAAAAGTTTGACATCAGAGGGACCAAGATTATACATCAGCATCTTCCTATCAAACAAAAGAGGAAGGAAAATATTTCTTCTTGCCTTTGAAGTTTGAGAATTACTCCAAAACCACTCTGCACTTTCAATTCAAGTGAAACTGGGTAGTGCAAAGGAAAACAGCCCCTTCCTGGGAAGCAGGACAAGCTTGAATTCAAACACTTGGAAACACTCATTTGCTCTGAAGGAAAAGCTAAAAGCTGGAGAAATAACTCCTCCTGCTTGATTCAATCTCTTCCCCGGCAGCAAACCCTAAGATCTGACTGGGCTCCACACGAGTGGTTATGGTGATGGTCACTGGTGTCTGTACCTGGGCAGTGAGATGGTCTCAGACCTCTGAAAGACAGAGGATCTGTCTTGACGGAGGATGGAAAAAGGCATCTGCTTCTTGAGGTGGCAGATGATTCCAAGGATCCTGATCAAAGGTTTGTACCTTACCATGAGTACCTTGTGTGACTTTGAGCAAATATTTTATTGCCCTAGATGGCACTTATCCAGGGATGAACCACTTCTATCTCATTAACACACTTTAAATGGATGGATATAAGGATAAATGTGTTAATTACATGAGATCCTGAGATATGTGAAAGAACTATTTGCCACATACAAATATCACTCCTTTTCATGACTGAGTTAGTTCTTTCATAGCTTGGCTTTATGCAAATGTTGATAACAGAAAAAAAAAATGCTGTATTTTATCAACTTTTGACATTGGGTATGAGAGATAATGATGTACAGTTCAAAAGAGAACCTCTTTGAATTTGCTTTTATACAACATGCTACATTTTCATATTTGCAAAGGCCCATCCTGTATTGCTGAGAAAAGCCTGGGGCAAGTTTCACAATGTGAACTCAGGTTTATGTCTTCATTACAGAATGATGCAGCAGGCAAGTGAACCAGAAATGTCACAAGGAGATGTTAAAGGCAGTTAAACAAGAGGCTTTCTTGTGTGCATCCCAGTAGAGGTCACATGATACTGAAGTAGAAGAGATTTTTCAAGGTTTCTAACCTTGAAATGGATGCATTCCTTGCACTAATGTTCTGGTGATGAAAAGGCAAACCCAAGATGGTGAGATGGGAAGTGGAGGAGCACAGGATGTGGATGCTTCAATAGATCTGTCCTCACAGGAATGATTTTAATCTTAACCTTTATACTGTGTTTTGTGCTGTCTCTGTGGGCTCTTGTGCATAACTCAGACTCCAACTTTTCTTCTGTCTTGAGTCAGGTAAATTCCCTAACATCCCCATTGGGAAGCTCAGGAAGTGTGGGTTAAATGAGTGGACAGTGAGGTGGATTGAGTGGCAGAGCTCAGAGGGCTGTGTTCAATGGAGCAGGGTCAAGTTGGAGGCCTGTAACCAGCGCTGTCCCCCTGGGGTCAGTATTTGTTCTAGTTTTGTTCAAAATGCTCATCAATGACCTCCACGAGGGGACAGACTGTAACCTCAGCAAGTTTGCTGATGATACAAAACTAGGAGGGGTGGTGACACTCCAGAGGGCTCTGCTGCCATCCAGCGCGACCTGGACAGGCTGGAGAGCTGGGCAGAGAGGAAAATAATGGAGGTTCACAAGGGCAAGATTGAGCCAGGGTCACCTGGGGAGAATGAGTGCCAGGCACCAATATAGGTTAGGGGTGGACCTGCTGGAAAGCAGTTTGGAGGAGAAGGATCTGGCAGTCCTAGTAGATAGCAAAGTATCCATGAGCCAGCCATGTGCCCTGGTCACCAAGAAGGCCAATGGAATCCTGGGGTGCATGAGGAAGAGCGTGGCCTGCAGCAGGTTGAGGGAGGTTATTCTCCCCCTCCATTCTGCCCTGGTGAGGCCACATCTTGAGTGTTGTGTCCAGTTCTGGTCTCACCAGTTCAAGAGAGACACGGAACTACTGGAGAGAGTCCATCGGAAGGCAACAAGGATGACTGGGGGACTGGAGCATCTCCCTTATGAGGAAAGGCTGAGAGAGCTGGGACTCTTTAGCCTGGAGAAGAGAAGGCTGAGGGGAGACCTTATGAATGCCTGTAAGTATCTAAAGGGTGGGTGCAGGGAGGATGGAGCCTGACTCTTTTCAGTAGTTCCCAGTGACAGGACAAGGGGCAACAGGCACAAGCTGGAACATGGGAAGTTCCAATTAAATCTGAGGAAAAACTTCTTTACAGTGAGGGAGACAGAGCACTGGGACAGGCTGCCCAGGGAGGTTGTGGAGTCCCCTTCTCTGGAGACATTCAAGACCCACCTGGATGCAGTCCTGAGTAATGTGCTCTGGGGGATCCTGCTTTAGCAGGGGAGTTGGACTAGGCAATCACTAGAGGTTCCTTCCAACTCTGACAATTCCATGATCCTCTAAAAAATCACTTGAGGGATTTTTTGTGGAATTATGTGGAACTTTATTAACTGGTCTCTTCATCCAAAATTAACCAAGGATCAGCATCACTCTGGCAAATTTTTGGTATCATATAATAAAGTTAGTGTGCCTTGGGCTGTTTTTGGACAATTGTAGTGCAAAATCATAACTTTAATATTTATAGAATATTTTAAGCAAATGTTAACAGAATAAAATTATGAGGAAATAGTGATATTTCATTATGATGCTGCTTTTAACAGCACAACATTCATTTTTTGTCTTTGAGTCCTTTGAGTCCCTGATGGGAAAATATACATAAATTCTAAATTTCCCTTTTATTTTACACTCTGTGACTAATGCAGAGAGTGCACTTAAGCATGATTTTTGAAACACCATTAAATCAAAAACCTCTCTGACTCTTTGTTTCCAAAGGGAAAAGTCTGTCTTTCTTTTTCGTTGTTTTGTCTGAGATGGTTTGTTTTTGTGGGGTTTTTTGCAGTGCCTTTTGTTTTTATTGATTTTACATTTGAAATTATTTCACATACTTTGTATGAACTTTGAGAAACTGCAGATACTAAAGAAAGAAACCTGAAAGCTTCTCAACAACATGAAGGGTGGTGGATTTTGCTTCACTCACAGTGAGGGGTTGGGTTTCACCACGGCTGCACCTGTTCCCATGGAGGGACAAGGAGAGTGAGGATGATGATGAGCTGCAGGAGGTGGGGAGGAGGCAGATGCCTGGGCCATGTTTGCTGTCAACTGCCTTCTTTAATGCTAATGAGATAGCCAAGGCCACTGACATGGGTATGTGGGTCACAGCATCCTCTTCTTTCTGAATGCCTTCCTTAATAGAAGGAGATGGAGGTCTTGGAGTGAGTCCAGAGGAGGCCACAAAGGTTATCAGAGGGCTGGAGCACCTCTCCTATGAAGACAAGTTGAGATAGTTAGGGCTGTGTAGCCTGGAGAAAAGAAGACTCTGGGGGGACCTTATAGCAGCCTTCCAGTACCCAAAGGGGCTACAGGAAAGCTGGGGAGGGACTTTTTACAAGGGCTTGGAGGGATAGGATGAAGGGTAATGGCTTTAAACTGGAAGAGGGGAGGTTTAGGTTAGACATTAGGAAGAAATTCTTCACTGTGAGAGTGGTGAGACACTGGCACACATTACCCAGGGAAGTTGTGGATGCCCTTTCCATGGAAGTGTTCAAGTGCTGGTTGAATGAGGCTTGGAGCAACCTTATCTTGTGGGAGGTGTCCCTGCCCATGGCAGAGGGATTGAAACTAGATGTTCTTTAAGGTCCTTTCCAACCCAAACCATTCTATGATTCTATGATGACTCTATGGCAGGAACACTAGGCTGGACACAGGCTTCCTAGCAAGCCCAGTGGTCAGAGTGTCTGTGCTTTTTAGTGAGTTCTGCCAGTCTGCTGCCTAAAAAACTGTTTGTTGCATCTTGGTCTACTTGACTTCAGTGTCCCAGCCCATCCAGAGCCTCTCTCTGAAAGGTGGCTATCACCAGACAAGTAGCTTCATGAATACTGGAGTCAGTCCCAGGGACAAATCCTTGCTTTCTCATGTTTTGCAGCTTTTAAAACCTCCAGTGTCTTTCTCTTGCTTTAGTTTGGGGTTTTCTGACAGAAAAAGACAAGGTTTCGTGCTGCTCTTGTTTTTAGAACACAAAACACCAGTCGGTATCTTCTGCAGCAGATGCTATAAATAAAAGGCATGATTCTGATCCAAGAGAGATTATCTCTGAAGCAAGGTGTTAAATTGTGCTAAGGTGTTCTCCAAAGTGCTGCTCGAAATGGCTGGGATAAATCACCTTGCATGAGAGCTGACAGCTGTAAGGATGCATGAACACAGTCCCTCATCAATCGCAAAGAGCAAGTATGAACACTGAATGGAAATTACTAAAATGGTAGGAAACCACATAAAACCAGCCTACAGCTACACAGAGAAGTATGCATATAAACTAAAGGGAAAATCATGCTAACAAGGGCTAATAAATGACCCTTCAAAACTGAAGAAAACAAATTCTGTCTCCGTAAGATTATCATAGAAATCAGGTGGTTTGTGTTTCTCCATTAATACACATCAATATACACCTGACCTGTTTCCATGCTCCACTCCTGGATCCCCACCCTTTGTAGAGCAGTCAGATGAAGGGACTTAGAAGAAAATGCTGAATATGGCTTCTTCCAGGTTATGGGGAAAGTCAGTAACAGAACTCTCCCAACCCCTAACATGAGACTTCACTACTTTCCTGAAGGATTATAAAGCTGCTTTCTCCCTGTAGCATTCCCAGTGCAAATTACTGTACTGGATATATGACCTTCTGTAGAGAGAGAGGAAGAATACAAGTTTCAGACAATTACAAGGTTCCCTACAATGGACACTGTGATCTCCAGTTAGAGTCATGCAGGAAACATTTTTCACTAACCAAACTGCAGCAATAAGAATCTTATCTGAAAGCATTCATCTCTACAACTGATGAGTACATGTCATTGCATGATACACTGTGAATTATTAAGCCTTGCATATTTTGTTGTAATGTGAGATAAAACCTGGGGAGTGCACAGATGGCATCCATGCTGTGCCTGCCTTGTGTGTCTCCTGTACCTGTTCTGTCCAGTCTTGCTTCCTTCTCTTTATACACATAGTTCATTTCACCTGATGTTCTAATCTCCTTTTCCTTCTTTGATTAACGAAGTGCTTGTGTGCTCTGTGTTCAGGGAAACAAGCCAAGAGCTTGATTCAAAGTCTGTTTCAGACAACATTGTAGAATATCAATGAAGCAAAAGGAATGGTGAAAGAAAAAGGGGGAAGTTGTAAAAATAGATAAGGAGAAGAATTAATATTTTAGACCTCATGCTTTTCTCTTAGACAAACTACATTTTGATGAGTGCTGTGAAAAATCCTGAAGAGCAGCTTTGGAACTGATACTTAATGTGTGTTACAGGTACCAGAAATGAAGCTTTAACAAGTCTGACCTCATTTCCTCTTCTTTTTCAATCCCAGTTTCACTGACAGGCACATAGCAATGGCCACCATAAATGTTGGTAGTGCTCCAATTCTTACTTTTTCCTCTCCGGGTATGGATCTGAGCCTGCACCACAAACAGTCTCTGGAACAAGCTGTTTGGTACTCAGCCACATCCTTGGCTTTCTTGGCATGGGAGCCAGGAAGAGAGCAGCTTTGCTGCTGGTGGCTCAGAGGAGCTCCCTGCATTTGGCTGCCCTGCAAGGAGGAGTTGCTGCTTCCAGCTGGTCCAGAGCAGCAGGTGATTTCTCTGTTGGCTTTGCAGAGATTAAGCCTGAACATGACTGTTGAGTTAATGGAAATACACCAGCAAAGCTACTGCTATGGGTAGTGAGACTGTCAGAGAAACACAGGTCCCCTTCAGTCTTCCCAGAACCAGCAAGCTTCCAGCTGGAACTGGAGACCAAAATATAGAACAATGTATAAAGCACATCTAGTCTAGCCCAAAGCATCCATTCTTATGAAGTATTTTTATTTATTGTCAGAATTGGTTAGTACAGAGAAATTTTAAGACATTTTCAGTGGTCATACCTTATTTGAGAAAGGTTGTTCAGGTGTAACTTCTGTTTCAAATTCAAAATTGTTCCACTCACACACTGCACACTGGCTAAAAGCAAGTCGCTTTATCTGTATTCACAAATGGTAATATTCTAGCAAATGATATGGCTGGAAGAAATAATATCAGGAGTTATTTTAGAAGCTAAAGTGAAACAGATTTTCACTAATTGGAATAAAATTCTACCTATGAAGAAAAACCCAAATATTCTGTAAGATCTGACAACTAAATTAACAGATACACCTTAAGCAGACTGGAAAGTAACATTTCGGGTAAAGGCTGAATTGCTCCAATACAAGCTTTTGAAGTATCAGGTTTAATAATTTATCTGTATACTTTCTGAACACAACAGTCAGACAACTTCTGAACCATCTAAATGACCTTGAGTAGCCTTGCCAGTATGGGGTTATTTCTCGGTCATTAAGTCAGGCAGATGCAAAGTAAATGAGTGATAACACACAAAAAGATTGAGACTCCATAAAGCCACAAAATGGCCAATGGGATGTGAAGTTGAGAAACAAAGGTCAGTGCTGTGGAAGTGATCCAGTAAGTCAGATTTCAGTGGGAAGGAATATGATTTAGTTTAGATGTTTTGTCTTAACTTTCATAGAGTCTTGTTCAGTTGCAAGAGCTTCATTAGACAGAGCTTTCCCGTGGGTGTCATGCTGGAATCTATTTATCTAGCAGTAGAAATCAGGTGGTGGATACCCTGGGGACTTCCTTTCCCATCCTACTCTGGGGCAAGTCCACAGGGAAAGGGAACCCACAGTTATACAAGGCTTACTTAAGTCATGGAGCTTCATATCTAGTCTGGGGAAAGAAAGATTCAGAAAGTCATCTAGGATTTTCATTACTGTAGATCATTTGTTTTGGGAAAAGCTTCCCTCTGGAAAAAATGTAGTAATTTACTGGATGATCACTAAAGCCTATGGTCACAATAACCTTAGAGATCCCAACCAAGACCAAGTTATCACCTACTTAGAAGTTGTACAAAGATGGAACAGTTGAATCTTTGGGGATAGAAAATCAAGCTGCTTGACTTGACCGGGTCAGATTTATGCCTAATTAAAAGATCCAGAGCCTAATCTGGATAGCATCTTAACCAAGTATCAGGGCAGCCCTGAAGTGGTCAGGCAGTTGGCCTAGATGATCATTGTAGGTCTCTCCCAACTGAAAATACTCTATTCTATATATCTTTTAAAACATAATGACCTGTTGAATGAGTGAGGCTTTCTAAGTTTTTTTCATTATTTATTTTGTTTATGTTTTGTTTTATATTGGGAAATATATGGCTGTTTACTTAAAGAGGAATCTTATACCAGAAAACATATGGGGTATTGAGGGGTTGGATTTTTTTCCCTGGCTCTGTGGATTTCCTTTTTTTTCCAGTAAGTGTAGCAGGACGCTCCATCTCTCAATATGCCTGCCTCAGTTTCCCTCTATGATTCAACTGCTTTTTGTCTCTCAGTTTTGCAGACTCAGGCCTGAAGTGGAAAGGTTCCCATGAGAAAGGAAAGGGCCTAGCAAACTCTGAGCTGGTAACAACCTTGAAAGGTACAAACAGAGGCCAAGCTGATGTTCATAACACCATCTGCTCTCTGGTCTTGAAGAACATGGAGCCCAGCCTGGCCACAAGTAGGCCTGAAATGGAGATAAAGTAAGAACAAACAGGTAAACAAAGAGTTTGCTTTGTGAGAACAAGGCCTTCATGGCTTTTTTCTACTGTTTTCCTTTCATTCTACAATGAGAACTGTTGAAGGTATGGCTATTGGTTAAATGACAGCAGTCAATCCACTTTATTCTGTAAAAGCCTGGTCCCATTTTTGGTTGGGGGGACTTCCGTACACTTTCCCAGAAGGTTGCTGGACTTTCTCCTCTCCAGCAGGGACACCTGCCAGAGGGATAAATGCTCAAGAATTACACCCAAGGATACCCAGCTCTGGTCTGGCAAGGGTGAGAAATATTAACTCTTTCACTGTCTTTATAAGTAAGCTTAATGTTAAGTAATCTTCATCATTAGGTTTGAGACTGTAGAATCCTTTAAGAGTGATAATTAATATTCTAGACCTGGTATAGAATTTGATAATAAGTTGCTGGCATTTTAATAGTTACCCTTTGCTGTTTGATTGAATTATAAGTAGTAAAATTCACTGCTAATGTAATACCCTTTGCATTGAAACTGCCCTTCTGTTCTGATCTGCAATTTCCCTGCACTTTTGCTGTGCTTGTGCCTCTCCTCCTGTATAGTCAACACCCCAACGTTCCATGCAATGAGTCTTGATCAGTGCAGACACGTCTCGTCTGCCGTGCGTTCTGTCCGGGACAGTGAGTTAATCACATCTTGAGTTTGGTTAGAAAAGGCTAGTCTCTGCTGAATAGGGAATATTTGGAATATATTGACTGAATATTATTGAATCATACTTAACCTTGTGGTATATTGCTGATTGTAATGTACCTTTCCTCTCTATTTCACTGCTCCAGCCAGTTGAGGTGCTCTTTTAGTCCAGCAATATGAAACAACCTCAGCATATGTTAGGAAACCCATGATCAACTTGTCTAACATTTCCATGCTGCAAACACTCATCTGTCATCTCAGCAGCCAAATGTTAATGTGACATCTGTGCTAGCCAATTCCAATCACTATCCAGAATCTCTCTGCACACAAGCCATTTATCCCACTTACAATATCAATTTCTCTGAGAATATGCCATTTCCATAAACATAATTAAATTATTTATTAGAAGGAAAAACCCTGAAGGGGTAGGGGTAACAACCTTCTGGCTTCCAGCCAGTATTTGGAACATCTGAGGCCATTTTCCCACTTGTTTAGCTAAATAATTCCCCCAAATATTCAAAGAGATTCCTGACTACAGCTCTAAGAATGAGCTTTGATGAGTTTCTAAATCAGCATTAAACAGATGGAATTACAGTTGTGTCTTACTAATTGCAATGTCTTATTACAGCAAAAATATTACCTGTGGTCACTAGGGAACCAGCCCTTTGCCTTATTTTCCTCATTATATCTCATAATTAATATGATGAGTGCTGGTAGAATATTTAATCACTAGCCTTTCAGGATGAGGTTCTGCCTAAACTGTGTTAGCATCACCTAAATTCATGCACCAACTTTGCTGCATAAATAAGGGCATCACCAGCAGAGATCAGGAAGTCACTATTCCCCTCCACTTGGCCCTTGTCAGGCCCCACCTGGAGTATTGCATTCAGTTTTGGTCCCCACTCTACAAAAAGGATGCAGACAGGCTACAGAGGGTCCAGAGAAAGGCCACGAGGGTGATCAGAGGCCTGTAGGACCTGCCATATGAGAAGAGACTGAGAAAACTGGGTTTACTCAGCCTTGAGAAGAGAAGGCTTCAGGGAGACCTTACTACCATATTCCAGTACTTAACAGGTGGCCACCAAGAAGATGCAGACTCCCTGTTTACAAGGAGTCACATGGAAAAGACAAGGGGTAATGGGCACAAGTTGCTCCTGGGGTGATTCTGATTGGACTCAAGAGGTAAATTTTTCCCCATGTGGAAAGCAAACATTGGAATAATCTCCCAAGGGAAATTGTAGATTCTTCCCCATTGGATAGTTTGAAGTCTCAGCCTGACAGGTGCTGAGCCATCTCATATAAACTACAGTAGTACCTAGAAAGGTTGGACCGGATGATCCTTGAGGTCCCTTCCGACCTGGCATTCTATTATTCTATGGTTCTATGATTCTATGAAATATGCAAAGACTATTGGCCCAGTTAAGCAGCACACCAAAACTGGCAGAGTTTATCAGCACACCTATATGTTTTTCTACATGTGTATCAAAAAAGCAATACATTCTTCCAAACTTCAGATTTTGTCTTTTACTGCTTCCTTATCTCACTGAAAATGAGTGAAAGGATGGCATCAAACATGTTTTCTGGTAAAGCATGACATTCTTTTCCATAAATATGTTTTGACACAGTTACAATACCTTGAAGAAACTCTGTGCAGTGAGATACCCCAACTGCTGTGCAGACTCTGGTGGATAGAACTGAAAATGGGTGTTTTAATTGGGGGCAGGATGAGATTCTCCAGTTGTCAGTGAGGGTGTTTTGGTTTGAGCCAGGGTGAAGCTCTTTGCTGATTTTTTTTCTTTCAGTGAACATTTTAGCAGTGCCAGTGGACTGATAATAACCAAGGTCACTTCTGAGTGTCTGCAGCCTCCCCCCCTACGGGGGAGCAGATTAGACTGAAGGCAGGATCAGCAAATCAGAATATTCAGTTCTCATCATATTGTCTCTATTTGGCTTTCAGTATAGGTTAAGACATCATGGAAGTCAAGCCCCTCTTTTTCCTTTTTCTCTCACTTTTTTTGCTTCCTGTCACTTCTCTCCCCCTCTCTTTGCTCTCTCTCTTTTTTCCCATTTTCCTTCCCAGCCGACACCCGAGGGCCCCGTCCGTGCGCCCGGACACTCCCCCCTTCAGCTGGAGTCACCAGGGAGAAGAGCTGCTGTGAGAGTGGCTGGGGGAGGAGGGAGGGGATTGGGTGTTGCACATCCCTTTACAAATATATATATTCCCTTATCATTAATAATTAATATCAATCTGTTTCACTTTTCAACCCAGAAAGCCTCTCTTTCTCATTTTTCTCCCTCTTTCCCTACCTTAGGGGAGGAGGGGGAGGGGGGTGAATCGAGAGTGTTCCAACTCAGTGCCAAACCATGACAGTAATTTCAGGAGAAATCTTCACTGGCAGCATCTTCAAAGCCAGGAGCAAGTCTAATTAGCATGTTACAATTTGAGACACAAAAGATCAGTGCACATAAGGCAGAAAATCTCTCTCTGAACATGCCAACTACTTTCCCCAAACTGTCTGCCTCTGATAATTGCATCACTGCTTTGCAGCACTGTGGGTAAGAGCAAATGTTGCCAACTGCAGAAATGTAAAAAATCTTATGTGTTGGTCACCTGCATTTTATTGGTTCCAGTACTTAAAGGGTGGCTACCAAGAAGAAGGAGACTCCTTCTTCACAAGGAGTCACATGGAAAAGGTGTGGGGTAATGGGTGCAAGTTACTCCTGGGGAGATCCCAATTGGACACCAAAGGAAAATTTTTCACTCTCAGAACAGTTGGAGATTGGAATTATCTCCCCAGGGAAGTGGTGGATTCCCCAATACTGGACACTTCTAAGACTCATCTTGACAAGATGCTGGGTTGTCTAATCTAAACCATGTTCCTACTTGGAAAAGTTGGACCAGATTATCTCTGAGGTCTCTTCCAACCTGGCATTCTGTGATTCCTTGTTTATGTATCTGTCCTGGTTTGAGCCAAGATAGAAACAAATTTTTTTAGCAATTTCATTTTTGGTCAAGTCTCTTCTAAGTAGCTACACTTACTGATATTAACAACATTTTTTTCAGTCAGTGTCTGCTTCAAGGACTAACAACACTGAATGTTTATAGTTACTGCTGGAAAGTGGTATCCAGGACCAAGATTACTGCTTGATTCTGGAAAGCACCTTATGCTCCCAAAAAGAAAGGGAGTAAAGGGGTCACACCTGAGACCCTCCTAGGGGGAGAAGCAGAGCAGACAAGTGCCCAAAATTGACCAAACAATGTATTCCATCCTATATGTGTTATACTCACATAAGGGTCAAGCTTTCTTTGTTCATGGCAGGCATCCTGGGAGATCTCTGTCTGTTCGTCTACCTTTGATCCCGATCTGCATGTTCCTGAACCCATGTGTTCCTGAATACAGCTCCCATCTGCTGCTGACTCTAGAAGCCCTGTCCACGACTTTCCCAGGTCCTGCCCTGCAGCCACAGTGGTGACATGAGAATTATTGGGGGGGACCATGAGAGTGGCTTTGTGTACATTTGTTTGTATTTCATTATTTTCCTTCTCGCTTCATTACTGTTTCATTAAAGCTGTGTAGTTCAGCTTGCAACCCTTAAGTCTCTCTTCCTTATTCTCTTTCCCTTCCATTTATGGGAAGGGAGAGGGGTTAATACAGAGCATCTGTCATTCATTTAATTATCTGCCCAGCATTAAACTGTGACTATATCTTACAGTGGTTTTTCAGCCCAATAGAAGATAATAAGCAATGCGTTGTTTACTACACTGTGAAAAGTTTTCACTAATAGTACAGGCTGTGTGAAATCGTTGTCTCTTTGAGGCCATAGCTACATAATCAATTACATTTTTCCTCATTGACTTTAGTGAGACAAAGGTTTCCACCATTATTATTTCTCTATTTATATCACTTCTCTGCCAAGCAATAATCAGCAATCAGAAGTTCATTAAAAGGTCATTTACTTTAATGAGTGTTTAATGACAAAGAAGAAGCCTCATTAATCTATCCTGGTTTAAACAGTGAGTAATGGAGTGAGTCATGAAACAATCCCAGAGGTTAACCAGCTAACACCTGAGTTGTAGCTTCTCATGTGTTCTTCTAATACACATTCAGTTTCAGCCTATTTCAGTCAAATATGTTTCAGTTTCAGCCTTCAGTCAAACATGGGCCTAGCCAAAGCAGCTTGAAGTAACCAGAAAGACATTTCTCTGGGCCTTTCTCTTAGTGGGGAAATCACAGCTTTGGGGACTGGAGGTTATTCCACAGTACACTGCTAGAACCATGTCCAGCACATGTTTTTTGCCATGGAAAATTATTTAAGGCAACCCTAGTCATGGCTGTGTGTATTTTAGTGGGTGTTGCAAGTGGCTTGTAGAACAGTGTTCAGATTAGTCGTGGACTGGCTGTAATCAGGCAAGGAACTGCACACCAGTCATGGTTCTCCTGGGTCTGCAGAGAAGTAATGGGAAATAATGAATCATGAAGCAGCAAGAGCTGAGGTCCACAGCTCTGCAAATGCTGTAAGCCAGGCAGTTCTGCAGGGTCAATGTTCAGGTGTGAATTAGCAGCAATAGCAATATTGCCCTGGATCTCTTCTTTGCATTCTTCATGCTTTATGAACTAACTTACCTTTACTGTAATCATATGAATTTTCATTAAAATTTTTTAGAAAAAAGGAGAAGGAGTAGGAGGAGATCTGATCCCTCATGACTCAACTGTATTTTTGGCTTCATGAGAAAGAGACAGTCACCTAGCCTTAATGATGAGTGGCATTTCTTTAACATGGACTGTTTCAGCTGCAGGCTGTGCATTCCTTCGAGGACTTGTCATTTTGAACACATTTTAATGTTAATCCCTATTTGCATAGCGGGGAGGTTTTAACTCAGATGGACATGTGAAGTGCAGAATAGAAATGCTTCCACAAATTGATTTTCTTTATTACACTGTTGGTGTTTCAAGAGCTCAAAGATAACTGCCAGTGCAGGGCATGCCAGCTCAGCAAAATTATGGCACACATAAACAGAAGATGGAGGATGGGAGAGGGAGGGATTTCATGACTATTCTAAGTGATTGATGAGTAGCAGCTCCTTTTAAAAGTGATTTAGTTAAGCTCCTAAACTACTGAACTTCAGGAAGCTGGAGACTTCTTAGGGAATTGTGTCTTCTTGCACTTTAAATGCTAGTGATGTCTGCTTGTTCACACTTGTAATATGGCATAGAGTAGAAAACACCTAAGGTTTCCTCCTAAACTCTAAACCCTCTCTCTTTTGCAGAAGTATAAGAGCAATTGTAATTTCAACCCGGGAGACAACTAGCCAGAGGATCATTAAGAAGGTGCACCACTTAGGTGAAAAAAGACCAGGCACACACAGAAGGTAGTGAACTTGTCTGCTGAGCCAGAAGCACCACTCCAGAACATTTTCACAGGGAGGTAAAGAACCTGTTAGCCTGGAGGCCTCAGCTGAGCAAGCATGGCCCATGTAGGCAAAGTAGTTAAAGGAAAATGTGGAACAGCATCAGAGAGTCCATGACCATGCTTGGAGACCAAAAGTGTTAGGATTGTTTAGTCAACAACACAATAGCCTGGGCGTGACATTAAAACACTCAAATATTTCAAAGTTTGCTAAAAAGAAGAATGAAATAGATTGTTCTTGGTGTCCCAAGAGAAAAATAGGAAGCAATAAGTTTAGAGTGGCAAGGGAGATTTCAGGTAGTCAGACTTGAAGAGCAGAGGCAAGTTAAAAATGGAGTAGGCTGAACAGAGCAGGATCTGCAAGTGCTGAGCATTCAAAAGGAAAGATCAGGCTGTAGAGTCCTAAAAAGAATAATTGTCTCAAAACAGCTGCCCTGACAAACTGGACATTGTGCTTGAGTGGGGGCCTCATTCAATGACCACCTGGACCCTGTTGTCACAAGGAGAGCGCCTCCTTTGGTAACCGCCCTGATTAACTGGACACTGTCCTTGAAAGGGGAGCCCCTCCTTTGGCAGCCACCCTGATAAATGGGACACTGTCCTTAGTTGGTAAGGAGCAGTGGCCGGCAAGAGGAGCCCCGTGGAGGCACAGCCATCTTGGAAAGACCACTGTCCTGTGGAAGGACAGAGCACAGGCGTGACAATAAAGGTCATTGCTCAGTCAACTCAGATGGGGGGGGGCCAAGTGGTCACCTGTACCCCCGTGCACCACAGACTCTTTTCCAGAACTTTCCCGAATCCAACAGTGAGCCTGAGCAAGGTAGGCCAAGCCTCACCAGGAGAGGTGGGGCCAGGTGCCATGAAAGAGGCAGACTCGAAATGCTCGGGGCGCGTGCCCACCATCCAAGGACCACAACGTCATGCCAAGATCGTCGCTGGATCCAAGGGTGGTGATATCTTTCCTATGTCCTCTTTCTTCATCTCTGTCTCTCTCTCTCTCTCTCTCTCTGTTTCTAACCTTATTCAGGGCACATAGGAGTACCACCATTTCTAATTTTGCTAAGTTTTTCCTGTTGTAACCTGTTGTTTTGAGAGTACCATTTTGCTAAGTTCTGCTAGCTGTCATCTGTTTCTTTGAGAGTGATATTGTTGTGTGTTTCCTTTGACAAGTTTTATAATCTTACTCAATTGTAAGTAAAGGTGTGTTTTGTGAAAGCCTCCTGGGCAATGGTCTTACTCCTAGAGAACCACACAGAGAATTCCCAAGCCTAATCTCACTGAATGGGCTGTTAAAAGAGATATTTATATTTAGCTTTTGCCCCAGCTCTGGGGAGCCGTGCCCACTTTCTGGGACGTGATAAAGCCATGCTCACTTTGTGGGATGTGTCAATGCTGTATCCCACTTGTGGGACGTGACACAGGCAAACACCTGTGCTTTTTCCTTCATTATGGTACTGAACAGCCTCTCAGTGCTGTGTTCCCTGCTTACCCATAGATGACACACTGCATGGCTTTGTGAAATGCAAAGAACTGGCAAATCATCTAGGAAATAGCTGAATCCTACCTGAGCTGATGACACTATTTTCACAGAATCACAGAATCGTCATGGTTGGAAAGGACCTTTGTGATCACAGAGTCCAACCATTAACACAAAAAAACCAACCCAAAACCAAACAAACACAAACAACCACACACACTCCACCAAAAAAAACCCCCTCCAATCTCGGCCACTAGCACACACCCTAAAGTGCCAACATCTAAACGTTCCTTGAATACCTTCAAGGGTGGTGACTCAACGACCACCCTTGGCAGCCTGTTCCAGTGTCTGACCACTCTTTCAGTATAGAAAGTCTTCCTAACACCCAATCTAAACCTTCCCTGGCACAACTCCAGGTAATTTCCTCTCATCCTGTCATTATTCACTTGAGAGAAGAGGCCAACTCCCACCCCCCTACAACCTCCTTTCAGGTAGTTGTAGAGGACAATGAAGTCTCCCCTCAGCCTCCTCTTCTTCAAACTAAAGAACCACAGTTCTCTCAGCCATTCCTCATATGACTTGTCCCCTTGACCCTTCACCACCTTGATGGCTCTCCTCTAGACACACTCGAGCACCTCCATGTCCTTCTTATAGTAAGGGGCCCAGAACTGAGCACAGTACTTGAGGTGCAGCCTCACCAGTGCTGAGTACAGGGGCATGATCACTTCCCTACTCCTGTTGGCCACATTACTCCTGATGGAGGCCAGGATGCTATTTTCCCTCTTGGCCACCTGGGCACACTGCTGGCTCATGTTCATCCAGCTGTCCACCAGCATTCCCAGGTCCTTTTCTACTGGGAAGCTTTCAAGCCACTCTTCCCCAAGCCTGTAACATGGCATGGGGTTGCTCTGACCAAAATGCAGAACTGCCACTTGGCCTTATTGAACCTCAATAAGATTCAATAATGTTTTTGTGCCTTTGTAGTCTACCCTTACTTCTTTCTTATCAGCTTTTGCTGCAGACACTGTACAAGGAAGGACTTGACCCCAAAATCAGAGCTGATGACCATCAGCCTCCCAACATCTGTTTGGAAGGATTTGCGTGTGCTCTGGCGCGGGCAGGGAGGTGCAGGACACCAGTGCTGGAAGAGCCATACCATAATTCAGTGGGGAAGGAGACTGATCAAATGGCCATTGAAGAGCTCTGGCTGACAGAGCACAGCAGGGCTTTAGGACAGGCAAACATCTCTGCCTTGCTCATTTGCTAACAGCAACCAAAGGGGATGGTGTAGAGAGGGTCGAGTACAGAATAGGGGGGTAATGTTCAGACCCCCTTCTGTGCTCAAGCTTTGATTTCTCATTCAGATCAGCTCTGTAGTAATGAGAATGGGAGGAGGGAGAATATCATTCCTGGTATGAAATGGCCTAACTTTATAAAGACAGAACAACTGGCAGAATGTTTACATCCACAGTTTATTTTTATAGCTGAAACATTGCTGCTCCATGAAGACATGGCAATTTGTCATTCCCTTGTCTGTACCAGACTTCACTGCAAATTTTCTCTCTTCCTGGTACAGTTAACCACAGCCAAACCTCAAGAAGGAGAAAGAGTGGAAGTATTCTTAATATTCTCAGGTTTTAAAATGGAATCGAAGATTAACAAATTACTATTATCATTATTATTATCTTCTGCCTCTTTCCCTCTATGCTGTTGCTGACTAACCTCCTGCAGTTGCAAATGTAATCTGAAGCCCTTTTTATTTTAAAACCAATAAAATCAATAGCTTATTTGCAAAGAGGCACATAGAGGCACTGCTTTGTTAAACTGCTGTCTGCCTCTGTGTGTGGTGCACTCTTGGGGGTACTTCACAGGGCTGGTGATGTTGGGACTGTCTGTTGTTGTTGTTGTTGTTGCTATTTTCCCGTTACAAGAGTGTTTACCCATACACTGCTGTAGTTCTTTCCTAAAGTGCATTTTATAAACAATTTGCAGACAAGGAGAACTTAACAACAAATTTACCTATATACAGGTCCTTCAGCCCTCCTGTTCTGCAGCTGTGCTGTATTTTGTAAACTGCCTGTGTGAGAACAACACTGCAGTCATAAAAAAAGGCAGCCACCCACGTCAGAGGAAAACAGCACTCCTAATGCACTCCCCAGATATTTCAAGTTTCTGCACATTTCTCCTTCCTGAAAACAAGTCCTACAGTTTTAAGGGGCAATGAATCTTCCAGCTGATAAACCACTATTTTTGAATATTTGTTACGGACTGGTCTAGAGATACATTCCATGAAATACTTCAGGACCAAATAGCCTGGGCAGCTGTGAGTGATGACTGCTGGAAAGTGGAGTGGATAGAAAGCTGTACTAACTATGCCTAAAATTGCAGCTGAGAGTTGAGGTATTTTGTGATCCATAACATTTGAATGGTTCCCTGCAAGAGATGTCGTTTTGGTGCTTCATGCTTACATTTTCTTCTAAAAGACAGATTTCTGGTTTGAAGAAACTTTCACCAGTGCCTGAAGGTCATCCTTTGGTCTTTCATGCAGGCAGTTGTATCCCAGTATTCCTGGCAATTATGTAGTTTGTTGTGCCTTTCCATAATAAGAGGAGTCAAAGCCATCTAACTGTGGTTTGGAGATGGCTGAGAAGTACATGTTTGTACTGAACAAAAACAACAACCAAACAAAACCAAAACCTAAAACCAAATAATTTTCTGGGTTTTTCTTTTTCAAAGAATAAAAACACACACAAAATTTCTACTGTTGCATGTTTCCTATTATATCATTTATAATGCTACATAAAAGTTTTCTAGAGTGGGATAATTTACTTACTTTTTACCTGAGTGCAGCCCCTGCCTTTGGTACTCCATACGTTCTCAACGGGGAAACTTTCTTCCAAGGTCACACACAACATATAAACACCCTTGTTCTTACTGAGCTGAGGCAATATTTTGGTTATGTTCCTGGACAAACCTACCTCTGCGTATCCTCTTTTTTTCCTGGGAAGCAGGCTGTTTCTGAAACATTGTCTGAAAAACATGCTGTCCATGAACAAACCAGCTCTAACATTTACATCCCTAGGAAAGGTTAACTTTAGAGGACATAGCAGGGGCAGAAGAATTCAAGCAAGGCATTTCCCCACATGAGCTCTGCGTTATCACTGTGCAAGAGCTGTGCCCAGCAGAGCCAGAGCCAGGGGAATGCAGGTGGAGCACGTCTCCTCTTTGATCTCAAGTTTATTCATTAAATTCGTGTTGATAGATGTGTTTGGTAGAGAAGGATAGAAGGACGCTCCTCAGGTTAAACTGCCCTCCACAATTTTCAAATGCTCTGTACTCCCAAGATGAATGTACCTCTTCACAGAGCTGCATAGCTCCTGGAGATTTGGAAGAAAGCTTTCTCACATCAAAAGGTCTCAAGAAATTCCGTTTTCTGCTTGGACCTAAAGCTGATTGTACAAGAATAAAATAAAATCCAGATACGCCTTACTTGGGTGTGTTTTTAGAAGTTAAGAATTATGAGATACAGAGGGGGTGTTGTACACATGTTCCCATCTGGGAGGCACTGCTGTTGCATTTTGCTTTTCATTTCTGGAAGGTTTATGGAAGCGCCAGGGTATCTTTTTCTAAGTGCTAGAAGTTAAGAAAGAGGCAGGTGGGCCTTCACTTCCCAGTGGCGGTTCAATAGGACATGGTCTTTAGAGGAGAGACGTTAAAGAAAAAGGTAAACATTCTCTGCAGGCAATAGTACAAAGGGTTTAACTGTTTTGTTTTGCCAAAGCACTAAGTACCCTTTTCCACATACATGTGAACTCTTTGAGACGGATTAACACTGGTTAATTTGTGATTTCCGGTGTGATATATCTCATCAAATAGGAACTCATTAAAAAGAAGATAGCTTTGTGCTTGTACTTGCTTTTCTGACAGAAGCACAGGCTTGTGAGTCACAGCACATGAGTACAAATAAAGCACAAGCAGCTCTGATAAAGTGCAGCCTGTACCCCTTGGGTCATGTTCAGCCTGTTAAGTTTCAATGTTGCTCATAAAGAACGTATTAATTTAGGATTGGGAAGTTGTTGATAAAAGGAGAGTATTTCTGGATAGAAGCAAGAGCATTCAAAGGGTGGTGGTCTCTAGGGAAAACTGAACTGGCACTAAATCTACTAGATGCTGCCAGAGAACCTTCCACTTTCCAAGTAACTTTAGCAAAGAAGGGAAGGGTGAGGAGCAAAAGAAATTCTTGATGGTGCTGAAGAGTTCACGAAACCTAAAAGAGAGTATTCGGAAAAAATAACAGTTTTGTCTGCTGGAAGATTCAGAGAAGCAGTAAGAACAGAAAATACAGATCTGGTGCTAAACTTAGGTCTTCCTACTTATGTCAGCAAAGTGTCTGGTGGAGTTAGATCAACCAAAGATCAAAAAGGTGACTGAAACTGGATCCAGAAGTGTAGGAGAATGAGAAAATACCTCAGGAGAAAGTTATTAAAACACAAAAAATGTAGACATTTTAGATTAATCTTCTATGTCTGTTATTTTTTAAGAGGAAAAAATCATAAATTAGGAAGAACAATAAAGTGGGGACACTTTGCTTTTGCTGCATCTAGGCCACCAACATTTCTCTGAGATTGTTTCTGATGCATCTCTCCAGCATCTATGAGAGAAAATGTTGGAAATTATAAAACCTTCACATTCAGGTTGAGATTGCATTGACCTCTGCAGATATTAAACCAGTATTTTACCTCTCTGCTTTTCATAGAAATGCAAATACCTTTGCCCTAATGACATTACATTAAATACCAGAAATCTCTTTTCAGTCTGCAAGTGATAAGCACAGACTGTGGAGTTATATGCTTTAATTAGAGCCTGTGAATTGTATCAAGGCTGGTTGTGGTAATTTTGGTCTTTTGAATTGCTTTGCTTATCAGACTACAGTTTGCACTTCTGTGTATTGAGATCTGACTAAAATGGGAAAGAGTCCAAAGGTGGTATTCTGAAAAAAGCTCATTGTCTTACTTGTGTCTGATAAATTTTAAAAAGTCTCCTTGTTTCACTTGTGTCTGTTGTTGTATTTTGTTTCACTTGTATCTTCTATTTGTGTTATTAAAATGGGTAATGTATCCTCAGCAGGAGGTGACATTACCAAATGTTATTACGGATTGTAATGATTTGTGGCCACCTTACACCCTGAAAGATGGGGGGAAATTGCCATGGCCTGGAACTGTTATCAATAATATTATATTGTCATTAATGTTGTTTTGCAAAAGTGAGGGAGGATGAGATGATGTGTCCTGTGTGGATGCTTTTATGACTTCAGGAAATGGTTATGGTATGAGAAGAAAAGGTAAGTTGTTAGTAAGGAAAGTTGTTGTAAGTCAGTGAAAGAGCATGAGAATATAAGAGGATGTGTGGTTGTTGGTACTCTCTGCTCTCCCTCTCCACCCTGGTAATACAGGAAGGAAGTGAAAGGGGTGTTTGGAGGATACAGATTTGACTCCAGTGGCTGGGAGAATGAGGGAGTGGTGTCCCACTGTTCAAGCAGCTTTAAGACAAGCAGTCAGGGCGGAGGGACAACTTGTGGATGTTCATGTCCCTTTTAAAATATTGGACCTGTTGAATTGGAAACAGTCTGTGGGGCTAATCCGGAGAAAGTGTTGGAGCTACACAAAATAATCATAATAATATATAACCTCACCTGGGGGAATATCCAGGCATTTTAGAAATCCTTTTCACTAATGAGGAAAAGAGAATAGTTGGGAAATCAAAATAAGTGGAATGTAAATATCTACAAAGGACACTATGTTATGTCCAGGGAGAACTCAGACTGGAATCCTAACTCCGGGAGGGACCTGGACAGATTTAAGTGATGTCAGCAATTAACTTTGTATGGGGTTAAGAATGAGACCCACAAACCAAACCAAACGAAAAAATTTGTATACAAGGTTAGTCAGAGGTCTGACAAAGATTTTTCAATCTCTTTTGAGAGACTGCTAGAAAATTTATATATTTGGACTCTGAGGCTAGCTGGAAAATATTTGGCATGCTGTTTATATGTTGGTCAGCCCTGGAAAACAGAATGCATGGCAAGCAAAAAGCAGAGGCCAGGACAGAGTGAGATGTGTGGGATCACTGTCTATGAGGCACTGCCAAAATCGAGCCTGGTTAGGGTTAATTTTTGGTGGATATGGGAGATATTTATTTTGTTCTAAATTCTTGCAAGGGACCTTTAAGTAAGTTTTCTATGCCAGGTGTTGGTGCAACAGGGAAGAAAAGCCCTTTTTCCAGCTGCTCCATTGTGAGCTGGGAAAATGGACCTTGACTATCAACTTCTATACATACCTGAATGCCCATTGCCACTTTTAGGAAGAGATCTATTGACCAAGTTTTCGGAAGGGGAGATAGCCATTCACAGTTCCTGAGGAAAAAGCCTTGGAGGGGCAAGTATTTGTTTTATAGATTCAGGAACAAAATGAGAACCTAAACTCTGTCCCAAAGGATGTGACGAATGCTGTTAACCCCTTGGGTATGGACCACTGAAATACCAGGAAAAGCAAGGGCTGTGCAACCTGGCTTGAAATCACCAAGAGAGAAAATTAAGAACTGAGCAAAAATCAAGTAGGTAAGGGATGGCCTGCTTGCTCTTGAGCAGTGGCAGCAACAAGTGTTGCTGTAAGGGACTTGCTAACATAAACTTCAAGCCACGCCCCTCACAGACTATAATGGTTCTCATGGTGGTAGGAACTTTGGGACAAGAGCGGACTCAAGTGAAAACTGAAAGGAGAGCAGGAGTCCAGAGGTGGGAAAATTGCAACAAAGTTACAAGCCTCAGAGTCACCTCAGGACCACAGTTCGCAAATTAACCAATGAAAAGGCGGATTGAAAACTTACCGGCCAATCAGAGACTAAGTTTTTCTAGCCTGAATCCTATAAAAGAAGCCACGCGAGACCCGCCAGCCGCCGCTTATCCGGAGGGGTTACCTACGTGAGGAGCCGCCGCGGGCTTGAAGAAAGAAGCTGCCAGAAGGAAAGCCGCCGAAACGCCACCAGCCTGCGTGCAATTCGTCCGCCGACAGCGAGGGCTTGAGCCGCAGTTCAAAAGCCTTTTTCAAGGCTCACGGAACTGAGAACTGCGTGTGCTCGCCCCAGAAGAATACGGGAAGGAGGTAGCTGGCCACCAAGAGCCGGGGCCGGTTCCCAGACTCCACTGGGATGTCGGAGAGTAAGAACCTTCCCCAAAATCCACCTGCCAGCTGCTCTTTCCCTAAACCCTAAATTATCCCGGGGGGGGGGGGGGGGGGCGGGATCTCTTTCCCTTCCACTCTTCCCCATTCCTCACTCCCCTAATTCGGTCGCGGGTTTAGTATCCCCTTTTGCATTAACTGTGTGGTTGCTGGTTTTAAGTTACTGTTATTGTTGTTGTACTGTGCTCTCGTTTCCTTTTAATCCTTAAAGTAAAAGCACATAACTCAAATTGACCCTAGTCGGAGATCTTATTCCTTCCGATACGTGTTCCCCATAAATACCTGCGGAGGGTGGTTATATAGAGATATCAAAGCGGGACTTGCCGCTCGGGTCCCCGGATGCGTGATCTTGGGCTGTTCCTTTAAACAGAGTGTGTGCGTGAAAGACTGACATGCAGCACAAGCCGCGAAGCGAGTGCGGACTCCCGAACCGCGGTTCCGTGCTCCCGCGAGGGAAGCGGCCGGTGACGGAGGAAGCGGAAGTCGTGTAAGGACAGCAGGAACGAGAGCGTGCTTGAATACATAGTGTGTCAGACTGAGCGAGTGTGCGCGCTTGCTTTTAAACATTCACACTAAACAATCAGGCTCGCGAAACACTCGCTGCCACCGCACTCCACACATCGCCGCTAAATTAAACATACAAAAGACAGCCCGGATCGCGACAGTTGCTAATAAAAGAGGCACAGAAACTAACAACTTTGGGCCAACACGTATCTGTACCTGTGCCTCATGCAGTAAGTGCTGCATTGGAACAAAAGGGACACCACTGGCTGTCACCCAGTAGAATGATACAACACATTGAATTGAAAAGTTAACTCATGACTGTTTGCAAATAATTGAGCAAGTATATTCCAGCCAACCAGACCTACAGGATACACCCTTGGGCTACTTTGACTGCAGACTCAGATAAAAGCTAAGCCTCTTCCAACAATCAGCCTAAAAAGAAAAACTGAATGTTTGGACTGACTGCGTTTGGAGAGGTATCAAGGGAGCAGCACCTGGAGACAAGTGGACAGTGATACCTCAAGTAGATAACCCTTTACGAATCAAAATTTAAAAGGACACTAGATTAATTGCATTCGAGACTGATACTAAATCAGTTTCACACTTGGAGTGAATATAAGGAACATGTATTTATGTATTGTCTTTTAAGAACAATATTTATTATCTTACTGTGTTTCTATATAGGTATACTACTGTTCTAAAGTCCAGCAATGACATAAGTATGGTGGGTAGTGCCAGATAAATGACTCATTGTGGCATCCATAGTAATGAAAGAGGTGATGCAAAGAACTCCTCAGTAAAGGTATATGGGGGCAGAAGCCCTAGAAGATTTCTTAAAGACCTACATTATTGGAGCAAGGATGCTCAGCATAGCCAAAAGCATGACCAGAAAGTGTGAACTGTGTTTGAAAAGTAATCCTAAAATCCAGCCAAGGTCACCACCAGGACAGGTAAATAAAAGAAACACACCAAGAGATTATTGTCAACTCAACTTCTCTGAACTACCACGGCAAAATGGGTACAGGTATTTCTTAGTGTTAGTAGATACCTTCTCAGGTTGGCCTGAGGCCTTTCCATGTTGCACCAATCAAGCAAAGGAAGTAAATAAAATCATTTTGAAAGAAATCATTCCTAGATGTGGAGTACCTATAAGAATGTCATCAGTCAGGGGAACCCATTTTATAGCAAAAGCGGCACAAGACTTAGTGAAGGTTCTAGCCACAAAGTGGGATTTGCATACCCCCTGGAGACCACAGTCCAGTGGTAACGTGGAGCAGAGAAATTATATCTTTAGTGCTGTGGAGGGTCAGAATTCAACCCTGTGGAAAGGGTAATCTGAGTCCATACAAGCTACTGTATGGACAACCCTATCAGGCTCCACATGTACTGTGTATCACTCATATCATGGGAGAGCTAAACTTTTAAGTTTTTTTTTAATATCTCTGAGGAGATCACTGAGGGGTTAAAGTGTATTGTGATTTAATAAGAGAAAAGCAGTAATTTGATACTTCTTTAGCCAGAGGCAGTTCTCAGTCTTGGGGAAAAGACAAATGGCCACCAGAGCAAATTGTACAATATTATGGACTGGCAACTTGGAATCCTCATGATGTAACATAGGGAGCAAGAGATCCAGTTTATAATTTGAATCAAATAATAAGGCTACAAGTCCGTAAATGATTACTAATCAGACAGCTGCAGCTCTTGACCTCCTCAGTGACCAAGGTTCACAGATGAGAAATGCAATATTCCAACACAGAATGGTTTTAGATTATTTACTAGCTAAAGAAGGACGAGTAGGTGACAAATTAAATGAATCCAATTGCTGTTTAAAAATAGATGATAATGGGAAGGTAGTAAACCAAATAACCAAGGAAATGCAAAAACTTGCTCACTTTCCAAACTTGGAAAGGATTGGAATGGGATATGTTTTCATGGCTGCCTGGCGGACTGTGGATTAAATGAATTCTGTTTTTCTTTCTCTGTGCTATAACTGCTTTAACTGTGTTTTATCCAACTAATTCAACATGCAATTCAGAAGACACAAGTAGTAGGTATACCAGAAACAATTCAAAGGGGGGACAGAAGATCATGCCCCTAAGAACTGTGGCTAATCCACAGAAAATCCAACAGAAGAAAGTGGTAACGTGATAAGAGCGTCTCCTACATGTCTGGATGAAAGCAGCATCTTGTGAACCCAGACTTAAGAATCAACAAACAAAGTTTGTAGACAGGAGAATCCCAGACTTTGCATAAAGTAGAGTTAATAATACATGTGATGCTTGAAGCAGGAGGTTATCTGTTAGGGGGGATATGCAAGTAGGTGGATCAGGAAGTGTGTACCTTCTGAGTACCTAAGCCAATGGGGAAAGGAAGAGGGTCTTAACGCAGCCAGGACACTAGGATAAAAAGGGCTGTGACCCCCAGCAATATGAAAAAAATCCTATAGGGATATGCCCTAGGGGACTTTCTCCCTTTATTCTAATAAAGTTAACCTATTATTTAGCTCCTCTGTCTTCTTTCTGAATACTTGACCTCTGCAATGAAATTTTCCTACAGAAGGATATTTTGTCAGGACATACAACAGATTTGCCATCACCTCAGCTGAAATTAATGACTGTTTAAAGTTAAGTTATTACGTTCCAGGTTCTTCATCTGCAAAAATTGAGAATTTGGCCTTCTAGCTACTCTCAGTTATGGCTAGTGGGCGCAAAGTTTCTTAATGTCCGTTCTGTATCATTCCATTGTAAATACTTAAACATGCAAGGTATTTAGGAATGCAAATGTCTTCAAGATCAATGGAGCAGAGAACTCCCCAAGATTACTTCTTATTTAATTGTGGAATATTGTAGTTAGTAAGAACAGTGTGAAACCAGGTCTAATTCTCTTATGAATCTCTGGGAACCAGAAGCTTGTGAATAAATTGACTATTCCACTATTGCAATGATTGGTGAAGGAGAACAGAAGATCATATGTACAGAGAAGATGAAAAACAACTGAACTGTTTTGAGAAAAGCATGAGTTAATGAGCAGTGGGAAGTGATATGTGCAGGACTGAAGACTTTATCATATTGAACTGTGGGTACAGGAAATTACTCTTAGAAATAACCAGAATAATAAACGGAAAAAAGACCCTATGTAGATTTTTTTTTCTTTTATGTGACTATTTGTCATGGATATTGGATTTGAAATTCATTGTAACTGAAAAGATGAAAATGGACATGTTCATCTGCAGTATTCAGAATATTACAGTGAGATTCAATTCAGAAATTATAGGAAGCTATAAAGAACATCTGTTGTCAGATAGGACTGTCAGGCAGTACTATAAACATTATTGTATTGTGGCCGGAATTCATGCAAAGTCAAACTTTAACTCCTTTGACTGCTGTCATGACCTGGGTAGGGCAACCCAGGGAGATTCAGATTGGACCCCCTTGCTTTCTAAACTCCTTCTCAGAGAGGAGCCCAGGTGTGGCTGGATCCAACCTTTGACTCAGACATGGCCCTCCCAGGGAGAGTGATTAAAATGTCATGGTCTGAGGAAATGCTCAACAGTCTGACACCTCTTGATCAGATTAAGATGAAACAACACTCAGGGTCTGTATTTGAATTAGGTTTAATTAAAACTATAGAAGGAATATGGATACTTCAATTATTATCTTAGGCTGCACGATCATAAAAGCTGACAGTTAGATCACAAGACTACAATATATATATGTTTCAGCTGCACAACCTGAGAAAAAAAATCGTGATTAGGCCTTGCTTTACTTAATTATTTTAGGAAGGAAGAGAGAGGAGGAGAAGAAAAGTTTACAGAGATAGAAAATGACCAGTGCTGGATCCAGCATTGGGCCAGCCAATGGTGGAGAACTGGTGTCAGCAAGGATCAGAGGGCCCATCATTGCAGCTCCCTGTTTTATAGGCCTACTTCCCTTGTTTCACAAGGATGACTAAGTATGACTGAGTCATAAAACTGAGCAGCTGGAGTGGACCTCCACCCCCTCTAACCCTCAATCATTGTCCTTATATCAGTCATATTACATATGCAGGCCATCATCTTTTTCTCCATCATCTCCAGCAGTCCTTTTGGCATGCAAATGAGACTTTATCTGAGGGGTTACAATGGGGTTTCAATAATTCCAGCAAGTACAGGTCCTGAGGGCTGGTCTTTCACAATTGCAGAGTAGTTGAACTAGTTTTAATATTATTTCACCAACAGAATCTATTCAAAGTACATTGGTGAGCTGTCTGACAGTAGGGGAGAAGATAGTTTCATTAAGACTTGTCATTTGGAAAAATCCATTGGAAAATTTGTTTCTCCTGTTGATATACTAAAGGTAGATTTGAAATAGAATTATGCTGAAGGTATTCCCCATAGCAGAACCAGCCTCTTTTCTTCATGCACAAAATTCAAATGACAAAGTTGTGTTCAAATCATCACTCAGATGAAAAAAAACGGACTAGGCAAGGTCCTTGGTCCTCATGTTCTCTGAGTAAAGGCTTGTGAACTAGCTGCTTATTACTACTGGGTAAAATAAAACTTGGTTTTGTCAGCTGTACAAAAAATAGACAGGACCAATAGAGCTTTAAGATGTGCAAATATTTGTCAGTAGTTCCTCAATGAGCTATAATGATTTTTGCACATGAGACCTTTGAAATAGTGAGATTTCCTTGGTTGATTTCACATGTTATTGGGAAAATACGCAATTATTGACACTTCCATGTTGACTGATAGCAGCAGAAGGGAAATTACTGCCCTCCAGAATTAACAGAATAGTAAATGGAGCTGCAACTTTTTATAGCTCTGTTCCTGGATATAAGTAGCATTGAGCCATGCTTTACTAACTAAACTATCTAAGGTCATCTGTTCTTTATCAGCTATAAACAGATAACAAAGTTTGTGATGGTGTAAGCTTCAGTTCCTGGACTGGCACACAGAGGCCACCCAGCTTCCAGAAAGATTCAAGTGTGATGGTGAAAGCTCATGTCTTCCTGAGGAAGTCAGTGCAGGTGTGCTGCACACAACATGGTTCAGTCCATAACTACATAAACAGGAAAAAGTTCAGTTTAATTTTTCTTAATCAATTTTGCTATAAAGCAGGACAATAAACTCCAAGTAGGAGTAAACAAACAATTCAGGATTTTCCTTTTCTATGTACAGGAGAGCTTAGAGCACAATCATTTTATGACTCTCTTCTCCAAATATCTAAATTTGGGAACAGCATTCCCAGGCAGAAGGAGCCCTGTCAGCATGAGTTTATGTGGGTCACAGAGACTGTTAGTCTGGTGTCCTTGTGTGTTTGTGTTTCCTGTGATCAGCCCAGCTCTTACAACCCTCCATCATTCCCTGGGCCAGCTTTCCTTCATTTGGAAAAAAAACAGACTTACCTGCTTGAAACAAAGTGGAAAATTTTGTTTTATAAAACCAACCTCTTTGCTATGAAAGCTGTGATTTTCTTGGTACACCTAAGATGCCTCGGGGTCATCAGGGTAGGGTAACATGAACTCTGACCAGCTCCCTCCTTTGAGTTACCTTGGCTTGGTGTCCATGTGATGAAGCAATATTCAACCTTCTGTGCCTGTGCCAGGGTGGCACAGTCTGGGAGTATTTATCCTCTCTGTGTTGTGCAGAAACTGCCCTGTCATCTCTGGACATGGGTAGTGAGATATTAGGAGACCTACAGCAGGCAAGGGTAACAAGTATTTTTTTTACCTGTTGGAGTTTTTTTAACATACTGTGTTGGCTCAATTTTTTTCTTCTGTGCCTCCTGAACAAGAAGTAATAAATTAAATATATTTGCTTGGAAAGTAATTTCCACAAATCACCTAATGATTTGGAGAAGTAAGATGTGATCTATTAGTATGTATGGGATCTGTAGAAGGTTTTTTAAAAATGTCATCATTTGCATTCAGTCAGTATGTCAAAATGAACTGATTTTTTTTTCTTCTCCCCTGAATCAGGTCCTTTTCTTCCAGTTAAAAAATTTGGAGAAGGTAAAAATATGAGATGTGACCTCTTACTTTGCTGCCATGTGCCAGTACTGAGCTATATAATGGATTTGCAACCTTCCTCATGGTACAGGACCTTGTACATTTTTGTAGTAGTTATGGAGTTTATAAAAAACAGAAAATAAGAAGATGGCAAGAAATAAAATGCAGTAGTTTGCTATTTTGTACTACTAATATAAACTACTGTAACGTCCAGGAGACCACATGATAACTCTTCAGTTGTCTACTAATGTAAACTCTAATGATCAATCTCATATGTTCTGCTTTTTCAAAAAGGGTTTATAACATGGATGTTTATTAGAAATCAACCCTTTATATCATTAATCAGCAAATGGAAGCAATTGTCTTCAGGAAACAAAACCAGCCTTGGAGAATGGAAACAAATAAAAATTAACAACTCTAGGCATAACTGTCCTCTGTCAGTCCTTCTTTTCTGACATGTAATATGGTTAAATATTTAACAATGCTGAGGACAACAAATATTTAGCTCCATCCTCAACAGATTTCCATTTTCTCCGTTCTTGTAGATCTTCAATCTGAACGCTTTCAGTTTCCTGTGGTCAGATGTTAAATCCTCATCACTGTTTTTCATTCACATGCATCTTTAACCTGTCATTATTGCTACTATTTTATCTATTTTTAAATGGTTAATCCTCCACAGCCTACTAAGATTTCGTGTCCCTCTTTGTACTCCATTTTCATTCCACCCTGCTTTTGTTTTTAGGGACTAGCTGAAAAACAGAAAGGTCTTTCTTCTGTGTTACTGGAAGTTCAGGAATTTTTATCACTAACCTCAGCTTTCTTTTTCCCATTTATTTAAATTCACCACATTTTTAAAACAGGCAGAGGTCAAATGACAGCCCTCACAAAGTTCAGAGCTCTTGAAATGTGGGCTCCAGTGTCATGAATTTCGTGTCTTCATTGGCCTTGACAGTAGGTGAAGATTTGTCCATGTAACTCCAGAGGGTAAAACACGGGCACTGCTTTAAGTCTGCAGATTTATGATAGCACACTTACTTAACTACCTTTCAGCATGGAGGGTATTACTCACTCTGATGTTCTTCCTTGACAATTTGGTATCACCTGTTCTTCTGAACCCTTTAAAACATAATGTAGTTGATACAACTATATTTGACCAACTGGAAATCGTTACAAACAAGTGAGCTTCTTAATACCAGATTTGTGGTGTTCAATGTCAATGAACCAGTTCTCATCCTCTCCAAACCACCCATTCAACCCTGAGTGGGTCACCTGGAAAAGGAAGATGCCCCATGCAAATATCTCATGTCTTTAAAGGGGCATCCACTGACAATCATTTAGTCATTGAGTTCTGTCAGTCATGCAGAATTTTGGAGGCAGAGGGTTTCCAGACATTTCGCGTTTTTTTCAGGCTTTTTCATGTCTTACCTACAGGATGGATGTGAAAAGCCAGAGCCAGCAACAAGAGGTTAGTGGGAGTGTGATTCATTCAGCCAGAAAAAAAAAGGAAAACATTTTTTAGCGTGTGCAAGATGAATGAACAACCTTTCAATGTGATCCTGCACATTCAACGTGACAGATGAATGTGACCAAAACTGCCATGGTACTCTGACAGCAGAGAACCAGCAGATTGCTGTGGAAGAGAGGGACATGCTGATGAGCTCTTGGAAGCAACTTCCCTATCTTGCCACCATCGTGTGTTTCTCTTTGGTGAGTCTAAGCCAGCTGCTCTTTACCTAGAAACAGTAAAGGTGAGAGAACCCAAGTGTGTCTTTATTGGAAATGTGTTTGCACAACATTGGGATTTAGATAGAGAAGAATGATGGAACCATCTTCTGCTGTTCAGTGACTTCAGGTCACCGGATGTCCAAAAGCTGGAAACAAATGTGAGCATTTTATTATATAAATAACAACAGGACTAGAGGAAGTGGCCTGAAGTTGCACCAGGGGAGGTTTAGACAAGATATTAGGAAGAATTTTTTTACTGAAAGAGTAGTCAGGCACTGGAACAGGCTGCCCAGGGATGTGGTGGAGTCACTATCCCTGCAGGTATCCAACAAACGTGTAGATGTTGCACGTCAGGTCATGGCTCTGGTGGGCAGGGTGGATGTTTCACAGCTGTGTGTTCTTGTCGGTTTTGTGGCGTGTGGTTGTATTTTTTTTCTTTTTTTCTTTATTTCTTTTTATTTTCCCTGGATGGATGGCTGGACTCAGTGATCTTAGAGGTCTTTTTCAACCATGACAATTCCTTTTTATAGCAGGAATTTACAATCTCTGAAATAATCAAAGAAATTGTAAGAAGAGGCACACATCTGTCTTTAAAGTGCTGGAGAAATGAGAATGATCACCTGCTACAACCATTAATATTTGGAGTCTGGCTGTATTGTTGTCCAGGTGTGGATTTGGAATCCTTTCTGGGAAGGGGGACAGAGGAGGGTCCAGAACTACCATTAATACCAGTTAATGCTATAAGTGTTGCCCATTGCCCTGTAGCAGGGACCTCCCAGCCCAAGTTTCTGTGATCCTTCCTTAAGGACTGAACCTGCTTCAGGCTTGAGTATGTGAAGGAAATGAAACCATCCACTGCATGTTTATTTCAGGAAAGATTAATTCCAATTTATGTTAAATAACTGCTTACTGCACACCTTTATACTACATACCCTGGGACTTGTTCCAAAACGTATGTTGGAGAACACTGAACCCATATATGAATTTTCTGTCTTCAGCATTTTCTCTCTAATTTCTAGACCTCTTACCTGAAGTGTGTGAAAAGCTTTTTCCTTTATTTTATTAAACAGAAAAATGGCTAATAAAAATATAATGAGTGGAACCCTTTAGAATTCATTGTGAATTTTTTGCCTGCTTTGGAGATTAATTATACTGCAGAGAGCCAGCAAATTAGGATTTCTCTTCTGCAAATTGAATCTTAGTAATGTATATCTAACCAGCTTTCTTTTTCTATAAAGTATAGTTATAATAATCCCTAGAACACTTTCAACTATATTATTAGTCAGATTTTTCTGTTTTTCTATTTTCTTAAGAGGAAAAATCTCTGCTCCTAAAATTGTTGTTGTGACTTTGTTAAATGCAAGACACTGTGCCAACAAATTCAATAAACTGACTGCTCAGCTCACAGGAATCCTCAGCCCAGCATCTGGGGTAGCTTAGCCATTGCCCCAGAGTTAAGGTGTCTTTCTTAGGCAGTTACCCAGAATTTCCCCCTACAGGCATTAGGGAATGTGTGTTCCTGAACTGTTTCAAGGAGCTATGGATTTAACAGCCTGCACAACCAGCAAACAGCTTGTTCACATCTGGTTCCACAATCCTTTGTTTGCCCTGAAGAGGTGGAATAATCTGCATAATTCAGCTGAGAAGGACTTTTTTGCTGGGCAAGTTTTTAGGCAAAACATAGTACACCAAGTCCCAGGAGATGCTGTACTGTGAATGGCTGCACAGAGTGAGAGTTAAAAAAAATTCACAACAATATACTATTTATTATTAATGAGTTCCAGTGACTAAGTCACCACACAGATGTGTCCTCCAGAAAATCTTGTAGAATATCCTTCTCAAATGCTTTTAGAATTATCAACATCTCTTGAAGCAATCTATGTTTTACCTCAGTGACACTATTGGGATGAAATTATGAAACTGAATCTCTTTGCTTGGAATTTGAAACACCAATCTCCCCCCCACAGACTCAGTACCTACAACCAATGTGTTAGGAAATGTATAGTGTGATTGACAAGAGCTTCAAGAAGTTTGGCAAAGATAAATGTAAAATCCTGCACCTGAGAGGGGAACAGCAGCACAACAAGGCAAAGCCTGATTGCCTGATCAGCTGCAATGGAAAGACTCTGGAGGTGTTTGCAAACCACCTGCATGAGAGTGAGCTGAACATGATTCAGCAACAAGGACCAACAGCACCCTGGTCTGAACTGGAACACAGCCAGCCAGCACATCAACAGATGTGATTATTCCACTCCACTCACCACTTGGCAGATCACACCAGGTGTATTGTGTTCATTTTTGATTCTCTAATTCCCAAATTTTTTCTTGGTGTAGGAAGAAGATTCTTCGATGTGAGAGCAATCACTTAACTACATTGCTTTTATAGTTTCTCATTCATGTTGGGAGTATATGTGCCAAATGATCACAAAAATAGTACTGTTGGGTTATTTCTGGAGTAGCAAAGGTATTTCTGACCTTGTTTGAATATGAAGTGTGCCAAGGATCCTGATAGTTGACCAAATTTGGTAAGAACAAGATAATTAGAAAGAGCTAGAATGAACTTCTGGATCTTCCTTTAATATCTGCTATTTATTTGTTTATTATTAATTGTTCAGTTTCACAGTCTCCTAAATCACAATGACAGAAAGCTACTCATCCATTTCTTCCTTCATCTGGAAATCTTACCAAGGTAGGTGTTCCTGGCAAAGCTTCAACTGCTTTTGTAAAGGCTTTGGGCATACTGAGCACACTAAAGCTTGCACAGCTCACACAACCCAGTCTCAAAGTCACCAGAAGCAAAAGGGTGTTGCAAGCAGCTTGTACTACTGTTGATACAAGATCCTTGGTTGGTACCAGTTCCTTGGGTACACCAGGTAACCCCAAAGTTGAACCTTTCAGCTCAGTCTGACAGAGAGCATTATGTGGCCCTAGCTATTGCATCCTAGGGCCAGGGGCATTATTAATTTAGCTACAGAAAAGGCTCTTACAGAGCAAAAATTTAAAATACAGGATTCTTGAATGGACTGAAAGGTCTCCAGTGTTACTGTAATTCAAAAAGACTTCAGAGTGTAATACTCTTAGGCCTTTTAAACATCTGTGGTTTAAGCATTAAGGATGTGTTTGCTGCTGCCTACTGACATTCACTGAAATTAATGAGCCTGTAGACAGACAATACACTGTACAGCATGGTTAGGGTTGCAGAAGTGACTTTACATGACATGGCAAACCCTGAGCTTTGCAGCAACTGAACTACTGTCTGTTGTCCATTTTATTGTTTTTTGTAGTCATTCTTAGAGTTGACGGCCGTAAGTTGTATTTCAGAAGGAGACAAAGCTGAGCCATTTAGCATTCTTTATATGCTCAGTGCAATTGGGTGGTTTTTTTCAGCAGCTATATACAATTATAACAGTATATATTATGAAACAGGGTATTGCAAAGTAATTAGGTTTGGAAGTTGAGTGTGGGAATTATTTTTAGGTGCAAGACTTAGGGGAGAAGTATTCTTGATTTCAGGTTTGGTTTTTTAATTATTTTTTTTCAGGAATTCTTTTGTTTCTGAAATGCATTGTCAAACCAACCCCCTACAACAGAAAATGAAAAAGGGTAAAATAGCCCGAAAATTAAGTGAAATACTTTGCTTGAGCTAAAAATCCACATGGTTTAGCTTTAGCTGGATCTGACCTAAAGTCTCTATGTATTTCCATTAGCTTCAGAGATGTTTAGAGCTGCAGAAGTCTTTAATTATGTCATTGAGTCATGTTGTTAACCTCATTTTGTGTAGAATGTTCACACTGTATGTGCTGCTGAATTAATTATGGAGATCTGTGACTAATTTATATCAAAGTTTTATCCTCCCTTGTGCCAGGAGTGAGTTATAACTGAAACTCTTTTGGGGTATTTGCCACGAATATGTGAAATACGACTCTAAATTATACAGGACTATTGAGCCTTGAAAGAACAAAAATCCCAAGGACCATTAAATACTAAACCAAATCTCCAAACCTTTAAAATGTCAGTAATAAAGAGTTCTGAAATGGAACATAAATATCGGTTTGGTGGCATCTTTTTGTGCTTGGAGAGCTTTATTTCCCACGGGAGTTTTTGTTATTCTGTAATAAAGCCATTATTATTACTTATATAGCTTTAAAGAGGCAATAGTCTATATAGTTCTTTCCTTGCTTTCTTAAGTAAGTAAATGCTGGTGAAAAAAAGCAGTGAAGGAGGGAATGTAACTTCTTGTTCTTAGTGGTGCTGCAAATTAAGCATAAATAAATTAAAGAAACTCAAAGAAACTCGTGTCATGTTTTAAAGGACCAAGACATAAAGGAAGAAAATATTCCTTCCATCAGGTTGAAGAGGAAACAGGTAATTGTCTAGGTAAGAAATTGTTTACCTAGAAAGGCCAACATACAGCTGATAAAGTAGAATAGCAGGGTGCATATTAATGAGAGAAGAAGAGAAAACGTCTCGCACTTCCTTCTCAGCTTAATAGCTCCTGCTGTGTATTTGGTGCTTTAATTATGCTTAGGGTGAAATCTTCTCGTTTGTGTTTTCTGCTAAAGCTTTTCCTGTGTTTCATCAGTCTCATTACGCATATAATCAGATGATTGAGTATTGGCTTCCCTGACTATTGGAGGGGTAAGTACACTGATGATGACAGAACACTTTCCTTAAAATTGTGTCCCACAGAGATATTCCTGACTTCACCCCGGCAGCACAATCAGCTGGAACTGACTGTAGGTCTGTAGCTACAGCACTGGGGAGACTCCCACTTGACTTCAAAACCAAACAAAAGTACTTGTTCCAAATAACTCTAGTCCAAAAGATTTAACTCTCAAAATACTTAGTCTTTAGAAAACAATGTTGTACTAAGTGGCCAGACTTTTTAAGATTACCAAATGTTTGATCTTAAAAGAGTTGTTGATGATGGGTTATAGGCATGTCCATAGCAGGCTTCTCATTGTCCCCAGGCTTTTATTTATTTTCTGCTATCATAAGTATGACTGGGCTTATCTGTGTAGTAGCTTGAGGTGCAAAAGAGGAGATGGAGGGCATGGTGCATGACTGTTTGCCAACACAGAGACTCTGGAAGAAACCAAAGCATCTTCCATCTTATAGTCTTTAATTTTTCTCTCTGCCTGTGCAGCAGGGTCTGTCCCTTACAGCCATTAGCCACAAACATGCAAGCCAGCTGTGCTTTTTCTTAGGGCTGATTTGATTGTCTTTGGTGAGCCATCTTAAACTGCACATTTCTTTTTTTTTTTTTTTAACTGCATGATAAACATTATTTTCCTACATTTAGACAATCATATTCAAGGATCCACTAATAAAATTAAACATTCTTACACATATCACATATCACTTGGTTTCCAAGTGTCTCTGGGAGTCAGATGTTGCTGTTTGCTGGTGGTCCAGAAGTGTATTCACTTGCATTAGGCAGCTGGAACCAGCAGGAGATCACGTTGCTGGATGGTGGTATTGCAAGCAAATGGCTCATTCTTCAGTTTTCTTCCAATAAAGCAAGAGTTTTGTGCAACTTGCTCAGGTAACAGTGTTTGTACTTGGGATTTCCCCCCTTCCACCCCCAGAAGAAATGTATCTGCTGTCCAAGGGTTGCTCTGCTCATGTTCCACTTTGGGCATGTCCTCTGCTTTCTGCAATGAGATTCCCCTCTCCAACTCAGCTTCTATCCAGGTGCTGCAGAGTAAATTCAAGCTGGAGATTAGAAATAAGCAGTATAGCCCCAAACAGGCCTTAATAGACACATCCCCTTGTAAAGCAGGACAACACGTGGATTTTTGTACATTCTGCTCCTCATATGAGCAGGAATAACTCTGCTCAAGAGGGTGGCATTTACACTTACAAGTCTCCTGTCTCTGATTGAGCAGAGCATCCTTTCCTATTTTGCTATATGCTGTAATTTGGGGTGGAAATACTCCCTTGATTTAGATGGAGCAGCATTCATTGTTTTCGTATCTCTGTATATACTGGTTGAACCTGGAAGGAAGATCATGGGTCTAGGTTCAGGCTTTTTATACACACAAAACCACTTTCATATAGACTGGTAGTTTCCAAGTATGTACTTCAATGAATTTAAAAATTTTTTGTGTGCACTGGAGAAGAATGTATGTCTTGTTCAGGATATAAGGCACAATAAGAGCAATAATAAAAGAGTATTGCTATGAGCACCCCTGCCAATCCGATCTTCCTTCCAGACTTAATCTTCAGAGGCTTTTTGAAGCTTTCTGTGGCCAGATCCTTAGCTTGTGAGCACTGGCACAGCTACACAGATGTGGCCTATTTTTTTTAAGAAGAGGTGCAGGGTCTTACTGTATCAGATACTCTTAAAACTTATTCCACACCCAAAAAAACACAGAATTCTGAAAACATTTTTACTTCCCCCATCCTAACCCAGACTATATCTCCTGATGCTTCTGTTTAATCGTTTGTTTGATTGTTTTTTAAAGACAACTATATAGCAAAAGTAATGAAGGGGCTATTTGCATAATTTATTTTGATGAAATAAATTAAAAAAAAAAAATAAACACGTTTCCCTCTCACTTATGAGAAGGGGAACTATATATTACTGCTTTTCTCTTGAAAAAAACACTAACCCTGTTAAAAAAATCCAAACAAACCACTTTTGCACATCTTTCCATGTCTGCCCATTATCCTGTGCATTTTGACAGGTACCTACAAAGAAAACACCTTTAGAGCATGGTTTTCTTCAACAACTTGAAGGTCTGGTGTTTGTCCTGGGCCCCAAGGCAGGTGGAAGCAAAGGCTTTTCACAGCAGCAGACAACGATCCATCTGCACCCAGCACTGTACCTGGCGTGATTTCCACAGGGATTCCCACATTTTCCAAGCACTGAGGCAGCTTTTCTAAAGCAGACTTTGCTGCTTTCCTCTTGGAATGGTGATTCTAAATCCTTGTTTTGGAAAGCCTGTGCTGATGAAGTACTTGCAGAGTCCTGACCTAGCATGTCTGCAGGAACAGGAGGAAACGTGGTAAGGATCCTGGGCAGCACAGCACAACCAGCCTGCAGAAGGACAACACAGTAGTGAGGCAGAGTTTTCACCTTGAGTACTTGTATTAATTGGAATAATGTACTTATGGCTACTGATATAACCCACTCTTACCTAATTTTCTGCATATGCATTTTCACCAAAACACAGGTGCTGCTCACAGTGCCAGTTAATTAATCCATTCTAGACTCCATCATCTGAGTCTATCTGTTTCCCAGACCATTTCTTCCTTTTCCAATTATTTTTAGGTTTGTTTCATAGCTCACTACTATTTTTATGAACTTTCTAGAAAAAATTTAGCGATGGAGATGGATTTGGGATTATTGCCAATTAAAATAGAACCCATATAATTAACTTGCTTAGCAAAATAAACTGTTCCTGAGGTGTTCACAGGCAACCACATAATATACTTCCACAAACACTGGTTCTGTCAGCTACCAGTGTTTATCTATGACGAGTTATTAACATAAGCCCACAACATTCATGAAGCATTGAAGATACAGCTGGTCTTGATATGTTATCAATAAAACCTCAGGTTTCATTCCAAGAAGGGTCATGAATAGAAAGCTTGTGGATATAACCCAAACAACATATGCTTTATATGTCCATCATCTCTGCTTGAAATTGCACAGACTCCTGCCTTTGAAAATACAAATTCTCACTCTTACAGTTCTGCAATCAAATACCACCTTCAAATTGGTATGAAGTCTTGAAAGAGTCCTGTAGGAATCATTAGGTTCCCTTTTACCAAACTGGAGGTGTTGTGGATCACACCACAGAACTAGTAGCCCAACTGGTAGCTCACAACCTTTTACTTTGCAAGTGTGGGAGATCAGCTATGGGCTGCAGGCGGCCTTGGTCTTGACAAACTACAGCTGTACCCTTGACAGTTAGAGATAAACAAGTTTGTTGGAAAAGAAGGGATGAGAGATACTGATGTGTGTTGACAGTCTTGTAAGAAAATGTAAAAAACTTGCAGCCTATCATAAAATAAGATAGAACGTGTGAACAAAAGCTGTTAACCAATGGGAAGGAGGCACAAGGCAGGTGGACAGGAGAGAAAAGTATAAGAATGCTATGTGACCCTGAATAAAAGGCTGATACTGATACTGACCATCACAGTGTGTCAGCTGTATCTCTGCTGCAAATGGTGACCACGATGTGATGGGGATCAGCAGCTGCGGGGCTGAGAGCAGTCAGTGGCAGAACCCAGATAAGCACAAAGAAAAGGTGGATCGAGAGCCTAGTCCGGACACAGAAGAAATACACACCTTTGGGAGGCAAAGGTGAGCAGCTGGGAACATAAATATGGGGGCGAAGATGTCAGCAGAAGAGAGGTCTATATTAACCATTTTGTTAATAATACTGGAAAAGAGGGGCATAAAATATGGTGAGCATGCACTACGTACTTTGCTTGTCTGGCGCAAGAATGGTGTGAAGGCTGAAGCACAAACAGCCTTTTTTGTAGAGACATGGGAGGAGGCTGGGTGTGCGCGTTGGGATGCCGCTACAAAGGGTGATTAAATGGCCACAAAGTTGTTAACAACTTGGCGGATTGTGCTGGAGTCGTTAAAACACTTTAAGGCGGATCGGGACGCTGCAGCCGCGGCAGCCCCGGGGCAAGTGAATTCTAAATCGGCTCCCACGGCCCGTGAGTGCAGGGACGTGCCATTCCCACCCCCTCCACCTCTTGAATCGCTGCCTCTGTTGCTCCCTGAAAAGGAGGGTAAGTTTCAGGAAGCAACAACAACGGAACCTATGAGTTCGTGGTTAATACATCCTTCGGTCCCGGGGGGAAATGACGGAGTGAATTGTCGCCCCCCCCCCCCCGAACTCATTAGCTATGCAACCTGTGATCCCAGCCCCCGGAGTGAATGACGGGTGACGTGTTTGCCCTCTGCCCCCCCCTCCTCAGGATTTACTGACTATACAGCCTGTTTCTGTAGCAATGAAAGGCGCAGACCAAGGCAAATTTTGGATGAAATTGTATGAGCAAGCTAAAGACGTAGGAGAAGTGCAACTTGCCGGTGATATTTTGGCTTGCCCTGTTATTCACGGTAATGGGGAGGATCCAAATGAGTGGGATCCGTTTCACTGGGGTATTATACATGATTTAAGAACTACAATTATGCAGCGTGGATTTACCTCACCATATGCTCAATCTTTATTACGAATGATTTTTTCTAATGTCAATTATGTTATAGAAGGCATGGGGTTTTTGCACCCAGGAATGCCTTCCCCCACTATGATTCCAGCAGAATGGGACATCTGTATAATAGATCTCAAAGATTGTTTTTTTACTATTCCATTGCATCCTGATGATGCTTCAAAATTTGCCTTTACAGTGCCAGCTGTTAATAACAGTGAGCCAGGGAAGAGATATCACTGGACTGTTCTACCTCAGGGCATGAAAAATAGTCCCAGTATTTGTCAGTGGTATGTGGCACAGGCATTGTCTGGTGTGCGAGAACAATTTCAGAACATACATTGTTACCATCACATGGATGATATTTTGATTGCTACACCCACTGTTGACAAGTTGACAACTGTAATGCCTGGTGTAATTGAGGCTCTAAGGAAATATGGGTTGCAAATCGCACCAGAAAACGTGCAGCAACAGGCCCCATGGAAATACCTCAGCTTGAAAATATTAGATCAAACTGTGCAGCCACAAACTGTAGCCATCCAGCAGTCAATACGATCCTTGAATGACTTATGGAAATTGTTGGGAATTATCAATTGGCTAAGGCCTTTGTTAGGGCTATCTAACATCTTGCTGGCTCCATTATTTGAACTGTTAAAAGGAGACATTGACCTACTATCTCCTCAGAGCCTCACACCAGAAGCTGAAACAGCACTTAAACAGGTGGAAATTGCCATTTCAGAAAAGAAGGCATGGAGAGTCGTTACAGCTATTCCTCTTAGTTTGTATATATTGTTGTCTCATGATCATCCAGTTGGGCTTATTGCCCAATGGTATGAAGAGTGGGCAGATCCATTACACTTTTTGGAGTGGGTTTTTTCACTGTATCAGAGAAAGAAAACTGTACCCACTCAGACTGAACTAATTGCACAGGTAATTTGCAAGGCCAGGCAACACTGCGTCCAACTGTCATATTACGGGCATTCCTCATTCTCCCACAGGCCAAGCTATTGTAGAGTGTGCACATCAGTCCCTCAAGGCATTGCTTGAAAAACAAAAAGGGGGAATGATGGGTGAAACTCCACAAGCACGAGTGTGGAAGGCAGTATATACAATGAATCATTTAACTATTCCTCCTTCTAGCACAGTACCTATTCTTATAACTCATTTTTCTTCTTTGCATTCTGACAGGGACCTAGTGCGATCACGTGCCCCTGTTTGGGTTCACAACCTTCAGACTCGAGTTTGGGAAGGCCCCTGGGACCTTGTCACTTGGGGGTGAGGTTATGCTTGTGTTTCCACAGATAGTGGGATTCTCTGGGTACCTGCTTGTTGTGTACACCCTGTCCTGGACACTGACCATGTTGGGACGACAGAACTAATGGCACCTCGCCTGACGCCATGGAACAGTAAAATATATGGGTATCATTGTTACATGCCATGAATCAAACAGAATTTTGTGCTTCAATGGCCCGTATTGAGTACCCTTTTCATACATATTTGGTAGGGGTGACTCTGAATGGCACAGAAAGTGCTCTGATAATCCAGAATGTAATTAGAAGAAAACTTAGCTCCCAGGTAAATTGTGAAACTTCATGAAGCTGCTTTGATTTTTGGGATATATGGGACAATTGGCTACCTGTTCAGGCACTGAAACCACAAGAATTGGGTATTTTGGGAACTTTGTCAGCGGAAGGATGTGTCTATTTGAGCTATAGACCAGACCATGATCAATGGGAGAGAAATGGCATTGGAGTTCAAAATATTACTCCCGATATCACAATATATCAGATCAGCTCTGCATGATGTCATTATGTAGGCTCATATACAGTAGGGAAATTAAGTATGTTAACCCCCAGCATGAAAACGATATTAAATCATACCCATCACCTCAGGCAAAAATAGAAGATTGCAACAGATAACGTCAAATTGTATTGACACAGTGGATTTGTGGAATGCTAGGGAGTGCTAGCATTTAGTATATTTTTTATAGCTGTTAGTTTATTTTTTGTTTCAGTTTGCAGCCACAAAAGCTCTGATAGAATTCAATAAATTAGCATGCTTTGTAGCAAAAAGAGCCAATGAGACTTCTGAACTATTGAGTGTCTTAGCAACTGATGTGGATAGTGTTCACCATGTTATTTTGCAGAATCGCACTGCTGTTGATTTTCTCTTGTTAGCTTCTGGACATGGATGTGAAGGCTTTGATAGAATGTGTTGTGTGGACTTGAGAGACAACTCAAAACCAATCCATAGATGCATCCAAGAACTGATGGACACTACCAAGAAGATCACAGAAGATAATGGATTTTTTGGACTGAATAAATGGTTGGGAGGTTGGAACATACCGGGACGGGTTAAGAGCTTGTTGCAAACAGGACTGTAAATATTGTGTGTGAAAAACAAAAAGGGGGAATTGTGGGAGATCAGCTATGGGCCACGGGTGGCCTTGGTCTCAACAAACTACAGCTGTACCCTTGACAGTTTGAGATAAACAAGTTTGTGGGAAAAGAAGGGATGAGAGATACGGATGTGTGTTGACATTCTTGTAAGAATATGTAGAAAACTTGCAGCCTATCATAAAATAAGATAAAACATGTGAGCAGAAGCTGTTAACCAATGGGAAGGAGGCACAAGGCGGGTGGACAGGAGAGAAAAGTATAAGAATGCTATGTAACCCTGAATAAAAGGCTGATACTGATACTGACCATCACAGTGCGTCAGCCGTATCGCTGCCACATGCAAGGAAAAGAAAAGCTGTATTTCCATGAATTATCCAAGCTGACACATTAGTTACATTTGTTAAAACTTAGTGTCATCACTCATTTTGAGACCAAGCTGGTGAATCAATTGGGAATGGAAATGATCTCTTTGATTCATGTATCATCTTGCAGAGAACCAGAAAACATATATAAATGCACAGAATTAATGAGGGGGAGCTAATATTTAGCCTAGCACTTTTATATTTATTTAAGATTTGCATTAAAGATAGAACTCAATGCATTACTCTTTCTTCTGCATTCACTACAGCATGCACCAACATTTGTCAGCACTCTCGAGTTGCCAGGGAGGTGGCTAATCATCCATTTCTTTATTCTCTCCAGCAGCCATGCAAGATGACACTCAACTAGAAATACACTCTTAAAACTTACAAAGTGTTTTCTGATTAGTGGGAGTTAATGTGAACTGGGAGCTTGAGAGCCACTGAACAGATTGAAGTG
This sequence comes from Hemiprocne comata, assembly GCA_020745705.1. Taxonomy (NCBI): domain Eukaryota; kingdom Metazoa; phylum Chordata; class Aves; order Apodiformes; family Apodidae; genus Hemiprocne; species Hemiprocne comata. The sequence goes on along the minus strand of CM036616.1, from coordinate 8,540,515 downwards.
CAAAAGGTTTTCAAAGGGAGCCCGATGCCTGACTGGAAAGAAGACATGCTAAGTGATGAGCCTTGGTTTACCTTTGGGAGAAGATTCTCCAGCCTCGGGGTTGTGGGAGATGTCTGGTTTGTTTTCACTCATTCCCCAGGCTGTTCCCAAAGACCTTCAGCTGTCAGCTCCCAAACTGTGTGTCAGACCTGGAGGACTGGCTGCATTTTGAGGACAGAGCCCTCGGGATCCTGGCTAGTGCCTCGAGCATCCCAGCAGAACCAGCTTCCTGCAGCCATGGGGCACGGCCCGGGGCCCGGGGCAGGGAGGGTGCAGGGCTTCAGGGCCTAGGTAGCCCCAACAGCTGGACAAACCCTTGCTTTCCCCCAGAGACCAAACTGAACCACTGCATTAAGCACACACCTTTTCACTCCAAACCTGCATCTGGGAGCAACCCCTCCATCACGTTTTGCTGTTCCTCTTGGTTCAGTTTCTGGGAAGTATTTGTGTTGCAGGAGTAGACCCTGGCTCAGCTCACAGGCAGAAAGTCTGAAGATAACCATAATTAATTGTTTTAAAACTAAGTAGATGGAAGAGTAATGATGAGACAGTATAAAATACTTCCTGAAAACACACCATCTAAGCAAACATTTCTCAGCTGCTTTCAGTGCCTTTCGTTAATGAGGCTTTTGTCTGGAGTTAAGTGCTCTCCTCAGCTCAGTTGGCCCTGGAAAAGCTGCCAATTGGACAGGCCACCATGTGAGATTAAAGAAATATGTTATTGTCTTGCACTGCATTTCATGGGAAAAAACATTGCAAGTAAATCAACAGGGCCTAGATAAACCTTCAGGAAAATACACCCCAGAGCACCAGGCTTCTAGTACTGTGAGGTTTTTTCCTAACCACTCTGTATCACACATCCAAAATGATCACCCTGAATTCTGCAGAACACTGTTGGTGTCTCTTACTGGCAGCACACACATCTGTGACTTGACAGTGTGGTTGACATGGGTGAGTTCATAGCCCTCAGGTCACGGGCAGTATGGAAGGGTTCATTGTACTTTACAGCTGAGGAGCCTGATCCTGGTCAGCTGCGTGACCCGCTAATGTTGGTGGCACTGGCTTGTGAAGCTGGTGGCAGCTCCTCCACATGGGCTGAGTCCCATTGGTGGCTGAGAATGTGAGCACCTGGCCTGTCAGCTTCTCCTCAGAGATGCCTCATACTTGCTCTGACTCCACATGGGATGGCAGGTAGCTCAGCCTGGAGAAAGGGATGAGGTTCTGCAGTTTTGCCAGGGGCTGACAACTGCATGGCAAGAGGAGAGCTGGGGTGATAATACACACACACGTTCCCCCGTGCCTGGTGGCTCCACGTTTCTGCTCCACCACCAGCCCTACACATCCCTACCAATGAGAGCCCTTCCTCTTCCCAGCTCCCTTTTCTCTCTAAATGGGCTGTTTGGTTAGGACTCAGCCAGCCCTCCTGGTGACACACAGGACATCTCACTCCAAACAACTAATCACTGCTGACATCTGTCCTCTATGTTAGGGAATTGAGTGAATAGGATTAATGAGAGGTGTTTTCCCTAATGAAAAAAAAAATATAATAAACCCTTGACTTATTCTCCTATTTCTTCATATTGTTTTCTTTCATTCAAGTACTTTTTTTCTTTCTTGAATGTTCTTCTTTTGCCACTTAAAAGACAAAAATGTAACATCCCCATGGTTCCTTTTGCAGTCCCTCTTTTTTTAACCTCTGAGAATGAAAACATAAAAGTACATTCAATTCCCAAACAAATCATCCTTACTTGTTCTTTTGCACTTAATAGCAAATAATTAAGAGGAAGAGTATAAAATACAATTAATACAGAATTAAAAGAAAATCATAGGTGAACACATTTGCATTACAATATGTAATACAGATATATGCAAATTATAATTTTAATTATGCAGGTGTAGATAGCACACTGCATAAGCCCATGATGATACCAAATGCCACATTACTTTTTTTACTGTGGCTATTTATTTTATAATATGCATGTCTCTATGGGTTCATACATATATAGGGATAGATCTGCACAGTGCTCAGTAACAAGTATTTAGACATATACACATGCACTTACCTTTGGTTTATAGTATATTAATTTTTTCATAAATTATACGTTTCATAATTACTTATGGAACAGACCTCTTGTTTCAATTTTCTTATCATTTTAAGAGTCTTTGTTGCTTCTGGTTTCTGCCTCCTGTGCAGCATAAAATCAGTCTCCAGAGGATACTGTCCTTAAAACAGGTCAATGTACAGCAAGAGGAACAAAGCTATTTAATAAATGAATCATAAAAATATGGGTAATAGACAATATGTTTGTCTTGGGACACTATTTCTCAGAGATAGTCAGATTTCTTTTTGTAAAATATTTAAATCCTCCTAGAAGAAGCAAAATATCAAGGTCAGCTTTAAAACTGTTTCATTCAAAATGCAAATGCTGTTTTTGACCTTTCTGTGCACTCATTTTGTATCAGTGTAATGTTACTGGTTCAGTGTTATTATATTTGTCTCAGGATGAAGATTCTGAAAGCTTGGATAATCCAACTGGTGGATTATCTTTCGCTTGGATCTTTCTTTCTCTTCCCCATAGTTTTTTAGTAAGTTTTACATTAAAAAACATAGATAAAGGGATAATATAAAGGCATGTTAAGTAAATTAATGTTAAACATTTCGTAAATGAAATTAGATGTGTGGGAATTATTTTACTTCATACACCATGATGACTTGCACTCGCAGCTTTGAACTTGGCCACCAACTGGTAACGCCATTTGTGTTGCATATTCAAGGCTGCCAAAAATTACCTGCTGTGAGCTTTCCAAGATTATCAAAAAAGATGTTTACTACTGCATTTTATAGATTACAGCCTACATTTTAAAAAACCTATACAGACCAAAGTGTTTCCAAGCCAGCTTTTATTTTCTCTTTTTGAATCACAGTATCACCCACTCCTGTATCACAAATATTGATACTCCATTACAACTCTCCTTTAAGTGACAGTGCAGCATCTTAAGAAGCTTTGCTTAAAACCAGGCCAGAGAAGTGTGATTGCTGAAATTCGCAGGCAGTGCAATCAGGGGTGGCAGCATTAGGCTGAGGTGTCAGGAGGATCAAACTGTTCTGCTCAATGTGTTTTCATCAGTTTCTGTTGGTCTGTAGGCAGCTGATGCTAAAGAGAGTGTCAGAAAGATGCACAAATATTACTGCATTCATGTCACGGTTTGACTCAGGATCAGCAATTAAACCAGAGACAACAATGCTCTCAATCCCCTCCCCCTCCCACCCAGGTAGGGAAGGAGAGAGAGAATTAGGAGAGAGACTTGGCTGGATTGAAAACTAAATTAGACAGCTTTAATTAGATGTACAATTATATACAAGTACTACAGGGACTTTATCCCTATCTGCAGTGTGTAGAAGGTCTGACTGAGCAGGACCAGCCTGATTGGTGGATCCCCTGGTATTAACTAACCAGGTGGCCCTTGCCAAACTTTTGTTCCAATTGTCGAAAGTTCCACCACCCATTGCCTTCAGGGTGGCTTTTAACAGACCATTGTTTCTTTCAGTTTTCCGTGAGGCTTGTGCATAGTATGGGATATGGTAGATCCACTCGATACCATGTTCTTTGGCCCACTCAGTCACAAGACTGTTTTTGAAATGAGTCCCATTGTCTGACTCAGTTCTTCCTGGAGTACCATGCCTCCACAAGATTTGCTTCTCAAGGCCCAGGATGGTGTTCCAGGCTGTGGCATGAGGCACAGGATATGTTTCCAACCATCCTGTACTTGTTTCCACCATTGTAAGCACATAGTGCTTACCCATAGCTCAGACCCTGGCAGGTCTGAGGCAGTATGATGTAGTCAGTTTGCCAAGCCTCCCCATACCTCGATGTTCCTCAGTGGCTCGACTCAGAGGTACATGTGCATCTACATGATGCACTTTTACAACCAGTTTCTCTATCCAAGCTGCAATGTCTTTCCACAACTTGGCCACCCAAATAGGTTTACCCTTTCGCTGCCAGTTGATCTGTTGCCACTGCTTTAGCCAACCCCACAAGGCATTTGCTGCCATCCTCGAGTCAGTGTAGAGATAAAGTCTCAGCCACCCCTCTCACTCAGCAATGTCCAGAGCCAGCTGGATGGCTTTTACCTCCGCAAATTGACTCGATTCTCCTTCAGCTGCTTGTGCAACTAGTTGTGTAGGACTCCACACGGCAGCTTTCCACTTCCGGCGGTTCCCTACGAGACGACAGGAGCCATTGGTGAAAAGAGCAAATTGTTTCTCAGTCTCTGGTAGATGATCATATGGTGGAGCTTCTTGAGCCCACCTCACCACTTCTGGTGGTGGCATTCCAAAGTGTGTGCCTTCTGGCCAGTTTGTGATTGCTTCTATGATACCTGAACGATTAGGCCTTCCTATTCGAGCTCGCTGGGTAATCAAAGGAATCCATTTACTCCAAGTAGCAGTGGTGGCACGATGGATAGGAGAAAGGTTACTCTGGAGCATGAAGCTCAGTACTGGTAATCTGGGTGCCAAGAGGAGCTGTGCTTCAGTGCTGATCACGTGTAGTTGGCCTCGGAACCTCTGTAGCTCCGGCTCCAGAATCCCAGGGGTCAACCTCGAGTGTCCCCTGGTGCTTTCTGCCAGAGGCTCCAGGTAGGACCGTCGGACCTGGCTGTGGTGTAGAGCATATTTTTTATGTCTGTCCCTGTTCAAACTGGTCCAAGGGCCATTGCCTGCACAATCTCCTTTTTAATCTGCTCAAAAGTTCTCTGTTGGTCAGGACCCCATTTAAAGTCACTCTTCTTTTGGGTAACCTCATAGAGAGGTTTCACAATTTCACTGTAACCTGGAATATGCATTCTCCAGAAACCAACAGTCCCTAAAAAGGTTTTAACTACTGGGTTTACAGGGATATTTGAGATATTTTCTTCAATACTGTTTGGGATCTTTTCTTTGATGTCTTCCTTCCTTCCTTTTTCTTTTACCAAATGGGAATATAAACAGTGTTGCTAGCTCTTCTGTTTTTTACGTTATCTACTGAAGATAATGCACCTTTGCAAAAGCTAGAGAAAGTACAGTGGCTTGACACTTGCTGAGAAAGTAAGAAATGCAGCAGAATCTCAATGAGGCAACGTTATGCAGAAGCCTATATGAGTAGCTATAAAGCTGGAATAAGCAAGTGCTAAGAAAATAATTTATTTCCTTTTGCTGAGGTTTTCTCACGGAGAACTCAGGGGGATAAAACAGCAAAAAGGGTTTTGCAAATCTCTTTGTCACATCAGGTGAGATGCTGCATACTTAGGCATATTATTGCTCTGACTAGCAGCATGTCTGCCCATCTCACCATGTCTTTCTCCCTTCCTTCCCCTGCATCTAGGAATTGCACTGGGGGAACCCCTACTTGCACTGTAGCCACTGCCACTGCAGCACCCAGCACTGAAGAGGCTAAGACAAGTGAGACAATGCTGCAAATGCAACTGGAGAGCCATCAAGTGAGCTAAATGCTCCAGAAGTTGTCTTTTAGAAACCTTTGATATTTCTGTCTCCATTTATAGCAACAAAGTCCAGCTGCACCAAAGCAGTCTGTGACTGAGGCAGATTATATAAAGGCCATTTCCTCCAGCACTGTTTCTCAGCAATGAGAATGCACAGTGCTAAGCAACGTACATCCTTGAGTATGCATTACTATATACACTTACTTACACTATATCAGTAATTTACACCCTTAAGTGTACCTTACTGTGCACCACAGCATGTCCCCTGGATGGACAGTGTCTGCTGTGGAGTCAGGACCATGAACAGAAAATACTGATGGATGGATGGTAGACGTTTCAGATCCAGCTATGCCATAGGTAATTGCTAATGGGAGCCACACAATTTCTCATCCCAGCCTTGGCATACCATTTTGTCCTTGCTATGATTCCAATGGAAATTGCTACTGAAAAGGCAAGTTACATCTGAAAATACCCTCTTTAAAATGCGAGTGTTGTGTCACACAATTTTTCTGAAAGACAGTCAATAAAGACTTCTTCCCTTATCTTCTGAACACAGGACAGGTATCTAACAGGGGTCTTGTTGCAGGTGGTTTCTGGTTTTGCCCAAGTTCTGCTGCCAGTTGTCCTTTTTTTTCTTCCACTGGTGTCTGCACAGATCTCGTCATTTGTAAGCAGAATGGCTTCAAGTCTGATAACTTACATGTGTCATGCAAATGCCCAGTGAGATACAGTTTAACTGGCTCCCTGGGTATGCAGAAGTAGAGAAGTATTTATCACCTCTGTGGCCTGATAAACAAATTAAACTTCACTATCCTTTGGGGTATAGCTTGAGTTTAGGATAGTTATCACAAACAGCTTCTGGGCTTAGGGCATTCTCCAAACAAAACAAATCAAATCCTGAGTGTGCTGGAGCACAGCCTGAGGTGAGGCCCTCATTTCTGCATTACAAGCTTGCATGAGGTGAGGCTCAGCCCTGTTTTAGAAGACATGGACAGTCAAAACTAGCAAGCTGCAGAGACTGGTGCAGTCTCAAAAATGGAGCAGAAACCCAGCTGCAGTTTGGTACTGCTATTGCCAAAGATGGGGGTTTTCTTTGCCCTTGCAAAAGAGAAAGGCTGCAGGTAACTTCCCTGTGTGTAGTTTCACAATTTGGTGGTCACCTCTCCAATTTTTATTGCCACAAGAACATTTGATCTCGGACAGTCCTCTTCCTCCCTCTCTGCTCACAACTGGTTTTCCCTCTCTACCAAAACACTGCTGAATTACTGACTCTGAATGGCAACACTTCTTCCACCACAAAGCCCCACAAGCCCATTTCTCCTCTCCTTTATATCAGTGCTTCTCACATGCAGTTCCAGCAGAGTAGGTAAGAGGTAATGGAGTGGAGAATCAGACCAGAAGTTGTCTTCACGGGAACCAACCAAGTCAATACATCATCAGGCAAGAGAATCCTGTAGCTTCTGGGAGAAGGAATGGTGTGAGAGACAGACTCTATAACGGCCTTTAAGCCAGCGACATTTAATGACCATTCCTGGCCATGCGCTCCTCGCAGCCGTGAGAAGAGGAGAGAGGTGCCAGGCGCATGCGCACAGGCCCGCAGCCTACAGCTCCCAGGAGGCACGGCGGGGCCGGAACCGGAAGGGGAGCCGGAAGGCGCGCGCTGCGAATGCTCGCTGCGGACACAGCCGCTCTGTGCGTCTCGCCGCGAGGGCTGCCGTGGAGCCGTGGGGCGACTTTCCTGTGGTTCTTGGTCGTATGAACTCACCAAACGGACTGCTCGTCTGGAGTCGAGGACGGAGAAGCAGGGTCCCGACCAGGGATCGGCTTCGGCCACACCCCGGTGGTGAGGATTGCGAACTTGTATACATTCTTACATTTCCTACTGACTCTTATACACATTCATACACAACATACACCATAATTCACAATTCTATGATATTTCCTACAGGCTCTCTCCAAGCTTTTTCCCTCTTATCCCTATCCCAGAATTGGGGGGGGGGGGGGGGGGGGGGAGGAGAAGAAGGACAGGGGACACTCTTGTTGTCTTCATATCTAATATAGAAATAGCTTTGCCATAACCTCAGTGCTTATAATAAACTTAGTAGTTCCTTTCTGGTCTGGATACTTGTTTGTGAGTGTGATATAGGGTGTAGTCCTCAGCCCTCGATCCCCTTTAGAAGGGGAGTGGGTCATGGTCTTGCACATGACAAATGGCTTGAAAATATTACACACACACTGATCAGAGAAGAAAGATTCACCTGAAACTTGCAAGTCCTCCTCAACAGCTTGGACCAGGATCCCAGATCAGATAAGCCAGAACAGAATTTTCCATGAGCTCTGACATAAGCAATGGTGGTCATCCTGGCTCAGCCATGGGTTCCCTTTTTGTCTTGAAAATATGCCAGCAGCCACAGTCAGGTTAGAAAACCCTTGTTGCTTTTACCCTCTTCCTCACTGTGCTTGAAGTTGTGTCCAGTAAGGTAGCTGAAAATGAGATTCAAATCAATGTATCGTGTAAACCACATGATGATTATTTTATGCTGGGTGTGGTAGACCTACTCATTATCTGGAGCAAGAATGTTCTCCTTTTTTCCACTGCTGTTAGGTTTTGGTTAATACTTGCGTGATTTGGAGGTCTAGCAAGCAAGCTGCTTTGAGAAAAAATTGGATGAAGATTGAATAAAACTGATTGGTTAGACATATGGACATTGCCAGTATTGGAGAGCAAGAAAAATTCCAGGCTGTTGGTAGGCTTATTTTGAAACTGGTAATGAAATATGGTAATTTAAAAAAAACACTGAAATCTTGAAATCTTTAATCCGCTTTGATTTCATGTTCTCTGCTCCTGTATGCTAAAATTGCCTGTATGCAGCACAACACAGAATTAAGTGCACAACTTAGGTATTACTTTAGCTTTCTGGGTCTAAACAGTATAACAAGATCTTCCATGCCTCCTTTGGTTTGGTAACCAGGTATGTGTAACATGGAGAACAAGTCTGGGAACTGGGTCAGCCAGATCCCTTCCTGGGTGCCATCCCTGAAACTATTTTATTAAGACAAATTTTTGCACTTTTTAGGTAAAAGCCTCAAAGATCACAGAATCACAGAATCACCAAGGCTGGAAAAGACCTTTAAGATCATCAAGTCCAGCCTATGACCAACACCACCACACCATCTAGACCATGGCACTAAGTGCCACATCCAGCCTTGCCTTGAACACATCCAGGGATGGTGCCTCCACCATTTCCCTGGGAAGTCTATTCCAATGTCTAATCACCCTCTCCATGAGGAAGTGCTTCCTAATATGCAACCTAAACCTTCCCTGGAGCAACTTCAGGCTGTGCCCTCTTCTCCTGTCACCAGTTGCCTGGGAGAAGAGCCCAGCCCCCACCTGACTACAACCTCCCTTCAGGTAGTTGAAGAGAGTGATGAGGTCCCCCCTGAGTCTCCTCCAGGCTAAACAACACCAACATCCTCAACCTCTCCCTATAAGACTTTCCCTCTAGTCCTTTCACCAGCCTTGTTGCTCTCCTCTGGACCTGCTCCAGCACCTCAACGTCCTTCTTGAAGTGAGGGGCCCAGAGCTGCTCACAGGACTCAAGGTGAGGCCTCACCAGACATAATATTTTTTTAGCAGTGCCTCTGGCTTTCCTACAGGAAACCTATGAAAATAAAGAAAAACAGGATCGAAATATACTATCTCCTAAAACAAGATGACCTCTGCCCCTGGTCCTGCTGCTGCTTTCCAGGTATGATTGGGAATGAGTGTGTGAACCAGAGTCAGGCCCAAGCAACTGTGTGGCTGCCGATGGTTCAGAGCTGTGGATCCAGCTCCTACCATCACAGACCCCAAGATCCGTCTGTCATCTTGGGGCCTGTGTACACAAAGGGTGGTTCAAAATGTGTAATTACAGCAGTGTGACTGATCTGTTGTGTGACATGGGAAGAGATATGTCTGGCAGATCTCATTTTAACAGGTGATTTGGGGGCTGAAGCAGCAGCACAGCAGAGCAGTGCCCAGCGAATTTAGTTTTTTGTCAGGGCAAAGGCTCCCTGGGGTCCTGTGAGTGCTTTTAAGAAAGTTTGCTCTGGACTACCAGTCTAAAAATTTTAATCACATGTTTAAAGCTGAGCCAAGGGGCCCTTCTAGTCTCTCTAGGCTTCTCTACTTTTCCACAGTTTATTTCTGAATTGCTTTGATGAAGCAGGTGGAGAAACCATTGAGGGAAATTAGAAGCCTAAAACACTTTTGTATGTGAGCTTAACTGTAAATGTCAAGAAACTGAGCAGCTTAAAGGTTACAAAATGAGACAAATATACAGATATAATGTGAGAGACAATAAAAGGCATCAGGATATAATATCTGCTTGGGGAAAGACCGATTAATTGGTGAAGATCAAACTTCTATCCCCCTTCTTCATGTACATCACTTACATGTTCTGCCTACATGTAATGCAGGCTGAAATAAACATACATGGTGAGGTGTAGGACATACACTAGATTCCTCTTTTTGACTGGTATTTTTTTGTATTTGGTTAAGCAGCTACAGGAAAGGCCATTAGGCAGGCTGGATGAATCCTGGCTGGCCTACTAACCTGCTTGTTGATACAGAGCTTTATTTCACTTTCAGACTAACTTTTGGTGTTTGTCATTTTTTGGGGGATGTTTTGGGGTTTTTTAATAAAAATTGTCTGTGATATGCAGCAACATTCAAAACCCTCCTCCCCCTAATCTCTACTTCTGTAATCCTTTGTGAAAAGTAGCAAATTTGAGTGGAGGTTGTGGGAACGAGTTCCAATGTTGAACTAAGAAGTCTCTGCTTTGAGTGAGGCTGGCTGTCCTTTAAAATATTTTGCCCTTCTTACCAGTCACTGGCATGGTTGCTTTCTCAGGGGGTTTCTGCCCTCTAGAGCTGAGCTGGCTGCAGGTTCCCTCCTAATCTTTATTGGTTTTATGAACTAGAAGACTGCATTTAGATTTTCCTACCTGAGAAACTGCTTGTTGCAGATTGTACATCTGCAGGGAGGTGAGTGATGCAGGAAGCACATCTCTGCTTTTCCCAGTTATCTGTCTTTGTTGCTCAGCCTCTCAGCTCCCCCATGTTTGGGATTTCTCCAGCATGGTGGGTCTCATAAGGGATGCAGGAACTAAAGACCTCGCTACTCCTAAAATCAGCAGAACTGGAACATGTTACAGCTAAAGGAAAAGGGACTTCACTGCTGAAGTCTCTGGTGCAGTGACCTCTGGGCTGACTCTTCTCACTGGCAGCCTGACATAACCAGTCAGGTGACTCCAGGGGAACCTCTCTGTCTGAGGGCTTCAGAACCCAGCTGGGAGACAAACAAGGATCAGGACTGGTTTTTAACACCATACTGAACAGTATTTCTCAAGTAAATCCATTTTGCCTTACATCTGGGCCCTTTTGTATAATTACTGTGGCATGAAAAGAGTCTTTTATATGATCCAGCTAGGAGAGCTGATCTCTCCTCAAGAAGAGCTCAGAGCCAGGAAAAACTTGGTCTTATTTAGTATAAGGTGCCTTTTTTGCACCCAGAGCAGGGGTGGTGAAGCACATATTCAGCCAGTTCTGAGGCCATCTAGTCCCAGAGAATAGGGAAAAGAAGCTGCTGTTTACAGATACTTTGTGCCACAAAATCTATTGCTCTTCTCTTCTGTACAGGAAAAGAGAAGAAATTAGTCCTAAGGTTTTTCTTTAGCAAGACACATTAAAACAGGCTTTGACATATTGTAGCTGTTTGGTACATTTTCTGAGACTGTGTGGTTAAAAGAAGCAATCACTCCTCCCCAGCAGCCCTGGATCTTGACTTGCAACATTACAGCAATAATCAGCTCTGTCTTGCATCCTAAAATGAGTAATAATTGGACATTATTTTTCAGAATAATCTGCTGTTTAGAATAATCTGCTGTTTAGAACACCTGCAGTTTGAGCAGACTCTAGGTATGGATCAGTCAGAGTGGGAGGACAATTCCTCTGCAGTTTCTCTTTCAGGTCATCATAAATCTCTTAGGTGGAAAGCCAAGCTACCTAAATCTTCCTTCTGCTTTCTTAATAGAGTTTAATTTAATTAGCAATCATACCCAGGATTACTTTTTTATCTGGGGCTTTGTGAGCCTCCAGTACCAATCAAGCCAATTTTTAACAAGCTTTCATTTAGGAAGTATATTTGTATGGAAAATGCTGTTACCACAGCAACTCAGAAAACATCCAAGGTTTTCCAGTATTCAGTGACTTGTTTTTTTTCTTTTTATTAAATGTACATTTTTAGTAATGTTTTCTCTCTATTTCATCTCAACCCCCCCCAATAAACCCTCCACCAAATCTTCACTGAAATAGCAAAAGCAAGTAATGAGATCAGGTAATTCTTAGATAGAAAATGACTTAAAGAAAATTGAGGATTTTGGTAGACAATTTCTTTCTCCTTTATTTATTTTCTTTATTTCATAGCCAGAGACAAGACAATGTTGTGGGGATGTTATGGACTGTTTTGAAAGACAGTAAAAGGTTTAGTGGTCACATAAATTAAACATGGAGAAGAGACAGAATGACCTTCAGCAGGCATGTGTCAGGCCCCAGATGATTCAAATTGGCCTTGATTGCCCTGACAAGCCTCATCTGGGACCCCTGTTCATGTTCCCTGACCCCAGCTCTCATCCAGCAGCATAAAAGCTGCACTTAATCCCCATCCTTTGTTGATCTATGCTGCAGGTGTGCTTGTATGCAGCCCTGCTCCTTTCCTCCTGTGCAGGCTCTGGATCCATGGTGTAGCATTATTTACAGCTCTGTCCCTAGCCGTGGTCTGTGCTGGTGGACCTGGTTCAGCCCCTTGTCCCCAAGCACAGACGTAGACAATGTCTTGGGGAGGGGCTGTTTGTTTTGGAAAGTAGCAGGGCTTGGTTCTGTGCACATTCATAGCAATGTGTTTAATCTTGGCCTGGGTACAGCTGTTGGTCTTCAAAGAAGTGTCATGGGATAGAGAAGGTGAATCATGTGGAAAACCGAATGAAGTAAATGTTTGGATGGAAAGTGTAAATTGTGAGTTGTGCAAGTTTATGATTATTTAAAACCAAGAAAGATGGGATCCAAAGTTTGTTTACAACCTGAGAGCATAAAGGGGAAAATTCTAAAGACTGGCCTAAAAGAGAAGTTCAAATGCTCTTGGAAGCCTGCAGTGTGTACATGTCCCACGACAGATCTCCTCCATCACTACTGTCCATGAATCAATGGGTGTCATGCAGCTAAGATTCAGGGTGGGGAAAATACCAGGACCTGCTGATCTAGTAGTGCCCTAGAAGCCTGAGGTTACATATGTCTTAAGAGCACACTGGTCTCATCCTCACAATGTGGCAACTGTGCTGGCACCATCCAGGTGGTTTTCTGTACCCCTGATAACTGTTCACACTTTGGTCACAGCAAAGGTGACTACACTGATGTTGTCAGCACAGTTAGATTTTCCACACAAGACCTCAAGGGCTGACTGAAGGCTTTTCCAGTAAAGGGTTGAAACAAAATTCAGAGCTTCCAAACCCCCTTGCTTTCTAACACTGTCACCACAGTAGGAGGCTGGGTGCAGCTAGGTAAGGATTCCGAGATAAAAACCCAGTAACAACAAGCTGTTATTGAGCAGGCATTCCTTATTGCAGCACTGGGGATTCTCCACCATAAGTGCTCCAACGAGTTAGCAAAACACCCCAACTAACATACACAAAAAACATGCATATTCAGTTTTATGCCAATGAGTTCCTAGAATTATTTTACATTGTCATCTTTGCAGTTATGCATGCTTGAGGGTCTCCTTTTGGGTCTTTGTTGATTCTAGTCCTTTATCTTCATCGTGTCTCCCATCCTGGTCCTGTCTCCCATCTCCCACTGGAAGATTGCCCAGGTGGGTCCAGAATATGAATCACACACAGAATCACACAGAATCTTAGGGGTTGGAAGGGACCCCGAAAGATCATCTAGTCCAACCCCCCTGCCAGGCAGGGTCACCTAGAGCACATCACACAGGAACTTGTCCAGGTGGGTTTTGAATGTCTCCAGTGAAGGAGACTCCACAACCTCTCTGGGCAGCCTGTTCCAGTGCTCTGTCACTCTCACGGTAAAGAAGTTTTTTCTGATGTTTACGTGGAACCCCCTATTCCAGTTTGCACCCATTGCCCCTTGTCCTATCACTGGACATCACTGAAAAAAGCCTGGCTCCATCCTCCTGACACTCGCCCTTAACATACTTATAAACATTGATGAGGTCGCCCCTCAGTCTCCTCTTCTCCAAGCTAAAGAGACCCAGCTCCCTCAGCCTTTCCTCATAAGGGAGATGTTCCATTCCCTTAGTCATCTTTGTGGCTCTGCACTGGACTCTTTCAAGCAGTTCCCTGTGCTTGGAACTGTGGGGCCCAGAACTGGACACAGTATTCCAGATGTGGCCTCACCAAGGCAGAACAGAGGGGGAGGAGAACCTCTCTTGACCTACTAACCACACCCTTTCTAATGCACCCCAGGATGCCATTGGCCTTCTCGGCTACAAGGGCACATTGCTGGCTCATGGTCATCCTCCTGTCCACCAGGACCCCCAGGTCCCTTTCTCCTACACTGCTCTCCAGCAGGTCAGCCCCCAGCCTGTACTGGCACATGGGGTTGTTCTTCCCCAGATGCAAGACTCTACACTTGCCCTTGTTGAATTTCATCAAGTTTCTCCCTGCCCAACTCTCCAGCCTGTCCAGGTCTCTCTGAATGGCAGCACAGCCTTCTGGTGTGTCAGCCACTCCTCCCAGCTTAGTGTCATCAGCAAACTTGCTGAGGGCACACTCTGTTCCCTCATCCAGGTTGTTGATGAAAATATTGAATAGTGCTGGTCCCAGTACTGACCCCTGAGGGACTCCACTAGTCACAGACCTCCAACTAGATTCTGTCCCATTGACCACAACTCTCTGAATTCTTCCTTTCAACCAGTTCACGATCCATCTCACTACCTGATCATCAAGACCACACTTCCTCAGTTTATCTACAAGGATGCTGTGGGAGACGGTGTCAAATGCTTTACAAAAATTAAGATAAACCACATCTACTGCTCTACCATCATCTATCCACCTAGTTACTTCCTCATAGAAGGCTATAAGGTTGGTCAAACATGACTTCCCCTTGGTAAAACCATGTTGACTGCTCTTAATGACCCCCTCATCCTTGATATACCTAGAGACAGTGCCAAGAATAAGTTGTTCCATCACCTTTCCAGGGATGGAGGTGAGGCTGACCGGTCTGTAGTTACCTGGGTCCTCCTTCTTGCCCTTTTTGTAGACTGGTGTGACATTTGCTTTCCTCCAGTCCTCAGGCACCTGTCCTGTTGCCCACGACTTACCAAAGATGATGGAGAGTGGCCTAGCAATGACCTCTGCCAGATCCCTGAGCACCCACGGGTGCAGTCCAGCCAGACCCATTGATTTATGGATGTCCAGATTGTTTAAGTGTTCCCTAACCCAATCCTCATCTATCAAAGCAAACTCCTCCTTTATCCTGATTTCCTCTGGGGCTTCAGGGATCTGGGGCTCCTGAGGACAGTCTGCAGCAGTAAAGACAGAGACAAAGAAGGCATTCAGTAACTCCACCTTCTTTGTATCCTCTGTCACCAGGGCACCCACCTCATCCAGCAGTGGGCCTACCTTGCCTCTAGTGTTAGTTCTATCTGCAATGTATTTGAAGAAGCCCTTTCTATTGTCTTTGACCTCACTTGCAAGGTTTAGTTCCAAGGAGGCCTCAGCTTTCCTAATTGCCTCCCTACATCCTCTGATGTCTGTTGACAGGTCTTAGAAAACTTGATGTTATCACAACCTGCAGGATGGTTGGCATAACTGAGTGACAGTTTCACAAAGCACATTATTTTAAAAGAAACCCATTCAGCTAACTTAGTACAGCAAATTCATCATTTTAATACATTTCTACAACTATCAGGGTCTGTCTGAGGTGGTAGCATTCAGTGGAATATTAGTTGAGCTATTCTGGTGAAACTAAGGGAGGAAAAATGAAATGCAGCCTACTTTTACTGCACTCTTTGAAACCAGGCTCCTTAGACTTCTTTGGAGTCTTACAAAAGAAGCCATCAGTGTTGACTTATCAGATCTTTTACTAATTTCTTTTTGTGCTATCAGGAATCTGAAAAGCAGTCATCATAGTTGTTTCTGTGAGCATCTGCCTCTAAAATTAGTGTTTCTCAACGACTGTAAATTAGCTGAGCAGACACATTCAGCTACTTGGGTTTGGTTCAGAACAACAATCACTATAGGGAAAGGGAGAGCTGTTCCCAAACTCTCTTCCAGACAATGGAGGCACTGGAAGCAATGAAGCCTTCTCAGGGTGCAAACCCTGATTCCACCCATCCACCTGAAATTTGGTGCTCATGCCAACAACTGTATTTCATGGAAACAAACTTGCTTTGTGCAGCCTCTGAACACAGCAGTGATGGATCAGGAGCTAACATTATTGTTGATTTTTTGAAGAATCACAAAAAATTAATCATAATCCACCCAGAATTGTTTGCTAGCAAGGCAGGGAAATTGCAGGAAGCAATCCAAAAGCTGTGAGCATTTAGCTGCAAGCCCAGTGGTCTGATGCCTTTTCATTGTCCAGCACAGTCTGTCCGTGAATGAGAACTCAGTCTCTCTGTCAGTAAAACTAGCTGAAGATACAGAATTACTTGTGCTTTATTAATTCCAGGAAAGGAAATAGTCTAAAGTAACATTCCCAAAGGAATGAAATTGTGGTCACCAAAAGTGGTAACTTTTTTCTATATAAGGATTTCTGTGGGTGCTGTAGACCATGAGGCACCAAGATTACTGATTAGATGAGATGGTATTCTGTGAAGTCTGGTTATAATACCAGTTAAAATTTGAGGAAACACTCTGTCTCTCCCATTTATCCTTCCTTGGTGATTCATGATGGCACAATAGCATTGTGAGAGGAAAGACTAGAGAGGCAGGTAGAAAAAAAAAAAATCTGGACATTATCTAAACAGCAGAAGGCTAAGACTGACTGTTATAGATAAAAAAAAAAAAAAAAAGAAGTGTCCTGTAATTGAGGGGATTTGACAAGAGATGAGGAGTGAGTTCTCCTGTGAAAGAGCAGTAGTTAAGCTTTTCTCCTCTGCCTGACCTTCTGGTTTCACGACATTTTAGGGAGCTAAATCTGTTTGAGAGCTGTCTCATTTAGTAGCCTTTGACTCCACAAGTTTTAAAGTCACTAGGAAGAACAGGAACAGGCACAGGGACATGAGTGCCTGTAAGAGACTCCACGGTGCTGCCAGTCAGCCCGGGCTCCTCACTCCTGTGCAGGCTGGGCACTGCACAAGCCGTAAGCATTTGAGTTGGCTTGAGTACATCAACTTTAACTCCTCTGAGGAAAGATGGAATAGAACCAAGATATTCACTGTCAGTGCTTTTGTATGACAAGATGTACAAAGAAATGAATGATCTTTCCTTGTTCTAAGAGCCTAGTCTTGTCTCATGCACTCAGCTCTGGGAGGCTAATCAGGATTTCACCCCTCTGCGACCCCTCTGCTTGCTTACTCCTCCACACATCTCTGCTGCAGCTTTCTCTGGGTCTTCTCATCCAAGCACCAAGCAGCAAACCCCACACGGGAGGTGCAGGGGAAGCTAACTGCTACTGGGTGGTTCAGGCAAAACCCAAAAACTGTGTGACAACTGACGACAGTTTTCAGAGGCAGTGCTCCCTATCTTCAGAAGGGATGCAAACACATATTTCAGGTCAAATCTCCCACCTGTCACGTGTGCAGGACACGCAGAATTTTCTTTGTACATTTCTACAATGACTTGCAGACATTGCAACCTTTTGTCTGGTTAAGTTTTGTGGGTGAGGTTTTCTTAGCATGAGCAGGGGTTGTATTTTGCAGGAAGCCATAAATATTTTCTAAGACCCCTCATCCATCTGTCTTGATATTGTTACAGAAGATCACTGTGCTCTTCTGTGCTGGCAGCAATAGAAATAAATTAAGAGTTATACAGTTGCTTTATTTCCAACTGTTGTGAATCCTCCCCATCTGTTCCATCTTCAGATAAATTAACTATCTTATAGAAACACAGCCAGACAGAAACAAATTATGGCTGATCAATATAATGCAGCTGATTTTTATCCCTCCGTTTAGCAAGCTTCCACAATAAGAATGGCCTTTTGCATAGCAGGGGCTGTGAAATAATGCTGCTGGTCAACACTTGAACAGGGAATGCTTTGCCAGAGTGGAAACACAAGTGTCAGCTGTGGAGTTATGGATTAGGGTTATGGCCCTACAAGCCCATGTCTTTGACCTTAGGAACCCTAAATGTTAGAAAAGAGAGATACTGTAAAAGAGCTGTAAAACAGAGGGGATTTGAGAGATTGGTTTGAGGACTGTTGAGTAAATGAGTTTGTTCCTATTTTAGGGCCAAACTGTGCTCTAAGAGCTTCAACACAGAGGGAAGAGCAACTGACTTTTTGCTGCCTGTGCATCCCTGTCCCCTTTCCATGCAAGCAGGTCCACTGGCAGGTCTTCAGTTTGGTGCAGCTTTTTGTGTTTGTTTGGGTATTTTTTCTTTTTGTTTTTCCTGGGGTTACACTAAGGGTTTTCAAGAAAGGCCAAGGCAGACCTAGATCTCTGTAAAAAGGCTCAGAGATTGCTGGAAGCTGCTGCAGAACATGGGGAGAACCATGATGGAGCTGTTATCTGTGAGGGTGAGAAGGGGTATTTACAACAGACCAAATAAACACCAGGAGAAAAACAAAACAGAAACCTTTAATTCAGAGATATCTTAGAAACAGTCATGCAGAGAGGAGAGAAAGTAACACTAGGAAAACATCCATATAGATCTGCACCCACCAGGTGTGGAGCTTACCTTGGCCTGTCCAGTGGTTATATCAAATCACTCATGTGAAATCCTGTAGAACTTAGTCCCTGCTGTTTCAATGGTAATGATGCTTTTTCATTAATTTGCTTTATGTGCCAAAAAAAGTTTTGAAGGAATTTTTATTTCCTCTGTCAGAACTTCTCAACTAAGTCCAGCCACCTGAAGCCAAACCACTGAAAGTTTCAGACCCAGCTTCAGGAACATGAAAAAAAAAGGAAAAAAAAAAAAAGTGTGTTTATTGGTTTCAGGGAAAAAAAAAAAAAGTTATGATCTCCATTATAAAAATACTCTATGAAATATGACACTTCCCAAGCCTTCCCAAGCTCCTTAATTCAATTAAAACAAGTCATTCCTTACAGTAAGTACACCTATGATAACAGGAGTAAGAAACTGAAGTAACTTAATAGTACATGTATACTATTCAGGTATATTACAATTTTTTGTGTGTGTGTGTGTATTTATCAATTGACAATCAGACTGATTTTTAGTTATTTCTACTTTTTCTAGCCTGTTTGTTATTTTGGACAGACATGAAGCAGCCAGCTACCATGCTTTTCCAGGATGCTTGGACAAAAGGTTGTCCTAATAATGCTCAAAAGGATAGACAAATCAGCTTGTGAATTTACTATCACTTCATTCTGAGACTCATTCAGTAAGTATTCAATTGAGTAAATAAATAAAAACAGCACAGCATTTCATAGTGAGAAGCCTTTGGATTACATCTTAATGGTGAAAAAATAAAAGTTAATTCATCCAAGAAATAGATCCTGGCCTATTAAGCCAAGATTAATTTGACTGTTTGTTTTGTTTATTTGTTTGGGTTTCTTTGTTTGTTTAAGATATGCCCCTATTTTAAAAGCCCTGTGTTTCTCTTTGTACTCAAGGAGATCCTCCTCTCCTTTTGTCTGTGCTCCCTTCTCTCACCTGCTGACTTTTTAAACAAAGGAAAATTTTGGCTGATGGAGGGTCATCAGTTCAGGTCTCAGCAGAACTAAAATTTCCCTTTCACAAAGCAAAAAATATGTATTGGTGTTCTGTTAGTAACTTCAGAATGATTTTCCAGGAAACTTGTTATCTTCACACATGGGAGCCTTCCTTGCATAAAGAAATGTGTATTAAGAGCACAGACACAAGAAGAGCAAAGGGGTTTTTGCTGTATTACTGTGGAAATACTTTAAACACTTTATTCCCCTCTCTTTCAGAGCCAAATTTTGGCAATAGTCAGACATAGAGGACAGCACAAATGTTAACAGAGAAGAATGTAGTTTCTGTCAGAATCATGGGTTTGTTTTATTGAGAATTCTGCTTTCCTGAGAAATCAGGCTGTGTCTTTGGTTAAATATTTGTCAGAACTGTTACTTTCTCTCTGTTGTTTGACACTGTATTAAATATGTGCTCGTAACTGACCACGTGCATGCAGTCTTCATGCAGACCTAATTCCTTCCTGCTTTTTCTCCTCTCCAGAGGTTTTCTGCATTGAGATAAACCATCAGCTCTTCCTACCTAGGCAAGCCTCCTACATTGTTCTTTTGGCAAAAGTACAACTCTCCTTTGGGTGTAGAATTGTCTCTCCTACCCCCTCCCTCTCTACCTACTGCCTTTAAAGCAGTTTTCCTGTTTCAAGTCTGGCAGACTGTTTGAAGCTACTTGGAGGATATAGTCACTTGCTGATTTTGCATTTTTTTCCATCCCCATTTACAGAGCCTTTCCAAGAGATCCCCTGTTCTGGGAGTCTCAGCACTCATTTCAGTTTCCAGACTGAAGCAGCAGGATCAAGCAGGAGGTACATCTGCCTCTCACCTGAAGTGCTTTTGCATTCTGGTCAGTTCAGAAGAAGTTCCTCTATGAAATTCCTGAAGCAAAGCTCTCTCTTTTAGAAGTCTCTTGCTTTAGAATTGTGGACTTGAGGATTATTTTCTTTCACTTCACCTACATGTAACCACAAATATAAGGAGTTTCTGTTAGTTGCTGTTGGATTCAGTCTCCCAACAGATGTGAGGCTGCTGCAGCTCCATGTCTTCAGGTGTAGTCAGCAGTGAGGCTGAAGGTGCATCCCCAACAATTCATTTTAATTTATATTTTCTGAATTTCTGTACAGTTTCAAAACACGGACAATATAATGATTGTACCTATTTATTTTACTCATCTTTGAATTTAAAACAGTGTAGAGGAAGAACAGAAAGACAACATAACATGACAATGAGACCAGGAGGAAGAATGAAGCACAGAGAGGCAGAAGACAGAAGGTGTATATATAGTAATTAATAACAAGAGTTTACATAGTTCCTGAGGATGTTAATATTTTTGGTCCAAAGATGAATTTAAGAGCATCTTCCTTAAATAATGGGATCTTTCTCCAACTAGCCTGGCCTCAGTTTTCAGTGTGTAACAACACTTCATTCCTGCATAAAGTGTTTTTGAGGATTGTGTAAAATTCAGGAGATGAGCAGTGCCTGCAGATTTAATGTCATTCATTTCTCTGAACAGTGCAGGAGCAGTTGTTTCATTCATACATACAGGAATACTAAGTCAGTTTTATTGCTACCTGATTAGGTTCCCAGTAAGAACTACGCCCAAGTTTTTATGCACAAAATGAAATGTGTTTTCAAAGCAGTTTAATCCAATTAGTCTGCATTTTTTCCATGGGCATTTGCTTGTACTCAGTTCAGGTCAGTATTTTTTTTTACCTCCTCAGCCAACCCTAGCCATTGTGACAGTTCAGACTGAGCCCTGTGAGCCATGAAAATGCCAATGGACAGATTGGTGTTTTCTTCCTGAGACTGATCCTCTCTTACCCAGTGAACAACAGTTTAGTGTGTTATGGAGTTATAGGAAATGCCCAGGTTTTGAAAATTGTGCTTGGGATTTCATGTTAAATGTCTTATTCAGTATATAGAGGCAGGGTTCATTAAAAGCAGGATTTCTAACACTGCAAATAAGGATAATTTTTTCCATTTTCCCCAAAAAAGTGAGAAAAAAGCAACTTCCAGTGTACGTTTCCCCACAGAGATCAATGGTTATGCATGTGAAAAGGCAACACAGCTAATGAATTCTCAAGCTGTGCAGTTGCTAGAAATGGGCAAATACTGAAAAGTGATTGTCATCCAAATGACTTGTTTAGCAAGAATAAAAAGAAATTTTTCAGTTTTTAAGATGCACTTGGTGCACACTAGTTTTCAGACGTGGTCACCATGGGCTGTTCACAGGGTCAGCACTAGACATACACTTGATAAAGATACTGAACAAGACTGGCCCCAAAACTGAGCCCTGGGGAACATCACTGATGACTGGTTGCCAACTAGATTTCACTCTGTTTACCACAACTCTCTGGGCACAGCCCTCCAGCCAGTTTTTTACCCAGGGAAGAGTCCATTTGTCTATGCCATGATTCACTGACTTCTCCAGGAGAATGCTGTGGGAGATAATGGCAAAGGCCTTACCAAAGCCTAAGTAGACAACATCCACAGCCTTCCCCTCATCCCATAGTTGGCTAACATGGTCATAGAAAGAGATCAGGTTGGTTGAGCAAGACGTCCCTTTCATAAACCCATGCTGGCTGGCCCTGATCCCCTGGCTGCCCTGCACTTGCCATGTGACTCACTCAAGATGAGCCTCTCCATGATCTTTCCCGGTACTGAGGTCAGGCTAACAGGCCTGGAGTTCCCTGGATCCTCCTTGCAGCCCTTCTTGTCACATTAGTGTCACATTAGTCAGCCTCCAGTCATCTGGGACATCCCCTGTTGACCAGGATTGTTGATAAATGATGGAGAGAGGCTTAGTGAGCTCCCAGAGCTTCAAATGGAACTTCTTGTGTTCCAGCTTGTGTTCATTGCCCCTTGTCTTATCACTGGGCACTACTGAAAATAGTCTGGCTCCATCCTGCTTATACCCTTTAGATATTTACAGGCATTCATAAGTTACCCTCTCAGTCTTCTCCTCCCCAGGCTGAACAAGTCCCAGCTCTCTCAATCTTTCCTCACAAGAGAGATGCTCCAGCCTCTAAATCATCATTCTTGCCCCCTGCTGAACTCTCTCCAGAAGGTCCCTGTCTCTCTTGAACTGGGGAGCCCAGAACCAGACACAGTTCTGCAGATGGGGTCTCACTAGGGCAGAATAGAGGGGGAGGATGGTCTCCCTTGACCTACTGGCCACACAATTCCCAGTTCCTCCGTTGGCCTCCTTGGTTGCTAGCTCATGCTTAACTCATCTACCAGGACAACTGCAATTCCACTAGATTGCATTTTCCCACTACCTGACAATTCCTATGTGCCACCAAGGTCCCTGGGAGCTGTCCCTGGGGGGGAAGCTTTTCTGTAGTGCTCCTACATCCTCTGCTGCAAAAACTGCTACCCCGGACCCGGGGAAGAAACATGGATCTGTGCCACAGAAATCTCTTCACACACTGCAAATTCCCACATTGAGCAATAAGAAATTAAATACTGGGATTTAAAAGAATAAAAAAGAGGAAAGAGCTGTGGTTTATATTTTTGTAACTCCCACTCACTCTTTCCAAAGATTTTAAAGGGCTTACCTATCCCATTTGCTCATTTTTTTACAATGCGGAAGCGTACCCTTTAGGCAACTGAGTAAGAATTTTCCTACACAGAAAATGGCACTAAATACATTGACAGATCAAAGCCAATAAAAAGCAATTAAACTAAAAATGGTTTAATTTTACACAATAAGAATATCCAAGTTCAGTGCTGCAGAGAGACATGAGACAATGGCGTAAACAAGCCTAACATGATCCACATTGATTCAGGTGGAGAAAACTGTCAATTCAAGACTTTCACCAAAAAAACAGTCTACAGGTTACTGTGCCTCAGAAGATGACACCTGAGAAACTGGATCCCCAGCCAATTCTCATTTCCAAGTTCCAATCTCTGTACCAGAAAGGGCTGTGGGTTGTCAGCCCCACCACATATATTTGCAGGAAACAGGTGTGGGAGCTGTGCCAGTGAGAGCTGCTGTCAGTTTGGGACACTTTCTTCATCAGTTCATGGTGATGACAGAGACCCTGGAGCAAGTATGCAAAACAAATTCTGTGAAGAGGAACCAATAAATGGCAATGTTTCATTTTCACATGAAGTACCATTCCTCGTGTAAATCAATTCTCTGCTGTGCCCCCTGAAACTGTGGCAGCAATGAGGATACCATTCCCAGGCCAGGCTTGTGCTTGGAGCTGTCTCAGCATGAAGCAGAGATCCCCCCTCCACGCAGTTGCCCTAAATACTCTGCCTGTTTAATCCCCTTTCCCTCTGAGGTGTGGCTGTAGCCCAGTTCTACTGGCAAAAAGTGCTCGCAGAAGGCAAATTTCGAAGTCATGCCTTTGAGTTGTCATGGAAACCATCCTTTAAATTTTTATGCACAATTATTCTTGATGGAGGCACCTGCTAATCCAATCAGAGCAGAGGAAAGATGTTGTGTGGACTCTGTGGCCTGCCACAGGCTGTTAGTCTTGAAGCTTGAGCACATGCAATGAGCCCACAGGGGCTAAAACAGCACAAGAACTGCTCAGAAGAGGGCTGTGTGTGCTGTGAGCTGCCTGTCAGCTCTGGCTGGCTGCAGAAGCTGTTGTGGTGTGCTCCAGTGCCACCTTGTCCTGCTGCTGAAGTCACAGCACCATGATGTCAGACACAAACCCCCTCCTGCAAAGGCCCTCTTGGCTGTTGTGAGTCACTGTGCTCCCTGGGGTCACCAGCAGCTCCATCCCAGGGCACTGGTGGACAAGATGCCCAGGGGTCCAGGTCAGACCAGGCATTGGTATCTGCATGGCAGCAGACTGAAGGGACAGAAATTGATTATTTGAGGTTGTTTTCTGGGGTTTTTTTCACCCCTTTATGGATTCTAATTTTGTGCTGTGGGCACAGAACATTGACACAGTACTGAAAACATCAGAAGTATTGTATCTTTAGTTTTCTACAGGTCTCAATCCAACAGAGCTCAATGTCCAGGTGTAACACCAAGCTTATAGACTGTTCTCATGGACAACAGCTTATTCTGAAGCTAGTCTTCCCTCCTTCAACTACAACAAACCTGGGCCATCTCTGCTGCTGTAGGCTGTTCTTGATGAATTTAAAGTCGGTCAGACAAAGTGATGACCTGTCCTCTGCTTTTCTGGAGTCTGGTGGTGAAGATCTACAGCTGCCTTTGGATTTGGGTTAAATTCTGTCCATGGCTATAATTTTTTAATTATAACTTGTTGTGTCTGGAAGTTGTACACTGACTGTAATTTTCCTTTTACTGTTCTCCCAGCAACTTACTTTTTACTCTACCCTATCATTGCTGGCACTGACTGTCAGCACTCAGCTGCTTTCAGATTCCTAGGGGGACTGCTCCAAGGCAAGCCATGGACAAGCACAGTGGATTTCTATTACTTGGTGAATATAAACGGAAATTTCATCCAAAAGAAAGAGAATTCAATCTTTCTGTGACTTAAAGAGCTTTCTCATATTTTTGCTTTTTTCTATTAGATTTTGTTTAAAAAAAAAAAAGTAGTTCTTCTGTGATATACATAGTTTAACACCATGGCAACTCAAAGTACTTTAATCTGGTGAGGACCTCAACAGAAGGCATGTGTGAGCACATGCTCCTGCATAAAATAGAATGGAGATTTAAAATAATCATATCATATTAACAAAAACAGTATGGGCTATTCAGGATCATGATGATGTCAGTGTCCTGGGTTAAGCCAGGATGAAGCCAATTTACCTTTTACTGATTTTTTTTTTTTCCTTCAGTAAGCTCTCTTTTAACTAGCAACAAGTGTTCCAGCTAGTGGACTGATAACACTGGAATGTTTATGTTTCTGCTGAGACTCCAAGGTCACTTCTTAGCTCTGCTGCTACAGAGGCTACTGGGGCAGGAGAATTATATCTGTGACCCCCCCATAGGGGAGCTGGACTAGACAGACAGCAGAACTGACCAAAGGGATTCCATTCCATAGATCTACGTAAGCTCTGAGGAAGGTCAGAGATCACAGAAGACAACTTCCTTCCTGCTTCTTCTTCCCTTCTTTTCTGTCCATGGCCAGTGTCTGGGGAGGACTCCATCCATCCATCACCATCCACCCCAGGCTCAGCCCTGACCCTCATAACTCTGCCCTCAGCTCCTGTCAGCACTCCAGGACATTTTGGGACTGCTCACAGCTAAGGAGAGGGCTGTGGGAGTTGCTGGGAGTGGGGGGAGGCAATAGGGTTTTGCACATTCTTGAACATAATTGTATATAATTGCACATATTTTCTTTTGCCATTAGTGTTTAAGTAAAGCTGTCCAGTCTAGTTTTCAATCCAGAAGTCTCTCTCCTTGTTATCTCTCTCCTTTCCCTACCTGGGGGAGGGAGGAGAGGATCGAGAGCATTGCTGTCACTGGTTTAATTGCTGATCCTCAGTCAAACTGTGACAGTCAGTAAGGTGAGAAAAATTAGTTTTACATCAGAAAAGAAAAAAAAGAAAAAAATTGGCAATTACTTTGCAAGGAACCTTGTAAATGTCTCCTGTGCGCCCCTTGGCACCATTACTCTGGAGAGGCCAGGCCTCAACCTCTGCCAGCTTGGGGACAGCTGGTGAAAACTCCATTAGAGCCTTTTGAACCACTGCACAAGTGCATGAGAAATGTGCAGTGTATTTTCTGAGGTGGTTTTCCAACAGAAGATACCTATTTTATTCAACTTCACCACAGAGAGGAGGATGAAGCCCAGAGTTGCACAGTCCTCAGCACTCACCTCATGAGTGAAATCACAGGACTGGCTCTGGGCTGAGACCTTGTAAAGCTTTCCCCTGTGCACTGCTTTCCCTGCCCAGCCCAGGTGGCCACTTGCTCATTCCTGGAATTCCAAGGACCCCCCTGGAAATCCCTGCTGAGGGTTGCTGCACTGGCACAGGGTAACTCCTGAACGGGGATGCTCAGGCTCCAAGGCTGGTGCTGGCACTTGTGGTATCAGTGCTTGGTCTGGGGGATGTGAGAGTCATAAAAGTCACCCTCAGGGATATAAAATTCTGGTGCAGATTAACCCTCCTGTTACCAGTCAGACCATTCTAACATCGGGGATGAGGGTTGTTGGAGGGGGAAAGAAGGGAAGGTCTTAGGAAAGCATTTGGGTTTATGTTAATAATTGTTAAGGGACTGCCTGAGAAAGAATAAATTATCAAATTCAGATTTAACTGAAACTGAAGATTTATGGATTGCAAGACCACACCACTTACATTTCTATAGGAAAACCTGTAGAAGCTATAACAGATGGCTAAATGTCTAAATAGAGTCAAAGAGAAATACAGAAGTTCAAAGTGCAGAAGCCTTCAGGGAATGGAACAATTCCTGACTGGGACAAAGGAATGAGCACAACCAGACTTGGAAGGAGATTAGACACAACCAGATTTGTCAATTGCCTGAAAAAACAGATCATGTGGCAAGACAGAGGTGGTGAAATCAGTGAACTAGAAGTTGAAAAGATCAGTGCAAACCAAGAGGAAACCAGTGAGAGCTGTGAAGCAGGGTAACACTGAGGAAGAGCTGCAGCTGCTCCCAACCACTGAGCAGCATCCCAGGCAGCAGAGCCAGGTGCTGCCAGTCCAGAGCATGCAAGAGATCCACCTACAATGGATGGCACGTGTGTACGTGCAGTGTGTTCATCAGCTCACTGTAGTGGGCTTCCATATCAAATAAAATCATTCTGATGACACAAGTTCCTTGCCTGATGCTGTCTTCAGAGTTTACTCCACCTGCACCAAAATTCAGAAACAGAAAGAGATTGATTCTCTGTAATAAAGTTTTTGTCTTCATTTCCTGTAATTGCATTTTCTGACACCCACCATCTGGTCTTAAAGGACATACTTTTTTAGTTGTATCTGATTGCCACATAAATCAGTGGAAATTTAATGCCTGCAACATAGTATTCAATCCCAGGCAGTATAGATTTTGAGGGGAGAGACATATCCCTCTGCTACTATTTAGGTCAATTGCAATTTAGTTGTGACTGTTCTTCATTTTTGTCCCCTTATGCTCTTGTAGTTCCCAAAGCTCCGATCAGACCTAGAGATCCACTGTGTGTATAGCCAGGAACTGAAACAATGATTTGTTTTCTAACTTGTCTGCTTTTACAGGTGTGGGGGTTTGTGCTGAAATCTGCCCAAATTAATGAGAATAACTTGAAAGGATTCCTGCAGCCTGGTGGGAGGCAGGTCAGTTGTGGCTGGGCAGGCAGGAAAGGCAGCCATGCCCTCATGCTTGAGCCTGTCCTGGGGAACTCCCACCCTTTCCAAAGCTGGATGGCTGGGAGGAGAAGGGAAGATTGCACTGCCTGAAATTAGTATTTCCCAAGCTTTGCTTCTTGTACCCACGGGGAGGGGACAATAAGCTCCGTGGCTCTGAAGTGCTCACCAGCTCTCAGAAAGTCATCACTGCTTGTCTGTACTGCAAGTGGAGCAGACATGGACCTGTGACAACCCCTGCCCAGCTGTCCCAGATAACACTCCCAGGTGTCCCACGGGTGGATGTTCTCCAGTTTCTTCTCTTCATATGCCACAAGAACAGAGGTCAAACTTCACCTTTGCAGATCACGACTCTGCACAATGAGGGCTCAATGACATCTGCAAAGTGCCACCTTTTAAAAAAATACTAAAAAATCAGTCATCTTGAGATTCTTCAATAGAGGCTTTTTATTTAATAAATGCTCAGAAGCTGAGACATCAAATCCTCAGCCATTTTTGAATATGTAAGCAGAAATAAATTTCCAGATGTTGCCCTCTTAAAAATTACAGAGGTTAAATGGTCCATTGAGTTGAGTAATAGAAAGATACATGGAGGGAGCAACTTGACAGGGCTCATCTCTCCATGTGCTGGAGACAAAAGGCTCAGCTGCTCTCCACCCTGGGCATGATTTTCTGAAACAAGGTGGCATGCAGCACTTTTTGCCAGTGAAGCAGGACACCAAGTGTGTAATCAGTTCTCATAACTGTTCTGAATGGGATGAGCAAACAAAGCCCTGCAGAGCAGTAGGTGTGCCCTGGAGGTCTTTAAATCACTGCATCACATCAAAGAAATTAATGCAGAATAGTATCAACTCAGAGAACTTCTTGAATATAATGGCTTTAAAGTGACACAGTGTGTCACCAGACGCTGCTCTAGTGAGGTCCTCTAAACCCTGTCCAATTAATCTAACTGCATTGTAGAAGTCATATCAATGAGTCTGACAACAAAGTCTCTTGGCCATAAATACTCAGTAGAATTGCTGCAGTCAGTGTGTGAACAGTGTCTGGTTTTGAGCCTGATGGACATCACTGGGAGGTCTCTTCTGATGACACCCTTCTGTGCCCTTCTCACAAAACATGAATTTGTGGCCGTTGGGAATAACTCCGTGTCTTTGTGACAAAAAAGGTTCAAACTTAGAACACAAAAGTGATGCATTGTAATAAATGGTAGATTTATAATACTCACAGAGATATTTTTTGAGCTCAGCACTTGTTTATGCAGCTTTATTTATTAACTTACTTTTGGAATTGGAATATAATGGGATTCATACCAAAGCATAAATCAGTTCATTATCATGTTTTATGTGACAGAAATAAAAATTATCTGTTTTGAAGTAAAATGAAGTTCAACAAAAAGTACATTTCTACACAGAGTACAACATCTATACACAGTAAATTTTCTTCTTAAATGGCAACTACCTTACACCATTTTCTTGTGTTAAATTTCCTTGATTTGTTCATGTGACTAGATTATTATAGCATAATGCATGTTTTTACATTTTTAATTTCTGGCTGAGAATTGTGGCTGGGTAATTCAGGGAGTACACTGTGAATAAAATTCTGAAATTAGGACAAATTCAGTTGAATATAATTGTTTAAGCCAGAGACAAAAAATTATCTTAAGCTTTTTAAAATGTCAGTTATCTTAAATTAGCACAAACTCACCTTCACAGCTGTGTCATATGTTGAGTAAGAGAGTTCTCCTTGATCATTATGTGGGTGAAAAATCTCTAGTTTCCGAGGTCTTTCTCCATCCAAAAAAAATTCTGTCTTTCTTAGTTATGTAGTCAAAACTCATCCTCCTGAAAGCTGCCTTAATAGAAGGATTTAAACAGCAATGTTGCCTCTGAGGAGCATACAAGAGAGTATTCCACTTTGAATCTCCATCTCCTGAGACAATGACAGGCTTTCCCATTGTTTCTGAGATTACTTTGTATACCTTCTCTTTTCAATCTTTAGTCTCAGACTCACAGGAAGAGTGGCTGGAAAGCTTCCCAGCAGAAAAGGACCTGGGGATGCTGGTGGACAGCTGGATGGACATGAGCCAGCAGTGTGCCCAGGTGGTCAAGAGGGCAAGTAGCATCCTGGCCTCCATCAGGAGTAATGTGGCCAACAGGAGTAGGGAAGTGATCATGCCCCTGTACTCAGCACTGGTGAGGCTGCACCTCAAGTACTGTGCTCAGTTCTGGGCCCCTCACTATAAGAAGGACATGGAGGTGCTGGAGCATGTCCAGAGGAGAGCCACTAAGCTCTCCTTGTGAAGGGTCAAGAGAACAAGTCATGCAAGCAGCAGCTGAGGGAACTGGGGATGTTTAGTTTGGAGAAGAGGAGGCTGAGGGGAGACCTCATTGTCCTCTATAACTACCTGAAAGGAGGTTGTAGGGAGGTGGGTGTTGGCCTCTTCTCCCAAGTAAATAACACAACCAAAGGAAATAGCCTGAGGTTGCAGCAGGGAAGGTTTAGATTGGATGTTAGGAAGACTTTCTATACTGAAGGAGTGGTCAGACACTGGAACAGGCTGCCCAGGGCAGTGGTTGAGTCACCATCCTTGGAGGTATTCAAGAAACGTGTAGATGTGGCAATTTCAGGGCATGCTCCAGTGGCCAAGATTGTTGGTAGGGATATTTTTGGTTTTGGTTTTGGTTTAGTTTGTTAGATTTGGTTTTGCTTGGGTTTTGTGAGTGTTTTCTGGCATCGTGTATGTGGTTGTGTTTGTTAATGGGGTTTTTTGTGTTGATGGTTGGATTCGGTGATCTCAGAGGTCCTTTCCAACCACGCTGATTCTGTGATTCTGTGAGGTGATCAGTCTTTTGGTGAGACAATCTGAGTGTGTGTGAGTGACTACATTCCCTGTTCAGCTCCCCAGGAGCTGTTTGCAGAAGTAACTTTAATTACAAGGTAGTTTCAGCGTTTTTGGCAGTGCTCTGAGGTCTTGGGTGCCTGAGACCCAGCAGAGTCCCCAGGTTTCAGCACACGGGTTACGGCTCCTACAGCTGCAGACAAGACATCTGCTTGTCCCCCTGCAAGTAATGGAGGGGGGCTTAAGGAGAAAACAGCTCTGAGGGCACTGCCTCTCCACACAACAGATCTTCCAGGGCATCGTTCTTCAGACTGGCTGTAGTCCAGACCTGCAGGTGAAAGTCTAGAGCAGGTGAAGCATTTTAGGGGACCGGAGCATCTCCCTTATGAGGAAAGGCTGAGAGAGCTGGGACTCTTTAGCCTGGAGAATAGAAGGCTGAGGGGAGACCTTATGAATGCCTGTAAGTATCTAAAGGGTGGGTGCAGGGAGGATGGAGCCAGACTCTTTTCAGTAGTTCCCAGTGACAGGACAAGGGGCAACAGGCACAAGCTGGAACATGGGAAGTTCCATTTAAATCTGAGGAAAAACTTCTTTACAGTGAGGGAGACAGCACTGGGACAGGCTGCCCAGGGAGGTTGTGGAGTTCCCTTCTGTGCAGATATTCAAGACCCACATGGATGCAGTCGGAAGTAATGTGCTCTGGGGGATCCTGCTTTAGCAGAGAAGTGGGACTAGATGATCTGTAGAGGTTCCTTCCAACTCCGACAATTCCATGATTCGGTGATTCCATGATTGTCATGCTCCTCGAGGTTGGTGTCTTCTGGAAGGAAGTCAGTTCACATGCTCAGAGACCACTTTGTGATGTGAGTGGAGATGGTCCAGAGATTTTCCACAGAAATGCTTTTCCAACCCAAACAAACATGTTGCTCCAGTCACACTCCAAGTCTCCTGCTGGTCTTGCCAATGGTTGGCTTTGAAGCAGCAAATGCACCTGTATACATGGGTATAGCTATACAACCACCTGAGGATTTCATTCCTATGTCAGTGGCTTGTAAAAGTAACAAATTAAATCTGGAACACTAGCATCAGGAGAAACAAGAAAGGTCTTTGTAGGAAGTAAGAGGAGCAAATCTTTAGAGAGATGGGTCTGGAACAGGACAGCTCCATGTGAAATGCGTTCACCACAGACTTACCAGGCTGCCAGCTGTCTTTCAAGTTTTAAGTATTTTACATTTATTCTTTTCAAAAGTAGTTATGTACTGACATTTTTATCATCTGCCAAATTTATCCTGCTCTGCTCTTAGAATTCTGCTTACTTTTTTCTGCTCTTCTACATATCTGATTTTGCAGCCTATAAATCTGTTCCTCATTGGTTTTACAGCATTGCAGTAATCCTCACACACCTCAGGTTCCTGTGAGTCTGCCTCCATTCCTCCATACACTAATATCCCTGCAATTACATGTATCCCTGCTCATTCTGTTCTCCCTTTGAAATATAAGAATTGCATCATGCTCAGGGGATGTAAAAACATTATTTTAAAATTTATTTTATAGTGGTACATAAACTCACAATTAGCACCCCTTAGAAGTGGATTAAATTATCAACAAGAGCACTTATTTGATTAAGTGCACTGTTACACTTATTAACTATTTATGCAGAGATTAAATAATGCTAATGAAGTTAGAGTGAAGGACGGAAGTTAAATAAATAAATAAAATCCATACTGAACTAAGTTCCATCCATACATTTGTAAACTGGAGATGAAGATATGTTCACTAATGAGGTAAATAAATTAAAATTCAGATTCCTATGGCTTACCACCTACACTGTTTTTTAAAGCTGCAGAGGAAAACTTTTTAAATTATTTTTCTTGAATAATTTTTAGTAGTTGTAATGTGAAAATATGAGAACATGTAAACTTGCTTTTGTTAGTCTAGATTTGCTGAAAGCCAGAGTTCTAAACTGTGTGGAAATACAGATACTTACTTTAATGGGTTTCTCTTCCAGTCAATAGCTTGTCTTTCTGGGTTTGTACTATCCAAGTGCAGTGAATAACCTTCTTCCAGCTTTATTTTAAATATAATCTTAATGTAGAAATATATACTGACATTATTCTGATTGTTACATTAATAGGAGGAGATTAGGAACCAGCCACTTGGAAGGATGAGTTTTTTTCCCTCAGGGCTTGTATGGTATCTGGTTTCCTTGAAAAATCTCACGTACTTTGGAGCTACAGGTTTAGAGAAGAGGCAGCATTTTCTCTCTTCATGCTCATACTACTAAATACAGAATGTACCTTTAAGCATTGCCCTGGATTTTGCATCTAACTTCCAGGTATTCTTAGCTCACATAATTAATCTATTTTTTGCAGTATAAATTAAATAAATAAATAAGTGCATAAATAAATAATTAAAATACTTACACTGTGTTCAAATCTGAGCTGATTTCTGCTTGTAAGGGAACTACCATAAGACAAGTGTTACACCAAATGACTTTTAAAATCCAGTGTCACTTATGTGGATAAAGTTTTCCATCTGCTAAGGGATTCACAGCTGTCCAAACTTGGATCCATTTCTTGAGAAACAAGAAATGTGATGAAGAGCAGGGCCTTTTCCCCAGTAGCTCACCAAAACTATGCAGCTTAACTGTTTGTGGTGGGTATTTGTACTTTTTTATACTGCTTATTTTTAGAAAAATTGCAGGTAATGTGAAACCTCTACATCTCTGCTATGTTTGAGGCTTAGTAACAAAGCAGTTGAGGGTATTTTATATGCAAGAGGGGGTATATCAGACAGACTTGAAACTTGCCTGAAAATGCATTTAGTAAATGTGTGTTGGGCAGTTTATCTAGAAAGGCACTGTGAGACACAGTATCAAAAACTGCTAAAATCCAAAATATTACATCTACTGGTTTCCCTTGGTCAACTAGGTGGGTGACCTGGCCATAAAAGGAAATTAAGCTGGTTAAGCAAGACTTCCCTCTCATCTACACATGCTATCTATGACCAATGACAGCATTGTCTCTCAAGTGTTTTTTAATAACTCCCAGAATAACCTTCTCCATAATTTTACCAGGCACTGAAGTGAGACTGACAGGCCTGTAATTACCAGGCTCTTGTTCTTACCCTTCTTAAAAATTGAGACAACATTTCCCATCATCCAGTTGACTGGAACATTTGGTTTCTTTTTGGGAAAATGCTTATATTTATGCCTTCTGAACTTCCAAAAAATATATAAACCAGGAAACTTTATAACTTTGTAGTAGAAGTAAATCTTTTTCCAATGCAACAGAAAATATGGGAATTGTCTCACCATTTCCTAGATCCTATCATTTTAATGTAATTCCCTCAATTACGGATTAATGAGATAATAGTCTAATTGATATTGACAGCTGGGCATCAGTGTGTTGCCTTCCAAGCTGGACTCAGCAGGAATTGGACCTTTCTGAGGCACAGGCGCTGTTGGGCTTGCAGGGGCAGACTAAGCCCCAACAGCAAATGCTACTTCTAAGTTCCTGTCCCACAGCTAGAAGAGATCACAGAAAGCCACAGGGCTGCCCTACAGCTGGTGGCTGAAGTGCCATCACCACTCAGGTGATGGTGTATATTCCTGTGCACACATGTGCATGTGCCACGTCACTGTCACTCAGACACTGATCCATGTACAGACAAGTTGTCTGAGACCAGTCTGGCACATCCTTGTTTTGCAAGGAGCAAAGTCTGTGCTCTTAACCCACTTTATACAGGTCTGTCTGGAAGGACAATAGGAGCCATTTGGCCACACTTCTGCCTTCTGACTCTACAGCTCTGGGAAAATCAGAACAAAGCACTTTACACAAACACTTGTATCTTGGCATGTCCAGCCCCACACTTTTCCTTGTTGTCCTTCTTAGCTGAGATGAACCTGCAAGTTTCATGTGTGAGCTGCTTTAGGAGTGCCCCTCCACACTGGAACAGGATGAGATTAAATGGCCTGAAATTGAACTAAGGGAATTTTAGACTAGATATTAGAAAGAATTTCTTTACTGAAAGAGTGGTTGGACAGTGGAACAGGCTGACCAGGGAGGTGGCGGAGTCACCATTCCAGGAAGTGTTTAAAAGAAATACAGATGTGGTGCTTAAGGATATGATTTAAGCACTGAATGTGTAGATTAGGTTATGGTAGGTGGATTTAGGTTATGATTGGACTTGATGACCTTCAAGGTCCTTTCCAACCAGGATGATTCTATGATTCTATGATTCTATTACTATTGCCCTTTGTTAGTCAGCCAGGTTGGTAATGACGAGGTTGAAGAGAGAAGTCCAAAGGCTATTAGAAAGGACTTCAAGGCACGGGGTGACTGCTTGAAGGCTCAGGTGCACAGATATTTTCATCAATCACTCAAGTGGTAGGGAAAAACAGTGAAAGAGAGTGGAAAACACACCTGATTAACACGTGGCTTAGAGGCTGGTGCCACTGTTGGAATTTTGGGTTATTTGATTATGGGGAAGTTTATATGACACTGGGTCTTCCTCAGAGGAGGAAAAGGATCCTCGCACAGGAGTTGGCAGGGCTCATTGAAAGGGCTTTAAACTAGGCTCAAAGGGGGAAGGGGATAAAACCAGGCTTACTAGAGGTGAGCCTAAGGACAGCCTTCAGTTTGCCATCCCATTCAAGGTGAGAAATGGTGATAAATGTGACAACAAAAACACAGGGCCCACTAACAGGTTAGTAATCATGGAAGTGGTTGGGAATGGTCAGATAGCAAGAGTGAAAACTAATTGCTTGAATCCCTCTCTGAAATGCTCATATACCAATACACAGAGTATGAGGAATAGGCAGAAGGAGTAGGAGATCTGCATTGGGTCGCATGGCTATGATACAATCGCGACCACCAAAACATGGTGGGACAGCTCCCATCACTGAAATGTTGCCATGGATGGCTATGTACAATTAAGGAAAGACAGACCAACTCGGCGAGGCAGTGGTGTTGCTCTTTATGTGTGAGAGCAACTGGAATGTATTGAGTTCTGTCCAGGGGGGGAGGTAGAATGGGTTGAAAGCTTGTGTGTAAGAATTAAGGGACATGCAAATGGTGGTGAAACTGTTGTCGGTGTCTACACCAACATAAGAGGAAGATATTGATGAGGCCTTCTACAGTGAATTGGAAGTAGCCTCTACATCACACGCCTTAGTACTCATGGGTGACTTCAATCACCCTGATATTGGTTGGAAAGCCTATACAGCTAGGCATATTCAGTCCCAAAGGTTCTTGCAGTGTATCAATGATAACTTCCTGATGCAGGTAGTGGAGGAACCAACGAGGAGAGGTGCACTGCTGGACCTTGTATTAATGAATAAAGAAGGTCTGGTTGGGAACATTAAGGTTGGGAACAGGCTTGGTGACAGTAATCATGACATGGTGGAGTTTAGTATCTTACAAGGAAGAAGGAGGGTAATAAGTAGGATTAAAACCCTGGACTTCCATAGGGCTAACTTTGGACTCTTCAAAGATCTACTTGCAGGAATCCCATGGGCTAAGACTCTGGAAGGAAAGGGAGCCCAGAAAAGCTGGTCAATTTTTAAATACCACTTATCTAAGCCCAAGATAGGTGCATTCCTTTGAGTAAAACATTGGATAAAGGTGGTAAGAGATCTGCATGGATGAGCAAGGAGCTTCTGAAGAAAGTCTTGTGGAAAAAAGAAATTTACAGTTTGTGGAAGAAGGGACTTGTCACTTGGGAGAACTATAGGGACATTGTCAGGGTATGTAGGAAGGCAACAAGAAAGGCCAAAGGCCTCTTAGAACTTCAACTGGCAAAGGAAGTAGAAGACAACAAAAAAAGCTTCTTCAAATATATCAGTAGTAAAAGACCAGGGAAAATGTGGGGCCACTGCTGAATGAGGTGGCAGCCCTGATAACAGAGGGTGCAGAGATGGCAGAGTTGCTGAGAACCTTCTTTGCTTCAGCCTTTACTAAGACCAGCCCTTAAGAACTTCAGACCCTGGGTATATGAGAGAAATCCTAAAGGAGGGAAGACTCTCCACTAGGCAATGAAGAGTGGGCCAGAGATCAGTTATGTAAATTGAATATACACATGTCCATGGGCCCTGATGGGATGCACCCAGGAGTGTTGAGAGAGCAGGCTGATGTTGTCACCCTACCACTCTCCATCATTTTCAAAAGATCCTGGCAAACAGGAGAGGTGCCTGAGCACTGGAGGAAAGCCAATGTCACTCCAGTCTTCAAAAAGGGCAAGAAGGAAGATCCAGGAAATTACAGACCAGTCAGCCTCACCTCCATCCCTGGAAAAATGATGGAGTGGCTCATTCTGGAGGTCATTGATCTTGAAGCACATGAAAGACAAGAAGGTTATCAGGAGTAGTCAGCATGGATTTATCTAGGGGAAATTATGCTTGACTAATTTGGTAGCCTTCTATGATGTTGTGACTGAATGGATAGATGCAGGGAGACCAGTGGATGTAGTCTACCTCCACCTTAGCAAGGCTTTTGACACAGGCTCCCATAACATTCTTGTGAGCAAGTTCAGGAAATGTGGGTTAGAAGAATGGACAGTGAGATGGATTAAGAACTAGCTACTCAATAGAGCCCAAAGAGTGGTGATCAATGGTTCAGGGTCCAGCTGGAGACCTGCAACTGGAGTTACTAGTGGACTCCTCCAGGGATCAGTGCTGGGTCTAGTCCTGTTCAACATCTTTATTAACATCCTTGATGACAGGACAGAGTGTCTTCTAGGCAAGTCTGCTGATGATATGAAACTGGGAGTATTGGCTGATTCACCTGAAGGCTGTGCAGCCATTCAGCAAGATTTGGACAGGCTGGAGAGCTGGGCAAAGAATAATATAATGAGGTTCACCAAGAACAGGTGCAGAGTCCTGCACCTGGGAAGGAATAACAAAATGAACCAGTGCAGGTTAGAAGGTGATCTGCTAGAGACCAGCACCGTGGAGAAGGACCTTGGAGTCCTGGTGGCCAACAAGTTATTCATGGGACAGCAACCTGTCCTTGTGGCCAAGAAGGCCAATGGTATCCTGGGATGCATTAAGAAGAGTGTGTCCAGCAGATCAAGGGAGCTTCTCCTTCCCCTATTCTGCCCTAGTGAGACCCCACCTAGAGTATTGCATCCAGGTCTGGGCTCCCCAGTTCAAGAGAGATGGGGATCTACTTGAGAGAGTTCAATGGAGAGCTATGAGGATGATTGAGGAACACCTGTCATATGAGGAAAGACTGAGAGACCTGGCGCTTTCTAGTCTGGAGAGAAGACTGAGGGGGAATCTAATTAATGTGTGTAAATATATTAGGGCTGGGTGTCAAGAAGGCAGGGACAACCTCTTTTCACTTGTGCCCTGTGATAGGACGAGGGGCAATGGATTCAAACTCAAGCACAGGAAGTTCCACCTCAACATGAGGAAGAACTTTACTGTGAGGGTGACAGAGCACTGGAACAGGCTCCCCAGAGAGACTGTGGAGTCTCCTTCTCGGGAGACTTCCAAGGCCCATGTGAATGCATTTCTGAGTGACCTGCCCTAGATTTAGTCCTGCTCTGGCAGGGGATTGGACGCAATGATCTCCAGAGGTCCCTTCAAACCCCTAACATTCTGTGATTCTTTGATTATGTGATATAAGCAGGTGGCCTTCACACTGGGCTCAAATAAAGCTATTTCTTTCCTAAGGCTGCATTTCCTAAAGGGCATGGCTGCATCCATGCCCCTTCTCTCTACCCTATGCAAGATGGCATTTATGATAGTGTCAATGTTTAATGCTGGGCCGGCAGTTAAACAAATGAGAGATGCTCTCTATTATGAACAACATTTCTCCCTAGAAATGCTATCATCACCACTGAGGCTGCAGGGCAGGACCTGGGAAGGTCTTGGACTGGGCTTCTGGAGTCAGCAGCAGACAAGAGGTGGATGCAGGAACGCGTGGATTCAGGAATGCACGATTCAGAGACAAAGGCAGATGAATGGATGAAATGCTTTCAGGACACTGGCCATGAATGAAGAAGAGCTTGACCCTTGTGATCCCTCAGATTTATATTGAGTATGATGTGTATGGGATGGAATACTTTGGTCAATTTTGGACACCTGTATGGTCCGCTTCTCCTCACAAAACGGTCACAACAGTGAACACTTTACTCCTTTTCGTTCCCAGAACTGGTCTCAGTTCTGCATACCATTCTCCAGTGATAACAAAAAATATTGAGCACTATGGGTGCTAGAAACAGACACTGTCTGAAAAATACACTGTTAATTTCAGCAAGTGTAGTCACTCAGAAGAGACTTTGCTGAAAAGTAAAACTGCTAAAAAGAAAATTGGTTCTGTCCTGGCTCAAACCAAGACACACAACAAATAACCTCAGTAACAGCAAAAATATTTCCTACGGACCTCTCTGTCCTGCAAATTTCCTTACATTTGGCAAATGAAGTTAATGTTCTCTGTTTCAAATGTGCTTTCATCAGGTTATTTGGGAGCACGCATGGCTGTAAGGCACTGAAACTCTGCTGCAGACTGAAGGTCAACAACCCGAACCCACAACAGACTGCTTGCCCTGGGAGCTGAGAGACCTTCACTTACAGAGCAGTTAAACTTCTGCACCTGTGGGCAAGATCCAAGACAAGGGAGAATCTGAAGCAGTTTCCTCAGCCTATGTAGCTACTTCATGTGTCTTTTTTTTCTATACTCTATGTATATTTCTAGGAGTAGGAATATAGTCTTTGCCTTAGAAAATGTTACAACAACACTGTAAAAAAAGTTCCTAGTTCTGGCATGTTTTGTACAGATCCAGAGAAGGCAAACGAGTTTTTGAGGGGCTTTTTTGTTTGTTTGGGGTTTTTTTGTTTGTTTCTGTGAGGTTTTTTATTTGTTTGTTTGTTTTTATGTTTTATTTCCTTGGAACATTTGTGGGAACTTAATTCAGTGACCTGAATATCAGGTTGCATTTCATTTCTGACTTTTGACCTTGTGTATCTGTTCTACAATTGATGTTGATCTATATATAGATGCATGATGTATACTTAGCCTGAATTTCAGTCTGAGCTTCTAAAACCTCAGGGACAAAGCTGTACCTCATGGTGTGTGGCTATATTATGGTTAATGAATACATGAAGTAAATGCTAAGGAAATTGGCACTTCCCCATCCTATATGTGCACAAGGAAATTAATTGTGTCTGCTAAGGGAAACGTTACAGTGTACTTTCAGACATCTATTGGTCTCAGTTATGAATTACCACACACTATTAGCATAGGTTTCTGAGCTAAACATATTCTAAAGCGTTTCTTTAGGCTATGACCATAACATGCATTTTTAAAAGACAGGGGAATTATTGGTATTTTGCTCCTATAAATGTACCAAATTTATTTCTGCAGTTGCCATAACAGCATGTAATGGTTGGATCTTTGAATTCCCAGTATGTCTGTAAGTCAAATAGCATGGCAATAAATTAAGTTGAATGTCCTTTCCATAAAAATTATGATTTGTGTATCAGCTGAGCATGGGATTTGAATCTCATTTTTGAGAAAACATGCTAATCTTAGCATAACATGCTTCCCACTTCAGTGTTGCCCAGCCTTTGGCACAACCAGGTAGCTCACAGGTACCTTACACCTGCTACTGCCCAGGCAGGGAAGAAACTTCTGCTACATCAGCCCTGATCAGGGACTTGAGGTTGTGTGAGACACCAACAGAAGCTGAAAATAGTCACTACTGCTACCCAGTGCAAAGCAAGCAACATAAATGGGATGTGCAGAAACCTGCTTTGATCCATTCCTGGGCATTGTGAGAGCAGTAGCAAATGCACATCTTCCAGGCTTTATTTCACATTTTTTAACACCTCATAACCATTGCAAATTAACCTGGTTATTCATACTTAATGATTTTTTCTGCAGTGAGAAAATTACCTTAAAGTAATTCCTATCATAAAAGATAGAGGATTTTTCTCATTCTGGAAAAAAGGTGGAATAATTTAATTTTTATTTTCCATCAGTAATATCATAGAATCGTCAAGGTTGGAAAAGACCTTCAATGTCATAAACACTTATTTTTACAGCATTTATCTGTTAGGACCTATGCAGGGCTGACTGTGGCTGGATGCCAGGTGCTGAGCAGAGCTGCTCTGTCACTTCCCTCCTTAACTGGAAAGGAGAGAGAAAATATAATAAAAACTCATGGGTCAAAATAAGGACAGGGAGAGATCACTCAAAAATTACTGTCACAGACATAGAGACTCAACTTGGGGAAAATTAATTTAATTTACTATCAGTCAAATCAGAGTAGGATAATGAGAAATAAAACCAAATCTTAAAACACCTTCCCCCTGCTCCTCCCTTCTTCCCAGGCTCAACTTCACTCCTGATTTCTCTACCTCCTCTTCCTGAGTGGTAAAGGGGGATGCGGAATGGAGTTTGTGGTCAGTTCACCACACATTGTCTCTGCCACTCCTTCCTCCTCTCATTATTCCCCTGCTTCAGCATGAGGTCCTGCCCATGGGAGACAGTTCTCCACAGACTGCTCCAATGTTCCTGAACTACACCAGTGCAGGTCCTTTCCACAGGTTGTAGTCCTTCAGGAACAGGCTGCTCCAGTGTAGGGCCCCCAAAGGGTCACGACCTCTTCAGGGCACATCCACCTGTGCCAGTATGGGGTCCTCCATGGACTGCAGGTGGATATCTGCTCCACCATGGAACTCCATGGGCTGCTGGGGTACAGGCTGCCTCACCATGGTCTTCACCTGGGGCTGTAAGAGAATCTCAGCTCTAGCACCTGGAGCATCTCCTCCCCCTCTGTCTTCATTGACTTTGGTGTCTGCAGAGTTGTTTCTGTCACATATTGTCACTCATCTCTCCGGCTGCAATTGTGCAGGATTCTTTTTCCCCCTTCTTAGATATGTTATCAGTGAGGTGCTACCACCATTTCTGATGGGCTCGGCCTTGCCCCTTGGTGGGTCTGCCTTGGAGCTGGCTGGCATTGGCTCTGTTGGACATGAGCACCTTCTCACAGAAGCCACCCCTATAGCCCCTCCTCTATCAAATCCTTGCCACTCTTATCTAACATGGGGCTGCAGTGTGCTTAGTACTTAAAATGGTACCTTTTTGCATGGTTAGTGTTTGCACACTTTGGTGGTTGTTAATAAGAAAGCATTTCAGGTGAAAAAAAAAAAGGTTTTCTATACCCACAGGTGCAGAAAACAAGGGAGAGGAAGAATTTTAAATAGAGAGAACCACCAGTAAAGACACAAGGCATAGTTTTTAATTATATGCAACATATTTTTCAAATATTGGACTGCCAGTAAACATCCACTTGACCTTGGAGTTCTCATCTTCCTACTTTTTTTGAAAAAAAGAAAAAATTGGTAATATGTGAGAGAAACATTCCTATGTGTTGGGAG
This sequence comes from Hemiprocne comata, assembly GCA_020745705.1. Classification (NCBI taxonomy): domain Eukaryota; kingdom Metazoa; phylum Chordata; class Aves; order Apodiformes; family Apodidae; genus Hemiprocne; species Hemiprocne comata. Next base: position 8,498,655 of record CM036616.1, on the reverse strand, counting down.
AAGATGGGTCTTTCTTTCATCTGCTTAAAAACTACTACTATCACCTTGCTGGTTAACAATTACCTGTGTTTTTCCTGTAGGTCTATAATTAAAGAGAAGAAATTCTTCTTTGTGTCACCTGATGTGGTTTAAAAAGTGACCCAGCAGAAGGAGTGCTGAACCTGCAAGGACAGGGAAAGTCCAGAGAATACTGTTTGGGATACTTGCTCTCACGTTAACCTGCTGTTTGCCACCTGTTTGGGAAAGGGATAATGGCATTAACTTATGACACCAACCTACTGCAGATGGATCCAGTAATGAGTGGAAGGAGCTGTGATGATGCTTCCATGAAACCATCAAAGATGGGCAGATCTGGTTCTTGCCTGGAGGAGCCCAGACTTCAGCACAACTCTGAGGGGAAAGTGCAGTCCACTCACACCATTGCACACACCAGATACATTTTGAAAACTAGGCTGGGTGTAGTCTGAAGAAACTTCTTTTTTAAAAAGCTGGGATGCCATTCAGTGGGAAGTTCATGTTCAGCTTCAAGTTTTATGTGAGATATTTGTCACATTTTCAATTAAATTACATTTACCTGGTGATGTTTGATGAAAGTGTTTGTATTTTGCTATCTCTTTGTTCCAACAGATGAGTGGAAAAGGCCATTTACGTGCCATGTGCTATACCCAGCAGACAGAATGGGAGTTTCAGTGTTCAGTGTCACACAAGATTGAACTCTGGAAGTGTCTGTACTTTGTGCCAGACTAACAGAAGTGCTTCCAGTTGTGCTTCCCATGGAGATCAGAGAGGGGCAGCACAGCTGTGCCTCCCCTCAGCTGCATCCTCATCTCCCACTCCTTCTCCTCCTCACTCCCAGTAGGGTTTCCCCACCATGCCCTTAGCCCCAGCCTGGCTCCAGGCACCAGCCCCAGGCCCTGGAGGTTTGGTCTGTCCTTGTAACTCACCTTCCTGGAGCACAGGAGCCATCACACAGCAGGGCTGGAGGAGCAGCCCATCACTGTCCCCATCCTCTACACCCATCTGGGGCCAGAAGAACAACCAGTCACTCTCCCCATCCTGCTGTGCCCATCTGGGGATGGAGGAGCAGCCAGTCACTGTCCCCATCCCACCGTGCCCATCTGGGGATGGAGGAGCAGCCAGTCACTGTCCCCATCCCACCGTGCCCATCTGGGGATGGAGGAGCAGCTGGTCACTGTCCCCATCCCACCGTGCCCATCTGGGGATGGAGGAGCAGCTGGTCACTGTCCCCATCCCACCGTGCCCATCTGGGGATGGAGGAGCAGCTGGTCACTGTCCCCATCCCACCGTGCCCATCTGGGGATGGAGGAGCAGCTGGTCACTGTCCCCATCCCACCGTGCCCATCTGGGGATGGAGGAGCAGCTGGTCACTGTCCCCATCCCTCTCTGCCTGTCTGGCACAAAAGGGCTGGGCAGGGTCCTCACACAGCCCTGACCACACCGTGAGCTTTAGTTTATATTCTCATCACCCTCTCTTGTATAAACAACCTGTATCCATCTTACTTTTTTCTGCAGTGGCCCTGAATTTCCTGATTTTTAGACCCTTGTTTGGTAATTGCAGCCTTGCTCACCAGCCCAATAAGCCAGAACCAACATTTTCTCTCACTCAGACAGCGAGTGATACTGTCACTCACTTTGCCACACCTTTTTCTCTGCTTTTAATAGATAATAATGTCTGCTGGGACTGTTTTATTCCTTCAGCCAGGTCGGCACTGATCACTCACCTTCCCCCCCATTTTGCCCAGGTCTGACACCTCCCCCTGAGTGCAGCACCAGCCCAGGGCTGTCTGTCTGCAGGCGTGCTCTCCTTGCCCAGTAACTGATGGCAGGTTCCCTGACTGGCACAGGCACAACCTTATTTTGCTTTCTGAGGCCCCAAAGTGTTTGGAATTGCATTTTTAAGTTTTCGTGTTGCTCATGGAAGATTGTTTTGCAGTTTTTAAATCCTTTATTCTTAGTAGCGTATTTAGGCTATTTTGTTTTGCAAACTGCTTGTGAGCATCTCTTCAATCTGTAAAAAACCCCCAAGTCCACAGTTGTTTTAATTTCAGAACAGTTAAATTCTTGGAAATATTTTATGTTAGTTATTATTGATGCTGTATGTTTGGGCACTTAAAGACAGATTGCACCGTTTTGCTCTCAAAGTGGAAATTCTGCCTCTCCTGGAACTATAGTATAATAAATAAAACATTGCATATGGTCAATAAGGAAAAAAATGCCACAGTTCTGCCCAAGTATTTCCCTTGTAGAAATATTTTGTGGAGAACAGCTATTCCCACATATTTTTATGGGGGGAGGAACAAAAACAAAAACTCGCACACAAAAAAAACATTTGACGGAGAACATTTCCAATAGGAGTAAAAATCACCACAAATGGCAAAATTGGAAAGATTCTAGGATTTGAATGAGAAAACATTGCTTTTTCAGCACTCACCATCCTTGCTATTCTGAGAAGGGCACATGGAATCTGGTATTTATTTTACAGTTACAAGTATGCTGCAGAAAACATTGGACCAGTATATTAGATGGCTTTCAAAAAATGATACAATTATTGGATCTCTTTAATCTTCAAAATTATAAAGTGTCTACTTTTCAGGTGCACTCATTAGGTCTACAAAGGGGTGCACTATACTTAAGAGTCAATCAACTTCACCTTGCTTAAAATCATAATGAATGACAGATCTTGAAAACATAACTTTTCTTGGATTAATCCAAGTGTTTCAACATCTCAATTCATAACGAGTGTGTAGGTCAGTGCTTTTTATATTGAATTTTGTATACTTTTCAGTTTCTCTCACCAGCAGATGCTCCAGATCTGCCCAGGATAAAGAAAATATTGCCTTTTTTGCAGCCTTCAAACAAATAAAAAAAAATACTTCTTCTGAGATTGAAGACTATATTTCCATTATTGTCACAAAAGGAAACAAAACTACTCAGGGTGTGTGGAACACTTGACTTGAAACAAACTGCTCCATTATACAGGATAATAAGGGACGTGTTTCATTTTGAACAGAGCTAAAGCAGCAGAAAAGAGTGAATTGGTTTTGAGCATTTTTTGTCAAAGCAGCTGGGGCAGCAGAAGGGGAAAGAGGGCAGGTTACTCACTTTGGACCTCAAAATCCATGACTATTGTTTCCTGTGCCTGAAGACGCTTTACAACAAATCCCTTTGGGTGCCTTAGAACATTGTGTTTTAGGATATTTTAAGCAGGTTCAATAACTGAAGACACATTCAAGTTGGAAAGGATCAGAAAGAGTTGTGCCCATCAAATGGTTGTAATTACTCATGCTCTTCAGAAACAAATTTGGTGCAGCATCTGAACATGACTGTCAGGTAAGTAATAAGAGGGATCTAGAAAATTGAGCAGCTCTTCAGATCAGCAGCAGACTGTGCAATTCAATCTTCTCCCTTTGGCTTGATGGACATAAAATTAGTGAACGGAACAGTGGATTTCAGTCACATTTTCTGTTGCTGCTCTTGCTGGACTGTCCTTGCAGCCCTCAAGAAAAGGGTAATTTTGATGACTGAAACACTTACCCCAGCTGAGAGAGGAAGTCTGTGTCTGGAATTATTAGCCTGTGGTGGTTTTTTCACCTGAGCGTTGCAGTCCCAGCACAGAGCTGTTTGTCCTGCAGCATCCCCTGAGCACAGGCAGCTGCCTCTGCTGCCTCCTGCAGACACCTCTGCCCGGTCACCTCGGCTGCCCGGGCACATCCCCTGGGGCAGAGGCAGTTACAGCTCAAACAGCTGCGGGGAAGCTGAGTCCTGACGGAGACAACACTTGGTTTGTGCAGTCCAAGGCAATATTTGTGTAGCAAAACATTTTACTAGGGAGTAGCTTTTAATACAGATAAAAATTGTCATTTCCAGTATTGCCCTGAACGATGAGGGGTGAGAGCAATAAAAACCACTGACACCAGATTTAGCAGAATTGCACAGCAAAATGCAAAAAGTGCCATGGCCAACTAGATCCCTGAAATTGCTTATAAAGTTGTTTTAAGTGGTTTATCCACCACAATACTAAGACACTTATTCCAAGTACTTTTCAACTCAATGAAATCCACAGCTCTGTTTTAGACTCTGCAATTCTTTATCTCCTGCAGGAAAACAAAGTTGCAGTGGCATCCCTGGTGCTCACATCCTTCTCAGCCTCCTGACTACCAGCACTCAGAATAAAAACACCCCCTCACAGGTTTTCTTGCCTGCCTGGCACAGCAGGCAGATTGTCAGAGAAACACTGAGCTTGTGAATGAGACAAGTCTCTGGACTTGAAGCAGGTGGACATCTAGGAGATCTGTTGTGTGTTTATATTTGTCCTTTTTTTTTTTTTTTAGTTTATTCCAACATCACTGGAATACACTCAGTATCACAAAGCCTACACAAGATTACAGCTGCTCCATTCAGCATGTGCCAACTCCAAGTGGAAGATCACAGATTTTGTACATTTTTTGGTTACATCAGCACTATTAAATGGCTTTAAATGGGTTTGATGCTGGAATTATAAAGGGTTAGGGTTTTACCAGCCAAAGCCTGGCTGAGACACGTGCTCTCAGGGCTGCGTGTGAGTGTTGCTTTGGTGGTGGTTGGAGGTTCCCAGCCTCTGAAAACAGCCATGATCACAAAGCAAATGGTGGGTTTTTTAGAGAGAGGGAAAAGTAAATTGGTATACGCAGGACAAGGACAATACTTTGACTTTTGTGTCCCAGCTGTCAAAGAAATGAAATTTCCCCATGCATGGTCAAAACAGCAGTTGGAAGAAATATGTGTTCTGCTTCCCTGGAGTGACTGGGTCAGCCCATCGGCCCATGCAGACGTAACTGCACTCAGGAACTTTGCAGTTCTTCTGAGCTGTGGTAGCTGTTGTTGTGTTTCTAGCTTGGGGCAAATATGACATAATTTAGCTTAGGTTGCCTCCCTTTTAATCGCATATCACATGAGTTATCCCTTACAAAATTCCCAGAGGACAATCCAGCCCACTTTAATCTCACCACCTCTGAACAGTTCCTGATTCTTATTTCCTTCCATTGTCTCACCTACCATTCAGGTCTTACCTCCACTCTCTTTTTTTTTGTGAAAAGAGTTAACACTTTTCCTTTCAGAGGGTCATATGAAGATTATAATGAAAGGATGTAAATGTATTTTTTCCTAAGGCTGCATCATGTGCAAGAGGAGCAAGTTACCAACTTCTGTTCAGCGTTGCACTGTCCGTACTGCATGTCATTGTGACAGGTGTTTATGATAAAAAACTTCGTCACTGGAGCACACATGATATTTTTGGCACTGATTGATGGTTTTGCTTGCAGGCATTTCAGAAAGTCCATAAATGTGTGAGAGAATATCCTTTCGTACTGAGTAAATGACGTTGCTCTTTTGGCAAAGTGGATGTAGGTGTTCATCAGCGTGCAGTGGCTGATGGATGGTAGGAAGAGAGAAGGCAATGCAGTTCTTTCATCCTTATCTAGCTTTCAGCTTGGTTTGCCCCAGCAGTGCCTGATTTAGATTTCAAAAAGGATACTATGCTTTTCAAACTTTTTCAAACTTCTTTCTAGGAGAAACCTTTGAATAATCTTCTGATGAGTGATAATGGACTTCTGCTCTACCTGCCCCATTCTGTAATTTTGTTTCTTGCTTCACTATCTCTTCCAGAGTTTTGTGCAGAGAAAACTACTTGTATTGGTTGATCACTCTTTGTTGCATACATCTTGTTTTACCAGTATGTCTTTGCTGTTTAGGTTTCTTTGACAAGATGGTCTCATTGAGGAATTCTCTAGCTTTTCTTTTGGTGTCATCTCTTCCTCTGCTCACTGCCTGGAGCAGGCTACCGTTTTTCACTCTTCAAAATAAAGGCAGATTTTTACCATAACAAAAGTAATGCTTGTGTATAAAATAAATACCAGGCCATGATGACATCAAGCATTAAGAGGGACCTTGAAGCATTTCTACATGGACTTAGAGGACAGTGATTCATTTTCTGTACCTACTAAGGCTGTCAGCAGGAGCAGTGATGAGGGTCACCTGTGGTTTTGCTTTGACTTGTCCTCTCACAGCACTTCTAATCTCATTAAGTGTGGTAAGATACGAGTATAATCTGTCACATTGACTTAGCATGAATATCACTCTTTCTGAAATTAAAAAAACAAAACAAAACACAACAAAACAAACATTTCCTTTATCCATTTTAGAATATTTTACCTTTCAGTTTTCAGGAACTGTGCCCTTTGTAGGGTAAGTGGAGCACATCCTATTTGCAAATTTCCCTTTCATTCACATTAAGACCTTTCTTAATCATTTTCAGACCTGAAGGAAACCTTGTATGTGCAAAAGCTCATTTACTTCCTTCCACAGCCATAGCAATCATAGTGCTACTTCAGCAGAGAAAAGTGGCTGAAAGGCAATAGGACAAAGTTTGCTAATCAAAAGTTTCTGGAAAGCTACTCTGGTTAACATGAGATAATAATATGTATGGTTTTTAAACTAAACCAACTTCACAGCCTGAACAGAACGGCACTGACAAAAAGGTACCTTTTAACTGCATCTCTCTGCAGTGAGAATAGCTGTGAGCACCCTGTGGTGCTGTAATGTCTCTTTGCTATCAGCCAATTGTTTTAATTATATCCATTTTTAATTATATTGCTATGTGCTTTACAACTACATGGCTTTTGTGGTTTTGTTAAGTCATAATATGCATGTGAATCACTCTCTTCATCAGGCAAACAGACAGATCCTCATTTTGTTTATCCAGAAGAAGCAATAAAATGTGTAGACAGCCTAGAAACACAACCAACTTGTCTCTTCTTTTCATTCTGCACCACAAGAATGAAGCACAATTCCATGTTCAGATAAATAATAGTAAACAAGTGAATAAAAAGGCTCAGTAAACATTTATTTAGCTGTATTGGGGAAGGAGTGACTGAGAGTGACAGATGACATTATTGCTTAAGTTCCTCTCCAAATGCTTCCAAATTTCAGAAAGATTTAACTCCACAGGTTTGGGGCTTGTGAGTAGTTCAAGCCTTATGTGAGATGCTACAGATCCAGGAACGTTAAAGTTTTTACGAGGTAGGTTCAAAAGTGATTGAAAGGAAGTTTAGAAATCTTATCTTCTTCTGGTGATTCATAACTACTGTCATCAAGGAAAAAGGGAAACACAGAAAAGACACTAGTGTGTCTCCCTAAAATGGTGCAAGACTCTGCAAAGAGAAGTTAATCTGATCTGCAAGACATTCAGTGGTACATGCATCTCACCTTCCATAGATGTTGATACCTGAACTATCAAGCAGAACATTTGATTAATGTGAGTTTAAGCTCATATTCTGAGGTGACTACAGGCATCTAAATATTCTAGATATATTTTTCTTTTTATTTTTTTCTTCTGTGGTGTAGCTCAGCTATGAAGCCTAGTCATAAATGCAGATCTACTCTGAAAACGGTGCAAAGGTGCAGTTATAGTAAAACCACTTAGTCTGAGCCTGTACTACAAATTAGAGATTTTCTGTGCACAATCATATTTCTAGCTCAGTTCTTGTCTACAGCCAAGCTCCTCACTACAAGGGCAAGGATAGAATGAATAACTAGTGTTTCTAAGAATCCTCTCGGTCCGTACAGCTGCCTTGGCAAAGTGCTTCCTGAGGTCAGTGAAGAAGTCCTGTCCTTACCACGTCACTGACTTCCCCTAGAGATAGAGACTATAGTCAGGAGTGTGAAATATTTTGATCCTAGGATAATGGTGGGCATCTACATATAAGACAAAAGTTAAAAAAATTATCATTTCCTGATGCTGGCTTTATTTCTACTGATAGTATAGGTGGTTCACATCCGTTGTGTCTTTGTTTGCCATAACAGATCCCTACTGGCAACTATCTTCATGTCACTGGTGTTCCTGGGGAATGTCCTTCCAGTCATTCCAGTCTTTCTCCTCCTGAAGAAGGTAGATGCACGTCTGTGAAGTACAGGAGTCTGTTCATCTTAGCAACAGAAAGAAGAATCTGGGGACATTAATTTTCATGACAGTTTTACTTGAAGAATGCTTACAACTAAGTCTGTAACGAGAGTTATAAATGTGAATCCTACATCTTCAGATGCAGAAACTGAAGGTTCAGATGTTTTTCCTGCCTGCTCTGACATTTGAGATTTCCCATAATTAAGTTTTGATGGATGGAATATGGTTTCAGATGGAAATGGCCATGCTGTGAAATTCTGCCTCTTGCCACCAAGCTGCAGGAGCTAAGCTGTCTGCAGGGAGAATGAGATGGTGTTTTCAGAGCACAGAGAGTGTCATTCCCATCAAAGGGACTGGCCTTTTGCTATTGAAAGCCTCCAAAGTGACTTTGAGGTCCTCAAGAACCTCCCTCCAAGCAGCACAAGTGCATACACCACCTGCCAGCAGAGCTGACGTTGTTGAATGACCCATTTAATTGCTACCCGCTTGTCCAATGATGTAGAACAAGTCTGTGTGAATTCATATCTTGGCTCTGGTGGAGCAGAGAATTTAATCATACTATAAATACTTTGCCGGGTGCATCTGTGGCAAATGATGCAAATGCTAATTCCTTAGCCTTCAGGCAGCCTAGAGGGGATTCATTTTGGTTTCTAGTGAAATGTCAGCACTCTTAATTTTTCAGGGAAAAAGAGGCTGTTCTGCTAGTCTGGAAATTCCTTCAAAGTCACCTGAGAGCACAAGGAAAACTGAAGTCAGAGTCTTTAAAAAGAACTCCTTCCAGTATGTCATTTGGAAAACATTAACTGTCAGAGTTTGACCTTGACTCTTCCCACCTCCTCTTTGCTGTTGAGCTCTGTGCCCAGCACAGAGACCAGTCGCAGTGGCAGCTGGTGCCTCCTGTGCTGATTAGTGACTTTCCCCACCTCCATATGGATGGAGATGTAGTGGAGCAACCACTGCCAGTGTCTGATGGGTGGCTGGCACTCTGGTGCATGCAGAACATGCCATCCTGTGACTCCTTGCACTCCTCATGAGACCAATCCAGCCTCCACAGCCTTGCACAGTCACTGACACCAGTGCAGGAAAGTCAGGAGGGGATTTACTGCTTCTCACTAACAGCTGTGAGTGCAAGACCAGAGGGAAGATGGACCCCCCCGTTCCCAAACATTGCCCAGGGGTGATGCAGAGACAGGCAGAGCTGCACCAGCTGCAGTAAAACAGACACTGAGTGCTGAGCTGTGCTCCCCTGGGGGCTGCCAGTATTCCCAGACCCTCTGCTGTTTATAAGACCAGACCTTTCACTGATGTTTTAGCCATGTTTGATCCTGTTTCATTATAGGAAGTGGACTGTAAGTGATGTCTTGAGAGCCTCTTCACCACAGCTTCCTTCAGAGGCAGTGTATGATTGTTGTTGCCAGGAGTAGCCTCACTGTGCTCTGGCTCAGTCTGCAACCTGTATTATTGTAGGTGGGTATCTGATATATTTTTAGACTGGCAAAGGAAGACATTGAAAAATTAAAAATTATTATTATTATTTTTTGCCCAGTCCTTTCTACAGGGATACAGCCTGTGATACTCTACACTTCTGTCTGCTGCAGCAAACACGACAGAGCATCTTCACAAGTCAGCTATTTAAATTAACCCCAACAGGGCTCCCTGTGCCCTACTTGAAAGCAGAGTCACAAAGTGTTGTTCTGCACAAAATACAGAGATTTTTCTCCATTAGAGAACACCAAAACATTGATTCAGGGGTTTCAGAGGATGTCATTGTTACAGTGACAGCCAAGCTAAAAGTGTGGTTTATTCTTGTTCCTCTTCTGTTGCAGCTCCTTTCTTTGCTGCATTTAGAGCTTGAGAAGCTCTAAATTATTAACCCATCTTTCCACAAAATTTTTGTAAGCTCATACACACTGATCCCCTATTTTGTCTCCATGAATGGGCAGATCTGGGGCTAAGAGAACAAATCTAAGACTCCAGCCCATATACAGTTTTCCTTCTTTGTTTGTGTCCTCATGAAGAGCTGACATCCAGACATACATCAGCTGTGTTTTTCCTCTGAAACTCTGTCCGTGACTATACCCAACAAGAAAAGCAGCTCAGCCTCTCCTTCCATGGCCCTACCAGGCTCAGATCCTCTTCCCTGGACTTCTGCTTGGAGCAGAGCCTTGTTTTGGTGGTGTGACAGGACCCTGGGTTGCCATCTCCAGCAGGAGCTGCAGACATCCTCCTCCTGGTCTCTCACTCCTAATTGTTCCTGTGGGACCCACAGCTGAGAGGTCACTGGCAGCACATCAGGATCTCTCACAACAGGCAGTCTCAGCCCTTCACAGTTGTATTTCTTCACTTCTTTAGGCCTTTCCTCAGCTATATTCCACACCTTCTTTCCATTCTTCTCCCCACACTTCATAAATAGTTTTTAATTTAATGGGTTTAAATTTTTTATATTTAAAAGGCATAACTCTCTCCTTCGTAATATAAGTGCATGCCAGCCCTACTTGGGCTTCATGAAAGCCAGGGAGAAATTATTTTTTGCTGCATTGGCTGCATTGCCTAGTGCTAGATTTGTAACTCCCAGTTCTGGTATCTGAGCACGTTATCAAACAACTCAAACAAAGTGCTCAAAAATACTGTTTGAAAGTATGTGATTTTGTAAAATAAAATAGACATATTCTCAGCCTCACTCACTGCTTTGCCAGCTGCCTGCCATGCCAGAGATGGAGGTAGAAGTAAAAGGTTTACCTACAGTAGTGGAAAGATGTGTATCTCTTAGGCAAGTAGCAGGAATGATATTGTCTTGCAAAGCAGATGTTTTTGGCAAGTGATCAAAGCTTGCTGCTCATGAAGCACTTCAGCTCATACAGAATAAAGGCTTCCTCTCATGTTTCTAGCCCAGCTACTGTACCTACCTGTTCCTGCTCTATAGACCTATTTGCAGTACTGGCACTGGGCAACATACCAGTACCACAACTGTACCTCAATCCTAAGGGAAAGTGAAGCTCAGCAACACCAGTATTGCTGTTACACGGGATGGTATTGTTGTTTCCTTCATTTTTTCACAGTCTGGCCATGTTTTTCTCATCCATCTCTGTTACACCTTTAGACCTGCTCCTTTTTCCCAGTGCTGGGTCAGACAAAACTCCCTTGGTGGCTCCTTGGCTTCAAGAGTAAGAAGGAAGGGATAGGAGATGGTGGTGGGCTATACTGTTGGCCACCATCAAGGCTGTCTCCACTGGGCTGTTGTTTCCTTCCATAGCTGGATTAAAACCAGCACCAGCAAACACAGCCCTGTGACACATTAGAAGTCCATTAATCAGGGTAGAATTTGAACCCATGGAAGCTTTGTTCATATCACTTTGAACTCAAATATGAACATACTAAATTTGTGTAACCAGCAGTAGTGAGTAAGCATTTTGCAGCAGTGTCACGGCATAGCCAGCAAAATGTATAAGCAATTTAAATAAGTCAGCTTAGACATGTATGCCTGATTTGGGGAACCTCCCAAGTGATAAAAGTTGCATGGTAAAGAAAACATAAGCTTAAGGGACCACAAATAGGTGGGACATCCAGCTAAATACAAAAGGAGGGTGGCAAAACCCAAAACAAGATAAACATTATTGGGAGCAGATAAGATTCCTTTTGGGAGTGAAAGGGCCCAGGAATAAAAAGCAGCAGGTGAAAGTAGGGCAAAGTGGGGCAGAAGGAAGTTGTCTCTTCTCTCACCAAGGAGCTCTTGAGCCTTAACTCCTCAACTGCAGTGGCCAAGGCCACTGAGGACTGTGGCCACCTGCACTTACTGGTTCGTGCCCCATGGCCACTAAGCACACAGGTTCAAATACTTGCAGCTGTGTTTGTGTGGAGAGAAATGGTGAGAAGTGTGGGCACAGACCCTCAGAAACACATGTTGATAACGAATGCAGGCAGTCTTGTAGGGCCTGAAAAGTGGCCTGACCTGTCAGATGTCTAAACACTCCCATCACTGCTCCCCTCTAGTCACCTGGCTGGTGGATATATGGATATGGATGTGCACATACGTATGAGTACACAGAGGGAGAGGCAGTGTTATTCATTTGCAACATTCTACTGTAAAATCCCATCTTCTTCCAGGTAACCTGACCTTAAAAGCAGATAGAATAAAACGTTGATTATTTTACCGTTCCTCTGTAAATAATGAGATTCACACTCTCTGTTTTATATTGCCATATTTTATTAATAAAGTTGCCCTGTGTACTATCCCAAGAAGTGGAAATTTAACATAGCATTTTTTAATGTTTTCCTGAAAGTTTGAATGATTCAGCATCATCTAAAGAGAAAATTAATTGTGGCCTGGCAGCCAAATCTAGTACACAATCTTGAAAAAATAATTCAAATGTTGATACCTAAAGCTAAAAGAAAAAAATAATATTAACAAGGGAGATTTTTCTTTTGTTTTATTGAATACATTTCCTCAAATTCTGATTCCAAGGCAGAAACTGCATTTTGTTTTTGGTGTAAAAATAACTGGTTGTGATTTTTAGTTAAAGAGTTGCTGCACACCTCCTAGAAAACTATTGCCTAATAGGCTTGAACGGGTTGCAAAATACTACATGAAATGTGCATCCACTTCCCAATTTTATTTTATGGGAAACTGTATTTTTCTAAATAAGCATTTTGCTTTACTCTCCCATAGCTTTTAAAGCAACAGCTTTTATCCTCCATGACACTTAGGTATCTCTTGTGACCTTATTGTAAAAAGAGTATTTGTAATAAAAGAAAATCTCGAGTAATGGTAATTTAAAATAGGGACAAAACCTATAGGTTAAATCATGCTAGTCCATGAAGAAGCTGAACTTGTGTTGGTGATTGTCTGCACAGCTTCTGGGCAGTATGTCTCCACTGGTAGCCATTGCTAATTAGAGAAGGGTGATATTGGAAGATGGGAAGAAATTTATTGTCAATAACTGAATTTAATTTTCCATCCCACTAAAACTTTTCCTCTGGTTGCTGGGGGGAGAATAATATGGGGGAAAGAGACCCTCAACCATGCTGCCTAATTTTCTGACTTGCCTGAGCCATCAAACTTCAGTGAGCTGTGAGCTGCTAGAACTAGCTGCTGAAGGCAATGCCTGCATGTCACCCTCAGAGTGGAAATAACAGAGGTGTTTCTGCAAGGTGACTCAGCTCTCTGTGGGCCGGCGCCTCCCCCTGGAGCGCCTCCCTCTGCCCCTGCGCCACACAAGGAGCCGGTGGCCGGCAGCAAGGACCTTAATTCAGGCTCTGCAGTGAGAGGCACGAAGGTGTGGAGGATTAATCTGGACCTACGTGTCCTGAGAACTGTTAAACAGAAACACTGTGGGCTGCTCAGGAGCTGGACCAAGATCTCCTGATGGACAGAAGCAAAAGGGATGTCTGGGACACTCCTCCGCAGCAACGACTTTGCAGCAAGGATTCAGCATCAAGGTCGCCACCTGGAGATTATGGGATGAAACGTAGGTATTTGGGATACAGAGCTGGCCTTATATTCCTCAGTGATGAAGCCATAACTCTGGAAAGCAGGCAATTCAACTGATTTATGGTCCCTCTAACTCTTTGCCATGCAATTGCTTTCTCAGAATGCAGACTAAAATCAGAATTCTTTATCGTGTTTTCTTCCATCTGGCTGCAAATACTTTGTTCTGTTTTCCTGCTTTTTTTGTTCTGCTTGCTGCTTTTGAGAAAGTGATCTGTGAAATACTCTGCCAGCTGCTGACATCTCTTAACCTGTCGTATCTCCAAGGCCCCTCTCCTGCACAACAGTGTAAGTGATCAGTTCAAACCCATGGTGTAAAATCAGTACAAAGGGTCAGAGAGTCAAACTCAAAAAAGCAAAGTAATTTATACAGAACGATAACACAGTCTGTGCTTTTACTTCCTAAGAGAAAGTTTGTTTGTTTTCTGGGTCCCTGCCAACTCCTGAGGTGGTTTTATATATAAAATCAGTATCGAGGAGAGAAAAAAGATTTTTCTCATGGTGGAAGATTCCTGATGTAAAAATGGTAGCTGGGGGGATACCATAAGGTGGCAAATCCTCCTTCTGCTTCTCCATGAATTGCAGCGTCCTTGAATATATCACTTTCAGCAGCACATTTTTAGCTTGTAATTTTACTTCTACGTTTTTAATCTTCTTGTCTTTTATTAATATCCTTGCCTCTTACCTGCAAGAGTTACCATTTTGTAACTAAAAGTTGATTTAAGATCTCCCTCCTTACGACTTTGTTGTAACTGCTGCTAAATTTACTGGTTCAGAGTTGTTTTTTGGATTTTTGTGGGTTTTTTAATGTTAACAAAAGGACAAATACAACCTTTATTTGAAATTTTACTTTCAAATTTCTGGAGCTGAAGGTATTTTTTCTCTCATGGTATTCAGTGGATCATTCTCTTGTTCCATTCTCTCGTGTTCAGGTTTTGTATCCATTTGCTCTCACATGCATTTCTTGCACTTTATTAACTACTGCACATTTTAAGAATCTGAGCAATGTACTAATGTCTGATATGATAATACTTCTGTATCAATTTCAAGCTTCCTAATTTGTTCCAAACACAGTAAAAGCAAAGAGTGTTGATACCAAATGATATCATTAGCTAGACTAACGTCTGCAGCTTGGTAGAGCTCTTCTGCATTAAAACATAAAGTTAAACATATTTGTCTCAAAAAAAACCTTAAATATTTATCAACCCTTTATTTATTGTAATTAATCCTTAACAACACAACAATCCAAAGAGTCTTCCAATAAATCCTCTGCACTTAAGATTTTCCAAGACTCAGAAAGCATGTTAATTAGGTGCATGTAAATCTTTTAATATTTGAAAAAGACCAAAAAAATACTTGCCCAGTAGCATGTTTTCAAAATCAAAAACATTTTCACAGTTCTATATCTTCTAGATCTGAAGGAAGAGGACTTCAACTTTCATTGCAAAATGTGATTGTGTTTATTCTTGACTCAAAATAAAATACTTTATATTTCAAGTGAAATAGCATACACCATCCATGTTGCAAAAAAAATAGTATATTTTAGTTAACTTTTCATCTGCACCTTTCTTTTTGTCATTAACTGCTGCTTGTTTTCTTGTTTATTTGAATCAGCTTGCTAGAAGTTTAGTTTCATCGTTTGAAAATTCAGGGTGAGTGTTAATATAAACTCTAACTTTACAAGAACATAATAAACTCTGGCCTGTAATTCTGCTGTTAAAAAATATTGAATTAAATACGAATCTTAAAAAGAAACAAAACACCAACACAGACACAGACACACACAAGAAAAAAAAAAAAACAAACAAACAAAAAAACAACCCTGGAACCAAATATTTTAAATGTCATTCGTATTTGCTTTTTCCATGATCCAAAGATCTTACCTGACATGTATTTGAAATATGCCAGCTGTGTTCTTTTTTCCAAGGAGACCAGTTTGAAGAGTCTCATTACTGTCTGTATCAAATCCTATGCTACTGTTGAAGCTTTGATTGCATTTCCTTTGTTCCTTGGTATTTCTTGCAAACTTTTTGATATTGCTCCTCCCAGCTAGAAAACATCAGCAAGAACAAGAAAATTAAAATAAATAAATAAACCCATTAATGTGACAGATTAGGAAAGTAAGCTCATCTGCTATGGAAACCTATAATACAATACATGATCCTTTGTTCTCTTTCTCTGTAGTCATTGACAATAGGAAAAACTGGGAAGTAGACTGCTGCTATGATGCTGTAGAGTTCATGGAGTGTTTTTCATTAAAGAGATTTACATTTTACAGCATAACACTGTGTTTTCTTTGTAATTATTTTTAAACTTCAGGACAGGATTTGAGTGGTGTTGAATGGTTGCTTAGTGAATTATATTAATGGCTGCTGAAGTGTGGTGCCCAGTCAGTCCATTTAACTGCAGCAATTTCATTTTTATACCCAATTATTTTAATCTTTGCTGCATTGCTAGCCTTTTTAGCTTGTGGAAATGAACAACTTTTGAAGGCTGATGCAACCCAGTGGGAAGCACAGGAATTGACAGAAATGTTGGAGGACGTGGCATGTAAAATAAATATTGTCGACAGCCAGTCCTAAAGGCACTTCACTCAGCTCAGATCAAATGTTCATTATATTTGTTTTAAAAACTTGGCCATAGAACATAGTACTGTGAATATTTATTTGGTCTTGTGAGAAGGTTGTTGTTGTTGTTCATTCAACTAGAACAAGCAAGAGTAACAGCTCAGAAACACAAAACACAATGCTACTTAATGGCATCTGAGTCAACCACCTGTAATTCTGTGTATCTTCTGGACTAAATAATCATTGGAATTTCAAACTGAATTGGGTGTTTATAGGGAAGGGGGAACATTTACAGTTGCATAAATATTGCCATACATCCAGAAAGAAAAGTTTACTTCCCCCAAAAAGATGGAGAAAATACTCACCTTTATCTTGTGTAAAGTGCTGTGAGATCTACTGATGCACAATAGCCAGGCACTATGTCCTTGTTGCTGGTATATATTGTCTGCATTTTTCCTAATGGCAAAAACCTTTGCAAACTTTAAAAACTTTAAGAATTTCAGTCTTATCTCATTCTTCTGAAGAAGACAAATATTACTGGTCACATGCAACATGTGAAAGCTTCTCCCTTCTCTGGACCTTCCCCCTTGTGCTGATCACATAACCCTGATGTGCATTGGGAATTAAGCCTCACTCTCTTCTGTTTCAGTAACTCTAATCCTAAACACCAGAGGCACGTTCATTATTTTTCTGATTGAGAGAGGGAGTTGACACATGAGCCACATTTTCCCTGAGGAAGAGTCACTCCACAGCTTCCCCACGGCATGGTTTCTCTCACCTTCCACTGAAGCACCTGGAAGGGGCTATTGACAGGGACGTGATATTGGACTTGATGAAATACTGGTCTGATCCAATGTGGCAGTTCCTGTCTTTTGATTTCTTCCTTGCTAATGATCTCTATCATGCAGCTGGCAAAAGCACTGTTTAAACTATTATCTGTAGCATCCAAGGGCAGCCTTAACAGGGTGAAGAAAGCAAGCATGGCATTTTTTAATCAGTGCCCTCAGACTGCAGCAAGGGCAGTCTGAACCAATTCCAGTTGACATGCTGTCCTCCATATGCTCTGAAATATCACCACCTGTCACTCCTGCAGACACTTGCATGTTGCTGACAGTTTTGTCCTGCACGTCTGACTCTACTGAGTCGGATGATCTGGCTGATCACTTTGCTGCTTATCTCCTTTGAACTGCTTCAGAAAACCCCCTGGGGATAAAAGCAGGTTTTCTAATTGGACTCAGTTACATCAACAGCAGGCATAGTGATGCAACATGCCTGCGACTTGCTGCTCTGCAGCAACAAGAGGTCAGTTGTGGTTTAGTGCTACACAAAGCTTATTGCATGAATTTTTATCAGGTGTAGGTTTGTAGTGAAAGTGCCTAAATCTGCATGTAACTCTTTAGTGGTTTCTCTGCTTTTAAACCCCTGTGCATTAAATTTCTTACGCCAATTAATTAGGAGAGAGAGAAAGCGACATCAGGAACACCTTCCTGGTTGACATTTGGGCTTTATTTGTGATTGTTATTAGTTGCTTTAAATCAGTCTGCAACGAGCCTTTCAAAAGAGAAGGCAATGCACTCAGATACACAAAGAAGCTCCTTTACAGCTTTGTAATGAAATTCTTAGCGTGCATTACTAAATATGTGATTTAACTGGCTTGCTATAGCTCCTATGAAAATAGAAAACATGTCTCATTTCAGAAAATTAAATCTACAAAGTAAGGCAGGGTGCATCTTCATTGTTTAAGTTTTCTAGAGATAAAAACTAAAATTTAAAAAACAATCACAAGGTTTCATAAATTCCACTTCATTTCCTTATTTCTTTCCAGAAAAAAAAATAAATTATTTCAGTTCTTAAAATAAATTAACTTCAAAAGTTAAAGAATATGTTTTTTCTAACTGAAAACAACACTATTTAAAATAGCCTTCAGTTTAATTTTACACATATAGGATTGGAGAATCTTAAAATTTTTAAGTCCAACTCAGTAGTTTTTGAACAACTTTTTTTTGTTTTGTTTTGTTTTTTTTGGGGGGGAAACACAAAAAAAAAAAAAAAAACAAAAAAACAACAACCCCCCCGTACTAGCAATTATTCTGATTTCACGAAGAGGTTTTAAGGGTGTGAAAATATTTTAGTCACAACTCAGTTTTATGTTACTGAGAACAGATAAGCTCCATGTTTAGAGGGCTTGAAGTTTTCTGCACATCATCATATACCAGTAGTTCTGTTTCCTGCTCTAGATATCATTTCACATGAAACCTGACTATCTCAGTCCTTGGTCTACTAATAAGAAACAAATTAGGCATGTGTAAAACAGTCACAAAAGCTAGCATATTAAGACAATAAAATATTTTAGGATATGAATTTCAAGTGTTTACTGGGAATTTGTATGTGACAGTTACATTTGTGTTAAAGGGATGCAGCTGTACGTCACCATGACAATGATCTGCCCAGAGGACAACTATTTCATTCTCTGAAAAGTTGACCAGCACTGCATTAGAAAGTAATTTTAAGTTTATTTGTTGTCAGGAATGTCCATATACAAAGTAAGACTAAGAAGCAGAAATTGCATAACTAACTAATTCTGGTTGTGTATTTTGATCAAACTGCAGCTTCTCTTTGTGGTGGTGTTGAACACTGCACAATGTACTCAGATTTTCTGTACTGCGGCAAAACCTAAGCCAGGTAGAGTAAATGTTTATAGGCTGCAAAAGACATCATGTGCTACACAGAATCATGGGCTGGATTGGATTAGAAAGGGCCTTTAAAGACCATCTAATCCAAACCTCTACTGTGGGCAGGGACGCCTTTCTCTAGATGAGGTTGCTCAAAGTCCCATCCAACTTCACCTTGAATACTTCCAGATACGGGGCCTTCACAGCTTCTCTGTGCAACCCATTCCCATGTCTCACCACTATCATTGTAAAAAATGTCTTTGTATGCAATGTAAATGTAACGTCTTTGAGTTTAAAACCATTGCCCCTGACCTGTCACTGCAGACCTTAGTAAAACATCTCCATCCTTCTTGTAAGCGATTTTATATATTGTAAGGCCTTGATAAGGTCTCCCCAGAGCCTTCTTTTCTTCAGGCTGAGCAACCCCAACTCTCTCAACCAGTCTTCATAGGAGAGGTGCTCCAGCCCCCTGATCATCTTCGTGACCTCTTCTCGACTCACTCCAACAGCTGCATGTGCTTCTTGTTCTGGGGACCCCAGAGCTGGACACAGTACTCCAGGTGGAGTCTCACAATAGCAGAGTAAAGGGGCAGAATCACCTTCCTCGATCTTTCACATTGCTCTTCATCAAAATAATCACATTGTCCATTTAATAGTCAGCGTGTTAAAAGCATGATTTTTCAGAAACACTGACACTTTTTTACTGAAAGTAGCAATGAGATCTAACTGCAAAAGACTTCCCATTGGAAAATGCGTATTTTACAGGACCACTATGTTCTTCATTAAAGAGGTGGGGAAGATGTTACAGATCTTTCTTCCTTTTTCCTTTTCCATCCCAGTAGGCAGCCAGATCTCTTTGTCTGCTTGGCTGTGACCCACACAACTCTCTCATTGCTGCTTTATGCTTTGTTAGTTCTAGCAGTTTGCTTCTCACTCTAAGTGCTCTGAGCCAGGCTTGAGTTTTACCTGTACCTGTGTGCAATCAATAAGGACAAGCAGGTTCATATGTTTTATGAAGGAAGGATTTTACATAGTGGCCATGGTATCTAGCCATGAAGATACAATTAAATTAACTCTGAAGTTCAGTAACTCAAGTTTTAGGAAGCCAGCTCTCATAAGGTTTGTGCTGAGGTTTTACAGAATGTAGAAGATAGTAGATTTTGTTGAGTGTGTGTTTTTGACCTCAAACTCTTTTCTGACTTCTTATCTAGCACTAATGCAAGTGCTCTGACTGAAACTGGTGTCTAAAATCTCTGGTGGAGAAATTTGGTGGTTCTCTGTATGCAGCTCATGAAGATGAGGAAAGAAGAGACAAAAGGACTGAATATTTTCTGTTGTCTCAAGTGACAGGAACACTTATAAAAATGATTAAGTGCCTTCTTTTGCTTCCTGACAGGCAGTACATCTGTCAGGAGCAGTCGATGCCTACCCCTTGGAGGCCATGAATTCAAACCAGAATTCAGTTACAGAAGCATACATTTCTTTGCCCTCTATGAAATGTTAAAGACCAACTCTAATTTTAACATCAACATGACTGATACCTCATGTATCATTTATAAGATGTCCTTTTACATCTGCTGCCTCCCTTAATGCTTACTGACAGATTCCCATGTTCAACATAGTGTTGGGCTTTGAATTGTTATGAGCACAGCAAAATGCTTCAAGAAGGGTGCTGGTGTTTTCTTTCCTCAAAATGGCCTCTGCCTTTCCCAGGTAACTACTGTAATCTTATTTTCAAAGACCTTGAAAGTTCAAGTGCCCAAGAAGTCCCGGGATCAGTTAACCAATGGAGCTAGTATCTATATTGACTTAAGAAGTGTCTGTGTATGACTGAACCAAAAGCAGTGAAGATGAGTCAAAGATGCAAATGGCAAACTCACCAAGGCATGACAATTCTGGGTGAATTTTAAAAACACCTGGTTAAAAAGTTCTGTGCCATTCAAGATTGATAAAACAAAACAAAAAATCGTTTGGATTGGGCTGGATTTTTCTTTCTAACAGGCCGTGGGGGGCTGTGTTTCAAGTCTCTCACCAAAACAACCTTGATAACACACCAATGTTTCAGCTACTACTATCTATAGGTAGTATCTATAGGTAGTGCCTATAGTACTGTCCTACAGTCTGTGCTTCAGCAAACTATGGATGTGGCTGAAGTCAACCCAAGTTAGAATCATAGAATCATAGAATTGTCAGGGTTGGAAGGGACCTTTAAGATTATCTTAGTTTCAACCCCTCTGCCATGGGCAGGGACATTTCCAGCTAGATCAGGTTGCTCAGAGCCCCATCCAGCCTGGCCTTAAATACCTCTAGGGATGAGGCTTCCACCCCCTCTCTGGGAAACCTGTTCCAGTGTCTCACCACCCTCATGGTGAAGAACTTCTTCCTAACATCCAATCTAAATCTACCCTCCTCTAGCTTGGAGCCATTACGCCTAGTCCTACCACTACCCAACATCTTAAAAAGTCCCTCCCCAGCTTTCTTGTAGGACCCTTTCAGATACTGGAAGGCCACAATAAGGTCTCCTCGGAGCCTTCTCTTCTCCAGACTGAATATCCCCAACTCTCTCAGTCTGTCTTCATAGGAGAGGTGCTCCAGCCCTCTGATCATCCTCCTGGCCCTTCTCTGGATACATTCCAGAACATCCATATCTTTCTTGTAGTAGGGCCTCCAGAACTGGATGCAGTACTCCAGGTGGGGTCTCACAAGAGTGGAGTAGAGGGGAAGAATCACCTCCCTGCTGGTCACATTTCTCTTGATGCAACCCAGGATACAATTGGCTTTCTGGGCTGCAAGTGCACACTGCCGGCTCATGTTGACCTTCTCATCCACCAGCACCCCCAAGTCCTTTTCCTCAGGGCTGCTCCCAAGCCAGTCACTGCCCAGCCTGTATCAGTGCTTGCGATTGCCCCAACCCAGATGCAGGACCTTGCACTTGGTCTTGTTGAACTTCATGAGGTTGGCATGGGCCCACCTCTCCAGCCTGTCAAGGTCCCTCTGGATGGCATCCCTTCCCTCCAGCGTGTCCACCACACCACACAGCTTGGTGTCGTCAGCAAACTTGCTGAGGGTGCACTCAACACCACTGTCCATGTCGCCAACAAAGATGTTAAACAAGACTGGTTCCAGTACTTGAGGGACTCCACTTATCACTGGCCTCCACTTGGACATGGACCCATTGACAGGCACTCTTTGGATGATGCTGTCAAGCCAGTTCTTTATCCACTGAGATGTCCACCCATCCAACCCATATTTTACCAGGAGACCATGATGTCATGCAGGACAGTGTTAAAGGCTTTGCACAGGTCCCCGTAAATGATGTCAGTTGCTCTTGTCTATTGAGGTTGTGACTTCTATGCAGCCCGTATTAGCATGTATTGTAGAGCAAAAGTATATCTCCACAGCAAGACATTTAGGGTTGACATTCACATTACATAAATTTAGGGTGTTTTACTTTGGATTAACCCTAGACTGGTCCTGTGGACTGAATTGGTGCAGCAGGAAAATTATATTTGGAGAAGCTTCAGACAGTAAGTTTTGTTTTTTTCTAAAATAAAACTCATTATCATGCTCTGAAAATGCTCCATGAAATGAACAAGTGTCTAGTACACGGATATGACCAGGAAATTCATTCTAAAAGCATGCTCTTGATCCCAGCTGAAGTGCTAATACACCTGTATTGTCAACATGTAGATAGGCAGCTTCCAGAATTTATGGTGTTCTTTTACGAAGAAACAGCTAGAACTGTCTTTCATTAAAATTTGAATGAAGTCTTACAAAATGTAAGACTTAATGTATTTTGATTAATTTATAAAATTCTTGAGGACCTATGGTAATGAGTAAGTAGGTTTTTTGTCCGTGGCAGGGCACATCTTTTCATTTGTTCATTGTAAAGGCCCTGATGTTCTGCCATCTGACATCCAGGAGATGTTACTCTCAAGAGGACTGAGAAGGCTGGGCAGATTTACAAGATTCATTTGTGTACTTCTCGCTTGTTACATTTTTGTTGTGTCCCCTGTTGAGCAAAGTGGTGTTGGAAAGTAATGAACAAATCCTTCTTCCAGGTGGAGATGCTGTAGGAAGCAGGACTAAACACGGTTGTTTTCACCAAGCTTTCCAGGTGCCCAAGGGAGCCATGCCTGCTTGGATCTGCTGTCACTATGTCTGGCCAGGTCACTGAGCTGCCATGCTGTGGCAGATTCCTCTAATCACAGCAGAGGGCTGCACAGTCACAGGCATTTCTAGTCCTTGCCTTGGACTCCTAAAGTGGGACTGGTAGAGCCTGGCTAGCTGCTCTGTTCCTCTAATGATTGCTGAGTGCATTAATTGGATGTTTTGATAACTATGATTTAATTTGGAGTAAGAAAAGTCCAAGGCCAGAAGTTACTAGTAGATGATCCAGTTGAGCCTGGAGCAGCATATCAGCTGGGCATGTCTGTCTTGAAATCACTGAGTTTTACTTTAGTTAGATGAAATGGTTGTGACCGTTGGGAGACAGCTGTGAACTACTGGAAGAACATATCTGGGATTAACAGCTCCAAAACCAGAAAGTGCACAGAATTTATTTTCCTTTTTTTAATCTTTATTTGAGTAGAATCTCTGAGAAATAGTGTAAATAGAGCATTTGTGCTCATGCCTTCTTGGCTTCCTCTCCATTAAATCTTTACATTTCCAGGAATCAGCGTATGAGAAGCAATGCTGGAGAGCCAGGCATTGTCCCAGAGCTCCCTGAATCCTAGGGAAAAGGACACAGACCAGATGTAATGAAATTCAGTCACCAAGTTCCCCCATGATATCACCAACACAAAGACAGGAACAGCCTCTTTGTTCAGTCAAATAACACTCTCAATGGAGTCTGGAGTAGAGAAAGGGTTTCTTCAAGTCTGTGCAAGAACAGGCAGATTTGGGCCCCCTCTTTGCAACTGGACACGGCAACTAGAGGAAATCTGGAGCCTCTGGCAGTAGCACCAGGCTCTGTAAATGTGGGTGTCCATGTGGGACTGGCAGATATAACAGAGGGCCTACAGAGGACCCCTCTTTTCCTACACGCAGCTGCAGACTGGGTGGGATATCGACCCTCCTGAGACAGCAGGGGGTTCTGCACAGCTGCACTGCAGTCCCCTGGCGGAGCCAGAGACGGCGCCTCCAGCCTCGGCTGCTGCTTCCACCCGCCTGCTGTCAGTGGGACCAGTCTAACAAGTATGCGTTTTTTCTGTCTGTTGTTCTTTTAATAGTAACAACGGAGTTTTTCCATTTTACACTTGGCAGAGGAGGTTAATGACCTGGAATTTCACAAGCACTGTATCATAATTACATCAGTCATTAAATCTTTAATGGTATTTTTGAGGGATGGAGGAGATAAATGCTTGTCTTGCTGTTCTCTCCTGCTCCAGGCTGCTCTGTGCAGTCTCGTATTTGCTGAACTCAGGACAAGCTAAGAATGTTAAACCTCAGGTAGAAATGAGATTGGCAGATCAATGAGGTGTTTCATCTAGTATCCTGCCTCTGAAATTGGTTACATTTGTTGGGAGAATTAGGGTGGTGTCTAAAGAGTGGCCTGGATGGTGAGTGAGGACATGTTGAGCTTTGTTCTTGGTCAACTGTTGATTTTATACCCGTGCAAATGTCACTTCTGTCTTTTCTGTCTGTATTTTTTCCACCATTTAGGTTCCTTAATTATTGCAATTGAATGAATTTCAGCATCAAAAACTCTGCATTCAGGACAATGGGCCCTACTTGGCTGCTGTTCTATAAAAAAAAAACCAAAAAACAACCCTGCAAAGCTATTGAGGCCACCATTTGATGACCCCTTAGAATGTTTCTGGCAGTGCTAAATTGTTGTGGTGTGAGTGTGGGATATATTTTTTACAATCGTCATAAGACTACTGAAGACATGCATAAGTTTTGTTTGATTTTTGTGTCCAGTGGCAGTTCAAAATATTTCTTCAACCACAGAAGTTGAAAGCTACTGAGAAAACAGCTAATTTTTTTACAGTTTTGTCAGTCAACTAAATGTTTTGGGCTCATTATAAATTTTTTCTCTAAAACATTAACATAAGAAAACCAAAACTGAAGTAATATGCATTTTCTGTGAACATTTTATTTTAGTTTAGACTTCAGAAATATAGAGAGAAAAATCTAGAAAGTATATACAATTTGCCAACATATAGGAAGATACTTAGCTGAAAAAGAATGATAAACTGATATTTAAATAAACCAGCCTTGAACATTTATTTTTAACATTCTGTGGTCTTTCTGTTTATTTGTTTGTTTGTATTTTATTTAAGTTTGTGCTGAAAATTCTTTTAAAATGAAAATGCTTCCCCTCCCCTCTTGGCCAAAACTTCCTAGATTAAGCTTCTGGTGTTTCTGTTTCTATGCTTGCCCCTTAGTTCCTTCTTGAGTGTTCACCTCTTTTAGGGAAAGGTCACGTTTTGTAGTGGACACAATTTGACCCATATTTGCTCCTCTGGCTTTGCATATGTTACTGACCTGGAAAAACTGTGTAGAATCTATCTGGGTTAAGACAAACTGGTGTTTTAGCCCATGTAGTCTCTTGGGATCATTGAAAACTAACGTTAGGGACTGAAATATGTCAGCTTCGACTCTGGGGAGAAGACTGACACAAAGGATTGAAATTTGATGATCCAAACCTGTAAGTAGCAGGTTGGCTCTGCATTAAAAGCTTTGGTCATAAAGGAGCTGGTGCGGAGGAAACTGAGCAGCATTTATTTTTCTAACAGGGTTTATTCTTCCGTGCAGCAGCAGCACAGATTCAAGATGCCTCTTAAAAACATTTCTAAAGGCATAAGGTGCATCGCTGTAATTGCAGACCAGTGCTGCTGAGTTGCTGGAAACACAGTTCTAAGACTGAAGAAAACCCAAAGCCATCACTATCAGAAAAGCCTGAACTCTTCAAGGGTGCATGATCAGAGCATTTAGGTTTTAGGTTTTCTCCTGACTCTGTTCATCTACCAGAGGAAACTCCCAGCTGGGGCGGTGCTGGGGGGCAGCACCGGGACCGTGAATCCCGGGCGCTCCCTGTGAGCCCTTCAGGTCCCACAGCCCCCAAGCCCTGACACCCTGGTCCTGCTGAAGGGGATGCCACGGGCTCAGGTGCTGCTGGGGTCAGAATGTCAGCCAGGAACCTCTCAGCTGGGGAGGCAATGGCAGGGTGGACATTTCCTTTTAGGAACGTGGGAGAGATCTTTACAAAACCCAGTGTGAAAGCAGTGCTGCGAGGTGAAAACAGATTTTTTTTTCCTCACTATTTAAAAAAAACTACATTTTTTTGAATTACTGGTCACTGAAAAATTAAATTCCTTCAAAGCAGAATCAAATGTAGTTAAAATACTGAGTGAGGTGTTAGACATTAAAATCACAAAAATACAATAAAATCACAAAAAACACTCCATTGTTTTGAATATAGCGATGAAATTTGTTTTTCTAAATTAACAGCTTGTACTAAAAAGGGATAAGAATTTTAAGCACAAGCTGTTGTTATCAGTGTGCTTGACATTCTGACCCAAACAATTAATGAAACATTCTTGTAACTACAAAGAGAATATTTACTCTCTAGACTAACTTTATTATTGTTGATAAGTTTAAAGAGATCAAGAGTTTCTGAAAATGTTTGGAATAAAACCTCAAAGATCACTAATGTGAATTAAGAAAAAAAAAATGGGGTGGGGGGGGAAGAGGGGAGGATTTTTAATGGGAAACCATTTGTTTGGTTGCTATTGGTATAGTTTCTGGTGTGTCCATTGGCTATATCCATGTGTTAATGTTGCTGGATTGGCAGCTGCAATTATTTAATCTCGCAGTGAGTTCCAGAGTCCAATGATATAAAACCAGCATTTTCTTTTGTTAGCCTCGAGGTTTGCACTGTAGTGTTTCATTGAATATCATGTCAAGAAGACCTGTGTCCAACTTTAATATTCAATTTGGGGATATTTTTAATCACACTGTCTTTCATTCTGTGTGATTAAAAACTTTATTTCTCTTTCCTTTTTCAAAGAAAGACCTCTCTGTGTCTCCTATTTAAGATTATAATTCTCCTCTGAACAGCTAGTTCTGTAATACCTTTTTTGCAGAAGTCATTAAAAAATTGTGCTTTCTTCAAAATTTGCATGATGATTTTGAGTTTTCAGATTGGAAAAACTTGTCATGAAAGACCTACAAAAATGCACAGAAGTGTAATTTTCTCTTGTTTTCTGTTTGTCATATTAAGAGAAATAACTGAATATATTACTCTGCGATTATCACTGCTAATAAATTGTATGACTTCATCAGGCTTTGCATGGTGAAGTATCAGGGTATTTTAATCCCTGTAATTATTTCTGTTTCTGATGCCATATTTTTTCTATTGCTAAGTCTTTTGGTCTAACAAAACCAACTTCCATTTTTCATTTTTCCTCAGCTTCAGTGTTTCAACTTAGTCTTCAGTGATAATTTCCTTTGTATTTTTCTCCTCTTCCCCTTCTGCTTCCATCAGCACAGTGCTGGTTCAATTTTTTTAAATTGAAAAAAACAGAGTATGTTTTTCCACACATAAAGGATTCCTCTGACTTTTAAAGTATTTTCCTGAAGAGTAATCTAGATAATGCAATAACCTAACTGGAACTGTTATGACTAGATTAGAAAATTTAAAAATAAGCTATTACAGAAATAGTAGAGTGGTGTTTATTCTCCAAGAGTTCTTAGTTCTTTCAGAACTACGAGAAAGGTGTATTTTGCAAGGGGGGAAGAAACCATTGAAATTTCTGTAAACTCCACTTTTTATTCATAGTTGAGTGTTTTAGACCCATTAGAGAGCAACCTGCTGTCTTTCTCAGAGGGATTCCTCTATGAGACCACTGTGAAATTTCAAAGATATCATCTATTTAGGAAAAGAATGCACAATTTGCAATTAATAATTTGTTGGTGAGTCATTATTATTTTCCTTTATGCTTTTAAAAAGGCTGGGACCTTTCAATGATATTTTAACCTTCATTTTTCTTTTGGCATATAGCTGTCTCTGAAGTTTATTGGTAAAACTGTGATAATGAATATTTGGCAACACATAATTTGCATTGCATAAGTTGGTTAATTTTACTGATTATTCACACTCATTAATGGGATACTTTTAAAGCTAACTAGATGTCCTTGTTTAGTTGCAGAAATCCTTTAAAGTAATTTATAATCACATATTCACTATTTTGTTTCACTGTATCACCCAATAGAAAAGAGAAGTCATGTCACAAATTCCTGTCACCTGTAGTTTAGACAAAGGCATTTCTGCTCTCTGTTAGGTGGCTGTAACCTGAAGATGTGTTACCCAGCTTCAAGTATCTAAACCTTGAGTCTTCAAGCTTTGCTTGCAATCAGTAACAATAAAGAGGTTTCTGCTAAAGGAAATTCTAAAAAAAAATGAGCCTATTCATGAGTTTTTCTCCATTAAACTCAACGAAAACCTACTAAAGGTAGTATCATTCTGTGTTAAGCATGTGTGTTTTGTCTCATCTCTGAGTTAAGAACTGGGATTAACATCTTATGTTCCCAGAAAAGCATACAGAGAAAGGACCATCGTCTCATGATGCATCTGATCCAAAACACAAACCAAATAAACAGTCCTCTGATTTAAATGTGTGTTAAAATTAACACAAATGTTGTGCTTTCCTGGTGAATGCTAGATTGTGACTTGGATCTGAATCTGAGGTAATACAGGTTAATTCACAGGGTAATACACCTATATTACATTACAGAGAAAGGAAAAGAAAAATGTTCCTTCTGGGGATGAGTGTTAAAACCAGACAAATTTCCTGTACACAGGTGGCAGTTTGCAAATGCAGCTCAGTCTAGTTCCAGTGAACAGAAAGATTTGCCTCTAGTGCACTGTGTAGTTATTCTAATCCACTTCCATTCTTAAGCTAAGACTGCTTCACTTACCATAGCTTTTGGCTTGTGGAAAGGCACTTTTCTGCTCAGCCTCTTCAGAAGAGTAATTGATTTCTGTAGATGCTTTGATGACAGGTCCAGTCTAAAAATTAGATTTTCCTCTTAGATTTTATATTTGACATCGTTTTGATATCAAAGTCATTCTGCTGGATATTTAATTAGAAGACTGCTAAGAGTGCTATTTACATTTAATTCAGTGGTTGATATTTGGCATCTCTGTTTTATGCCAGACTTCCAATGCAACCTCTATGCTGTCCAGAATTAATTTAATGTGTAAGTAATTTACCTAATAAATTTACCTGATAAGCCTCCCTGCCTCCTTTTATTACTTTGTTTTCAGCCAAGCAGGTGAAGTCTAGTAACACTGAGAACATGCTCAGCAATATTAAAAGACTTCGAAAGTTGTACCAGTGCCCCAAGGTGGGTGTGACAGGCAACATATCTTCCCTGCAGGGTCTGATGGATGGTGATATGTCACACATGCTCCATAAAGTTTAACTGCTTGCAGAGGAAGTATTCACCTTTAGCATCAGTACCAAAACATGTTCTAGGCTTGAATTGTTCGTATCTCTTAAAAAAGCTTATGGGTTATGATGCTGGTTTTACTGGCCCTGAGGCCTGAGCTGGTGAGGCCAGTCCTGTGCTGCTGTCTGTCTTGGTGCTCTGAAAGTATTGCAGGCCTGGGCTAAAGAGGAGCTGTGTCCTGCAAGTCAGAGTCAGGGCCTTAACAATCTACACCTCCAGGAAACAAGAGAGTCAGAGAAAAGAGTGAAGAGGAAATTCAAGCAAACAGGTCAATCAATATGACAACAAAATATCCATCTCAGCATCTTTTTCAATTTTTTTCCTTACTCTTTAAATAGTGAGATTCATAACAGCTGCATTTAAAAAAATAAGAAAGAAAAAGAAAAGGGAAAAAAAAGGGAAAGGAAAAGGAAAAGGAAAAGGAAAAGGAAAAGGAAAAGGAAAAGGAAAAGGAAAAGGAAAAGGAAAAGGAAAAGGAAAAGGAAAAGGAAAAGGAAAAGGACAACAAAGGGTTTTTTTTAAGGAGGCAACTTCAGTCCTGACATTTGAAAGCTTATCCTTAAGAGAGCTTGTTGGTCTCACTGTTCTTCCTTTGGTGCAAAGGCTGGTAGATTTTTTTGTTTATCAGGCATGGCTATTTTAAACTACTTTCATGACCATTTTTTTCCCCTTCAGTCATTTGCTGCAGGGCATCATCCAGATTTTGTGAGAGCACCAAAAGAGGATATTTAGAGAAAACTCTGAGTGTTGTTTCAGCCTTTTCGTAACAATCTTTTCTGCTTCCCTCTTGCTCCCAGCTCCCTGCTGGCTCATACTGCTGAAAATGTATTTTGGACTTCATTGTGCAATAGAAGGGACAGTTTCTGTGCAGAGCTGGTGCACTGGATGCTTGCCAGGATAACAGCACTTGTTACAAAGAGAAATCCAAACACATTTTCATTGGTTTGAGGTATCTGAATTCACAGTATTTCCTCTGCTCAAAGCACCATCCACTGGGAAATCCCTGGTCTCCCACCCAGCCCTCTTCCCTGCCTTCTTCCCTGACTCCCCCCAACATTAACTTCCAAGAATCACAGAATCACCGAATCACAGAATCACCAAGGCTGGAAAAGACCTTTAAGATCTTCAAGTCCAGCCTATGACCAACACCACCACACCATCTAGACCATGGCACTAAGTGCCACATCCAGCCTTGCCTTGAACACATCCAGGGACGATGCCTCCACCACTTCCCTGGGAAGTCTATTCCAATGTCTAATCACCCTCTTCGTGAGGAAGTGCTTCCTAACATCCAACCTAAACCTCCCTTGGAGCAGATTCTGGCTGCTCAGTTCAGCTGCAGAGGATCAGTCCTTTAGGGGAAAGGCCCAGTGAAAGCAAGACATTTCAATCCACTCTGGTTTATGTTCAGCCTTTTTCTCAGAGGACTTTGCAATTTCTGTCTATTGAAGTGTCAGCAAGAACATTTTCCCAAGAAAACGGGAGGAAGGAAAGCTTTGCATGAGGCACCAACAAATCTGTTGTTTTCACCCAGCTGCAATGGGAACTGGCATCACAGCATACATACCAGCAGTTTCCCTTAAACAGCTGCTTCATTTTACTGTGTGTGGCACATAGAATTGTGAACGATGCAGGAAAAGAATAAAAATATTACTCACTTACACAGACAGACAGAAAATAACACATTGGTTTGTTGCCAAGTGGTTGAAGCATTTGTGATGGGAGGAAACCATGAGTTTTTAATCCCTGAGACAAGCTAGAATATGTGTTTTGAATCTATCTAGAAAGCAAAGCAGAAGGAAAGACTGGGAAAGCCTCACCTGCCACTGAAGAGTTTTACCAGTGCAGGCATTTCTTCTGAGCTGGGGCAAGCTCCTCACCCAGGATCAGGCTGAGGGAAACACCTCAAAACAAACTTGCCATCATTTAAAATGGATCTATTACTCTTGCTGGCACCAGCTATGACAGGATACAGTTACTCACTGACCAGCACACTGTGAAACACACTCTGCAGCATGTCTGTGAGAAGCAGGACAGAGGGCAAGTCACCTCTGTGGCAGATGATGCTCCTGTCCTGGACCCTGAGCAGCCCCGTGCAATGGGGAGACTGGGGGAAGCATCGTCACAGAGTGTGGGGCCCTTGCCCAGGTATGGAGCAGATAAACACCTCCTGTGAGGATTTTGCAGGTGCCTAAAACCTAGACAAGCTGTATAAAAATAAAGGTGTAGCTTTGGTTTTCACTTAGTCTTGCTGGGGTGTTCAGTCTGTTTACTTAAAAAAACACCACAAACAAAACAAAACAAAACAAAAGACAGTTGCTCATGTATCCATGTTATTATTATTGTTCAGCTGTTGGGGTTTTTTTAGTGTAATGAGTGGAACTAACACATTGCTGAATTTAATGCTAAGATGGAAAATTAATTTGGGGGGCAGAAACTGTGAGATGAATGGATTTATAACTGCCTGTGACGGTCCGAGCAGCGGTGGTAAGGGCCGCCGGACACGTGCGGGGTCGGGCACTAGGACCGATCACAGACAGGCGGTCAGGAAGGCTGCGCCACAGACTGACGCTCATGGCGGGAACTCGCTTTGAGTGAAAGAGCCGAGGCCTGCGCGTCGGCCCGGGGGTACGATTAGAGAGGCTAAGAGTTAACCGCCCCAACAACCCGGCAGAGCCCACCCGTACCGTGCCTCGATTTGTCAATTGGACACCGAAATTAAGTTTACCGAATTAAACGGTTTATTAAGGAATTACCAAATAGAGGGGGGATGAGGATTCAGGGGAAAGACAGATAGATAAATATATAATTCAAAGAGCAGCTTAACACAAGGAATACCTTATCCAACACCAATGTTCCCACACTCTACACAAAGGGAGAGGATAAAACACGGAAGGGAAGGAATAAAGGAAAGGCGAAGGGGTTTTGGAATAGGAGGAACCTCTGCTTTACACCGAAGGACTCCTGACCAGCAGTTGAAGTTCACTCCAGGTGATCAGGACTGATAACAGGTGAGCAGCTGCCAATGAGTGACAGAGAGCAGAGATGGCAGACACAGATCCCTCAAAACTGGATCAGCAACAGGGGGGCAGGCATCCAGGGAAGGCCACAGCTCAGTAATGGCAATTATAATCCACACGGAAAAGTAAGTATCCAGGGGAAATTATCCAGTATCCAGTAAGTATCCAGGCAGCAGCAGGTCCTGGACAGCATCCTGACTGTCAAGATCCAGCAAAAGAATAGGACGAGGAGAAGCGAAGAAGAGAAGAAGAAACCTGGTGTTGCAGCTCCCCTTTTATTTAACGCTGGACTGATCAGGTCCCTAACTGTTTGCCTTTTTATGTCCTTAGGGCCACTGAACTTCCCTTTGGAGGAAATCAGTGTCTCATCTCTGGGCAACTTCAGGCGGGGCAAAGGCTGTCAGTCATTGTTTACAACATAATATATGGTTTCCTGCCTTTGGGCCCCTCACTCAACCTGACTGCTTGTCCTTGTTCAATGTCCTTGAAGCAGTTATTGACAGGTTGAGGAGACCCTTTCAGCTGCAGTGGTTGCTGACTCAACAGACATAATTAAACGTGGGGCTCATTCCCCACACTGCCCCTTTTTGCTAACTTAAATGTGAACATTTCCTAAAGCATTGGTTCTACAGTGTGCTGAGTCAATTGCTTGTAATACCATGTATAAATATTATTGACAGGGAAAGAGAAAATTGATGTCATCTATTAGTCATATTAAACCATTGCAGTTAGGGTAGAAAAAATGTGTTCTGGATCCTTAATTAATAGATTTGTTTATTTATTTATTATTTTAGCAGTGCTAAATTGTGGTGTAAAATACATTTTACAGAGAGAGTCCTATGGTGAGATAATACAGCAGGGTGGTTAAGTTCCATCAGTATTTCAGATGACAGCAAGCAAGGGAGGGCCAGTTGATGTGCTCAAGGGCAGGACTATTGTCCATAGGGATGGGCAGGGGGAGGAAGGG